>JAGTTD010000003.1:11176636-11776636 GCA_018398585.1 Simmondsia chinensis | reverse complement strand
AATTGAACAATCATACTAGAGAATGATGGTTGAGAGCCTAATGGCCTCGTAGATGTGAAGACGCTTCCATTTATTGCCATGGGTCACCATCAGATCATCCACCCATTCAGGGTATTGTTTGGTCAAGGAAGTCCACCCTTCAAAGGGTGCCACTTTTTGGCAAATGCATCAGCCTCTCCAGGAATGGCTTGAGGACATTGCACAAAGGAGGGGAGACTTATTAGTATTAGGAAACAATCCATCAAGACTTGGAAGGTTGTGAGATGAAGCAAAGATTGGCCCTGGGGGGCAAGATGGCAAGTTCGAAGAGGAATCATTCTCTGACAGCCAAGAAAGATCCTCCTCAATAATGGTAAGATTAGTTAGGCTCTGAAGAACATTAGAGACTATTGAAAGGTCAGATTGAAGAAATCGGATCAGCTGCTCAATAAGGCCATCCGCCTAAGGATGGTGTATGAGAGTTGAGCCATTATCAAATTGAAAGGAAGCAGAAGGGTGGAGAGCAGATTGGATCAAGGATTAAACAATTCAAAGACAAAGGCAAGAGATTGCAAGTGCGCTTGATAACAACAGAGAGAAAACAAAGCAAAAAGTGAAAACATCAAAGCCCTAACTATCATACATATAGACACGCGGGGAAGGAGAGCAAGTGACGTATGTATTCTCTTAAGGAGGCCCTATAGCCGTTAAAGGTCACATCCATTAGATTTTATTCGTTGTAAATTTGAATTTACCAACGGCTCAAGGCAGAGGGGGGCATTTGTTTACACCTTAATTTTGATAGGGTTGGGACAATGCCATTTTTGTGTAAATTGCCACGCGGCCATCACGTGAAGTCCTCCTCGAGGGGATTCAGGCCTTCAGGTGCTGTGATAATGGTGCCTCGAGCCCAGTACTTGGGAAGCATTATTTCCCTTGACAACGGTATCAGCCATTTAAGGCTCGAGATGGCTCAAAGGTGAAGTGAGCTCGAGCTCAAGGAGCATCCAAGAATGCTGCAAGAACAGTAGTTTCCAAGCTCGAGGAAGTTACTTGGAGTGCAATTTCAGGTTCTTGGGCCTTAAGCTTAATTTAGAAGCATGTGGGGCTTCTAGACGGAACTTTTACTGAAAATCCGAATGTGGACATCAAGGATTTCCCCCCAGAAAACTCAAGACACGTTGGTGAAGAGTGAGGGTGTGCAAGGAGCTTAGTGACCAAACGTAGGTGAAGTTGTCGTGAAATTATGAGCAGCCATTATTTTCTTTTTCTAAAAATAAAGGACTTTGTGTTAGTCCAATGTACTACACATACACTTAATACAAAACTTCTTCAGGGTTTTCTCTACAGCACACTTGTGCTCTTTCCTAGTATTAGCATAACTTAGCTAGACGTAGTGTAATGTAGATCTTTATTTTACTTACCTCCATAGTAATATAGTTCTTTGGCTTCATGTATGACTTTCAGTTTTAAAAGGCTTTGTCCCTTGATTGCGTTGGTCTTAACTCTACTATCACTTCTTGATAAGTCAGGTGAACTTAGGTTCACGCCATTGATTAGGGCTTTGAAGGCTAAGGCTTGTCCTTTGATTGCGTTGGTCCTAATCCAGTGACCTGAATACAGTTTGCTCTACCTTAATCTTGTTAGACCCAAACTGATTCTAGTTATTATTAGTTAAGGGTGCCAGACTCAAAAATATGATTGACTTGGGCTTGTAAATGGACTGTTGAGCTCTTGGGTTGGTCTCCACCCCTATTCCATGACTTTTAAATGTATGAGGAAAGGTGTTTGTGAGCCCTGCTTCACCACTGAGACTGCCACTTGAGTTAGGTCCATATCTTAAATTTTCTGTCATAAAAACACATAAAAAATCCACATAAATATTTAACAAAGTCTTCTTAATTGAAGCGTAACCAAAACTCACGGTATAAATGAAGTCAGATACACCAACATATCCCAATCTTTTCTCCAAAAACGGTGAGTGGTTGAGGTCAAAGACGTGCGTTTCGTAATTAGACTCACTCTCTAGTCGCGGTGAGTCCCTTTTGAACGTTTGTTTTGTTTTCATATTTATGGCGACCACAGACACATCACTTGGTACAAAATATAGCAAACAATTCATCTTAATAGGGCGTCTAGCCTATTAGAGACCTTAATAATCACTATAGCTTGTAATTGGCTGCATAACCCATCATGAACCTTAACATGGTGTTCAGTCCAGTTGTGGATATTAATAGATTGTTTAACGCATTGTTCACTTTAACAGGGCATTTAGCCCATCAGGGATCTTAATTAGGCGTTTAACTCATTACGGCTCATAATTGGGTGCGTAACTCAACATGAACCTTAATAGGGTGTTTAGCCTAATTGTGGATCTTAATAGAGCGTTTAATGCATCGTTCACCTTAACAAGGCGTCTAGTATGTGGCATTGCTGATGTATCGCCAAGTGAATAGTATGTAACATACCTGAATGAAACCAAGGTGGTGAGTACACTTCATCGTTCTAGACACAAGGACGACGAACATATCATACTCAGCCAATGGTGTTGGATGCGTCAACTACGCGACTATCATGCAACTAGAATAAAGTTGTATCATAGAGACTGGTGTATCATTGAAATCTATAGATCATATATGTTAAAACTATACATCATATATGCTAAATGAAGATATAATTGAATAACGGTAATGAATGTGTTACACCCATATAGCCCTCAAGTGGGCTATGATGATAGTATTGCACTTGATGTGGGTGATTACACTAGGGCAGACCATGGTGATAAGTATTGCTCTCGTTGGGGGTGATTACACCAGGGCAGACCATGGTGATACGTATTGCACCCGTTGGGGGTGATTGCACAAGGGCGGATCGTGTTGATAAGCATTACATCCGTTGCGGGTAATTACACCAGGGCGGACTGTGGTGATGACTATTGCACTCGGTCTGACTGTGCTGATAAGTATTGCACCCTTTACGGGTGATTGCACCAGGTTGGACATGGTGACGAGTATTGCACCCGTTGCGGGTGATTGCACCAGAGCGGACCATGGTGGTAAATGTTGTACGCATTGTCGGTGATTACACCAGGTATGACCATGGTGGTAAGTATTGCAGCAATTGCGGGTGATTGCATCAGGACAGACCATGGAGGTAAGCATCATAACTATTGTGGGTTATTACACCATGGCGGACAATGGTGATAAGCATCGCACCTGTTACAGGTCATTACACCAGGAGGACGACGATGATAAGTATTGCACTATTGCGGGTGATTTGCGGACCATGCTGATAAATATGTATTTGGCTGGTTGTCAAGTATCATGCATAAAATACCTAGATAAAGTCATAGTAATAAGCATAATTGGGATAACAAACTAAATATAATATAATATACCTGTTTGGTGATGAGTATGTCGAGGACACATATAAAAGTAAAGAAAAGTTGCTGGAGATAACATACTTTGAAAGTTGTACATTATATGCCAAATAAGAAACTTCGTAAACCAAACTTGTGGTACACTACTCTTTAAAGGATGTCCATGGCTAATATTCTTTATCCGTGACATTTATTTATAAATTGATGAACATGGTGTGACTTTGGTTGAGTGGTTAGTTACATGAATAGTCATCACTAGCATTTGTACCATGCAATTTATAAACAACACTCACACAATGCGATTCATAAATAATCATATGAATGTTTGCTAATGTTTGGATGATCATACTTATGTGTAATGTGTGTCCTCGCCTATCGAGCAGCCATACCCCTTCCCATACCTCTATGATGCTGAAACCATGGCGGTGAATCTGCAGTTGAAGATGGTCAGAGATGTCGAAGACAGCAATATTGTTGCATATCGCACATAACGATTTCTTTCCTTCGCCACGCACCCTAACCCCATCTTGTAAAGTAAATAGAAAATATTAGGACAACAATGTTGGTGAAATCTTGATTTAGTGGCTGGGTTGCTGCTGTATTTTTAAAATTGTTATGGGCTTGTTTATATAATTATTTGGTTGTTTTTTAGTTAATGAAGGCATTAAATAAAATTTCAGTTATTGAGTTGTGATGACTGTCATTATTGCACTTCTTCATTTTTCTAATCGTTATTATTTATGGAATTTGTAGCGTTGCAAGGGTATTGAAAATGGAACATTGCACTGAAGGTACTAATGGAATGGTTGGGATTTTACACTTATTTTTCTTTATTGTGAAATTCAAAAGGTTGCATGGTGGAAAATGCTAGGATTGGTTTCTGCTGTGCTTTAGGAGAAATAGTAACTTTGCTATAAAGAAGTTAAAGATCTCCCTTCCATCCAAGCTAAAATGTTTTGAAATGAATTCTTAATACAAGCAGTATAGGACGACATGCAGTGACAATCGTCTTTCTCAATATAATCCATTCTGAACATTTAGACTTGTTAAATCCAAATCACACATGGCTTTATTCCTTGAATTGATAAGAATACTCGTAAATTTACTTGCTAACTTTAGTGCTTCCCTCGACATTCTATGGAAAACCTTTGTTGCTAACGAAGTTTAACAAATCCTTAACTTAGCCAACCTTTTCTTCATTATTTCCTTCTTCCCTATATTAATCTATGTTTGCCATTGCTTAGACTCAGATTCTAAAACCTCAACTTTGATTTATTCTTATTATCTTGAAATTTTGAGTCTAACCCATTTAGAAATTCAATATTAGAACTAAAGTCCTAATAATTATAATTTAAAAAGTCAAGCCTTTCTCAACTTTTCTAATTGCGCTCCTACAAGGGGGTACAGGAGTAAATTCACGAGTGAAGATTTCAAAAGACAAAATTATAACAAAAAGTAATTTAATTATGGTTTATTTAAGCTGGAAGTCATAGCAAGAGTTTGTTTAAACTGAGTTTGGTTAGACTAGAATTGTCGCGAAAGTTGATTTAAAGAGGAATCCATTAGAGTGAAACTATGGCAAGGATTACTTCCTTAGGAGTTCAATTTGAAGTAGAATCGGTGCAAAGATTGATTAAATTGACATTGTAACAATTATTGATTTAATTGACGTTAAAATGATTTAAGATGGGATATTGTAATTGCATCAGTTGATCTAAAACAAAAGAAATTTAAATACTTGTGACATTTATGAAATGCAGGTGATGCAAACATTTTCCCAACTGGTATGTGATGTTCTTATAATTACCTAAGGGTAATAAATAATAGAGATGATGTACAGAAAGCAGTTATAATTTTTAGTAGAGGGCATTATCCGATGAATTTTTGATTCGTATGAGATTAATAGAAGGAAACTAATATTTTATTCATTTTCAATAGTGCATATAGAAATTTAGTCACTTTTGACTAACTGGGAGAAAATTGTCTAATTGAGGCCATCGGGATAAAAAGTAGATAGCTTTTGATTCTATATAATAGTTGAATGTGACAGTAAAGTAAACTATCTAATAGAATTGTGGTATAAAACAATAATTGAAAGAGCCTTAATTTTGATAAGAACACAAAGGAGATTTGGGTGAGATTATCAAAGACATAAAAATTATAGCAAAGCTCATTCACGGGCAAATAGGGCAAAATTAGAACCACAAGTAGGATGAATGAGTTCGGTTGCTACATGAACAAGTCGATGAAAGTTGATTCAATTGGGATGTACTCGAATAGGAATAAAATGTAAGAAAAATATACTCAATTACGACTTCATCGAATGAGAATTGATTCAACATGAATTGCAACGAATATTGAATTGAAACAAGGTTTAGTTGAGTTGAGGTTATGACAAAAGTCAACCCTAGTATTGTAACGCAAACTGACCAAATTGGGATTTAATTAACCAAAGATTGTAATGAAAATTTGTTCAAACAAGATTGAACTAAACTGTGATTGTAACAAAAATTGGTTCAATTAGAGTTGAACTAAACAGAGATTATAACGAAAATTGGTTCAATAAGGGTTAAACTAAACTGAGATAGTAATAAGAATTGACCCAATTGGGGTTGAATTAAACTAAGATGTAATGAAAATTGATTCAATCATAATTGAATTAAACTAAGATTGTGATGAAAATTAGTTCGATCAGAGTTGAACTAAACTGAGATTGTAATAAAAATTAACCCAATTAGGGTTGAATTAAATTGAGATTGTAATGAAGGTTGAACTAAATAGGGTTTAATTGAATAGAGGTTATAACAAATATTGACTCGATTGGCGTTGAATTAAATTGAGATTGTAATGAAAACTGACCTAATTAGGGTTGAATTAATCTAAGATCGTAATGAAAATAGACCCAATTGGGGTTGAATTCAATTTAGATTGTAATGAAAATTGACTCAATTAGGTTAAATTAAACTAAGATTGTAATGAAAATTGACTCAATTAGAGTTGAATTGAATTGAGATTGTAACAAAAATTGATCCAATTAGGGTTGAATTAAACTAAGATTATAATAAAAATCGACTCAATTAGGGTTGAATTGAATTGAGATTGCATCAAAGATTTACAAAAATAGGTAGAATTGAACTAAGATTGTAACAAAAATTGACCTAATTAGGGTTTGATAGAGAAAGAGAGTTGCTGGTGATGGACCACCATAGCATGGCTGAGGCACGGTGGCTTTGTGCAAAAATGGTGGTGGCTTTGGATTTGGTGGTGGTGGTAGCATGGTTACGATGTGTGAAATAGCGGAGCGATGATCGGAATGTGAAGAGTTATGGTGGGTCACGTACGAGGAATTCGAAGCATCAACACGGTGGTCTTTTGTGGTGGATGACACCGGGTTGCGTGGTGGTAGGTCCAGCATCACACGGTGGTGGCAAGAGAAATGTCGAGTGGTGGTTGTGCGTGGATGATGATCGGAGGTTGAATATGAAATGTCACTTGGTGGTGACCTACAGTTATGGTGTTGGTCATGTGAGGAGGTGGCAATGCTGGTGTGCAAGGAAGTTGTAGGTGAAGCATCACAGTAATGGGAAGCATTATGGATGATCCGGGTGGGTAATGTGGCAGCGGCTAGCGTCACATGGCACCAGAAAGTGTGGCATAGTGGGTAATGTGGCGAAAGGTAACGTGACATGGTGGGTCAAGTGGTGGGGGGTAGCATGTTGCTGGTGGTAGGCGGGTAGTTGATGGCAGTGTTAAAAGTGGTCTAGTGGTTGAGGTGTGTTGCTGGTGGTGGTTAAGGTGTGTGATGCTGGTGGTGGTCAAAGCCTACTTTTTAAAATGTACAAAGTATCATGTAACTTTAAACAGGTATAATAAACAGGTATAACTTTTTGTCTGTAAGGAGTTATAAAGTGAGTCACATATGAAAATGAAGCTTTTGAAGAGCTCTACGCAATTATAATAATTTCTTATATTTTTAACCAAAGAAAAGGTAAAAAAGATAAGGCAGGCATTTTTCTGGTGTGGTGGTTGTTGGTTGTTATACAAATGTAATCCTATGACTTAAAGCGAGCATAACTTTCAATCCTTGAGGAGTTATTGATCGGTCTCTAACAAAATGAAGCTCTTGAACAATTCTATGTGATTATGATGATTTTTCGAATTTTGTATCGAAGAAAATATATAAAAGAGGAGGTGGGCATTTTACCTATACAGTGGTTATATAACTTGG
The DNA here is from genome assembly GCA_018398585.1 of Simmondsia chinensis. Taxonomy (NCBI): domain Eukaryota; kingdom Viridiplantae; phylum Streptophyta; class Magnoliopsida; order Caryophyllales; family Simmondsiaceae; genus Simmondsia; species Simmondsia chinensis. The sequence goes on along the minus strand of JAGTTD010000003.1, from coordinate 11,769,050 downwards.
CCCTATAATTTAAACGGGCATGACTTTCCACCTGTGAAGAGTTACAGATCGAATTACCTTTCAAAATGAAGCTCTTAGGAGCTATATGTAACTATGATGATTTTTCGAGTTTTGGATCAAAGAAAATATAAAGAAGAGGTAAAAGGATATAACAATACTTGACTTTATCCAAGAAAATCTCTTTGTATGTTCAAGAATATGCCTAAAAGAGGTAAAAATGATATAAAAGTACTTGATTTTTATTTGAGCAAACCTCTTTGTAGGTTCATGGACATGCGTTAAGGAGGTAAAAAGGATATAAAGGTACTTGACTTTTACCCAAGTAAATCTATTTAAATGTTTAAGGACATTAGGGAGCTTCTTTGGCTACTTTTGCTTGAGCAGGCTCGTTCTTGTAAGGAAAAAAAAATGCAAAATAGATTGAAAAATATTGAAATTAGCTCAGCTGATATTAAAAATGTTTGAATCGTACAAGAAACACCCCTTTTTATCTCCAGTCTATCTCTCCCTCACTTTCTCCCTACTATATAAATCTTATCCTATACTGTATAACTCTATACTTTGTATGGATTATACCAGTTATATCCAAAATAGTACTAACTTTAAGTTGGATTGTTAGATTGATTGAGCAATTCGTTCGTGGATTGATTATGGATTGTAACATTAGATACCAATTGTAGAGAGCAACCTATTCACAACTCTACCAAACACACAAATCAACAGCAATAAGAATGTATAACCCGAAAAGTATATGTGTCTTGTAAACTATATCACTATAGTTGTGAATGTAGCAACAAATATAAGTATAATTTGATAGTATAGGAGGAAGACTGGGGGAGGATAGATAGAAGAAGATAGAGGGAGGGTAGAATAGCATAAGAGAGAGAGAGAGAGAGAACACTTGATAGTTCTAAGCATAATCCCAACTCTAACTATATACCCCAATTGCCCAAAGCTCAACTAATTACAATTTGGCCTAATTAATTAATGGAAGTAATAACCATTAATTAATCCCATAATTCCCATAATTCAAGTCTCATTTATAACAATACCGCTCCCGTGAGTTGACCCTTGTCCCCATGGGTCAAAATCGGGAAAACGACATTGTTACTCATAGAGGAATTCCCACGTAGCTTCCTCAATCGATCGGTTGGACTACTTCACCAATACTTGTGCCACAGCTTGGCGTTGGTGGTGGACCATACGTCACTCAATGATCTGTTAAGGTTGCGGAGGACTAGGTGTGGGGGGCCAGATCTTTGGAAGCGGTGTACTAACGGTTGAGATAGTGAAACAACACTTGAGAAGCAACACATGAACTATATGATGTATTTGAGTATGCGACATCAAATCTAATTTTTAACCAACTGAGCCCATTTTATCAAGAATCTTAAATGGACCATAGAAGCGAGGGGACAAATTATGGAAGGTCCAATACTCTACCCTTTCTTGATAGTAAGGTTGAACCTTCAACCAAACAAAATCCCCAATCTCAAATTCACGCTCGGAGCAATAGGCATGCACTTGCTGCTTCATCCTGTTATGTGCACGGTATAAGTGAAAATGAAGGAGGGCCAAAGTCTCTTTCCGAGCTCGTAAGCTCCAATCAACGGTATCTACGGCCTCCTCTCTCAAGAGGTAAGGCATGTGAGGCAGTGGTGCTTGTCCATATAAAACCTCGTAATGGGAGGTTTTGGTGGATGTATGAATGGTGGTATTATACCACTAGTTTGCCAAAAAGAGCCACTTGCTCCAATTGCGGGACACTCTCTGGTCATGCAGTGAAGATACGTTTCTAAGCAATGATCTAGGACCTTGGTCTGACTGTCCGACTGAGGATGATGTGAAGAAGAGAGGCTGAGCTAAGTACCCAACTGCATGAAAAGTTCCTGCCATCGTGTGCTCACAAAAATGGGGCCCGATCACTGATCATACTCTCGGGCATTCCATGCAAACAGAAAACCATTGGCATGATTGACAAATTTGATAAATCCATGATGAAAAGTATGAGATGATGGATCTTGGTCTAATGAAATATTTTCTCGGCATCCAAGTTCATCAATCAAAAGAAAGCATTTTTATTTCACAAGAAAAATATACTGAAGATTTATTGAAAAAATTAATATGTCTAAGCATAAACCGGTTTCAACTTCAATGGCTTAGAATGAAAAGTTGCAGCAAAGTGATGAAGCAAAGAAAGTTGGTGCAATGCTACATCACAGTTTCGTGGGGTCACTGATGTATCTCACAAATACAAGGCCAAATATTATGTACTTTGTCTGCATGATTTCCAGATTCATGAATGGGCCTAGTCTAACTTCATTATTCTGCAGCAAAATGAATATTACGATATTTGCAAGGTCTGAAAAAGTTTGGCATAAAATATGTCCAAGAAAGTAATAGCAGTCTTATTGGTTATATAGATAGTCATTGGGTTGGATCTACTAATGATAGAAAAAGTATTTTAGCTACGTATTTTGTTTGGGCACAAAACCAGTTTCTTGGAGCTCTAAAAAATAAAATCACTCTCTTCTGCTGAAGCTGAATATATCACTACCACATGCTGCATGTGAATCAATTTGGCTTACAAGAATTCTTGTAGATTTAAAGCAAGGCCCAAAGACTCCTACAACTATTTATTGCGACAATGTGTTTGCAATTGCTATGACAAAAAATCTAGTGTTCCATGCAAGAACGAAGCATATTGAACTTCATTACCACTCTATTAGTCACCTTATGGGACAAGGTTAAATTTAACTAAAATTTATCAGCTCTTGTGATCAACTTGCAAATGCAATCACAAAGGCAGTGACTTTAAGAAAGTTACAACAATTCATGTGTTCTCTTCACGTTGCAAATTAAGGAGGGGTGTCAAAAGTAATTTGCAATTTTGATAAAGAAAATATCAACTTTTGATACAATATGAAGAATTCAAACTGAACACTCAACCTTCATTTTGAACTCATCCATATGTTAACCTTTCAACTTATTACCAACCTAAACTCTTATTATTCCAACGCATGCCTTTGCATTTAATACTTCACCCATTTTTCAACCAAGCAAGTTCACCACTTGTTTTACATGTAGAAGGATTCAATGTAAGCATTAGTAATAAGTCGTACCAAGTTGCATCAAGTTGTGTCCGAGTTTTATCAAGTTGCAACAAAGTTGTATTAAGTTTCCACGTTAGAACATTAGAGCTCTATATAAGGGCATCAAGGGTTTGATAGTTTGAATTAAATTCAGATTAAGTTCAACATAAAAAATATATATTAGGTGAGGAGTACTACTCCCTCGTCCCTGGTTCAACCCTCATCCATCCCCCTCCCCACAACACCCCCCCCCCCCCCCCCCCCCCCCCCCCCAGCGCCTGAAAGGGTGATAATATGATTAAAAAAAAAACAATTCTTTTTAATTTTCTAAAGAAATCTTTTAGTACCTAGCATTTGACTCAATAATTATCCCCGGAATCCTCTCAACTTCCTTCTCAGCCACGACTTATGGTGCATAGTGTTAATATTAGTGTGTGAAACTTGTTTCACAAGTTGTAATTTTTTTTTTATAGCCTAATATATTTATGTTGGTTTTATCGTTGTAAGATCGTCAAATATTTAACTAAAAGACAAAATAAATCTTAATCTTGTATTAAAATTTTGATATTCAATTCTTCAATGCATTCACCTGTTGCACATCTATATCGCCGATATTACATAATTCTAATGCCTTACCCGTTGAAATCTATCTCTATATATTAACCTTAAGTTGTCCCTACCCCCAAAATTCTTTAGAACCCAAATCAAAAAAATTCTAAGATGCCATTTATGTTTTCCTAAAAATAAGACAAATTTATAAGAAATACCACAAGCATTAACTTCCCCATAAAAAATCCATTACAAAAAATTCTAAAAGGCCATGTGTATTTTTCTAAAAATAGGGTAAAAAAAAATTTTATACCACAAGCATAACGTCCCATGGACCATTACAAGTAGGTTTTTTTATTTTTTTTTGGGGGGGGGGGGGGGGGGGGGGGAGAGATTTAAACATTACAAGGAAAAAAACCAATTTGAAAACAATAAAAAATAAATAAATAAAATACCCACAATCAATAACTTCCACCATGTTATGGAATATGGATAGTTACAGGCATTTCATAAATGTTGCTGCTGTATCTTTCAATATTTAATGTTTTTACCATGGTACTATTTGTTTGCCGCTGCTTGTACTCACAATTGGTGGCCATCAATTCAAGCTTTGAAGTCCCAGTTTTGCAGCCACGCTTTTGGTCCTATTTATCAACTAAAGGCTTCTAGTATTATTATCTTTTCATCTGTAGCAGTATACTTGTTATTAAGGCGTATTGTAGTCCACTACTCTAGAGTACATTATAGTAAGGGGCGTGGTGTTAACCATAGAGGTTGGAGTGCCAATTGGTCCTGTTGCATTTGGGTGGAACATAAATGACTTTAGGGCAATAGTGAACTCCACAACATAACAATAGTCTTTAATTCTTCGGTTTAAGTTTGTTTACTTAGGTTAGATTTCCAACACAATGTGAATCACTTTCGCCTCATCCAATTTTATTCCTCATGCCGAATTGTTGCAAAGAAAACGTCCATATTCTTTCCTTCATGATTTCTCAAAATCTCTCCATTATTGGCCTCACCCAATTTGCCTAACACCGCTCCATTGACGCTCCATTTTACCCACCTATTTTTAGGGTGGTTGCCAAACATAACACTCCACCAGTCAAAGGACTTCATCCACAATGATCATACCATGGAGCAGTGTAAAAATAGATGTGATAAAAAGATAAAGAGATCTACACAACAAGGACAAAGCACTTAGCTTAGTGGGATGATTCCAAATTTAAGCAATGTGTCCATCTTTACCCTCTTAAGTAACACCAACCATATCAAGAACTCAGCTTTTGGAGATAGACACCCTCTCCAAAGACCTTTTAAAGTGAATCGATAACCTCACTATTCATTAGTGCGCTACAAAATGATTTGACCAAGTATTCCCCATCCATTTTGAATCTCCAACATAGTACATTTGATCTTTTCAAACACAAGAAAACCAGAGCAAGAGTAGTCAACAGTCCTTGCTTCATCTCCAATTCATAGTCAAAAAAATATTTGTCATATGAGGTTTCAATTCCACATTGGATCATCCCAGGGACTACTTTAACACGGTCAGAAAATGAACTCAAGCTATAAAAGAATGATCTCAAGGTCAGGAATCCAGACCTTGAGACTAACGACGACGTGCAATAAAGTCAATAGAAAATGTAGAGAACGAAAAGAGAGATTAAAACGCAGAATTGTCATGCCATGGAAAACTCCACTGCCCTAAGTTATTTATGCATCCGCTCAGTATGACAGGAAGAAAATGGTACTCTAACCCCTAGGGCTAGCATGACACCCACCTTAGTCGCAAGCACACTTCAATTTGCTCAACAATGAAGAGAAGAAAATGTTTGACAGAAGAGGAAGGAGTGTTTTTGTGTCTCAATCAACTCACCAAGTGGTTATATTTACATGTGAAAATTACCAATTAAGGAAAGGATTACAATAGAATATCCAACTTGAAACTAGAAGGAGTGGTGGTTAAGAAGGGTGTTGTTACAAACCGAAAACCCGAGGCTTGAGTTCAAATTTGGCTTTTGGCGGGAAAATTCAGTAAGGCCTTAAAAATCAGTTAAATCTGTTACAGGTGCTGCTGTTCTGCTGCGTTGCTGCTGCTTATGCTTCACTGCTGCTGTTAGTTGCTGTTAAGGGCTGTGTTTTGGCGCCAATATTAATAAATTGAATATTAGTTAGTAGTTTACATTCTAGATTGTTCTAAGGATTGTTAAGGTACATTGCATTTACTTGTTTAGCTTGTTATAAGTAGTGTTCAGCTGTAATAATCAAGGGTAATCAATGAAATATCTGAAATATTAATCTCAATTGAGATTTTACTTCTCTTTCTCATCTCCTTTCCCTTCTTTCTCTCATCTAACTCTAAACTCTACTTGCTCATCTTAATTTCCCTTCTTTCTCATCTCATATTCTCAATCTATCCAAATTATACTTAGTTTACGCTTGTGGTTCAATCCCGAGCGTAACAATTGGTATCAGAGCCTCGTTCCGATCGAGTGCATAATCAAAATTAAACAAAAAAACAAAAAAATTTCAGAAGTAATCAAAAACAACAGTTTCATTGCTGAATTTCAGTTCAGTATAGTTAGATCAAATCCAGATTGGATTCATACATTGATCTTGAGAAAAGAATTCAGATCTGAACTTGCAATCAGTGCTGCATTGTCCCGGTTGCTGAAGCAGAGCTGGTTCATCATTCAATTGATTGATTGAGGTTGGCAAAATCGAAGAAAAAAATATGATAGAAGGAGTGAGAACCAGGTCTGGTGCTGGAGGTGCCAATGCTCCTGGTTCGGGAATGGATTTTGTTGCTGCGGTTACAGGTGCGGGTGCCAATGTATCAAGTGATCATCACCGGGAAGTGAATGACAAGTTCGAACAGCTGAATGCTAAGTTTGATCAGCAACAAATCGAGCTCAAAGCTAGGTTTGATCAGCAGCATCAGCAGCATCTTGAGAATATGCAAAGGAGGGATAGCATTCAACAAATGTTGAAGTTGCTTGTGGAAAGAGACTCGAACACGGAAGAACGGCTGCAACAAATGGAAGAAAAAATTGAAAAATTGCAAGATCAGTTTAATAAACAAAAAGAATCAAGTGTCGATGCGATCTTGAAGCCTGCAAGTCAGATTTTACATCAAAAAGAGGCCGATCAGCTGCAAGAAGATGAAGACAGGTCTGAAAATCTGGTGAGGAACCGAGGCAAATCACCGATAGTGCAACCGATGGTTGGACCTTCAATTAACATTAGATCAGCAGCAAATCAACCTCTGCAACATGAACTTGATGTAGACAATTAGAATCGAGTCTCTGGACAGGCAAATAGCAGACCTGAAGCTTCGAATTCAGACCATAACAGCAGGCCGCAAAACTCGGTTTGGCAACGCAGAGCTGATTTTGATGAGCTCGAACCTATGGACAGACCTCCTGATCGACATTATCAGCATAGAACCGTGAGTAATGACATGATATCTGGTGGTAGGAGTGGTAATCACAGGCAGCCAAGGGTCGAAATTGATCCTTTTGATGGAAAACTACCGGAATCGTGGCTCAGAAGGTGTGACCGGTATTTCATATATTATAGCATACCTGATGACGAAAAACTCCAACTAGCTGCAGTGCATTTACATGGTGAACATGAGGTGTGGTACTATAGTTTGTTAAAAAGCAAACCGAACCTTTCTTGGGGCCAATTCGTAGAGGAAATGTGTGATTTGAGTGATATAGTCGAAAACTTCAACAAATTGACTCAAGTTACCACCGTGAAAGAATATATGAAAATTTTTGAGAACCTCCGAGCTAGTATGCTAACTGTTACCCCTCAAGCCCTGGAGTCATTTTATGTTTCGAGCTTCATCAGTGGACTAAAGCCTAAAATCAAGAATATGGTGAAGGCACTTGATCCTACCTCCTTGTCTCAAGCCTATACCAAGGCAAGGTTGTTTGAAGCTACATTCCTATCATCCAATGAAGGGCCGAAACATCGAGGTGAAGGTTCACAACCACAACATCTAAAGGAGAAAGATGATACCAGGATGCCCCGACCCTTAGAAAAAAATGCTCTTGAGAGGAGGCCTCAAAGGCTTTGCTTCAAGTGTCGACAACCATACGAGGTAAGCCATAAATGCAATCCTAAATTCCTTATGGCTGTAAGTGGGGTTGACATTGAAGGATAGTCGGATGGAAAATGGGTTGATGTCAAATATGCGGACTCCGACCAGGAAATCTTCATTGAAGACGAAATAGAGATCTCATTGATAGCTTTAACCGGGAAAGGAATGCATAAGACAATCCGGATTAAAGGGAAAGTTGGCGCAAGATCGATTGTCATTTTAATAGATAGTGGGAGCACCCACAGTTTTGTTGATCCGCAATTGGTGAAGAAAGTAGGTCATGAAGTGGTGAAGACTAATCATTTGGCGGTGACTGTGGCAGATGGGAATTCGATTCTTACTCAAGACAAATGCCGAGCCTTCTGGTGGTCCATGCACGAACATCAGTTTACACATGATTTTAGAGTCCTTCCTTTGGGCGGGTGCGACATGGTGCTTGGGGTTGATTGGATGCTTGGTTACAACCCAGTATCTTTTGACTACGTTAAGCACGCAGTATCATTCGAGTGTCGCGGGTCCAGAGTTACCTTGCAGGGAATAGTTGATTAAAAATTTCCATTCTTGAGGACAAGAATGTTCTCAAGGGGAAGGAAATGTTACAAACCGAAAACCCGAGGCTTGAGTTCAAATTTGGCTTTTGGCGGGAAAATTCAGTAAGGCCTTAAAAATCAGTTAAATCTGTTACAGGTGCTGCTGTTTTGCAACATTGCTGCTGCTCATGCTTCACTGTTGCTGTTAGTTGCTGTTAAGGGCTGTGTTTTGGCGCCAATATTAATAAATTGAATATTAGTTAGTAGTTTACATTCTAGATTGTTCTAAGGATTGTTAAGGTACATTGCATTTACTTGTTTAGCTTGTTATAAGTAGTGTTCAGCTGTAATAATCAAGGATAATCAATGAAATATCTGAAATATTAATCTCAATTGAGATTTTACTTCTCTTTCTCATCTCATTTCCCTTCTTTCTCTCATCTAACTCTAAACTCTACTTTCTCATCTTAATATCCCTTCTTTCTCATCTCATATTCTCAATCTATCCAAATTCTACTTAGTTTACGCTTGTGGTTCAATCCCAAGCGTAACAGGTGCACATAATCCAACATAACCAAGGAAGGTATGGATATGAAAGGAGTGGATGGTTGAATTAGACAGTTGGCATAGCCTCAAGCTTGGTCCAGGATGAATAACTAAAGCTCGAGCTTGTAGCCTCGAGCTCTACGGAGAAGAGAACTCACTTTGAATTCAACTTTGTTGCAATGAATAAAAATACAATGGCTGTAAGGATAAAAATTTGGGTCGAACAAAAGTTCACACCATGCCACACCGTTAGGTGTTTTCCGACCTGGCCCAACACTGTGGGGTGGGAAGCACTCATGTGGCCCACCATGCCCACTCTAGGCCCACAAGTCCTTATTGAGTCAAAGTAAAAGGGAGTACGTAAAGGAGTCTTCCCAGCTTTGGATTTCCTACATGAGATATGGGAGTTTGAACAAGATGAATAAAATTGAAGCACCCAACTGCCCAAATTTTCAATAATCCCCCACAGGATTAAATATTGTGAAAAGGAAGGAAAATAAAGGTATTACTGAGTAGTGAGAGCTACACTTGATGATACCAATGTCTTCTAGACTTGAATCTACACATAGTGAATAAGCATGTTCCACAACCACCAGGGTGAACATAATCTTGAGCTTGAGCAGCCATTGTGAAGAGCATACCTACCTACTTCATGTGATTTTCAGGCTTGAAATGTACTCCATAATTAGTAGGAATGAGGTCCCTCAAAACAAAACCTAATACCTGAATACTCAAGAAAGCTCTAGGGAGTAAGCCCATACTCCCAATAGAGAGTGACCAAGAAACCCCACAATCCCATAAGTAAGTCCACCAAGTGTATTGTCCCATAACACCATAACAGGCTATGGAAATCATTAAGAGTATTAAGTTCAGCCTTAACATCATGGTAGTACTGATAAATCCTAGAGCCACTTAAATAACAATGTATCGAAATGTGCTTGAGTGCCTATATCTCATTTTTCCCCACCCTCACATTCTTTTGAACCATTGAACTCCGGAATAACTCTAAAGACAAGTATCCATCAAGATCAGGACATACGAATGGGAAGCCCCATTCCCTTTACTATATTATAAATTATTTTCTTTGTAGGGCCTTTAGTTAGAAGATTTGCCAAATCTTCTCACTCCTTACATACTTGAGAAAGATTACGTTATTTGTAATTAAATGTGTCACAAGACCATTTTTGAGGGCAGTATGCCTCTACTTGCTATTATAAACCTCACTTTACACCACTCCAATGGCTTATCGTGAGTCACAGTGTAACGAGATTCAAGGCGTGCTCTTTCCCCTATAATAGAATGCCACCCATCACATTCCTTAGCTATTCAGCTTCAAAACCTACCACTTCTAGTGCAATAAGTCCTGACTCCATGTTGATTTAGCAATATGGGTTTATTTAGATTATTTCAAAGATATAGTTCCATTAGCAGGCATAAACACGTAGCCAATAGGAGAATGAATTTCATTATTATCGGGTACCCAAACAGTATCACAATATCCCTTTAACACAGCAGGAAACCTCTTACATTATTAACCCAATCTATGATACCTCGAAGATCCCTTAACCGCTAAGTATATTAACGATATAAGCAATGTTAGGAAAGGTGTAGTTCATTAAGAACATTATGTTACCAATTATCATACCTTATTCAACCTGTAATCCACTATCTCATGTATTTCTTTTCTAGTGAACACTAGGGTCATTTGAAGTTTTGGAAGGAGTGTCATGAAAAGACCGAACTTTCTCAATATTTTCTTAACACAGTGGGACTGACTAAGAGTCAAACCTTTAAGTGTTCTGGTTATTCCTACCCCCAAGTATCACATTAGCTAGGGTGAGCATGGGTCAGGTATCCAACCCAAAACTTCAAAATGATCAAAATGATTGCCCATAATGTGATCAAGAAAGTTGGGTACTCGGATCAACCCTAAAAGATCTGGTCGAGTATCCGCCTATTTAATTAACATTTTTGACAAATTAGATTTTATAAAAACATCATCTATTGAATAAAATATAATGAATTCATATGTTAATTAATAACATCCAATTAAATATAATTTATAAAACTATACAACAACATCCCATCACAAGTCATTAATTTAAAAATTAAACAAATATCATGCACAAATCACCACACTTTGATAGTCACAAACCAATGACATATCTTAAAATGAACATGACAAATAAATCAAAGATATATAAAAACATTGTAGTTCAATATCAACTCAAGTCAAATAGACTAAAAACTTAAAAGTTCAATATTACACAACAAAGTTCTTCCATCTATAAAAGCTTAACCAAAAAAAAAAAAATATGCAAAAGCAAGATTGTTGATGCTTGAATACAATTCTTCAATCATTGTTAAAAAGCATAGGTTTCTCATAAAGAATACTTTGACATTTCTAAACAAAAGAAAAACAAGAATTTAATTAGCCAACGTTAAGATTTATACATGCTATAACTATAAATCTTATTATGTATAAAAAATATAAGTGTGCTACCTTATTCAAAATTTTCAACTTCTTCAATACTTTCCTCCACAATAAGTGGTTCAATTGTAGACCGTAGCCAATCCTTCGCACATATTAGAGCTTCTAACATTCTTGAAGTAAGAGAACTACAAAAAGGATCAAGCGTCCGACCTCTAGTCCTAAATGCAGATTCAAATGCTATGGTTGAAACTAGTAGCCAATACATACCTGCAACCATGGCAAGAATAGGCAACATGTCTACAAGCTTTTTTCACCAACACAAAGTGTCAAATATCTTTGGACTTATTTCTCTATCTGCCTTCAAATATTTATCCAACTCATTGTTCTTTGAAGTTGTTTGCATGCTTGCTTGCTTTTCGAACTCATACTCCATTAATTCATTCACATCATTAATATTTTCAATTTCTCTATTAGTCAAATCTATAGTAGCAAAAGTTGTTGGTTATACACTCGAAGAAGACCCATGTCTTACACCATAAAAGTCAAACAAAAAAAACCACAGTATTCATAACCTTCTCAAGAAACTTATGAACAACATCAAGATCATATTGTTGATCAATTACCTAATTAACATATTGTATTTTACATCTGGGGTCAAGTACCATAGCAACCTAGAGCAAAAGATTTACATTATAAATACTAGCCCAGTACTTATCATGCTTCTTTTACATGCCATGAGCCATTATTTTAATATTGATATTATCACAGACACATTTGTTTTAATCATCACCCCAATGCCAACAATCATTTGCAAATATAGATTTGTAATCAAAGATAAAGAACCCGATAGCCCCAAAGTAGGCTCATAAAAAAATTTTAGAATATACAATAATGATTCAACATGATCCAAATCATCACAAGTAGGTACACCTAAGTGCTTATCAATTGTAGTTACTATTAAGAGTTTCCAACAATCAAATTTGTTTCTAACTGTCAATGCTGATGATAGCATCAATTACATCGAATTCCATCGAGTTTCAACATCTAAGCAAAGAAGACTTTTATATTCTATCTTTTCATGTTGAACACACGACCTAAACATTTGAAGTCTAACTGGAGATAACCTCATATATCAAACAACATAATAAATTCTCATAACAGAGTCATTTAGCTCCTTTAAGCCTTCCTTAACTGTGAGATTCAAAATATATGCAATACATCTCATATGCAAAAATTCAACCATAAGGACAGTGCCTTGCTAGTTATTAAGTCTTCTTCTCAAGTATTGAATTGGCATATCATTTGAGCTTGCATTATCCACCGTAATAGTCAAAACATTATCAATGCCCAATCAATCAAATATCTCTATACAATTTTCTCAATTACCTCTCCAGCATGACCAGAGATTGGGAAATAATTCAATTTTGACAAGATGACCAAGTATCAGTAGTGAAACAAACTCTTGAAGAACATTTTTTTAAAGAATTGCTTTATCTTTTTCCTCTCCTCTGTATAAAGACTAAAGCAATCTCTAGCAAGGATCCAACATTTGGGAATGGCAAAGTTCAGTTGCATAGTCTAAGACAAAATTCTAAAGCCCTCACATTCCACATTTTAAAAAAGTAACTCATCCAAAATTTCCATTTTAGCCAACGCTTCCCTAGTAACTTCTTGCTTAATTTCGAATAATTCAACTTTAGCTAATTTCACAATCCTAGTTTCTTGATCAATGCATGGCTCTATTTTTGTAAAAGATTTAAGCTTTTATGACTTGTCAATATTTGGTGGATACATGTTACATCGAAGTCAGTGATTTTGCATTACAGTAGTTCCATATTAGAACATGCACTAATATCTTTCTTACAGTACATGCATTCTCCTCTTTGATCAGATGAGGTTTCCCCTTTCTTAAGAGTAGTCTTGCTAAGGTAATCCCAAAAATAAGACTGTTTTCTTTTACCTTTCCAATAGAATCTTGTTACGTAGTAGTTTTTGGAGTCTCATCTATAAGTGAAGTTGGAGAAGTTAGGAAGAATCGGCACTGAGGGAAACATTTGGTGATAAAGAACTATCACCAATTATTGAATCGTTTTTATTAATAGTAGGGGATGACATATGCATAAGATGAAAATATAATTCAAAAAATAATTGAGTGATAATGTATGAATAACAGAGAGAAAGAAAGAGAGAGAATGATATACCTGGTGTTAGTCTAGTGGCAAGCGAGAGAGATAACAGCACATAGAACAACAGGCATCAGTTTGGGGGTGAGAGAGGCAGGGAGGGAGGGAAAAAGATTAAGGTTTATAGTTTAATATTGTTGGGGCTACTCTACTAACTGAGAATGAAAGGGAAAGGAATTTAAAATTACGTCTTTTTATTTTTATATAGCATTGTGGCGTGAGCGTCAAGAAAGGTAGTTGTTAGTTGAAAAAAAATAAGGAAAAAGAATACAATTCTTGCTATTTCCAAGCATTGAGCTTGTGCCCAACAGCAAGACAAAACAAATCATCATGGCATACTGACCAATTGAGCTACAATTACATTTAGTTTGTTTCATAACAAGGTATACTAAATATTGGGCAGGTGGGATACTCGATAGATTTCAAAAGTCATAACCATACGTGATATGATATTCGAATATGAGCTGGTCGGTATGCCCTAACCCACTATTATCGGGTTGGTTACCCTAATTTTTTGGATTGGGTATTGTTGGTGTCTTCAAGTTTGCGGATAATTTTGCACACCCCTAATATCAGCCACACCAAGGTCTTTCATATCAAAACATATCTCAATAAAAATTTTGTAATATTTATAATGTTCACACTCGTGCCAAAAATAAGCATCAACATTCGGATATATAGATTTTCTCCTTAAGGTAACAAGTCGTTTCCAAAAATGACTTGAAAAAAAAAATAAAATCACCATCAATGGCCTATTTAAAAAGAAAAATATACCCAACTGGCCTCCAAGTCAACAAATTTAAAATTTTGACATTTTTTTTATACTTGGTTACTTCCTTCTACCTCCCTGAGAGGGAGGTGCCCAGTCTGCCAAGTGGTGCATAACCTCCCACTTTAAAAGGAGTGCTTCCTTTTTTTATCTTTTTTATTTTTTAATAAAACTATTAATTAAATTAATATATGTATTGTATTTTTATTATCACGTTATATTTAGTTTAATAATATATGTTTTAGTTAAATTATATTTAAATTATGTATAGAATTTATAATAAAAACTTTAAATTAAGTTATTTATTAAATGTTAAATTATATTATCTATAGTAGTTTATTCATTATTAGAGTTATTTAATAATAGTCGTTTGTTTACTTAGCATAAATAATTATCTTTAAAAGACCATTAACTCCTATCATATTTTAAATTTATCATCATTAATACAACTCTCTCTCCTTTTATTTTCAACGATAATCTTTCAATTATTATATAAATATTTAGATAATTATCTAATATTTTTTTAAAATATTGAGGAATTATTTCTTAGGTACTTCGAGATTTGACCATTTATCACCTAGGTACCTGACATATCAATGTGTATAATGAGGTATCTTAAAGTTTTAATATTTATTAATAATAAAATATATTTATCAATCAGGTTTTAAAATTTTGTTGAAATTCGATGAATTTTTGTGGGAAACTATTCAAATTGAACATGATTTCAGTAATGTATTCCTGTATTAATTAGAATTTATTGATGTTTGTAAAACAATGCTAACATGACACATATTTTTTGCAAAATTTAGGTAGATTACATCAATATTTGATGAATATTTTATTACAATTTAAATATCTGATAAAAGTATTGCATGTCTTGTATATATTATCATAATTTTGCATTATATCTACATTTTTTTTTATAAAAATTTGGTCGCATTCTTATAAAAATTAATCAAATTATAACATAGGGTATGTGATAACATATTAAAACCTCAGGTTACCTCATTGTATATATTAAAATGTGAGGGGACCGAGGTGATGAATGCTTAAACTTTAGGATACCTAAATGTTAATTTTCCTAAAATATGTATATTTTTTATATTATAATATAAATATATATGTATTTATATTTTTTTTTATTTTTTAAAGTTGTAAAAAAAATAATATTTTTGAAATCCCCAAATTCTTGGAAATTTCTGTTCCTAAAATCCGGTACTATAATGCATGTTTTGAACAATAGAAGAATCCTGGAGATTATATTAGTATATATTATATGGTCTTTTAAAGATAATCTTTATGCTGAATGTTATATGAACAAACAACTATTATTAGATAGCTCTTACAATGAGTGAACTACAAAATATTTAAAAAATAACTTAATTAAAAGTTTTTATTATAAATTATATACATATTTAAATATAATTTAACTAAAATGTATATTATTAAGCTAAATATAAAATAATAATAAAATACGATTAATATATTTAATCTAATTAATAATTTTATTAAAAAATCAAAAAGAATAAAAGGGAGCGTCCCCTTCTAAAGTGGCAAGGTCTGCATAATTAGGTATCACCCTCTCAGGGAATTATCCAAGTACAACAAAAAGAAAAAAACAATTGTCATATATTTAAATTTGATGATGTGGAGGCCAGTTAGGTAAATATTTTTTGAAAGAAGTCATTTCTGATATTTTTTTAATATTTAGGCCATTTTTAGCAATGGCTCTAAGGTAACAATTCATGAAATATGTTTTTACATCCATTTTGTGTACTATAAGGGTACGTATGGATGCTAGAGCTAACAAGGCTCTTATAATGGCAATATTAGTTATGGGAGTACATTAAAGAAATCTATTCCTTATTTTTGGGTGTACCCCGTAGCCACTAGTCTGGCCTTATATTTGTCTATAGACTCATTAGTCCTCTTCTTTCTAAACACTGATTTACACCTTATTGGTCTGTATCCCCTAGAAAGGTCTACTATCACCCAAGTGTTATTACTTGTTATAGAGTCTAATAAATTATTGATGACCTCTCTCCAGAATAGAGGATATATAGTTCTCATGGCCTCATCATATATTTATGATCTTCCTCTAGCGTGAATGCACTAACAACATACTCATCAAAAGCATGATGTTCAGAGTAATATTATAGATGCTCTTTTATTGAGCGGTCATCTACGAATGTGAGGTCCAATTTCTAATATAATTGATACTCTTTTATTAATCAGGTTGGCCACTTCTTCATCCTTCACAATTTTGCAGATAGGCCATAGTCCACTTTCTTTCAAATGTCTTAACTTGTTGAACTCTTAGTTCAGAGTAATATTATAGATGCTTGACACCACTCTCCTCCAGAAAGATTAGAAATCATCCAAGAACCACCACCACCATTTAAATAAGAACTTGCATCTCTTTCCAAAATATAATCCAAACCCAGGCCTCTTAGATCTTTTAGGCTATGAATAATCGAGCATTTGGTTAGAGCCATGCTACTTCTATAAGTCTCTCCATTCAAGAAGAACCTCTTTTGTAGCTTAGCTATCTTCCTCACAATTGCTTTTGATTAGAACCTGTACTTTTGGCATCGTCAATAATATATAATATAAAGGACAAGCTAGATTTATAATATATGGAAACCAAGATTCAAATTTGTCATACACACTATGAAAAAAATCTGCAATATAGTTTAGGACATTAAGAAATATTTAGATTCTTGTGTGGTTACTCATACATTTTGAAAAGTTAAGAACATTGGAAAAATAATGAAAATGGTAATCAAAAAAGCAAACCTGAGACAGACCAAACCAACTCGAGTTGGGCAAATTTAAACTTAAATCAGCAGACTCAGAATCGTCTGACAAGAATACCCTGAAATGCACACAATAAACCTTGAACTTAAATAAGACGACCTCGAGCAAAGATAATTAAACGTTGACCAAAAGAAAAGCACAGAGGAAAGATCAAACCGAAGGAAGTTCCACTACCGTAGAGTTCACCACTATTCTAAGTCATTTGTGCCTCGCATCATTACAAATGGTATCAATTGATACTCTAACTACCATTGTCAAGAAAATCAAATTTAAATAAAATAATTCAAGAACAACTTGAATAAAATAACAAAAGCACAAAACAAGACAAAAGAAAAAGACAATTGCAAATTGGATACTTCATCTCATTCACAATCCTACTTTTTATAATAAATCAAAGTAAATCAAAAGATACCTGTTGAGTTTTGAGTGCTTCGAGTTTCGACTTAGAGTTACAAATTTAACTTTAAAATTGCAAATGAAAATATGACAAAAAACAAAACAAAAAAACAAGAAAATGAAAACCCAAATTTAAGTGGTTCGGACCAAGACTACATCCACGGTACCCTGAAAACTAGAGGAGACTCTCCACTATAATGTTTTGATTATAAATACAAGCAATTTCAGCAATCTTTGCCTACGCTAACCCCAAACAAGATTTTACAACCTAAAAACTTAAATCTAGCCTAAAGATGTGTTGATATCACCATCTTTGTTGAAAGCCGGTTCTAGAATGAGAACAAAAAGAGCGTCGTCAGTGTTGGGACAAAGCCAACGACATTGCTAGTGTTAATGTTTTACTGGCTGCCACAATTTCTTGAAGAAAAAGGAGCAACCTTAAGAATTCTAGGGTTAATTCTTTTGCTTTGAGTCTCATGTGGTAAAGAAAGGGACCATATATAGCCCATTAAAGCCATCCAAACTATTCATTTTTAATCAAGATCCAATAGTTGCAAAATAAAATGAAAACAAGGTACAAATCCAAGCACAACAAGAAAGGAAATTAAATGGTGTAGGACGGTTGTTCCCCACCCATCTGATCGAAAATTCAATCATGGGGAAGAGCCCTAGGATTTTCAGTGAAAGTTTGATCTTTAAAAACCAAGAATATTTTTATTTTTCCTTACATAAAAATACGCTTAGCATATATAATGTTTAGGCTTGTATTGGTAATTAATTATAGTGTATTTCAACCTTAATTTAAATATATTTTTTTATTTTAGAAAAATATACACAATATATATATATATAGAGAGAGAGAGAGAGAGAGAGAGAGAGAGAGAGAGAGAGAGAGAGAGAGAGAGAGAGAGAGACCAATATACCAATATATAGCAATTCTCTATTAGGACCGATGTCCTGGAAATCCAATTTTTACCCTCTAAATGTTACTTTATTAAAGAATAAAATTGAAGTTCTATTTGTTAAATTAGTGTAAGTGAGCATATATATATATATTGTATGTGACTTTCTTTTTAGTAACATCCATGAGAAGGATGTAGTCTTCATACTATAATTTATATGTTTGTTCTAAGTGCTTTATGAGATTAACTCTCAGATAGACTTTGACAAATGGTATGAATTGTTGTTTAAAAAACTCATAGTCAAAGACTACTTTGGACCACTTGTATGCTAAGACTATAACATCACATTAGATGACTTGTCATGGTCATGCAGACGGTGATCCAAAAGTGTTATATTAGTGTGTTTAATAAGATTGATACACGGAGTTAGATCATGTGAGTTACTTATTTCTAGACTACTATCAGAGATGAGTTATTCATGCTGTACTGTTTGAACCACGACTCTAAATCCTAAGAATATTCTGGACTTGTGCATGGAATATTAGTTACTTTGTTACTATAAGTAAGGTCTAGACAAATGACTGAATTCCCGTGTGCACTGGATAGCGGCGTGAAGTGTGACAAAGATCAAGTATTCAATACGGAATCTACAGTCTCTTATGAGATACAGATGTCCCCTTAGTTGATTCGCAAGTGTTTGAATGATTTGAAATATTTGGCCAAAGTGTTCCAAGTGTTTGATATTTGGAATTTATATTGTGAATTTGTTCAAGTATAAATGAATTATTCAAAAAAGGGCGAGTTGGGAACTAATGGAAAAACTGTGAAAAAAATAATGGTAGTAGTTGTAATTATTTTTTGTCATGGACATCTAGTGAAAGGATTGTTGTCATCAATATAGTCTATTTGGAAATTTATCGAACAAATGATTTAAGTCTAGAGTGTATTGAGATTTATTTAGTGAAATTAAGTCTCATTAAGTAGTATTTAAATTTTATCATGAGATAGTAATTAATTTAACTCATTTAGAGTTAGATTTAAATTGTCCCTGAGGTCTTTACACAAGCCTCTGTTTTATTGCCATCAAAAAATATTAAATAATTCATGAGATGAATAATTTTAAATTTGCTAAACATTATTCATGAGATAAATAAAAATTATAAATTATAAAATAAAATAGATTTAAAATTATAAATTTATAAGATAAATTTTTACATGTGAAAAACAAAACAAACCAAAAAAATATAGAAAACAATGGCAATCTGTGTGATTCGCAGGTACGCAATCAGCGTGCCACACTGGGGCTGCCCAGGGGAGGGATCTGCGCACCAATCGCTACCCACCAAGTGGTACACGATGGCGAGACCTAGCCGACAATCTGTGTGCTCACTCTCGGGCCAATCATTGGCTTCCACATGGCACATGGAAGGAAATTAAAAAAACGCATTTTTAGCTGTTGTAAAATGGCGTTGTTTTTGTATGAGTTTTACACAGTTTTTGTTTTGTATTTCAGCATCCCACATTGTTACTTTGAAGTTTTTTCGCTCCGATATCCTATTATAAATAGGGGTACTGATTTTATAGTTTGGCATACAATCAAATTAAGAAATTAAAGGTTTATGAAAGTATTGACTTTCAGAGATCTAATTAGAGAGAAAAAAAATATTTTTCAGAGTCCACTCTCCGGGCATTTTGAGGAGATTGCGTAGAAGGCTGCTGGGTTGTCACAACCTCGGGGTTATGATGGCCAAAGTCTCGGACTTGGGCCCAAACGTGACAAGGAGGTTAGGTGAGAGTAGAAAGAAAGAGAGTTGAGATGAGAGGAGAGTTAGAGTTAGAGTAAGATTAAGAGATTGAGAGAATTAGATGAGTAAAACAAAGAAATATTTCATTAATTTTTTGACAATTCCAAAATAAATTACAAATACACTATTTATAGATCATACATCAAAAGAATATTAAAAATATCAAATAATATTTAAAGATATTAAAGTATCAAATATATCAAGTAAATCTTAGAATACAACAATAACAACAAACCCAGTGCCTCCAAGGGCTCCCGCAAAAGCATGGTCTGGGGGGAGGGGGGTAGATGTACGCTGCCTTCCCCCTTCAGGGGGCTACCCTAAAGAGAGGCTGTTTCCGAGGACCCCCAGCTTGAGAAGCTGGTCCGTAGCAAAGAGTATGTGACCTGGCAGCAGGAAAGCATCCAAGCATGAGTAAGGCAAAACACACGGATAGCAAAACAACAAACTCAAAGCTCACACTCAAAGCAAGCCACATCAAGCAGAAATCAAAAGATAAGTAGGCAAGTAGCAGCTCATGAGAGCAAGTACACAACCTACATGCGCCAAGAGGAGGTCAAGGCCTAGCACTAGTAAGCTAGACTACTCAACTCCAACTGGAGCATCTATTATCCCTACGCTAGTCGTCCATTGGGCCCTATCTAAGGGCATCTCCTCCCGAAGGATTAGGTGGGTGAGGTTCTGTCGAATCGTCTCCAGCCATCTCCTCTTTGGCCTGCCTCTTCCTCTCTTGCCTAGTGTAGTATGGGGTTGTGCGCATCTCCATACTGGAGCGTTGTCCGGTCTCCTTCTAACATGTTCAAACCACCTCAAACGTTCCTCCCTCAATTTATCTTCAATGGAGGCTACGCCCAATTTGCCTCCTATGACGTTGTTTTTTATCCTATCCTTCCTTGTGTGTCCGCACATCCACCTCAGCATTAGCATCTCCTCCACCTTCATCTTCTGTGTGTGTTGTTGTTTCATCGCCCTACACTCCGCCCCATATGTCGAGACTAGCCTCACAACCATCTTATATTATCTTCCCTTTAGCTTCAAGGGGAACTTTCTATCACAAAGTACCACGATGGCCATCCTGCGCTTATGCCGTCCCGCTTTAATCCAATTGTTGACATCCTTGTCAACTTCTCCATTGTGCTGTAGCATGGACTCCAAATTCCCGAAGCCCTCCTTCTTCGATACGGCCTCAAATCCAATCTTGACGTCTTCCCGGCTAGGCGTGGTGGAGGGATCGAACTTGAGTTCCATATGCTCGATCTTGGCTCTACTTAGTTGTAAGCGCTTCGACTCTAGTACCCCTCTCCACAGTTCCAGCTTCTCATTTACCTCTTCCCGCGACTCCACCACCAACACTATGTCATCTGTAAAAAGCATGCACCATGGAACACATCCCTGGATGTGCCTAGTGAGCTCGTCCATAACCAGAATGAACAGATAGGGGCTCAAGCAGACCCTTGGTGCAAGTAAATCTTAGAATAAAATCTAGAAAAAAAATCAAATCCTAACAGCTAGTACCAATGGCTAGCTGAGGGGCGCGGCTTTCCTGTGACGCAGAGCTGGGACAAATGCTGGGAGCGCGAGCCTGGGATCTGGGCCCTGCTTAGGTCGGTCCCTGACACTGTCATGACGCTGTCATGACGCTACTTTGGCACGGCACTAGACACGGTCTAGCATAGCCCATGACACTGTCTTGACACTGATCTGGTGCATATTGGGCCCGGTCCTTAACATGGTCCTAACACTGTCTTGACACTTGTTCGGCATGGTCTTGACACTGCACTGGTACGGACCTAGGGCATAGACCTGGGCCTTGTCATGACGTTGTCGCAAGTGCTTCCCCATGCGCACCCTTGATAGGTCATGGGCACTCCGTGCTCATGACATTCCCTTCCCCTTGTCGTCATCCTTGTGCTCAAGGATGGTATGTTGGTGCTGCCTCCAGCTTTTGGTTCCCATCCTTTGCGTACCCTTTTGACACCCCTGTACTTACCCTCTATTCCTAGGTCAAAGGGATAATCCTTGTCCTCTAGGATTGTTTGCCTAGATGGGTGTTGTGGGCCAGGTGGGCTTCTTGTGCCAATCCCCGTGCGGGCAAAGTGTCCCCTTACCATTGATTTCTTGTCCTTCCTATTGAAGTCATGAGCTGCCGTTCTTCTCTGTGGACCATGGTGCTATTGGTGTGCTGGTGTCTGAAGCTTGATACCAACATCGTGTCCTTGATTGCCACCATGCTTGTGCTACGTAGTTTTCTTCTTTTTCTTGGCGCAAGTGCACAGCTCATTACACGGGTCCTTCAGCTTGAGTTGCGTAACCTCCTCCCGTGGACCTTGCTCCCTATCACCTGGTCGCTGCAGTTCCTGAGTCACGGTAGCGCCAAGAGATTCTTGAGGTTCCTTTGCAACCGTTTCATCCTCTTGCCCTGCTTCATGTGATTCTTAAACTTCCATGGGCACCTTCGCTGTTCCTAGCCATGGGTCATGCGGTTTATCAATAATGGGTGGCCCATCAAGTGTTGGCTCTCCAAGGGGCGACTTCATAAGAGTTGGCTCGACCGCTTTCTTCACTATATCACCATGCCAATCTCGAAGTGGTGGCGGGGGGTCAAACCGAAGTCCCTTGCTTTCACAATACTTGCTTAGGGCCTTGGTTAGAGACTCAAGGGCCAACTTCACTCCGTTTTGTGACTTGGCTAAGGAATCAACTGAAAAACTCAACTCTTCATGGCTCTCCTCGGTTGTGATTTCTTTAAGAGGCGTGAAGAATTTAATGTCTAATGCACAATAATAGTCATAGACATTTCTTCCATGTAGCCCCTTGCGTGCACTTTCAGCATCCTCCCTTGAAGTGTATGTTACCGGTGCTTCCATCTCTAAAGAAGATGTTGAGTTGATCACAATTTCCTCAATTTAAAAAAAATAATTAGCTAACGTCGGAAAATTTTGATTTTAAAAAAAAAAATTTAGGACGTGTAGATGTCATTACTGGTTTATATAATAATTAAAAATTATTTGTTTATTAATTAATTTAATTTTAGAATAAGATTCTAATGGAGATTATGAGATAATTCAAGATGTAAATGCAACTTAATTAAAACCACTAGTTTATGACAATTAACCAAAAAGGGCACCAACACGCCGTCACCGGATCCCATTAGAACTCCGAAGTTAAGCGTGCTTGGGCGAGAGTAGTACCAGAATAGGTGACCTCCTGGGAAATCCTCACCCTTATGTTGGGGGCACTGGGATACAGCCTCTCTTCAAGTTAACACCGTGAAGAGGGAAGACTACGTACATCCGCTTCCCCAGACCCTACGTAGGCGGAAGCCCTTGAGGCATTGGGTATGTTAAAAAGTTTATAACAATTAAGTGGGAGCGAGGTTCAGTTGTTGAAACCTCACGGTCTCCATTACAGGTCTAGCAGTAGACCTCCCCGTGGAGGGTGTTGGTTTGCGAGTTACATGGTTAGACTTCTATTAGGATAAACTAAAGTGTAAAGAAGCGATGCGACCATGCTGCCATGGAGTATTACGTATATTTGTACAGAGGTTTAGGTAATGGTTTATACTTGACTAGCATGATACATTAGCCTCCTCGAGGATCTCTGTTGTGTCATGTTAGAGACTAAGGTTAAGTGGTGAGTTAATCATGTTTAGTAAGAGTTACAGTAAAACTTGTTAACTGAGAATAGTTTTCACCCAAACTAATTTCATACAACCCCACTGCCGGGGAGTAAGCAGTTGTGTGTTTGGGTCATCATTACCTACATCATGGTACAATTTTGTGGATACCTGACTTATTGTGTTTGCTAAAATAAAAGAATAAATATCACTGCATTATACATGACTCTTGTTAGACAGTTACACAAATGTTTGCATTTAAAGTTTGTTTTTCAAAATGGATACGGCTGGTGAACTTCACTCGGTTCTAATACATAATGTACCCAATGGACAAAATTACATTGCCTGAAAAAATAAGTTGGACTTAGTTATTACTCACAAGGGACTTGAGTTTTTTCTCACTGAAGCTTGCCCACCAATGCCTACTGCTAATTGCACAGCTACTGAAAATAAGCGTTAGGAACACTGGCACGGGGCTAATGAGTTAGCTAAGTGCTATATATTGACCTCGGTGTCAAAAGTGCTCAGGCATCAGATGCTTGAGAAAGAAACAACAGCTGAGATGATTGAACATTTGCAAGAAATGTTCAAGGAGAAATAAAAATAGCGAGGAAGAACTCATAAAGAAGTTGCTCAACATGAGTATGTCCGAAGGAATACCAGTTGAGGAACACATCATGAATTTGATGATGTGTTTTTCTAAACTGGAGATCCTCGTGGCTGAGTTTGATAGTCAAACTAAGTAGGATATCATTCTCAGTTCTCTGTCCAGCTCATTCGCTTAGTTCAGGCCAAATTTTTATATGAACAACAAAAACTATTCACTACCTCAACTAATAAAAGAGCTGCAAGCAACAAAAGACATTATGCGGGGCATGAGAAGTTCCCAGGAATTGGGTATGAGTAACAGTCAGCAAATCAAAGGAAAGTGTTTTCTTTGTGGAGAAATGGGCCACTAGATAGGGGGACTACACTAAGGATTTAGCTTCCCTACCTGCAAAGATTGCTAAGCCATCTAGTGAAGGTATATTGATATCTCACTTCGTTGAGTCATGAGTAGTTGAAAGTCCACTAGGATCCTGGCTTGTGGACTCAGGTTCAGTGGATCATGTCTATAGTATGTTATAGGGGCTCAGGCTCACCAAGAGGCTGCATGATGGAGAGATCTACCTGACGATTGGAGATGGTACAAGAGTAGCGGTCTTAGGAGTAGGAGATGTTAGCATAGTATTTAGTGGAAGAGTTTCGATTTTGAAGGATTGTTTATTTGTACCTGCATTGTGCAGGAATTTGATTTTTGTGTTTCGTTTAGTAATAATGGTTATTCAGTTAATTTTGGTTGTGAACCTGTTATATGCAAAATAAATTATTTATTTGCAAAGGTCCATGTGTGGATGGTTTAGTCATGTTATTTCCTTATTAGAACTCTGATATTTGTTCAAATGAATTTAACACAAGCTCACTTGTTCAATCTCCTAAGAGAAAATGACCTGAAAGGTATAATGCCTACACATGGCACCAATATTTAGGTCACATTAATTCTTACAAGATCCAAAGACTAGTAAAAGATGGGCTGATAAAACCTTTAGACTTGAAGTCATTATCAGTCTGGGAATTCGGTATAGAAGGTAAGATGACCAAGTTCGTCTTTAAGAGTAAAGGCAACAGGGTTAGTGACTTGCTTAAGCTGGTTCAGATAGATGTTTGTGAACCAATGAACGTTCAAGTAAGAGGTGGGTATGAGTACTTCATTACATTCACTGAAGATTACTCAAAGTATGGATTTGTTTACCTAATGAGACATAATTCGGACTCTTTTGAAAAGTTTAAAAAGTACAATGCTGAAGTTGAAAAGCAAATAGATAAACAAATAAATTCACTTTGATTAGATCCAAGTGAAGAATATCTTTCAGGTGAATTTCTAGATTTTCTAACTGCAAATGGGATAAGATCTCAGCTTTCTACTCCAGATACACTGTAGTAGAATGGTGTTGCAGAAAGAAGGAATATGACATTATTAGAGATGGTAAGGTCTATGATGAGTCATGCTACTTTGCCAATCTCTTTTTAGGGTTATACTTTGGAGACAACATCATATCTTCTTAACTTAGTTCCATCTAAGTCAATTCCTAAAATGCATGTGCAGTTATGGACTAGTCGAAAGCCAAGTCTGGGGCACCTTTGTATTTAAGGGTGCACAGCATGTGTTGAAAAAGAATCCTAACAAGTTGGAATTAAGGGCGGGTGTATGAATGTTTGTTGGTTATCCCAAAGGAACAAGAGGTTGTCTTTTCTATAATCATTCTGATCAAAAATTTTTTGTAAGTGCAAATATGAAATATTTAGAGGAGGATTTTGTAATAGACTACAAAAGCAAAAGCAGGGTAGTGTTAGAGGAATTAAAAGGAAATAACACTAATTTGGAAGGACACAATGGATGCATTAAATGCACCTACTCTTAGGGTCGAGAATATTCCAGGTACACAAGAGTCTAGGCATAGTGGGAGGATTAACAGGGCACCTGATGGGTTCATGGTGAGAGCCTTAATGGTTGACCATAACATTGAATCTGATCCTCTCAGCTATAATGAGACAATTAAAGATAAGGATGCTGACCAGTGGGTCTTATAATGAAATCTGAGATAGGATCTATGCATTCTAATCAGGTCTAGGATTTTGTAAAGGCACCTATTGGCATTAAGCCCATTGGATGTAAATGGGTCGACAAGAGAAAAAGAGGAGTGGATGAGAAGGTAGAGACCTTCAAGACAAGGCTGGTTGCTAAGGGTTTTACCTAAAGAAAAGAAATGATTATGATAAGACCTTCTCACGAGTAGCCATGCTAAAGTCCATAAAGATGCTCCTATCCATTGTATCTCATTATGATTATGAGATTTCGCCAATGGATGTTAAAACGGCCTTTCTAAAAGGTCATCTTGAAGAAGTCGTCTATATGGTGCAGCCAGATGGTTTCATTGGAAAAAATGGTATGCAAACTGAAGAAGTCCGTATATGGACTGAAGTAACCATCACGGTCATGGAATATTAGATTCAATCATGTGATCAAATCCTAGGGATTTGGACAATTCGTTGATGAACCAATGCATATACAAACGACATCAAGAGAAAGTAATGACTTTCATACTATTGTATGTCGACAATATAGCACTCACTAGGAATGATATAGGGGTGTTACCAGCTGTAAAGATTTGGTTATCAAGTCAGTTCAATATGAAGGACTTAGTAGAAGCTAGTTATATTCTTGGGATCAAGCTTTTGTGAAATTATAAGAGTAGGATGTTGGGTCCTTCTCAAGCCATTTATATTGATAAGATGTTGTCAAGGTATCATATGGATGACTCTAAGAAAATGCTTTTACCTTTCAGGCTTGCAGTCCATTTTTTTTAGAGCAGTGTCCTAAGACACCTTAAGAGGATGAGCATATGAGGAATGTTCCACATGCTTCGACTATGGAAGCCTCATGTATGCCATGTTGTGCATGAAACCAAATATTTACTATGCTACTGATATGGTAAGCAGATATCAGTCTAACCCTGGTTCGTGCACTGGGTGGTAGTGAAGTATAATTTGAAGTACTTGAGTAGAACTAGAGATTATATTATGATCTTTTAAAGTGACGAGTTGGTTCTAGTTCGCTATACTGATTCAAACTTCCAGATAGATAGAGATGCTAGACGTTTGACGTCTGGATATGTCTATACCATTGGAGGAGGAGCCATTAGTTGGAAGAGTGTCAAACAGTCTTATATTGCTGACTCCACCATGGAAGCCGAATATGTTGCAGGTTTAGAAGCTACAGAAGGAGGCTTGTTGGCTCAGAAAGTTTTAGATAAATACAGGCAATAACCTTGTAAATCCTTTTATAAAGACTTTGACTTAGAAGACCTTTTGAATCACACTTAAAGGGAATGGGTAGAAAGTGTATAGTGATTTGGATTTAGGACAAGTGGGAGATTGTTAGGAACGGTGTCCTGAAAATCCAAATTTTGCCCTCTAAATATTAAAAAATAAAATTGAAGTTCCAATCATTTTCTTGTTGAATTTGTGTAAGTGAGCATACATATATTGTATGTGATTTTCTTTTTAGTAACATCTATGAGATGGGTGTAGCTCTTAGACTATAATTTACATGTTTGTTCTAAGTGGTTTATGAGATTAACCCACAAATAGACTTGAAACAAATGATATGGATTGTTATTTGAAAAACTTGTAGTCAAAGACAAGTTTGGACCACTTATATGGCAAGAGTATAACGTGACACTTTAGATGACTTGTCTCGGTCATGTGGATGGTGATCCAAAAGTGTTATGGTATTGTGTTTAATAAGATTGATATACTGAGTTGAACCATGTGAGTTACTTGTTTCTAGACTACTATCGTAGATGAGTGATTCATGTTGTACTGTTTGAACGACAACTTTAAATCTTGAGAATATTTTGGACTTTTGCATGGAATATTAGTCACTTTGGTACTATAAGTAAAGTCTAGACAAATGATTGAATTCCCACATGCGCTGGGTAGCAGCGTAAAGTATGACAAGGATCTGGTATTCAATACAGAATCTACAGTCTCTTATGAGATACAGATGTCCCCATTGTTGATTTGCAAATATTTGAATGATTCAGAATCTTCAGCCAAAGTATTTCAAGTGTTTGACATTTGAAATTTATACTGTGAATTTGTACAAGTATAAATGAATTATTCGAAAAAGGGCGAGTCTAGTGGATGGTTGTTGTCATCAATACAGTCTATTTGTAAATTACCAAAAAATCATTTAAATCTAAAGTGTAGTAAGATTTTTTTAGTATAATTAAGTCTCATTAAATGGTAATTAAATTTTATCATGAGATGGTAATTAATTTAACCAATTTGGAGCTAGACTTAAATTGTCCCCGAGGTCTCTGCGCAATCCTCTATTTTATTGCTATCGAAAAAATATTAAAGAATTTATGAGATGAATTATTTATTCATGAGATGAGTAAAGTTAAATTTGCCAAACATTAGTCATGAGAAGAATAAAATTAAAAAATAAAAAAAATAGTTTTTTAAATTATAAATTCATAAAATAAATTTTTACATGTGAAAAATAAAATAAATAAATAAAACAATAGAAAACAGTGGCGATCCATGTGATTAGCAAGCAGCCAATCAGCCTGGGCGTTGGCACTGCCCAATGGAGGCGCCCATGCCTTTCGGCGTGGGCCAATCGCTGCCTGCCACTTGGCACACGGTAGCAGGACTGTGCACTCGCGCACAGGCCAATCATTAGCCGCCATGTGGCACGCCGAAAGAAATTAAAAAAAAAAAAGCATTTTAGCTGTTGTAAAATGGCATCGTTTTTGTATGAGTTTTACATGGCTTTTGTTTTGTATTTCAGCTTCCCACGTCGTTACTTTACAATTTTTTCGCTATGATATCCTACTATAAATAGGGGTACTAACTTTATGGTTTGGCATACAATCAAATTAAAAAATTAAAAGTTTCTAAAAGTATTAACTTTATCCAACTATAGAGAAAACTTTCCTTTGAAATTTTTCTTTCTTCAGTTTAATATTTTCGGAGTCCACTCTCCCAGCATTTTGAGAAGATTGAGTAGAAGGCTACTAGGTCTCGATGTTCTCTCACTATTATACTGGGATTCTGGTATTCTTTATTTTAGATCAATTTCAGGTATTCTTCTTTCCTTCTCTTTTTAGTTTTTCGCTTTTCTATTTATTTACAGTATTCTTCTTATGTTAGTTTTAATTCATGTTATAATTATGAATATATTAGAGTTGAGGCCTGTATGTTTAAATTAGGAATTTAAATTTGTAGATTTAAAATTAGAAATTTTAAATCAACTTTAGATTTTAAATTATGAATTTTGAACCCTTTAGCAGTGCTAGTTTAATAAACTTTAGAAAAAAGTTTTGAAATTCCTCCCAATGTTCTCCACCTTGGTCGACATATATATTAATTGTAAATCTTTCTCTAGTGAGAGGGGATAATTTGAATCCTCGATTAGCCAAGACTCCAGTCAGCTTTGGACCAAGCTAATACATTTTATGAACTTATTCAAGCTAACTACTTTCATGCCTATATCAGCCGAATTGGCATTCATGCCAATTTTCCATAGATCAAACTGCTTTCATCAATCAAGCCCCTTATAATGTTTCTTCTAACAGAAGTGTGTTTGGTCCGATCATGGAAAATGGGATTCTTACTTAACGTAATTCTTAACTAACTATCGGAATAGACTATAGGTGGCTTAGAAGTGACATGAAGCTCAGGTAAAATTCCACCTTACCATATGACCTTTTTCATGGCCTCAGTTAAAGCTACAAATTCAACTCTGGTCATAAACAAGGTAGTTGCAGTCTGGAGCCTGAATTTCCAACTTATAGCTCCACCATTTAAGGTGAAAATGCAAGCGGTAGTAAATTTCCTCCCATCTATATCTCCACCATAGTCCAAGTGTCCTCTAAGGTCCGTGTCAACACAATTTAGACCATAAGTTATGCATAAGTTTGTTGTCCCTTTTATATATCTTAGGAGCCATTTGACTCCTAACCAATAAGTTTTTCCAAGGTTTGCCATAAACCTAGCTAGGACTCTCATAGCATATGCTAGGTCCTGTCAGGTACATGTCATGGCGTACATGAAAGATCCTATTGCTTTAGCATAGGGAACTTTTGACATTTCATTTTTTCTTAACATTAATAGAAGGGTACTGGTCAACAAAAACTTTCTGTGAGCAGGCACAGGCATGTTAAACCTAACTAATACATTTTCAAGATAATAACTCTTAGACAAATGAATGGTTCTCTTACTTTTATCTCTACTTATTTTCATGCCAAGAATTTTCCTAGATTTTCTTGTGTCTTTCATGTCAAAGTTTTTACTTAACATAGACTTAAGCTTAGTGATTTCAGAACTAAGTTTGCTAGCTCATAACATGTCATCAACATAATTAAGCAGAAATATGTAACAGAATTAGAACTATGATTCTTATAGTAAAAACAAATGTCACAATTGTCATGCATGCATCTCTAGAACAAAGCTACCAAATTTCTTATACCATTATCTACATGATTGTTTTAGTCTATAGAAGGATTTTTTCAAGAGGCACGCATGGTCCCCTTTACCAGGTTTAATAAATCCCTCAAGTTAGGCCATGATGATTTCTTCTCGCAATCTCCATGCAAGAAAACAATTGTAACGTCCATTTGCACTTAGGGCGTATTGAAACTAGCTATCAGGAGCCATCGAGATTGTAGCACGTTTGTTTTGGGTACAAAATGTGCCTTGTTTGACTACAAGAGAGAAAAATATCATTGTAGCCAATGCCCTTTCACTGAATAAACTCCTTAGCAACTAAGTATGCCTTATTCCTAGGTTCTCCCTTAGGCTCAGACGGCTCTTTAATCTTGAATACCCACTTACTACCAATTAATTCTTTCCCCATGGGTCTAGGAATTTTAAGGTCCAAGTCTCATTCTTTTTGCAAACATTCTATCTCTTCAGTCATGGTTTTAATCCAATGACTCGAGTGGCAGCTAACAGCCTGGTCAGATGAGAGAGTTTCGGTTTCCTCGTATTCTAATTCCACATTTAAGGCATATGCGATACAATCAGCATAACCGTAACGTTCTAGAGCCTTAGTTTGACGTCTTTCTCTATCTCTAGTTAATTGGTAGTTAGTCAATCATGAAGTTCATCAGGTACAATATTTTCAATTTAGGTTTCAGGCTCAAAAGCCTAATCAGGGGTCTAGTTTTCAAGATACTTCTGTTTAGGCAAATCATCTTCAAATTCGTACGTCACGGTATCGAATTTCCTATGGTGACAGTTTGTTCAGGTGGGGGAACCGTAAATAAGGTTCACATTCAAGTAAGGCATTTCATTTTCATTAAACACAACGTCCCTACTTATGACAACTTTCTACTTATTTTCGTCCTTAATACCTATCCTATAACCCTCCACTTCATTAAGGTACTCTAGGAAAATACATTTAATCAACCTAGGTTCCAACTTCCCCTCCATTCTGGTGTGCACAAGCAGTGTAGCCAAATACACGAATAACAGACAAGTCAAGTGGACTTCCAGTCCACACTTGCTCGAGGGTCCTAAAGTCAACCCTAGTAGAGGGTGTTCAGTTAATCAAGAAACTTGCAGTTTTATTCGCTTCCCCGAAAAAGTGTTTATTTAGTCAAAATGCAAACAAGATGCATCTAATACAATCAAGAAGGGCTCAATTCATAAGTTTAGCAAGTCCATTTTGTTGGGGCATTTTTCGGATTGTGTTGTGTTTCTTAATTCTAAATTCAGCACACAAATGCTCAAAATCAAAACTAATACGTTCAAGACCATTATTAGTACATAACACTTTAGTTTTATTTTTAGTTTGATTTTCAATTAAAGTTTTCCAGCTCTTGGAAGTTTCAAAAGCATCATCTTTAGTTTTCTAAAGAAATACCCTAACTTTCCTAGAAAAATTAGGGGCAAATCCACCATATTATCACCGAGGCCACGGGCCCCCAGTGGTCCATGTGTTAAATCTTAAATATTAGTGGTGTCTTATTATAATTTTTAATATGGAGTATTAAAAAAAAATAAATAAACAAAGAGTAGTGCACCTATCATAATGTACACTCTAGATTGATGGTTCATGTCATGTTCACTATTTCTTAGGTCAAGGGTTCAAGGCTGCCAAGCCTCAATTTTTTTAAACATTTTAATTTTGATTCTTCTAAAGTTGTGGCTCTTTATTTTCAAGCACTATAAGATCCTACATAATATACAAATATTAATAGATTCATAATCTTTTTATGGAAAATACTAAATTATGATTTTATTTTACTTATATGAAACTTATTTTGTTGTATTAGTATAATTATTTTACAAAAAATTATATATATTTTCAATTTTTAATGATTTATTTGTATTTTCTATTTACTTATTTATTTTTATTTTTAATTTTGCTTAATATGGACCGTATATTGTTAAAATCATAAACTCAATTTAATTGCTAGTAGATAAATTATCTCATTATTTATTTTGTCTATAATTTTTGCTTTCAAATGCTCCCCAACTGCGTAGATCTTAACCAAAATATTATTCCTCAATTCTCTCATATTTTTCTCCTCTTTATGTGACGTACATACATATATATTTATATATTTAATTATTATGATTTTATTATAAATATAAACCTCGCATTGTTAAATTTTTTAATCGACTAGTAGTACATGCCCCCAGTGAACAAAATTTCTGGATCCACCACAGAGAAAAATCATCCAAAATTGAAAGAAAATACCTAACTCCACCATGAGTTGGGACCCAAGAACAACCCCAAAGGTCAGAATGGATATAGTCCAGTGGTCCTTTTGTGGTGTGTTTACCGATCTTAAAAGTTGAACAAAGATATTTGCGAAATATGCAAGATCGGCAAAAATCCAACTTCATAATACAATCAGTGCCTAACAGCCTTGCTTTTTTTAGTTCAATCACCCTTCTTGACAAGTCTCTTGTTCTAGAGACTTGTCTTATTCGACTCCACTACGTTAACCGACCTAGTGTGAACAGGCACAACAGACATGACAAATAACCCATTTTTCACGACATCTATGAGGACTACCAAAAAGCCATTAAGAATTTTCATGACTCCTTTTTCCCTCTTAAGAGATAAACTACCTTTGTCTAGGGTTCCAAGAGAAATCAAATTTATCTTAAGTTCGGGCACATGCCTAACGTTTTCTAGGGTGCTAAACATCTGATTGGACACTTGTTGTCTTACCGAGCTAATTCCAACCATCTTGTGACTGTGCTTATTTCCCATCAAAACTTCCCTGCCATCTAAGGTTTTATAGGTTATTAAACAATCTTTATTAGGGGCCATCTCAAAATTGCAACTAAAGTCTTGGACCCACTCTCGGATTGATGACTTTGACAAGGCTACTAGAGCCTCAGCAGTAGAATAACTGTCTTCATCTTTGTTATGTTTGTGATCAAATTACAAACATAAACTAAGATTAAGAGAGTATGGGATGAGAAAGAAGTGAAGGAGATGAGAAATTAGAGAGAATTAGGTGAGAGAGAGAAGATTAATCTCAGAGAAATTGGTTGATATTTCAATTGATGAATCAAGGTTGCACAAGATTAACCTATTAATAGAAACTACATATATTGAATCAAGACTAGCTAAGCCTAACCGACTTACACCCAGCCACCAAGCTTGACCCGCCAAAAGACCTACCCAACTAACGGCAACCGACTTTGGCGCCAAAATTGGGAATTGAATGCTACCGAGCCAAACGCTACAACACAGCCCCTTATTACAATGAATTACATTTAATCATGCAAGAAACATAACAATCCCCTCCCCTTAAAGCATTCTTGACCTCAAGAATGAAAAGAAGGAAATTGACTCCTTAAGAACCGCTTAGCTTCCGAAGTAGTAAATGATTCATCTAAGTTGCTCCAGCTCACCCGAACTTCCTGACCTGCGTGACCAGCTGCTGCTCCCTGCTTCTGCTCCCCTACTGCAGCAGGACGTAAGATCAAAGCACCATTGGACCCTGTCTCTAGAGGACTTGAAGATGAGCTAAGTCCCTTCTTGACCTGCTTTTTTAGAAGTGAAACATGAAAGACCAAGTGAATATAAGAGTCCGGAGGAAGCTCCAACTTGTAAGCCACCTTGCCAATCCTTTCCAACACCTTGTAAGGCCCAAAATACCGAGCACAAAGCTTAACATTTTTCCTTACTGCTGCTGTGGATTGTCTATATGGCTGTAACTTCAAGTATACCATATCTCCCACATCAAAATTTCAATCGACTCTCTTCTTATCTGTATACCACTTCATTCGGGCTTGAGATTCACTGAGATTTTGTTTCAGTTGCTGCATAACATGTTTCCTCTGATGCACCAGCTCATTTACCTCAACCACACTTGCCCTAGCTTCGTGCAACATCAAGGGAGTGGGAGGATCATACCCATATAATGCCTTGAAGGGTGTAGTGCCAATTGAAGCATGGAAGTGGGTATTATACCAAAATTCTGCCAAGGAAAGCCATCTTCCCCACACTTTAGGATGATTAAACACCATACCCCTAAGGTACTGCTCGATGCATTAGTTGACCCTCTCCGTCTGACCATTAGTCTGAGGATGATAGGAAGAACTGAGAGCCAAGGTCGTTCCCAAAAGTCCAAACAATTCTTTCCAAAATCGACTTGTAAATAGCTTGTCCCTATCAGAAACTATGGACTGAGGCAAACCATGGAGCTTGTAGATGTTGTCTAGGAACACACGAGCTAGCTTCTCAGCAGTCACAGGACGAGCTAAAGCAATGAATTGTCCGAATTTAGTGAATCGATCCACTACTACCCAAATCACCTCTTTCCCCTCTAACTTAGGCAATCCTTCAATGAAATCCATACTTATGTGTTGCCAAATACCCTCAGGAAGAGGTAAAGGCTGGAGAAGTCCTTGGTACCTTTGATCACCAATTTTAGTTTGTTGACAAACCTCAGAACTTTGAACAAAGTTATGCACTTCCTTCTTCATTCCGGGCCAACAAAGTAAACCTTCAACCTCTGATATGTTCCATCCATGCCTGAGTGTCCTCCCCATGCAGAATCATGTGCATCACTGATAATTTGGCGTCTAAGATCAGTCGAGGCACCAATGTACAATTTCCCCTGAATTCTGATATTGCCTCGGGTAACAGATATCTGTGCACCAGCAGCCTGATTGCAAGCCTTACCCACGATAGCAGCAGCTATGCATTCTTGCACAAACGAATCATTCTCATAGGATTGGTGTAACTCTTCCATCCAAGTAGGAGAAACCATGGAAACAGCTCCAAGAGAACTCTGCTCAAGGTCCTCAAATCTGCGTGACAAAGCATCAGCAGCCCAGTTTTCTTTCCCTTTTCTGTATTCAATGTCGTAATTGAGTCCCAACATCTTCATCAGCCCTTTTCTTTGTATCCTAGTGACAATCTTCTGCTCCAATAAGTGCTTAAGACTTTGGTGATCAATCCTAATGAGGAAATGATGCCCATCCAAGTAGTATCTCCACTTATCCACCGCGAGCAAAATGGCAAGATATTCCTTCTCATAAGTGGAAAGAGCTTAGTGCTTAGAGCTCAAAGCTGGGCTAAGATATGCTATAGGCCTTCCTCCTTGAGATAACACTGCCCCAATTCCACTACCACTCGCATCAGTTTCCAAAACAAAGCTTGAAGAGAAATCGGGCATTGCCAACACTGGTGCCTTGCACATTTCAGCCTTGAGTGTTTCAAAAGCCTTTTGAGCCACATCCGACCACTTGAATGAGTCTTTCTTCAATAGATTTTTTAATGGCTTTGCTAAGGCTATAGTTAGCCACAAACTTGCGGTAATAGCCTGTTAAGCCCAAGAATCCTCTTAGTTGTTTCAAGGTAACCGGGGCTGGCCATTCCTTCATGGCTTGAACTTTTGTGAGATCGGTGGCAACTCCCTCACAAGAAATCACATGACCAAGATATTCCAAGTGAGTTTGAGAAAAAGAACACTTGGCCAATTTAGCAAACAACTTATGCTTCCTCATGACAGAGAACACCTCCCTCAAATGTTTCAAATGCTCCCCAATTGTTGCACCGTAAATCAGGATGTCATCAAAGAAAACCAACACAAATTTCCTAAGAAATTGTTTAAAGACCTCGTTCATAAGAGCTTGGAATGTTGCTGGAGAGTTGGTCAAGCCAAATGGCATGACTATAAACTCAAAGTGTCCATGATGTGTTCGGAATGCAGTCTTATACACATCATGCTCTCCCACTCTAATTTGATGATATCCTTGCCGAAGATCGAGCTTAGAAAAGACTTGAGCTCCATATAATTCATCCAACAAATCATCTATAACAGGAATAGGGAACTTGTCCTTCACCGTCATAGAGTTGAGTTGCCTGTAATCAATACACATATGAGCTGCACCATCTTTCTTCTTGACAAGGATGACCGGAGAAGCAAAGGGACTATGACTTGCTTGAATGAAATTAGTCTTAAGTAATTCATCCACTTGCTTCTCAATTTCCGTCTTCTGAGCATGAGGATATCTATAAGGTCTTATCTTCATGGGTTCAGCACCCTCTTTCAGTGGAATTACATGATCCAAACTCCTCTTGGGAGGTAAGGATCTAGGAACCTCGAATACATCCTCAAATTCAGTAACCAAGGCTTGAATTTCTAGTTCGTTAAATGTCAGTCATCTCAGCAGAGGAGATAGCAAACAGCTGAGCTACCAACTGATACGCACAGCACTGCAGGCCTTTCTTCAGCTTACTTCCTTTCATAATTTGGAGTTGAGCTTCCTCGACAATGCCATGAAGTGTGACCTTGGAACCTTGAACTTCAAAGGAGACCGAGAGATTGGCATAATCAAATAACACCGGGCTATGAGTTCTCATCCAATCAACCCCGAGCACCATGTCACAACCACCCAGAGGAAGGATCCTGAAGTCATAGATGAACTTACGGTTTTGCATCAGCCACACAAACCTCTGACACTTGTTTTGAGTGGTGTCAGTTTTACATCAGCCACGGTAACAGCAAGTGGGCGCGTTTTTATCACTTCATGACCCACTTTCTTGATTATTTTGGGATCAACAAAGCTATGAGTACTCCCACTATCAATGAGAATAATAATAGACCTTTTCCCAGCCTTCCCTTTGATTCGGATCGTGCTATGGGCACCATTACCGGTTAATGCCTTCACTGAAATCTCTACTGCTGCATCCTCCAATTCGTCCTCGATTTCCAGATCTGAATCAATATTATCCTCTGCAATTTCTTCATTATCAGAGAGCTCACCAGCATTACTTCCTTCAACATCCATGAGGAACTTGGGATTGCACTTGTGGCCAAATTGATAAGGTTGATTACAACGGTAGCACAATTTCTGCTGTGGTTTGTCATTTGGTCTGTTAGGCCTGTTCCTGCTCGAGCTGTGCTGAAATTTGGAGCTTCTCCCACGAGGTCTGGAAGCATCACTAGCTGCTATGCCCGTGGATTCATAAAGCTTGGCTTTAGCAAAGGCTACAGACAAATCAATAGGATCTACTGCCTTAACTAAGCTCTTCAACTTAGGCTTCAAACCGCTTATAAAAGCTGATACGTAATACAACTCAGAGGCCTAGATTTCAGTCACAATGCTAGCCCGGAGGTTCTCAAATCTAGTCATATACTCCTTCACAGTCGTCTCTTGCTTCACTTTATTGAATTTATCAACTATATCGCTCTCATCTTCATCACTATACCGAGCACACAAGGCCTTGGCAAACTCATTCCATGAAATGGAAGGTTTACTTCTTATCAAGCTATAAAACCACACGCAATTTGTACCTTCTCCAATTCATCAATATGATAGAAGTGGAAATAACTCTCACACCTTCTTAACCACGAGTGAGGTTGTTTACCTTCAAATGCATCAATCTGCACCCTCGGCTATCTATGGCTGTTATTTCTGCTATTGGAAGACTCCTCATTACTTCCTAATCGATGTTGCTGCCAAGAATCAGGAGGTCGATCCAGATGATCAGCATTTACTTCACGAGGTCTGAAAGAATGCTCCATTTCCTGAATTCTGTCACCGGATGCAGCATTCCAGTTTGAAGGTCAAGGTTGTACCTGCTCACTTCGCCCTTGCCTGTCAGTAACACCAGCCTCTTGTGCTCTAATTGGAGCTCCAGCTTCTCCCTCACTGTTTAATGATTCAACTCGCACCGTAGGATTAGCTTGTAACACACTTGTTGGAAGTAATGGATCCGAAGCAATAGGAGGATTTGGCCTCCTGAACTGCTGGCGAATTTCAGCTAATTTTGCTTCCAACTGCTGCATTTCGCTATCAAACCTCAAGGTAATCCTTTCCTCCAATTCCTGTGTTTGTTGGCTAAACTAATCAGAAACCATAAGTTCAACTTGCTGAGCTCGTTGATCAAGTTTCGCATCCACTTGTTGATGTATCTGCTGCATTGTTTCAACATTAGCTTCCTTGATCTGCACTAACATGTGAGCGCACATCGCCTTCAATTGACTGTCCAAATGCGCGTTTGTGACAACATCATGATTTGCTGCATCAATGCCTCCAACCACATCGGCATATGAAGATCTAGCAGCTACCTTAGCTGCTGCCGATCTGGTAATCACTCCACTGATCAATGCGGCCTCGGTTGATTCCATGAATTCACAACCGATCAACAATGAAACTCTTTTTGTGTGTTTTTCAACAATTTTTATCTTGCAATGCAATTAAAGGATATTTGATATCAAATCACGTTTAAATTGGAAGCCAAACGAGGCTCTGATACCAATTGTTATGTTTGTGATCAAATCACAAACATAAACTAAGATTAAGAGAGTATGGGATGAGAAAGAAGTGAAAGAGATGAGAAATTAGAGAGAATTAGGTGAGAGAGAGACGATTAATCTCAAAGAGATTGGTTGATATTTCAATTGATGAATCAAGGTTACACAAGATCAACCTATTAATAGAAACTACATACATTGAATCAAGACTAGCTAAGCCTAACCAACTTACACCCAGCCGCCAAGCTTGACCCGCCAAAAGACCTACCCAACTAACGGCAACCGACTTTGGCGCCAAAACTGGGATTTGAATGCTACCGAGCCAAACGCTACAACACAGCCCCTTATTACAATGAATTACATTTAATCATGCAAGAAACATAACAATCTCCTACTACCACATCAGTGCTAGAAGTTTGTTTGTTTGTTCGATTGGCACATAATCTTCAAATATGACCCTCTGTATTACAATGAAAACATTTTACTTTGTATAGTCCTTTTTATACTTGGAAGCAGATCAATTTTTATTTTTATTCCTGACTTTTCATTTTTGTTTTCTCTCCCCTTTGACTAGCTTCTAACCCACAGGCTCTCGAGAGCAAGACTAGCCAAATTTTGTTTTTTAGTTCAAGAACTTTAAATCTAAGGGCTTTTGGGCTTCCGAAAGTGACAGAGTAGTTCAACCATAAGTTAGAGTATCTTTAAATACCTTAAAAGATTTAAGTAGAGAGTTTAATACTACAGTTGCTTTTATTTCTTCATGAATTCTAGCGAAAACATTCTAAATCTTGGACCATTTTATTAAACTCGTGTAATGACTCCATAATAGGTGTGATTTCTTCCATTCTAAAGCTAAAAAACTACTACATCAGGAATATGCAGTTCAAAAGGGAGTTTTCTTTATAGAGTTATCCTAATTTAGCCCAAATGTTATGAACAGTTTTTTAGAGGAAACAAAATGTAATACATGATTGGTAAGGCTGAAAATAGGGATTGTTTTGGCTTTTGCATTCATAGTCTTCTTCTCCTTTTTTGATATCTCTGGCTGTTATTTTTGAGGCAATACATTTGCATCAACTCCTTGTCGAGTCAATATATCCTTCATCTTAATCTTCCAAAAGGAAAAATCGTTTCAGCCATTAAACTTCCCTATTTTGAAGCTAGAAGTACTCATTTTTGTGGAAACTCTAACCAAGCCCTGATACCACTTGTTAAGTTTTGAGTGCTTTTTGATTTAGAGTTACAAATTTAACTTCACAATGGCCAAAATAGAACCAAAAAAAAAAAAAAGGAGAAAATGAACATCCGGATTTAACGTAGTTCGAAATAAGCCTACATCCAAAATACCCCTTAAAACTAGAGGAGACTCTTCACTATAATGTTTTGATTACAAATACAAGTAATTTCAGTAATCTTTACCTATGTTAATCCCAAACAAGGTTTTACAACCTAAAACCTTAAAACTCATGCTTCAATCTCACCATCTTTATTAAGCCAGCTCTAAATGAGGACCAAAAGAGTGTCGCCGATGCTGGGACAGAGCCAATAATGTCACCACTGTCGGTGTTTTACCGGTTGATTCAATTTCTCCAAGAAAAAGGTACTAACCCTAAGAATTCTAGGGTTAATATTTCTTTTGCTCTAAGTCTCACGGTGCTTTGGTGAAGTAAAGGAGCAATTAAAGCCATCCAGACTGTTCATTTTTAATCAATATCCAATGGCTGCAAAATAAAAGAAAAAAGAGGGACAAATATGGGCGCACACGTAAAAGGAATTAAATGGATGGGAAACAGTATTCCCATCCATCTAATCAAAATTCAATCCCGGGGAAGAGGAGTTTTTTAGCAAAATAGCCCAAATTTACAAAAAAAAATTTAAAAAAAATGGCACATTTTGAAAAACATTTAGCAAAATGACATATTTTACTGTTGTTGCACGCCATTTGAAATGGATTACAAAGAATTGGATAACGTTGCACAACATTTGGGATAGCGTACAACAAGCAAATAGAAATAACATAATAATCTTAATTGACAGAACATAAGTCATCTTATTTTCTTTGGCCTGGTGGTAGAGTCTCCACTTGAAGGGCTGCACTCGTTTTTTTTTTCTCCTTTTTTTTTGATAAATCACTTTAACTTTAAAAGATTTTTCTATATACAATTAATTATATTTTTACTTTTTGTAGAATACTTTTTATATATAATATTAAGTATTGTATATTTCAGGATAAAAATTAAAATAAATAATTTTGTTATGATAGCTTTATTAATTTTTGTTTAAGTACGCACAAATTATTTGTATACACTCTCAAATATTTCGAGTGACCCACCGACATATCATGATAATCTATTATTTTTAATATTTCTTTCACTCTTAAATATAAAATTACATTATTTTTGTGCACTATTTTAATTTAAAAATAAATTGATTAATGGAAATAAAAATTTAGATACTAATATCATTTTAAAAAATATAGAAATCTTAAATTTATCCGTATAGTAATATTTATATTTTAATTTGAATATCAGAATATGAGTTACATGTATCTAATAAAATAGTTCAAATAATAATGTACAAATACGTAAACTCGTGATTTTTTGTTAAAAATATCAACATCTCTTCATTTAAATGTGTCCCTCATTTATATTCTCCTTATTAATAGTATTATAATACCATAGTTCATGTATGAGATAATTTAAATAATAATATATATATCACCATCTCCTCATTTAAATGTGTCCCTAATTTATATCTTCCTTATTAATAGTTCAAATAATAATATACGTATACATTTTAATTTAAAATATATACGTATTTAGTGATTTAAATTATAAAATTAAAAATTAAAATAATTTAAATTTAAAAAAATTTTATTAATTTTTTTAAATTTTAAAGAGGTAAAACTATAATAAAAAAAAATTGGGCACTGTTGCACGCCATACGGAACGGCATGCAATAGTGCTCTACGACGTTCCGTACATCGTGCACCCACTTTGCTACAATGAAACTTGCCAATTCGCTAAATGTTTTTAAAATTATGCCAAATTTCTAAATTTTTTTTAAAAAAGTGCTAATTAGCTAAAAAAAACTCACTTTTATTCTTTGACAACGTTATATTGAGCTATTTTGTTAAATATATGTAACTTTTTATATTAAAAAATTATTTTATGAAGTTTGTAGATTAAAAAATAATCTATTAAGCCTCAGAGTATTAATATATAATTTAACCAAAAAGTGATTTATGTCTAGTTTAAAGCTAAAAATATTTATTTTGACTAGGATAATGCCTTTTTCTTTTAATTTTTCGAGTACAGTACTAAAAAAATTCATATATAGATAGTTTGATATTTTATTACTTATTTTTTATATTAAAATTAACTTTATTTTTTTCACTTGCACGACGGTAAGTGGGGTTCACTCTCCACCTTTAGGTGCTAAAAAAATTAGTTTTTTCTTAGTTTGGTGGCAAAAAATTTATTAATACTAGTACAATAATTTTGTTTTTGACTTAATAAATCTAGTGCTAAAAATATTAATGTATGCCTAGTTTGATTTTTTTTTTTTTTTATCATTCTTCCTACTTAATATAATTAGTGTCGAAGTTTATACTGGTAATTGATTACAGTGTATTTCAACCCTAAACACCACCCTACTACATTATTGCACTAGACAAAGGAGTAAAGGAAAATAAAATAGGCTATTGATGGCCATGAATGGAGGTGGTGACCGGTTGAAGAAGAGGAAGAGGAGGTGTGAAGTATTAATCTAGTCCTAAATACTAAAAGTGTGTTTGGCTCAACTTATTACGACTTATCTTTTTTTATCTTATCTGTTTCAATAAGGTTTGTCCATTTAAGATTTGTATCTTTTTGCTTTGAAGTATTTGGTTGTGCAAGGCAGAAAGATAACTTGTACATAATAAAATGTTTAGATACATGTTTTGAAAAAGAAACCTGTCTATTATAATAACAAAAAATGACTTTATAATATAAAACAAATAATAATAGCTGGTAGGAGAGATCATGATAATGGTTAGATATAGTAGTAGAGAGTGGTGAGTGTAGCAACCCATGATAGAAGAGGTAATGGTCGATGGGGTGGTGAAAACAAAAATAAGTAGCTCATGGTGGTGAAGATTTAGGTTGCATTTGCTTCAATTTATTTTAACTTATCTTTTTTAGCTTATCTGTTTCAATAAGATCTGTCCATTTAAGATCTATACCTTTTTACAGTCGAGTATTTGGTTATGCAGTGTAGAAATATTTTTATTTTACATAATAAAATATTTGGATACAAGTTTAAAAAAGACAGTTATTTATGATAATCACAGGAATAAGTTAATAATATAAATCAATTAAAAATAGTTGGTCATGGTAGCGGAGAGTGGTGAACATAGCGACCCATGGACGTAAAAGGGATGGCAGTAGGTGTGGATGGCAATAACAAGTAAAAATAGTTCATAATGGTGAAGATTTAAAATTAATAGTCTTTTCAAAGCATTAATCTGAAATAAGCTAAAAAAAAAAATTCAGTTTTGTACATTTTTCTGCTTAATTATAAAACTGCTTTTTGACCTTTTTAGTTAAGCTGTGAAAAAGATATAAAAAGATATTTTCTATCAACCAAATGCAAGCTTCACCAGTCAACTAGATCTTTTTTATAGCTTTAAGCGATTAAAAAGCTTAACCAAGCGCATGTTTAATATTAATATAGTCTTTTTAAAACACTTTTCTAAAATAAGCTATAAAAAAAGATTCAGTTTTACATCTTTTTCGGTTTAGTTATAAACAGTTTTTTCATCTTCCTATTTAAGCTATGAAAAAGATGTAAAAGATCTTATCTGTCAACCAAACACAAGCTTACAGCCAAAAAGAGATTTTTCACAGCTTTAAGCTGTTAAAAAGTTGAACCAAATGTAGCCTACGAGAAATACAAGACATTTTAACAGTTAATATGGCATTCGCCACTATAGTGTACTCTCAAATAATAAGCTGAAGTATGACCCCAATTGCTCAATAACAAGAGAAGCAAAGGAACTTAGAAAGAGAGGAAAAGAAATGGAAGAGTTAAAAAAATTTTGTGTATATCAATCACTCCTCCAAGGCACTAAATTTATAGGCACAAA
Source organism: Simmondsia chinensis (assembly GCA_018398585.1). Classification (NCBI taxonomy): domain Eukaryota; kingdom Viridiplantae; phylum Streptophyta; class Magnoliopsida; order Caryophyllales; family Simmondsiaceae; genus Simmondsia; species Simmondsia chinensis. The sequence goes on along the minus strand of JAGTTD010000003.1, from coordinate 11,724,825 downwards.
TCTATCCATTAGGCTAATTGCCAAACATGAAAAGAAGGCGAGAAATTCCACCCTAAATAGGAAGCATGGGAGGATATAGAGGAGCAAAAAATCCACCTCAAATAAAGAAAGCGTGGATATGAAATGAGTGGATTGTTGAATTATTCGATAAGCATATCTTGCATTGGCGCTTGCATCCTCGAGCTCAAACCAGAAATAACGGCTTGAACCTTGCAGCCTCGCGATCAACCAAGAAAGGAATTTCAACAACTTCAACTTTGTCGCAATTACTAAAAGTACAACGACCGCAAAAGTAAAAGTTTAAGTTATAAAAGTTTCACAACACGTGACTGGCACCATGCCCACTCTAAACCCACAAACTCTACCAAATCCAAGAAGGAGGAGGTATATAAAGAGGCTTTCCCATTACTAGTTTTCTATGTAAGATACGGGAGTTTAACAAGTATGAGCAAAATTAAAGTACACCTACCCCAAATCCCATTAAACAAAGCTATAGATCAAATGACAAAAATTAGTTGCACTAACTCAAGAGTTAGTGATTAGTTTCTATCCTTCTAATGATCTTCCTCAATTCAAATTAATTATGCATTAGCTTGTACTCCTTTTCAAGAAAGGGCACGTGATACTCCTTCCCATATTTCATTTGAAAAATTTCCTATGTATTTAAGTATCGTACCCAATCAAACAAAGATAGTACGAACATGAAAATCCTTAACATACTCTGCAATTTACACTCACAATAACTGCCAAAATGTTTTAGAACAGAGCATACAAGGCCCTTCTAACTTTTTTCAAAGGATATGTATAAATTTAGCAAAACAGGATATACACCTGTTCGAACTTAAACTCCATAAGCCTATTTAAGTGGTGGCGCCCCTTAGCAAACGATGAAGCCATTGATCAGGTAAAACAACATGGTCCGAGTTCATCCTCGGTTTAGTGTACAACCTCAAACTTGGTTTCTCATCCCTTACCCTTTTATGTTTCCAGATTTTATCCTTTAAATATGTTTAGATTTTAGAAGGCATTACGGTAAACCAATCAAGAGTTATATTACTAGTCATGTTCATATCTCCACGTCACGTCTTACATAACTGACGATAAGAATCAATTCCCTGCATAGAATCTTGCAAGGCCACGTGCACACGAATATAAAAAGTTAACACAGCCACAGCCAAATTATACACCAAGAATTCCAAATCACAAAGTCCAACGCATTAATTAAAATCCATAATTGCTCTTAGCACTTGACAACCATGTTCATTAGGCAATCCAAAAGTCCTAAAAACTAGCTCATACCCTCCCAGTAAAAACTGGATTCGTGAAAATATTGCAAGGGAAAACTGATGTTTGTCTCTGCAAATACATAAGCATATTTTTGTCTAAATCCCGAACCCCGAACTACATAAGATCTTTACTCAAGCCAATAGCAAAGATGCGGCTCAGTGCAGTCACAAACCACTCCCAGTAACGCAACTCAACAATGGGCAAGCTGTATTGTCTCCTACGATGCATCTTCATGCGCTTGTGGCTTCCGGCTTCTTGGTATCACCTCCTTCAGAATTGGAAGCACCTGCCTTTTCTTTCTCTTGCTCTTCAGGCTTTGTTATCTCTTGCTCTACAAGACAGCCACGCAGAGCCAGAGTCAGGTGACAAATAATTACATCATTCTCATAAATTTGTAAGCTAAAAAGGAAGAGTTAAGGCTAGATTTCAACTTTTTTGACGGATTGGATACATTAATTTATCAACCAGCTAGGAAGGATCCTCCTAATTCTTTAAAAGGTAAACCCTATGTGTAAATAAGGTGGTTTGATTGAACCCAATTACCCTCCCACCTAAGTTCTAGATATAAAACCATTCCCAAGCGTTCGCTTATACAACTTAAGCTTTGGGAATAGTTTTTTTAGCACGGTCTCAGAATCTTGTTAATCGAGGTGTCTCAAGATTGGAACCCCACAACTTCCCCATTTTTGCTATAATGCTAGCAAAAGACATAAGACGACCGTATACATTATTCACGCTTCAAACTAGGGGGCAGCATGAAGGGGCAATGTCAGAGTATAAAATTATCTGTGGGTCTTCACCTAGTAGCTTAGGCTTTTAGGATGGTTATTTCCTTCACAGTATACACACCAATCGTTTTTGGAGGCATCAACACCTCTAAAGAGATATGGTGCATTAGTGCTTGTATGAGTCGGGTCGGGTTTTTCGATTTCGAATATCTTAGGTTTTGGGTCAATCGAGTTGAGTCATGTTGACTATCAAGTCACTGAAGTCAATATGAATTGCAAGTCTATACCCCCTCTAAGGAATTGAATGTATGATTTTTAGTTAAAACCCAATTTCACGGAATTGGATAGTTAAAATTGTAATTCCAATTCCAATAGGTGAAGCAAGCAAAAAAATTAGATTTATGCGCTCCAATTTTAGATCCAACCCCAAATCCAGGCTTTTAGGAAGTCCTATCCAAACTACCCACACTCAAAACAATTTTAAGCCTTCATACGCTGAATAAAAGGGACCAAATCTAGTTTCACTCCATTCACTTGGAATGCAAACCGTTTAATGGTAAGCTGCTGAGCGACTATAAGCATGCCAACAACTCCAGCATAATACCACCTTTGCCCCCTTCCTTTCGGTTCAGATTATCTCTCACAGTAAATAAACGTAAATCTCAAACGATTTGTGCCTTTTTTTTTTTGGGGTGGGGGGGGGGGGGGGGGGGGGGGGGGGGGGGTGTTTAAATCCAACTTCATTTGGCTTATGCGAAATTGCACAACTAAATAGATGAGGAATTGTTGCATAATACTTTGCTATTAGTACTGTTTTCAATACATGAAATCGTGTCCTAGGCACTTGTAATATGAAAATCCAAAGAGCCTAGTCCAAGTGATGCCTTCATCTTCACCAAAGAACACATCCATAGCATAGTCGTGCTCCAAACCCTACTTAGGACTATCATGGTCAGATGTGATGAGAGTGGAGGGCGAGACAACAGTTTCCGTGGAGGGATAAAATGAAAAACAAGGGGAGGTGGAAAGTGGAAAAAGAGAAATCTGAGATGGTGATAGATCTGGGTAAATTGCGCATTGACATCCTTTGTCTATCAGTTAGCCTCTGATGATAGCAATACATTACGAAAGAACATGACGATGAGATGCTCTCAAAGATGATCCTACAGTGATAGCAATGGCATTATGAAGAAGGCTAAAACTTCTAAAGGGTGCAAGGATGATTTTGTTCTTATTTTAGATATGCCGCTACGTTTGATGGTGGATATGTTGATGAAGAATTTAAGATGATGACGAAGTTGAAAGGAGACGTAAGGAGAGTTCCACCTTTGACGAATTCATACAGAAAGATAATAAATAGTTATATATGCTAACGAGATAATCAATGTTGTATCTTCATGGTGCAATGCATTATCATTTGGCTGCCCATGGTCAACAGAGACAAAAAGCGCCAAAGGTGTATTAAAAACTGAAAAATGTTAGGTAGCTTTTCTTTACAGTGTCTATTTTTGAGGTGGCCTCCGTTTTTTTTTTGGGGGGGGGGGGGGGGGGGTGGGAAGCAACAAATGAAGGCTCATGGTTAGAAAACATTGTATTCTCAGATGACAATAAGAGATTTCAATTTTGGATTAAGCTCATGCAACCTCTTTCAACCCTGGGGAAAGTACTGGCATATTGCGATGTAAATTAATCGCAGGAAAGCATCATCATCACATATGGGCAGCAATCCAAAGGTTGAAAATTAGAGCACATATAACCTTGAACTCATAGAATCACTGCCCAAAGGTAGGAGTGAAGATTTAGGAAAAAGGAAAACCATAATTACCTTCATCGTCACTTTCTTCAAATTCATCTCCACCACCAAAATCACCAAATTTCTGCGAAGGATAAGAAAGATAAGATCAATTAAGTATGTAAGGTAATGCAGTGGGAATTATTCCTTCACTATTTATGAACGGGCAAAGGGGTGCAAATAAGGTCCTATGTGAAGCATCCTTACCGAGAAATCCATGCCACCCAGATCCAAGTCAGCAGGACCTGAAGAGAAAAAACAATCGTAAATAACTGCACTCATTGGAAAATGTGGATGGTGACCTGTTCACTCAAGAAGATACTTAACATATAGCAAGAGACATACCACCGGTATCTTCATCTTCATCCACCCACTTGTCCCAATCAACTTTTACATAATGTGGAGGCTTGCCATCTCCACGTAAAAGCTTATTCCACCATTTCTTTTCTGCTTTCTCCAGAACACAGAATACGTTTCTCACGCCATAGTTTATCTTGCTTTCCTACAAAACATGGAAAAGGTAAGCTTGGACATGAGCAAGATATATATGACATGAAACAAGAGATACACCCCTAAGCATAATAATTGTATTCTTGCCTCCAATAATTATTTTGTCAAAAGGAGTGTTTTGTCTGTCAATCAATAAAAGGGAAAAGAAAAATTTAGGAGGCATATGTGATCAACAATAGAAAAAGCCTCATTCCACTAGGTCATGTTTACTAGGATGGAGCGAGTGACGAGAAGATCCAGCAAAGCATGAATGGTGGTTGCCATCTACCTAATACATTCCTTCCGGAGAGGGTTCAAAGAACTTTTTTTATTAGAAGAAACTTGAAGTGCCCGCCTAATAATAGCCAAATTCCTTGAGAATATCATCATGTTACTTTCCATTCAGGTCATGTGCTGTTCAGACCTATGCTCTGTGCTTGCTTTAAAGAGGGGCAAGGTTGTAGTAATGTGAATCTCCTTGGACTATTTCTTTCAACCAAATCAACAACCTTTAAAATTATGGAACCACTACATATTTGTTCAAATCATCCCTCCAAAAATTCCAAGGTCCATTGTACTCCCAAGTGTTCTTAGTCTAAGTGGCACACAAACCGCTTGAGGCATCATCTGGTCAACCATATAAGATTGAAGAATTAGGAGCCTCCCAAACACATGTTGGCTTATTGCAGGGGCTACTTCTAATTTGCTCAAAGTACTTCATTGATTCAAATCCCTCATTACCATGTAAACTTACTTGACTCTTTCATAACATTCTCAATCTCAGCTAAGCCCCTTTTTTTCTTTGAGGATTCTTTTCAGTTTTCAAGCTTTAGATCCCTAGAATACAGCTGCTTGACAATGAGGGGAGTGACGAGATCCATAGAACATTCTCAAGCTTTAGATCCAGAGAGGAGTTCATAATTGTAGGATCAAGATTTATAGGCTATGCTCCTATGATCTCGGCAAAAGCAACATCAAAAAGAGACAGCTTGCTCAAAGCTATTTTAGGCTTCAGAAAGATCCACGTTGAAGGAGACGAGGAGGTAGTCATTAAGGCAATCAATGCAGATTTTAATAGGCCATGTACTACATCCATTTCATCAATGATGAAATTATTTCCATGAGCAAAAGGTGTGACCATGTGAAGGTTAACCATGCTTATAGGAAGCTAATATGGCTGTGGATTGATTTGCTAAGTTGGGATCAACTTCGCAATTGTCCTCTAAGTGGTCTCTCACCCCATTTGTGGCAAGCTTAGGCACACATCCTATCCCTCGACTCCTTAGGAAGACCCCTTCTCCATAAAGGCCTTACCTTTAAAAAATAAAAAATAAAAAAAGAAGAAGAAGAAGAATCTAGCCGCTTGTAAATCCATAAGATATAATTCTTTTCCTTGATTTCAGAAAGATAGCAGATGAACTTTAAAGTGAACAGGTTCTTTAGCCGCTCTTTTCTGCACAAACAAGCAGAAAATATTTCATCCTCACAGTGTAAGAAGTAACAGCTTTTAAGGGGAGAAACTCTTTTGGTTACAATAAAAGAACATGGAAAATGTATCAGGCAAAAACTAGAAAAACCAGAATCTAGCACAGCCGAGGCATCTAAAGTATTTGAAACTGTTTACCAACATCTAAGAACCTCGATCAGCAAAACATGTCAGAAAATGATGATGAATAACGAAGTGATGCCCAAGTCAAGCAGACAAAACAGAACATGGAGTTCTAAGCTTCCTCATTTGAAATTTATTATGGATCATGGAAAATTGAAAAAGGTTGGAGCATAACTAACCATCAGTATGCATTCCCAAATATAGCACTAGGATTTTATTAATCAACACTCAACATGCACTTGTAGCTGTAGGGGTGCAATAGCATCTATCATGTTAAAAAAATGCATCCTCTGCCGCATTTGCTCTAGAGAAAGGGAGAATCACATCAACATCTGATATCATGTTTTCAAGCTACTGACATGTCTAGCCACTTTGCTCGAACAAATGCATAATGAATTTCTAACAAATGTCCAGGCTCTCGCACACAGGACCCTTTATCAAAGATAACACCAACAAGAATGATTAAAGGGGAGAGTGTGTAAACTACAACAGGAGATGAGCAATAATACAGCTAATCTAGCATGTATTCCCCAATCGTGCATATATTTTTCAAGGAACTTTGAACTCTATGATCCTGATGATTTTATCACATCTATGATGATAGCAAGAATGAACCTGACTATTTGGGAAAAAAAGCATGTCAAACCCATCAGGAAATAAGCCATTAACCAAAAGTAGTACCTCCACATTGACCTTATCAAAGAGATTAAGTTTCAGTTCATAAGCATGATTCTCAGCTCCTGCAGTGCCAGAAAAGGTAAATGTTCCATCCGCATCCAGGTTAACTTTTGGATCTTTTGCATCTGGTAGTTGCACAGTGAGATACACTTTGTCCGCTCTCTGAGCCCACTTTACTTCAGGATGGCGACTAACAATTTCAAAGTGTATCAAGTGTATTAATAGGGAGACAAAACAGTTCACTTGTGAAAGAAAAGACTAGAGATTACAGTCCATATGCTAATGTATTCAAGCACATGCATATAGCAAATCAAAAACAAACTTGTTTAATTAGTGATAGCAAGCAGGGAATCATAGTACGCACCCAAACACTGCCAAGAATTAGCCCTAACTATCTCCAAAGCTAAATAAATAGATTAATAAGATGATGAGATGTTTACATCTTTGGGGTGTGCAAGTATAGCTCTAAGGGTGTGCACTCTGTTCTAAAAATTTGCCATATAAGCCAATATAATTTCCAACAATCTCCCAAATCAAATAATTTAAACACAATTAACGATGAAGCAATCCTTATGGGTAGAGGAAGAGCAGTTAGTCCAGATGAAATACCCATTGAAGTATGGAAATGCCTGGGACAGAGGGGCATCAGCAGGCTGACAAAATTATTTAACCAAATCTTTATGGGGAAGAAGATGCCTGACCACTGGCGAAAGAGCACACTGGGTCCCAATCTACAAGAACAAAGGCGCCATCCAGAGTTGCGTCAACTATCGGGGGATCAAACAAATGTGCCACACTCTCAAGCTGTGGGAGCGAGTCATAGAAAGGAGGCTACGGCAACAGACGGAGGTGATTGAGAACCAGTTCGGGTTTATACCTAGGAGATCAACAATAGAAGCCATCCACCTTTTAAGGCGAACGATAGAGCAATATAGGGAGAGACAAAAAGATCTCCACATGGTTTTCATTGACTTGGAGAAGGCATATGATACAGTGCCAAGAGAGGTACTATGGAGGGTTTGGGGTAGGAGAGGCATTCCCATGCCATATATCCAGGCCATTCGAGACATGTATGAGGAGGCACCTACTAATGTGCACACAGGGGTAGGGGAGACAAACACTTTCTCTATTACAGTTGGGGTACACCAAGGTTCTGCCTTGAGTCCCTTTCTGTTCATCCTAGTCATGGAAGAGCTCACTAGACACATCCAAGGAGAGGTGCCTTGGTGTATGCTTTTTGCAGATGACATAGTTTTAGTGGCGACTCCCGAGCAGACATAAATGAGAAGTTGGAATTGTGGAGAAGCGTTTTGGAATCGAAGGGATTACGGATTAGCAGGTCTAAGACCGAATACTTGGAATTCAAATTCGGCCATTCTACCACGACTAGTAAAAAGAATGTCAAGATAGAATCGGAGACCGTACCGAGTAAGGAGAGTTTCAGATACTTGGGTTCCATGATACAGCAGAACGGTGAGGTTGACGAGGATGTCAACAACAGGATTAGCGTAGGCTGGCAGAAGTAGAGGATGGCCTCCGGGGTGCTTTGTGATAGAAAGTTCTGCTAAAACTAAAGGGAAAATACCACAGGACGGTAGTGGGACCGACTATGTTGTGTGGGGCAGAGTGTCGCCCAATGAAACAACATCAAACACAGAGGATGAAGGTGGCAGAGATGAAGATGTTACGCTGGATGTGTAGCCACACAAGGATAGGATCAGGAATGATGTAATCAGAGGTAAATTAGGTGTAGCATCGATCGAGGATATATTGAGAGAGCACCGCTTAAGATGGTTGGGACATGTTAGAAGGAGACCGACCACAGCTCCAGTTACGAAGTGTGAACAGCTACATACTACGCTAGGCAAAAGAGGGAGGGGCAGGCCAAAGTGGAGTTAGCTGGAGACGATCCAACACGACCTAACCCACCTACACCTAAGGGAGGAGATGGCCTTAGATAGAGCACGATCGAGGGCTAGCATAGGGGTAGCGAATGTGGTAGCGTAGAGTAGTGCAGCGAGTGACTGGTAGTTTAAGATTTCTAGGCAGTCATAACCCTTGGTAACGCACTTATCTATTGTTTAGTTGCTTCCCAATCATTCGTCTATTATTGGCCATGCACTATTTGTTTTACTATGTACCTTGTAGTTGTCTTCTGTGGGGTATATTTTATACTGCTAGCTTAATGCGGTGTCCTATGCTGATGCTTTGTAGCTTCCATGGTTTCCAGGATACCATGTTCTCATGACGACTCGTCTTTAGGATGGGGGTCCTACGAAACAGCCTCTCTTCCACCCGAAAGGCCCCCCCCCCCCCCCCCGACCCTGCTTCGTGCGGGAGCCCCTGTGGCACTGGGACTATTATTATTGTTGTTGAATGATGAAGCAAATCTCGAGTGCTTGTAGAATGTTTAAAGATTCCTAAGATGATATGACCAAGGAAACACCTCCCTCGGCATAGTCACATATTTGTTCAACATCAGAAACAAAGTTTAACAGAAAGGCAATAAATAGGTGCAAGTTATCTTCACCACCAGTAGTGAACATAAAGTCAACGCAACATAATACCCATGAGGTGTACGTGTTTGATGAATCTTATTACATCATTTGGCTTCAAAGACAATATCTTGTTGCCTTTGTTAAGTACAGGGAGTTTTCTACTGACAAATATTGAGCTAAATTCCCACCATCCAAGAACTGAGGTTGGACCCAAATGATTCCAATGCAACAGCAAAGCAAGGACCATGCTGTGACCAGGAGTGACCACTTAATGTTTATATTAAGTATTATTGATTAAATAGAATGCATATTATAAGTAGCCGCTAGAATAGTAATTCAAACTAATTATTTAGTCAATTCACGGTTAAGAGTTAAACCAAATCCATTGAATTAAATTAACCCAAATGAAGAGAAGAAACAAACTGCAGCTTGTTCTCGTTATTCTATAACATCATCATCTGACTATTAACAAATAACACAATAAAAATTATCCATGAAATAAACAATGTCTTTGAAGGGAGAAATAAATAGTGTAATAATTGTAAAATTTTAAATATCCATTGTAAGCCTGTAAGCAAGAACTGTTAACGTAAATTAAAAGCAATACAATACATTTGACACTTTATTATTGTTGACCAAACATAGAAGATATCATAATGAATATGCCTTGTGAAAAAGAGAGGAGAGTGAACGAAAAAAGATGGAAAGGCGAAAAGGGAGAAGAGAAGTACAAAAGCGAGAAGCCTGCTTCTTTCGAATTATTTTTACTTTATCCAAAAGCTCAAATTTTGTCTTAGGCATGATCACAGGAAGCATGCAAACTACACATGAGCTTTTGGCATCGTCATAGCAGTCACTACTACACCCCCTTGGCAGTGGTAAAAGGTTGAAGTACTATTTCCCTCCACTCCACAATGTAATCCTTATTGTGATTTAGAACCCACAATTGCCCGCACAAGGAGCGATGTAGCTCCGCCAATGATATCATGGGAATATGAAGCCAACATAAGGATCAGAATTTTTGGTGAAATGTGGAGAGAAACTGTAGCATAACTAAGAAATTAATACTTGAAAAAAAACAAGAAGTAAACTAACAGTACACATGCTTCGACCACATTTTTTTTACATTGGTAAGGAGAGAACAACTTCCCTAAAGAGGGAAACCAACATTTAAGAGAGAGAGAAGATGAGCTTTGAACTGAAGACTTCTTGCTTGGGGGTTGTGAGACAAACTATTACACCAACACCATTAGACTATGTTTTGATCATATCATACGGCAGAAGTGAAAGCACATAAAATCAGCATGCAAGCAAACCAGAAGAAAAACATTATTTCCTGGCCCTCTCCCTTAACTTTTAAGCAACAATGGGTATTATTGATAACAACATTTCATAAGAACTGCCAGACTAAACACTGAATTGTAAACGGAGTTCCATGGATGGAAAAAAACACGAATTAAACACGAAGACTGATAAAAGACTTCAACACTTCATTTATTCATATTCCTAAATAAGAGAAAAACGCATCTCTACTAGTTTCGAATACATAAAAAATCAAAAAGCTGCAAGATCATTGAGTAATTCACACCGTTGGTCCCTAATGTTTTTAAGTTTGTTGAAATTGGTTCATCATCTTTTCTTTTGTTAAAAATGGTTCCTAATGTTTATAAATTTATCAAAATTGGTCCATCATTTTTTTTTTTTTTTCAAAATGAACCCTAATGTTACATTTCATGACAAGATTAGTCCCTCATCTTTTTTTATTTTTACCTAATTTGGTCACCATGGGGGGGGGAACCAATTTTATCTTAAAGTAAAACATTAGAGACCATTTTGAAAAAAAAAAAGAAAAAAAAAGATAAGGGACTAAGTTAAACAAAGTTACAAAAATGAGAGACCAATTTGACCAAAGTTACAAAGATGAGGGACCAATTAGAACAAAAGAAAAAATAAGAGACCAATTTGAACAAACTTTACAACATGAGGGAGACCAAAGGTGTAAATAAATCTTAACATTTCACAAGAACTCCCAGACTAAACACTGAATTCAAAAAGGAGTCCCTTGGATAGCCAAAAAAAACTCCAACTAAGCAAAAAGACCGAGAAAAGCACTTCAAAACTTCATCAATATATTTCCCAGAATTAGAGAAAACACGTTTCTGCCAGTTCCCAGTACATAAAATCAAAATAAAAGCCACAAGGCCATTACATTACTCTCCCACAAGACAACCACGACATTAATTTTCGAGTTCTACTGCATATTCAACTGAAATTCGACGCTGTAAAAGATGAATACGAAAGCAAAAAACTTTCAAACAGAACTCTTAGGGTATAAAATCATTCATGAACTTTCACCCATCAGATTGGGCTTTTAGAACAGTTGATTCCTTTTGACATTCTATCAGAGTTTTGTTGACCAGGAGGTCACGAATTTGAACCTCAACAACCCCACTTTCAATATTGATATAGTTTAAGAGAATAAAATCATTGGTAATCCTTGACCCATTAGCTTAAAGCTTTTGGAACAGTTATTCCTCGACAAAAACAACAAAAGGGCCAAAAGAACAATGACGTCGACAGAATCAAACACTTGGAAGGAAACAGGGTACCATTGATAAACCCTAAAACTAAACTCCCGCCTTTCAGCATGAATGAAGCCATAGTTGAAGGCAAAAATGAGCACTACCAGAGAGAGAGAGAGAGAGAGAGAGAGAGAGAGAGAGAGTATGCACCTCATGGTCAACTGAGGAGGGGTAGAGAGGGAGAGAAAGAGAACGGGAAAACCCTAGAAGCAGACTTTGAACTTCTGAGGGAGTCGCAGACAAGAGCAACATTAACGATAAGTCACTATTTGAAGCCTTTATACCAAGTGAAGCGCCATTTGAGTTGGGCCGAACATAATCTTAATGCTTTGTTTGACAACAGGGTAAAGAAGAATAAAGAGGGATAAATGAGGGTAAGAGTAAAGAGGGGTAAATGAGGGGTAAAGTGAGAAAAGATAAGGTAATATTTTACCCTGGTTGGATGTGTCAAATTAAGAAAGGTAAGGGTAAAGAGGGGTAAATAAGTTACTCTTACTTGACAATTGGGTAAAAGGGTAAGGGTAAAGAGAGTTATAGTTAAAATAAGGGTAAAAGTGTCAAATTTTTTTTAAAAATTACCCTTACTCCCCTTTAGTCCCCAATTTAGGGGTTAAAAAAATTAGGGGTAATGGGGGGTTTACCCCCCTTCAGCCCCCATTACCCCCTCTTAATAGTTTGCCAAACGAGGTAAGGATTTACCCCTCATTACCCTTACCCCACATTACCCTGTTGCCAAACAGGGGGTAAGGGATCCGAACAATTGCTTAAGGCTCCTAAATTTTAGGGGCCTCATATTTTAAAATTTGTAATTTTTAAAGTCTTAATTATTAATAATACTAATAATAAGCTTTATAATTAAATTTTTTATGATTTCTTGTATTAATATGGTATTATTGAGAGAAATGTTAATATATATGAGACGTATCAATATTTCCATAACTAATATTTGCTAGCCCTTGAGCAAAGCACATGATAGATACAAAGACTCAAGCGACCAACTATCCTTACTAACTATCACCAAGTCTTCCAAGATTAACATATATATATTATAATTCAAGACAAGATTCAATCAACTAGAGCATTCTCCAATTCTATAAATTTAAATGATTCAACCTGAAAACTTATCATAGAATTTCATTAATCATACATCAACAAATGGATACTACTCAAGCATTTTAAGCACACAAGTGGAAGTGTATGGAATCTCATGCCGTGAAATCTCTTCAAATTCTTACATCCAACCGAATATACCAAGGTTCTATACACGCACACCAATGAATCACTTAAACACTTGCCCATACATAGAGAATTCTAAGTGACATATGAATGACCACTTTAGAACATTTTAATCTCATTATAGCACAAAAGAAAAACAACTCAATCAAGAAAGCACATCAGTTTCCAATTTCTTCCTTTTCTTTTGCTTTCTTTTTTCTTTTACTTGGGAGGAACTTTTCTTTTCCCTTTTTTTTAGAGGAAACTCTTTTCCTTTTTTTCTTTTTCTTTCATTTTCTCTTTCCCACCTCTCCCCCCCCCCCCCCCCCCCCCCCCTCGCGTCCAACTTTTGGACTTTCGTATAACAAGTACCTCAATATTACAATTGCCAATTGATCAACAAGTACTTCACATAGCATCAAGAGACAAGGATTTGGATAAGCCATTACGGCAAGCATACAAAACTCAAGACATATAGGATTGTTTACTCAAATTTTTTAGATTTTTCACAACAAGAAGATCAAGTGCATAGTGAATATGTGCGCGCATGAGTAGTAACTACTAATATTAACAATGATTACAATACTCACTAACAAATATGGAAAAAAATTATTTAACTTCATGAAATGAAGAGAACGAAATAAATAATAAATCCTATCCATCATTCTAACATATATATTAATCGAGGAAAAACTTAGCCAAAAGGTCAAAAATGCATGCTCAAAATGCACAAAAATGTTACAAATTTGACCAAAAATAAGCACATTCAAATGAGCCTCACTCCCACACATAAATGATGCATTGTCCTCAATGTAACAATATAAAGCATTAAAATGCGAAAAGGAGGTGAGATGGAGCAATACAACCTGACAAGGTAATAATCATGGAAGGGTGTGAACAAGCATGTATTACTCCTCAAACACGGGATAAGAACCTGAAAAAAAATAGAAACAAGCCTCCAAGAAACTAATTAGCTAAAAAACAAAACTAAAAACAAGAAATAACAAACCTAGGCTACCTCCTAGTAGTGCTAAGTTTTACGCCTTCAGCTAGGCGCAATGGGTCTAAAAAAGATCGAGTAATGACGTCAACCAAAGAAACCACTTCAATGAGCTCACCTAAGACAACACCTAAACCAAAATCTAAAGCATCGTACATTATTTCAGGAGGGAGAGAGTAGTCGAGTGGTTGTATAATGGGGGCAACCAAAAGCATGGAGCGAAACTTTTGAAAAGCTTCTAATACAATTCCTTCTAGAGCCATAATTTGACTCTTCTCCCAACCCAAAACTTCTTTCATGTTAGGGTTCAACCTTCATGGCATCTCTCTAGAAGGTTTAGCATTCTTATCAAGAAAGTTCATATGCATGCAAACAGAAGGGTCTATATCCTTCAAACCGGCCACATACCACTCAATGGCACTCCTGTGATCATTAAGAACTACCATCGACGCATCCTTTTGTTCCCTAGACAATTGAAAAGAGATAATCACAGATAAAGTCGCATTGGGTCCTAGGAAAGCATACTTAAGAGTAGATAGCAAGGGCTTAAGCTCAAGTTTGGGACGTGTGACTATGGAGGGTAAAGATGGAGAATCAAGAAGCATAGGTAAGGGTTCCACTTTTGATAACCAATGGCAAGTCTCCAAAGGAGCACATAACTCAAGTAAATCATTCATCTCCCTAGGGTGACTCTCAACCTTAAAACAGTAAATACAGTCATCTGCTAGCGCTCTCTCAAGGGTATCACTAGCTAGGGTAGAGGGGAGTGTTTGGTCAACCAAATCATCAATAACATCCACACAAAAACATGCCAACTCACCCTCACTAGTGGGTAACGAAGAAGCCTTAAAAATATTCAACCTAATAGTCATGTTTGCAAAACTAATATCCATTATACCGGATCTACAATTAATGGTAGTATTAGCCGTTGCTAAGAAAGGTTGTCCTAGAATGATAAGGACATGATTTTTCAAATGACTAGAAGATTCCATTTCAAGCAAAATGAAATCAGTAGGAAACGAGGCTTTGTCTACCTTCACTACCACATTGTTAAAAAACTTACTCGTTAAAACTTAAACTTACTTATTAAAACTAAGGTTTATCAAAACTTGTTAGAGTTTGGGATTTTTGAAAACCTTTAATGAAATTTCTACCTAAATATGAGATCGAATTCACACGAGATGATAGAAGAATCAATCAAACAAAAAGCGAATAAGAACAAAAGGATTTACTTGATTTAGCCCTAAATAGCCTACTTCACGGTTCCCCCATATCCCTAGAGAACTCTACTTATTTTATTACATACCAGAATCAAATTAATTACAAGTTATAAGGCGCTTTCTTCATAACCTAAGCTATTAGTTACAAACCTTTCTCTTTTACAACAACAGAAACTGAAATCTGAAGATAAAGAGAAGGAGAGAACATTATACCTTCTCCAGCTAGTTACTGCAATTCGGCATGGCTGCTAATCAAGACGATCTTGATTGTGCTCATGGATCACGGCACACTCACAACTGCAACAGACGTCGTTGATGGAAGCTTGGAAGAAGAAACCTTAGAATCGCCTCAGAGAAAATGAGAGAGGAATTTTGGAGAAAATGACTGAAGGTGTATTTTCCCTGTAAAAAGAGTGCCTTATATACCCCTGGGGTTTAATCCGTGGCTAACACATCTCAACCATCTAATTTAATGAAGATCAACGGTTAAGAATTCACAAAAGAAACACAAGTTGATACATCCATAGCTTGACATGTGGGGAATATCACTATCGTTGGATCAAAGGAATCAACAGCTCACCTTTCTCCAAACAAACACAATTTACTCCATCGGATGCATAACACATGGCCTCATCATGGCCATTCATTTGAATTATTTTAAATAGCTATAAGGAAGCATTGTGAGTGGATTACAACTGGCATCAAATAAGGGAACCGGGCAGTGCATTTTCCGTAATTGGGCAGCGGGACAGGGAACCGAGGAAGGTTAACATAGGAATTCTAGGTTTAAGCATTTTGAATTCACATGGTATTTACCATAATGCCATTTAACAAAACAGGTTTATTTCACAAGGTCCAAAACGCAGCATCTAGGTGTTTTACTTAATAACACGACATGTTTTAATTCTCAAACTTTGTAACTAATAGTTTAGATTATATTCTAGCCCATTTTTTGGACATAGTCTAGACTATATAGGAATCATAAGTTGATAATTCTCCACATGGTTATTATATAGGCTAACTACTCGAGTCTCTCTAGTAATAAGGGGGACAAACCTATTCTGATCCTAGCGTCCGTAAGGATCCCAAAACGACGAAACCAAGTTGATACATTTGATCAACTTAATTAGTGGCATGGCCTTAGTTCCCATGTCGGCCGAATTTTTCTCAGTTGAAATTTTTAGCAGCTCTATTGCCTCTAGGTCAAGTTGTTCCCTCAAAAAATGCCTCTTAATGGACAAATGTTTGGTCCTGTCATGAAATACAAGATTTTTCCTGAGGGTCAACGCTGAGTGACTATCAATGTAAATCTTTGGCACCCCTAGGCCTAATTTAAGTTTAGCTAATAGCCCACTAAGCCATATAGCCTCTTTTATGGCATATGCCTGCGCCAAGAGCTCAGCTTCAGTCTTTGATAGTGATGTCACTAACTGAAGCTTAGACCTCCAGTGGACTGCCCCGCTATTCAAAGTAAAGATGTATGAGCTGGTGGACTTGCGTTTGTCAAGGTCTCCACCGAAGTCACTATCGGTGTATCCTAAAAGTTTCAGGTCTGTTTCATTTCCTTCGAACGTAAGTCCTAGGCTGACAGTACCCTTAATATACCTTAGCAACTACTTCACCCCATTCCAATGTCCTTTTTCAGGGTTTCCCATGAACCTAGAGAGGACACTAATATGGTACGCTAAGTCTAGCCTAGTACAGGTCATAGAATACATAATTGACCCTATGGCATTTGCATATGGTATACTAGACATATCAGCCAATTCATGTTCATTCTTAGGGCTTTGTTTTGTTGAAACCTTGTGGTGTGGCGCAATGGGAACTTTGATATGTTTTGCTTCGGTCATGTTAAAGCATTTTATGACCTTTTCCAAATGGCCAGTTTGAGATAAGTGAATCGTTTTCAGATCACGATTTTTGCTTATCTCCATACCCAAAATTTTCTTTGCCTGGCCAAGATCTTTCATTTCAAAATTTTGTTTCAACAGAGTTTTCAGCTTAAGAATTTCAGGCATACACTTATTGGCAATTAACATATCATCCACATAGATTAGCAAGTAAATCACAGAGTTTGTTTCCACATTCTTTACATAGAAGTACAAATCATGAATAGACCTTATGAAACCTATTTTTGTCATAAACTGATCAAATAGCCTATACTATTGCTTGGGGGACTGCTTAAGACCATATAGGGACTTTTTCAACCTACATACTAGGTCTTCATTCTTAGGTTCCATGAAGCCCTCAAGAAAGGCAAAGGCGAGGTTGTTAGTGTAGCGACTAAGCCTAACAAGAAGCCAGCAAAAGGAAAGTGTTTCTTTTGCAGAAAGATGGGCCACTGGAAGAGGAACTGTACAAAGTACATAGCTACCCTTTCTACAAAGATTGCTAAGCCATCTGGTGAAGGTATGATAATATTTCACCTAGTTGACTCATGTGTAGTTGATAGTCCACCGATTCTTGATGTGTGGACTCAGGTTTAACTGACCATGTCTGTAATATGTTACAAGGGCTCCAGCTAACTAGGAGGCTGCATGATGGGAAGCTGTAGTTGACAATTGAAGACAGTACAAGAATAGTCGTCTTTGGAGTACGAGATGTTAGCTTAGACTTTAGTGTTAGAGTTTTGATTTTAAAGGTTTGTTTATTTGTATCTGCACTATGCAAGAATTTGATTTATGTGTTTCATTTAATGGATAATTGTTATTCAGTAGATTTTGGGTGTAAACCTTTTATTACAAAAATAAATTGTTTATTTGCAAAAGTACATGTATAAATGGTTTATTCATATTATTTCCTGATCAAAACCTAGTATTTGCCTAAATAAAGTTAACATAAGCTCACTTGTTAAATCTCTTAAAAGAAAACACCTTGAAAGGGATAATGCCTAAACATGGCACCAACATTTAGGTCATATTAATTCGAACAGGATCCAAAGACTTGTGAAAGATGGATTGGTGGAGGCTTTGGACTTGAAGTCATTACCAATCCGTGAATCCTACATAGAAGGAAAGATGACCATGTCTGTATTTAAGAGTAAAGGCAACAGGGTTGGTGACTTGCTTGAGCTAGTTCGCACATATGTATGTGGACCAATGAGTGTTCAGGCAAGATGTGGTTATGAGTACTTGATCACATTGATTGATGATTACTCAAGGAATGGATATGTTTACCTAGCGAGATATAAGTCGGACTCTTTTAAAAAGTTCAAAGAGTACAAAGCTGAAGTTGAAAAACAATTAGGTAAATAAGTTAAGTCATTTCGATCAGATCGAGGTACAGAATATCTTTCGAGTGAGTTTCTGGATTTCCTAACTACAAATGGGATAATATCTCAACTTTTTACTCCGGGTACACTGCAGTAGAATATTGTTGTAGAATGAAGGAATAGGACATTATCTGAGATGATAAGGTCTATGATGGGTCATGCTACTTTACCAATCTCTTTTTGGGGTTATCTCACAGGAACAAGGGTGGTCTTTTCTACAGTCCTTTTGATCAAAAAGTTTTTGTAAGTGCAAATGTGAAATGTTTAGAGGAGGCTTTTGTATTATATGAATTAAAAGAAAATGAAGTTAATCCTGAGCAACTAGACACAACTTGGGACATAGTGGATGCATTAGATGCACCTACCTGTAAGGTTGAGAATGTTCTTAGTACACGAGAGCCTAGGTACAATGGGAGGATTGTCAGGGCACCTGACAGGTTCATGGCGGGAGCCTTAATGGTTGACCGTGATATTGAATCTGATCCTCTTAACTACAATGAGGCAGTTAAAAACAAGGATGCTAACCAATGGGTCTTAATAATGAAATCTGATATAGGATCTATATATTCTAATTAGGTTTGGGATCTTATAGAGGCGCTAGTTGGTATTAAGCCTATTGGTTGTAAATGGGTCTACAAGAAGAAAATAGGAGTGGATGGGAAGGTAGAGACCTTCAAGGCAAGTCTGGTTGCTAAGGATTTTACCAAAAAGGAAGGAATCCATTATGATGAGACCTTCTCACCTGTAGCTCATAAGGATACTTCCATCCATTGTAGCTCATTATGAGATTTGGGAAATGAAAGTCAAAACGGCCTTTTTTGAATGGTCGTCTTGAAAAGACACCTATATGGTGCAGCCATATAGTTTCATTGGTAAAAATTAGGAGCATATAGTATGCAAATTGAAGAAGTCCATATATGGACTGAAGCAAGGATCACACTTATCAAATATTAGATTCAATGAAGCGATCAAATCTTATGGTTTTGAGAAATTGGTTGATGAACCATCTGTGCACAAATGAAATCAACAGAAAGTAGTGACTTTCTTAGTATTGTATGTCAATAATATACTACTCATTAGGAATGATGTAGGAGTGTTATCAGCTGTAAAGATTTGGTGAGCTAGTTCCAGTTGGCTATACTAAATCAGACTTTCACTTAGACAAAGATGCCAGACGTTCAATGTCTAGGTATGTATTTACCCTTGGAGTATGATCCATTAGTGGGAGGAGTGTCAAGCAGACATGTATTGCTGGCTTTGCCATGTAGGCCAAGTATGTTACAGCTTTAGAAGCTGCAACTACGGCATGTTGATTCAAATAGAATAATTAACTTAGTAGACCTTTAGATCATACATAGAAGGTGTATAGTAATTTGGATTTAGGATAAGTGGGAGACTGCTAGGAATAGTGTCCTGGAAATCCAACTTTACCATCCAAATAGTATTTTATTGCATGTAATTTTCTTTTAAGTATCGTCCATGAGATGAATAGAGTCCTCATATTACATTTTACATGTTTGTTCTAAGTGGATAATGAGATTAGCCACAGATAGACTTGAAATAAATGGTATGAAATGTTATTTGAATAACTCGCGGTTGATGATGAGCTAGGGCTACTTGTCTGTTAAGACCATGACTTAACGCTTTAGATAACTTGTCTTGGTCAGTGGGTGGTGATCCAAAAGTGTTAGGTTGGCGTATTTAATAAGATTGACAAACTGAGTTGGACCATGTGGATTGCTTGTTTCTAGACTACTACCGGAGATGAGTGATCATGTTGTAATGTTTGAACGATGACTCTAAATCCTAAGAGTATTCTAGACTTGTGCATGGAATGTTAGTTACTTTGGTTGATGATAAGTAAGATCTAAACAAACGGCTGAATTTCCACTTACACTGGATAGCGGCATGAAGTGTGACAAGGATTAGCTATTCAATACGGAATCTACAATCTCTTATGAGGTACATATGTCCCTTTAATTGATTCGCAAGTATTTGAATAGTTCAAAATCTTTTGACAAAGTATTCCAAATGTTTGAAATTTGGAATTTATACTATGAATATGTTCAAGTATAAATGAATTATTCAATAACGGGCAAGTTGGTAACTAATGGAGAAACTATGAGAAAGAGAATGGTAGTAGTTATATTTATTCTTTGTCATGGACATGTAGTGGAGGGGTTGTTGTCATCAATACAATCTATTTAAAAAATATCGATAACTAATTTAAGTCTAGAGTGTAGTGGGATTTATTTACTAAAATTACATCCAATTAAATGATAATTAGTTTAACCCATTTGGAGCTAGATTTAAAGTGTCCCTGAGATCCCTACGCAAGCCTCTGTATTTATTGCTATCGAAAAAAATATTAAACAATTCATGAGATAAGTAAATTTAATTTGCCAAACATTATTCATGAGATGAATAAAAGTTAAAAATTATAAAATACAATAATTTTCGAAAAATTAAAATTCATAAGACGAATTTTTACACAAAAAATGTAGAATCACATTTACACTAGGGTCGATTGGGGTGGGATTGAGCCTCCGAACTGGGACCAATCACCGTGTGCCACATGACACACGGTGACAAGGTAGAGGACGCGGTTTGACCCACGAAAACGCGTCATTTTAACCAGTTTTTGAACTTAAATGCTACGTTTTGTTTTAAATATGCGCGTTCCACATCGATTTTTCAACATTTTTTCTCTCTGATATACTACTATAAATAGAGGTACCTATTCAAAGGTTGGCATCCAATTAAAGTAAAGGAGTTTTAGAAAGTATTGACTTTCGGAGGCCTTATTGAAGAGAAAATTTTCCATTGAAAATTTTCTTTCCTTAGTTCAATATTTTTTGGAGTCCAATATCAGGGTAGTTTCGAGTTCATTACGTAGAAGGACGCTAGGTCTCGGTTTCTCTGCTTTCTTAGAGTTATTATCTTTCTGGTATTCTTTATATTGTCGCAAAACCAGGTATGTCCTTCTTTCCTTCTCTTTTAAGTTTTCGCTTTTCTATTTATTTACAGTATTCTTATTATGCTAGTTATAGTTCATGTTATTGTTATGAATGTATTAAAGTAGGCCATGTAGATTTAAATTAGGAATTTAAATTTGTAGATTTAAAATTATAAATTTTAAATCAACCCTCGGTTTAAAATTAGGAATTTTAAACCTTTCCGCTGCGTTAAATTTATTAAATTAGGGAAAATTTTTAAAATCTATCCCAACACGTTAAGTATAGATTCCTAGAGTTGTGGACCTAATTTCAATATCAATGTCTTGAGGATCAACCCCATGATCCTTGAATTAAGACAAAAAGAAAAGAAAGGAGCTACCACTCTAAGTGGCATTTTAAGCAAATGCGAATTTCATTAATTAAGGAAAGAGTACATTGCTACATACACAAGCATAACAAATAAGTAATTTGTACAGTCAAAATCTCTTTTACAAAGATTGAAATTCAAAAGAGTCGAGCCATGATCCTCACTAAGGACTCTTCTATTGAGGATACACAGTTTGTTGTAACATTTAGCTCATGGTCTAAAGTAAGAGCTTCCTCTTGAAGGGCTTCATCGTTTCTCTGGGCTTCCATGATGGCTTCCTGGAGTCTTCCAACCTTTAAGCCATAGGAGACGTGTTGTTGTCTCAAGGAGAGTAGCTCTTGCTTAAATTATTGTAATCTCTCTTCCAAGTGGTGGATTTTGTCCTCTAAGCCTTGGATCCTTTGAGCTTGTTGATCTTGAATCCCTCTCACTACTTGGAGCTCTTCAAAAAAAAGCTGTAAGCCTCCTAGGCCAGCTGAATGCCCTAGATTCGTGATGGCATCCTAACAATGTCGTTTTCTTTGAAGGACACTTGGGACTGCTTGGTTGATCCTTAGGAGCACCTCCTCGAGGACTTCAAGTTCCCTGGTAATAGAAGGAGCTACCTCTGGATCCTCTTTCAAGGATCTCATTAAGGACATGGCTTCTTCGAATGTGGCTCTCTTAGCCAAGGTTAGACCAAGGATGTGCACAATTTCTCTCAGCCGTTGAAGTTTGGGAGATGCCTGATCATGCTGCTGGAAGGCCAGCCTATCACTTGCCCCGAGCTTCTCTAATGGGGAGAAGGTTCCTCCAAGCCTTGGAGAAGGAATGGCTTTGGGGGGAGTGACCTGAAGGAAACGAACAAGATCAAGTAGATTTTTGGCTTTGGAAAACAACTAAGGTTAAAAAAGGGATGCCTTTACCTCTGAGGCCTTAGCTTGAGGCAAGGAAGGTGTCGCTACTAGTGGGGCTGCCACCGGAGCTTCTGGTGATACATCCATCATCGAAGTTTTAGTAGGACACTCAGCTAATGAGATCACTACTGGCTCTTTAGCCGCTGCTACAACTCCCTCGAGAAGAGTTTTTAGAAGACAACACTTGCATGTTAAGGACACGGATGGTTTAAAACATCAAGGGATAACAAAAATTAGATAAAGGTCTACCTTCAGAGATCTCTTCAACAAAGATTGAACCTCCAAGGAGGAGGAAAGAAGCCCGGACAAGGCCCTGATATAAGGTAACTAGGGAAGAGAATTCTCTAGAAGGGTGACTGATGATTGGCTCCATAGCCAAAGTAGCTATATCTCCCTCTTCTCTAGCACATGAGCTAATTGATTTGGAGTCTTGAGGAGGCTCTAGACAAGTTTCTAGAGATGGAGAATTTGGAATCTCAACGATATAGGGAGCTGGCTCTTCCTGTGGCTGTTGAAGGCTATATCAGAAGACTACTTTAATAAAGTAAATGAAAATACCAATTAAGAAAGAACAACACCTTTGTTGTAGGGAGCCTAGTTCTTCGTTTTCTTTTCACTAATTGTGAGATAGGTATTTCCTTTTCTTCTTCTTCTTCCTCTGCTACAACTGGGAAAGATAAAGGAGCAACATCCTTCTTCCTCTTCTTAGAGCTACCAACCCAGAGGCTGGTGAAGAAGTTCTTACAGGGGATTCCTCGAGTAGCATTTGAGTAAAGCTCCTGGTTTTGGCACTCCTAGGAGTCACCTGGACAGCTGCTATGAAGGTGAAAGAATAAGGGTCAAATCTTGTTCGACCCACTGATAATTTAGGCATACTTTAGAGTGGCTTATTACCTAATTATGCTTTTTACGGGGTAGAGCTTGGAAGAACTGGGTGGCCTCTCCTGGACCTAGGACCTGCAATCTCAAGAGGAAGCGTAAAATATTGCCTGGTGCCTTTGGCCCCCAAGGAGGATCAATAGGCTTGATACCAAGCTAAAAAATGTGGCGTGGTACATGGGGTGTACCTACAAGACTCAGGGTACCCATAAAGGGAACTGATTTCCTGATCCAAAGCACGAAGCTCTAGGAGCTGAGCAAGCTTAAGTGAAATCCTCCTGGCCTACCAGAGGTTCTTGGTCCTTAGGTCTGGAAAAGAAACATCCTGGACCATACCAAATTGCCTGACAAACAACCCAGGCCTATAGGTTTCCGTACCAGGATGAGTCTGGTGATTAAAAAAAAAAAAAAAGAAAAGAAAAAATCTTAGGGGCACAAGATTGCTCGCTAGATTTGGGAGTTGATGTCTGCTGAGACATCATTATGGAAGTCCAGTTTCTTGAACCAATAAGAATTAAGATTCGTCCTCTTGAAGGGAGTCCATTGAGTCCCTCGAAGGCTTCGAGGGGACAGCAAAGCTTCAAGGCATTAGTCAAATGACCATCCCAGAGGGAGTTGAACCTCATAACGAGCAAACTGCTCATCAAAGCTGGAAATCTCTTCTTTGTGGGAGCATAGGGACCATTGGGACACAACTCAGGGAAATAAACCTAGGCCCATAATTGGACCTGCCACAAGGGACAACCTATCTGAGCACTGTAGTTTTTGGCTATAATGTCTTTAAGACAACCATACACTTAAGCCAAAAACACTGACCCAAGGATAAAGGGCTACTACTAAAAGCAAGATTGATGGCCATGGTCTCAAGGAACTTAACATTGATTTAGAAGAGCTGATAAGAAGAACTTGTTCAACCACAACTTCTTCTTTGGAACCTTGCCCAAATTCTAAGCTTCTGTTTCAAACATTTTGATGAAAGACTCATAACCTCTAGGAAAGTCAATAACGGAGAAGGAGGAGGTAAAGGTTTTAGCCTTTGATGAAACAAATCAAGGGGCAATTCTTCTCCCCGAGGTGAAAGACCCATTAGGGTTGCTATGTCCTCTAAAGTGATTCCTAAGAACCCTTTAGGAAGGATGAAAGTGTTATAACGAGTATTCTAGCAGTAGGTTAATGCTATTACAATAGGGAAATCATACCTGAGGGCAATGGTTGAGAGTTTGATGGCTTTGTAGATATGCAGTTGCTTCCATTTTCAACCATAAGTCACCATTAGCCCATCTATCCATTCAGGGTATCATTTGGCAAAAAATGTCCTCCCTTTAAAGGACGTCACTTCCTTGCAAATGCATTTGCCTCTCGAACAAAATTCAAAAGACGCTGCACATAGAAGAGAAGACTCGTCAGAATCTAGAAACAATCCATCAAGACTTGGAATATCGTAAGACGGAGCAAAGATTGGCCGTAAGGCGCAAGATGGCAGGTTCGAAGAGGGATCATTCTCTGACAACCAAGAAAGATCCTCCTCAATGGCTGTTAGATTAGTTGGGCTCAGAAGAGCATCAGAGATGATTGAAATGTCAGATTGGATAAATTGGTTCAATTGCTCAATAGGGTTGTCCGCTTGAGGAAGGGGAGCAGAGATGGCAAATGAGAATTTTTTCATTGTCAGATTAAAGGCGAGCAGAAGAATGGAGAGTTGATTAGATCGAGAAATTCAGTGATTCGAGAGTGAAGCCAAGAGATTGCAAGTGCACTCGATGACAACGAACAGAGAACATAGCAGAAAGCGAAAAGTTCAAACCATAACCGTCATACTTATAGAGACACGGGAAGGAAGGGAAAGTGAGGTACATTGTTCTCTCGAGCTCCCTCTAGCCGTTGAGGGTCAAATCAAGCAGACTTTTTTACCCATTGTAAATTTAAACTTTCCCATGGCTAAAAAGGGGGCATTTGTTTACACCTTAATTCTAACAGGGCTGAGACGATGCCGTTTTTGAGTAAAGTGCTACATGGTCATCACGTAAGGTTCTCCTTGAGAGGAGTTAGGCTTTTGGGTACTATAATAATGGCATCTTGAGCCCAGTTCCTGGAAAACATTATTGCCCTTGACAAGGGTATCAGCCACTCGAGGCTCGAGATGGCTGAAGGATTAAATAAGCGCAAGCTTGAGGGACTGCTAGGAAAGTTGCAAGAATGGTAATTTCCATGCTTAAGGAAGTTACTTGGAGCATAATTTTTGTTGCTTGGGCCTTAAGCTTAATTCAGGGGAACGTGGAGCTTCTAGAGGGAACTTCTATTAAAATTATGGACGTATGCATAAAAGATTTTCCTCCAAAACTCAAGGCGCATTGGTGAAGAATAAGCGTGCATAAAAGAAGTGCTTAGTGGCCAGACGTGGGTGGTGTTGTCATGAAGATAGGAGCAGCCATTATTTTCTTTTTGTATAAATAAAGGACTCCGCATCAGTCCAAAGTAGTGCATATACAAGCAAGATAAAACTTCTTCAAGTTTCATATAGCACACTTATGCTCTTTTCCTAGGAGTAGCGTAACTTAGCTAGGCGTAGCACAATGTAGATCTTTGTTGTACTTACCTCCATAGTCATATAGTTCTCGGGCTTCAGGTATGACTTTCAAGTTTTAGTATGTTCCCACAAATTAACAAGTTGAGATTTGAGACTTTAGTTTAAGGCTTTGATGGCCAAGGCTTTGTCCCTTGATTATGTTGGTCTTAACACTATTGTCACTGCTTGATAAGTCAGGTGAACTTAGGTTCGCGCCATTGATTACTGCCTTGACGGCCAAGGCTTGTCCCTTGATTGTGTTGGTCCTGATCTAGTGACCTGAATACGGTTTGCTCCACCTTAATCTTGTCAGACCTAAACTCATTAGTGTTATTATAAGTAAAGGGTGTCAGGCTTAAAGAACCTGATTGACTTAGGCTTGTAAGTAGACTGCTGAGCTCTTGGGTTTGTCTCCACCCTAGATCCTGACTTTTAAGTGTATGAGGAAAGGTATCTATGGGCCCTGTAACTGCCACTTGAGTTATGTCCATATCCTTTAATTTTTAGTCATAAAAATATGTAAAATCCACAAAAATGCTTAACAAAGTCTTCTTAATTGAAGCGTAAGCAGAATTCACGGTATAACTGACGTCAGATACACCAACATACCACAACCCATTCTTCGACAACGGTGACTGGTTGAGGTCAAAGAAGTCCCCAGTTTATAATTAGGTTTACTCCCTAGTCACGGTGAGTCCCTTTTGTACGTTTGTTTTTGTTTTCACATTTACGGCGACCACACACATATCACTTGAAACAAAATAGAGCAAACAAAGGGTGTCATGCTACAGGAGGGCGTTGGCTTTATTGAGACTTTCTCTCTTGTGGTTAAAATGACCACCGTTCGAACACTTCTTGCCCTTGCCATTGTTATAAGTGGCATTTACTTCAGTTAGACGTTAATAATGCTTTTCTACATGGTGATTTATATGAGGATGTATACATGTCATTTCCCCCCAGTTTCCACATTGAGGGGGCACAGGGTCCCCTTGTTTGCAGGCTTCAATAGAATCTTTATGGCCTATGCCAGGCAAGTTGCTAGTGGTTTGCCAAGTTATCAGGGCCCTCATTCAACTGGGGTTTTCTCAGTTTCGTCATGATTACAGTCTCTTGACCTGTTCCTGTGGCTCTTCTTTTATTCCTATACTTGTGTATGTTGATGATATTGTTATTGCTAGCAATGATTTGGTTGCAGCTACTGAAATTAAGAATTTGCTACATGCACATTTTGTCTTATTGACCTTAGAACCTTTTGGTATTTCGGTTTGTCAACAACACTATGCGCTGTCTCTCTTGGAGCAATTCGGCCACTTGGGTTGCAAACCTCTCTCTTGTCCTATGGATCCTACTCTTAAACTCATAAAAGATAGTGATTTGTTGTTATTTGATCCCGTGTTGCATCGACAGTGCATTGGGAAGTTATTATACTTGACACTTACACGTCCTGATATTATTTTTGTTGTGCACAAATTGAGTCAATATCTCTCCGATTCTCGTCAGCCTCATCTTCTTACAACATATCAGGTTCTGCAATATATCAAAGACTCTTCAGGTCAGGGGCTTTATTATTTAGCCAATTCTATTCTTCATTTCAAGGCTTTTTGTTGATGCTGATTGGGCAACTTGTCTTGATTCACGGCGTTTTGTTACTGGGTTTGCAGTATTTTTGGGCTCTTCTTTGATCACGTGGCATTCTCAAGAACAACATATTGTTTCCCGATCTTCTGCTGAGGCTAAATATCAAAGCATGGCTTTTTCCACTTGTGAACTTTTGTGGCTTATTGGTTTGCTCACTGATTTTTGAGTATTTTCTAGTCCTCCATTCTTATTTTGCGACAACTAGGGTGCCACTCACATTGTTCATAATGCTACACATAGATATTGATTGTCATATTGTTTGTGATAAGGTACATGAGGGCATCATCAAGGTGCTTCATATTCGGAATCACTTTCAACTTGCGGATCTTCTCACCAAACCATTACCCGCTCGTCAATTTTCTCCAATTTTGGGCAAGTTAGGACTTGGCAATATCTGCCTCCCAACTTGAGAGGGCGTATTAAAGTTTATTTTCCTATATTTATGTATTTTTTGCTAGTATTTTTCTTGTATTGAGCCTTCTCTATTATATTTGGGCCGTATGTTTTTTATTAGCCCATGTTATTGCTTTTGTTCCTTTTAATTGGGTTTTGTACTTCTTTAGAACTTAAGTAATCAAAAATATCATGAGAAGCTTTCTGGAACTCTTTATCTTCTCTCTCTTTCATCACACCATCTCTAGGGTTTGAGTTGTAGCTTTCATCTTGAGCGGGTGATCTTATTAGTCCACCTGAGCAATCATCGAGTTTTTGGAGCTCTAATTTATTCAAACTCTATCTGGTAAAATTCTTATATGGTCGATACACAATATAACTTGACGTATAGGTGTAATCAAATCAAACTCTCAATCGAGTTAACCTCGCCTTTGAGTCGTGCTGGCATGCTTTTCATGTAATGAAGTCCTCGTTGCTTGTCCGTATGAGTTGAGTTAGGGTGATAGAGAATGCCTGCCATTGGCTAATATTTTTTTTTTTTTGTTATATTGTCTGTATAATTTTATTGGGTACCAACTCTTTCTTAAAAAGGGACAACTTTAAAATTACTAAGTCATGAGAAATTAATTATTTCATTAATTTTGTTATTTAATTATAAATATGTGTGAATATATATATATATATATATATATATATATATATATATATATATATATATATATATATATATATATTTTGCAACACTTAATTGGTCATAGAAACTAATGCTAAGGGTGCGCTTGATTCATCTATTGTGAACTTATCTTTTTTTAACTTATTTGTTTTAATAAGATCAGTATATTTATGATATGTGTTTTTACAATGTAGTGTGTAAAAATTGCTCGAAACAAATATACTAGAACCAAGACAACACTAGCTAGAGATGAATTTGAATTGAATTGTAATCTTTAATTTTCCTTTTGGATAATCTGTTTACATAATCAACCTTGCAATATATACAAGTACCAAGGAGAATACAAGGAAGAGGCAAGAGACAAGATCCTAAAATCATGCTAGGTAATTAAGCTAAGAAAAATCAAGATCCTAAATCATGCTAGGTAATTATGCTAGGAATAAACAAGACCCTAAATTTATGCTAGGAATAAATACATGTAAAATACTAATCTAAATACAAGCAAATTATGCATCAAAAATACAATTCCAACACTCCCCCTTAAGTTGGAGTATGTAAATTCACCATGCCCAACTTGCCAATAAATGAAGAATAACCCGGATGGCCTAAGGCTTTAGTAAAAAGATCTGCAATTTGTTCTCCACTTCTAACATAGGCCGTCGCTATCTCTTTTGACAATAATTTCTCATGAACAAAGAGACAATCTATCTCAATGTGCTTCGTTCGCTCATGAAACACTGGATTTGAAACAATATGAAGCAATATGAAGCGCCCCCTGATTATTACAAAACAAATAAGCAAGGTCATCGGTAGTAACAATAAGGTCACTAATAACTGACGCAGCTATACTATTTCACTAGTCGTGGTAGCCATGGATCGATATTCTGCTTCTGCCAAGGAACAAGAAACCACACTTAGTTTCTTGGACCTCCAGAAATAGGCGATCTCCCTAAAAATATGACATAACCCGTGGTAGACCGTCTAGTTGTGGGATAACCAGCCTAATCCGCGTCACAATAAGCTCGGAGCTGCAAATCATAATCTGAAGGAAGATATATACCCTGCCCCGGTGTCCCCTTTAATTAACGCAAAACTCTCATAACAGCTTCTAAATGTGGTACTCGAGGATCATGCATGAATTGACTTAGTACACGCATGGCATAACAAATATCGGGACGTGTGATAGTCAAATACAACAAACGCCGCACTAGACGTCTATACCACCCACTTTCAACAACAGGTTCACCCACACCATCTTCAAGTGTATGATTTTGTACTATGGGAGTTAACACTGGTTTAGCCCCTAGGACCCCTATGTCACTAATAAGAGCATATTTTCTTTGATTAAGCATAATACCCTCTTGAGAACGAGCAACCTCTATGCCACAAAAATATTTAACAAGTCCTAGATCTTTTATTCCAAAAGATTTATGTAAAGTGTCTTTCTCCCCTTTAATATGCTCTTCATGATTGTCTGTTATGAGCACATCATCAACATAAATGAGAACAGCTGTAAAAGTGGTCCCCTTCATGTATATGAATAGTGAATAATCAGCTCTAGACTGTTGAAAACAGATTTGAATTAAAGTTGCCGTGAACTTATGGTTCCAATTACGAGAGGCTTGTTTAAGCCCATACAAAGGCTTACGAAGGCGACAAACTTTGCCTTCGTTCTTACGTTCAAAACTCTGTAGTAACTTCTTATAGACCTCCTCATCTAGGTCCCCATGAAGAAAAGCATTATTCACATCAAGTTGTTGGATAATCCAACTACAGGTCGAAGCGACGGCTAATATGCAACACACAGTCACAAGTTCAGCTAAGGGGGCAAAGGTGTCATGATAATCTATACCTTCCACTTGTGTATAACCTTTAACAATGAGGTGAGCTTTATAATGTTCTATCGTGCCATCGGAATTATACTTGATCTTGTATACCCATTTTGAATATATGGCCTTCTTTCCAACTAGTAGTTCTTCAAGTGTCCAAGTATGATTTGGTTCAAGCATTTTAATCTCCTTCTCCATAGTTTCTCTCCAATGTCCAAATTGTACGGCCTGGTTAAAATTTTTCTGCTCATCACCCGAGGTGATGGCGTTCAAAAGAGTCGAATGAGCGTTAGAAAAACGTATGTTAGAGACAAAGTTTGAGATTGGATACAAAATACCAGAGTTTGCTAATGGCGAGGTAGTTGGAGAATGGGCTATAGATGGTGGTACATTGGTAATGTACTCTTGATACTTAGCGAGCATAGAACAAACTCTACCACTTTTTCGCAAAGCACCTTCATTGGTACTTGAAATTCCGCTGTCGTCCCCTTCCTACTGTAGAATCCACTACAAAGCTGGTTCTGGAACCTGCATAACCGATTCTACTTCGTGCAGAACCGGTTTTGCTTCTTACAGAACTTGAACCAGTTCGCTAACTGGTTCAGCGACCGGTTCAACTTCCTGTACCGGTCTGAATGTAATCGGGTCAGAATCTATGTGTTCATTTGGATGATTAACAAGCGTTTTCAGTGTCAAACTTAAACCTTCAATTTTCAAAAACGGCATAAAATCCTCGTAAAACTGAACATCCCTAGAAACAATAATCCTTTTGTCATCCAAACTATAAATCTTATACCCCTTTTGGCCATGTGGATATCCCACAAAAATTCCTGGTGAAGCCCTTTTATCAAACTTTTCATTAGACCGACTCTTAACTTTTTTTTTTGGTAAGTCAGCGAAATATATAGATAAAAAGAAAAATAGTACAAGCTACAAGGGGCATATCCCAGGACACGGCCGAAGCCTACAAATATGAAACAACGTCAAAAGAGCCAGACAAAGTCCATACAAAAAACAACCAAAGAACAGCAAAGGGAACAAAGAAGAAACTAAGTCTCAAGACCCCGGTGCCGAAGCAAGGAGGTGTGACAATGAGCTCCTCTGAACGAAGAAGCAGCAAGCAAGCGGCTCCTGACCAAACCCGCAATCTCCTCTTGAACGGCGGCAATTGGTCTGGACTGAGAACGCTGGACCCGGAGGTTGCGCTCGTACCAGATAGTATACAAAGTCGCAGAGAGGCAGAGTCGAGCAATGGTACTACCAATCTCTTGCCCCCTGAGATGCTGAGCAGCCCAAGTGACAAGATTGTCCCCAGGAAGGGTAGGCCAAGCGATAAATGTACTCGAAGTGACAGAGCTCCAGATCGAGGCAGAAAAGGAATAGGTGAAGAAGAGGTGCTCATGAGTCTCGTCGGCAGAACCGCAAAGAACACAGACACTCTGAACCTCCAGTGCTCCGACACGCCGAAGTCGGTCCCGGGTCCAAAGTCGCTACCGAGAGGCGAGCCAGAGAATGAAGGAGTGCCTTGGTATATGCATCTGAAAGCACAGAAGGTGATGAATGGTATCCTCCCCTCTCCTACTCCGCACCATCTCCCAAGCGGATTTGGTGGTGAAGTTCGCCGAGGGTCACCCAACCACCGGATGGAGTCCGCTACACCAGCCTGGGGGCTAAAATTAATCGTGTCCCAGATGGGTCGGAGCTCCAAACAACCCTGTGGAAATCTCCACTGACCACCCTCAATAATGGATGAGACCCTAGAATCCCAATGAAGTCCAGAGGAGGTGAGTAGTCAAGCCGGGAAGCGCTTCGAAAGACGACCACATGGCAGTCAGTAATCAGTCCAAAGGGCAGTGTCAAGGCCATCACCAATGACATGGTAGATCACACCAGAGTAGAGGCAGCGGACCGAAAGAATCTGACGCCAGCACTAAGAAGCAGAACTCGTCGCCCGAATAGTCTAGAAGCTCCGCCCTCGAAGCTGGTTCAGATGAACCCAACGCGGCCATAAAGAGGAAGGGTCAGAGAGGAGGAACCATATATGCTTCATAATCGAAGCCTGGTTCCACTCAGCAAGGCGACGGAGCCCAAGACCACCCTCCCGCCGAGGGTAACACAGATGCCTCCAAGCAATCTTCACCCCTCCCGGGGCCAAAGAAGATCCTCTCCAAAGGAACGCCGCAAGATTCGACTCAATCTTTCTGATCATCTTCTTCGGAAGCATGAAGACCGATGACCAGTAGACCTGAGTGGCGAAAAGAACAGATCGGTGGAGCTGTAGACGACCAGCATACGATGGAAAACGGGAGGTCCAGAGCCGTATACGAGAGAGAATGAGATCCAGTAGTGGCTTGTAGTCAACGTATCGTAGCCGCGAAGTGATAAGTGGTACCCCCAGATAACGAACTGGGCATTGCCCAAGGCTGAAACCCAGAACACCCAAAATGATCATATGAAGGAATTTTCCCAATTAAAATCTCATATGGGCTCTTGTTAGGAAGTAAAGGAGTAGGCATCAAATTTATCAAATACGCGGCTATCAAGACACACTCACCCCAAAAACGTTTAGGAAGACCAGCTTCAAATCGAAGTGCATGGGCAACTTCCAACAAATGTTTATGCTTCCTTTCAACCACACCATTTTTTGGGGTGCTCTTGTAAGTGATGTCTGAAATTGTATCCCATGCCTGGCGTAGAAATCTAATAACGGCCCATACTTAAATTCTTGGACATTGTCACTTCTTACTTCTTTAACCTGCAATCCAAATTAAGTAACCACCATACGACAAAAATCCATAAGGATCCCTCGAGCGTAGGACTTCTCCTTCATGAGATAAACCCAAGTACATCGACTATAATCATCAACGATAGTCAAAAAGTAACGTGCACCGGAGATTGACAAAGTACAATAAGGGCCCCAAATATCACAGTGTATCAATTGGAAACAACATTGCATTTGAGAAACTGACAAAGGAAATGGCAATCATGCTGGTTTAGCACGATGACAAGAGTCACAAACAACATTTATTCCCTTAATGTTCAAATGCGGAAACATGGAAAGTTTATTAAAAGCAATATGTTCCAAACGGCGATGCCACAAAACTACTTCCTTATGACCTCCAACCATGTGAGCCGAGGGATCCACTGAGCCAGCTTCCAGTAGGTATAGCCCACTACTCAACTTGCCCGCTCCAATCAACATCCTCGAGTGTGGGTCCTTAATATGACAAAAATCACGAAAAAATGTTAACGTACATTTCTCATCACAAGTGAGTTTGCTCACCGACATTAAATTGCAATAAAAACTAGGCACATACGAAACATTATGGAGAATAAACTTGTTCAAAATCTTGACTTTTCCTATATGTGACACACTCAAACTAACCCCATTGGGCAACTTCATAGGTCTCACAGTTTGATTAGGCACCACATCAAACAATTGAGATAAGGAGGAAACCATGTGATTTGTAGCACCAGAATCAATAATCCAACTTTGATTCGTAATGAAAACCTGACCTTTCAAATTTATGTTAGGTGTAGAAGGGGCCGGGGTAAGTAAAGACAAGATTTGTTGATACTGGCTTGCGGATAAACTGGTGATGGGCTCTTGGTCAGATTAGGTTCGGCCCCACAGTGGACTGCTGCAGCCCACGCCTCGGTGCTTCCCCCTTTTAGTTGAGGCTTCCTCCAACCGAGAGGATATCCAATCAACTCAAAGCACTTCTCCTTTGTGTGTCCCTGTTTCTTACAATAAGCACAAGTAACACGATTATTATGACGAGAAAAACTACCCGAGGAGGTTAGGTTACCTCCTCCTCCATATGCACCCTTCACGGCAAGAGCCGTTGCCTCGGGTTGTATAACCGAACTTGCGGATACACTCTGTTGTTTTTCTTCTTGACACAAAATGGAGTCAGCACTCCCAACAGAAGTTAAGGGTTCAGTATTCATAAGCTAGGACCTAACAGTAGAAAAGGACGAGTCGAGCCCTATCAAAAGATCTAATAACTTCTCCATATCCCGAATCTACGAAAAGGCTTTAGCATGCCCATAAGCACAACGCGGTATCTCGACTAGCGTTTACAATTCGTCCCATAATGACCTCAACTTAGTGAAATAAGTTGAAACAGGTAAATTATCTTGCTCCAAATGCGAGATCTCGCATTTTAATTCGTAAATACGAGGGACGTTACCATGAGAAAATCTCTCATGCAAATCTAGCCAAATATTATGTGCAGTTTCAAGATAAGTATTGCTCTTATTTATTTCTTTAGACATAGAATTTGAGAGCTAAGTTGATACCATAGAGTCACACGCACTTCAAGTTTCAAAATCCGGTGAATTCTCATTTGGTTTGGCAATATTGCCATCAAGAAAACCAATTTTTCTCTTGGCCTTGAAAACTTTAAGAATTGCCCTTCTCCAAGGAGGATAATTAGGTCCTGTTAAGATGTTTTGGACAAAAATTAAACCCAGATTATCCGAGAGATGTAGATAAAATGGAGAATTAACATCAATGACTCCCCCAAACGAGAGAGTCGGCATGATCGTTTGATTAGCATTAGCTGGAGCGGTCCCATTATTGTTAACATTCGCCATAATCTACCAAATCAAAACACAAAACAAGCACAAGTAGCAAGAGGGAAGAAAATACAACTCACAAATCGCACCCAAGGTGCCCTCGGCCGTGGGTTGATTGAATGATCGGGGGTGGAAAAACATCACCTAATGCAAGATCGACACTTGCTTCAATACCATGTAAAAATTGCTCGAACCAAATATACTAGAACCAAGACAACACTAGCAAGAGATGAATTTGAATTGAATTGTAATCTTTTATTTTCCTTTTGGATAATCTATTTACATAATCAACCTTGCCATATATACAAGTACCAAGGAGAATACAAGGAAGAGGCAAGAGACAAGATCCTAAAATCATGCTAGGTAATTAGGCTAGGAATAAACAAGATTCTAGAGTCATGCTAGGTAATTATGCTAGGAATAAACAAGATCCTTAAATTATGCTTGAAATAAATACATGTAAAATACTAATCTAAATACAAGTAAATTATACATCAAAAATATAATTCCAACATAGTGTTTAGTTATGAAATATGAAGGAAAGC
Organism: Simmondsia chinensis; assembly: GCA_018398585.1. Lineage (NCBI taxonomy): Eukaryota > Viridiplantae > Streptophyta > Magnoliopsida > Caryophyllales > Simmondsiaceae > Simmondsia > Simmondsia chinensis. The sequence continues at coordinate 11,689,132 of JAGTTD010000003.1, read as the reverse complement.
TCTTTATAGATCAAGTGTTTGGATACACATTTAAAACAGAAAATAACTTGTACAATAACAAAAATGGAATGAATAATATAAACAAACTAGTAGGGGTGTGGGCCATAATGGTAGGATGGATCATGATGGCGTGGAGAAACTATGATGGAAGATAATAGACCTTAGTAGTAGGTGGTTCTCGTGTTCAGGTTATGGTGCTTGTGACTCACGTGGGTGGATGGTGATATTTTTGGCAACAACCATGGCAAGGGGTTGTTGGGGATTCACGGTGATAAGGAGTGAATTATGATAGTGGTTAGTCACAATAGTGGAGGTTGGTGAGTGAAGCGATCTATGGTAGTAGAAGAGGTGGAGATGCGTACAGGTGATAGTAGAAGAGAAAGTAAATCATCATAGTTAAGATTTAAGACTAACATCGTCTTTTAAAACATATTTCAAAAGAATAGTGAAAAATATCTAAATTTGCATATTTTTATTTTAGTTATAAAATAATATTTTCATGTTTCAATATAAGCTATGAAAAACTATACAAAAAAGCTTTTCTATCAACCTCATACAAATCTTACAATCAAAAATATCTTTTTTCACATATTGAAGCTTTGGAAAAGCTTAATCATGTGTATCCTAAATAATTAAACTTTCATATTCTATAATTTTATTACATTACTCAATACTCAAATAATATACTATAGACATGAAAATTTTATCTGTTTATAAATTTAAATTTGGTCAAAAAGGAAGTGACTTTACTGAAAGTCAAAAATTGTCTAAATTCAAGTCGATCTAAAAGACCAAAAATCTCAACAAATTATTAAAAGGACTTGCAAAACACTTTCAAGTGAAGCTAAAGTGAAGGTCTACCAACTCAAGCCTAAAACATTCCAAGCCCAAAATAACTTCCATAGTTGAAGCCCAAAATTAGAAATTTCCCCTTGAAGCTAAAGGGAAGATACTATAAGACGGTTGTGAGGCCAGCCATGACGTATGGGGTGGAGTGCAGGGCGATGAAACAACAGCACACACAAAAGATGAAGGTGGTGGATATGCGAATGCTGAGATGGATGTGCGGACACACAAGGAAGGATAGGATCAGAAATGACTTCATAAGAGGCAAATAGGGCGTAACCTCCATTGAAGATAAATTGAGGGAGGAACGTTTGAGGTGGTTCAAACATGTTAGAAGGAGACCGGACAACGCTCCAGTAAGGAGATGTGAATAGCCCCTTACTACATTAGGCAGGATAGGAAGAGGTAGGCCAAAGAAGAGATGGCTGGAGACGATCCGACAAGATCTCACCCACCTAAACCTTCGGGAGGAGATGGCCTTAGATAGGGCCCAATGGAGGGCTAGCATAGGGGTAATAGATGCTTCAGTTAGAGTAGGGTAGTCTAGCTTACTAGTGCTAGGCCTTGACATCCTCTTGGGGCACTTAGGTTGTGTACTTGCTCTCATGAGCTGCTACTTGCCTACTTATCTTTTGATTTCTGCTTGATGTGGCTTGCTTTGAGTTTGTCGTTTTGCTCACTGTGTGTTTTGCCCTACTCATGCTTTGATGTTCTCCTACTGCCAGGTCACATGCTCTATACTGCGGACCAGCTTCTCAGGTTGGGGGTCCTCGGAAATAGCCTCTCTTTAGGGTAGCCCCATGAAGGGGAAGGCTACGTACATCTACCCCCCAGGCCCTGCTTTTGCGGGAGCCCTTGGAGGCACTGGGTTTGTTGTTATTATTGTTGTTGTAGTTGAAGCCCAAATATATGACTTCCAAGTCCAAGTCTTACTAACTTGGCCAAAATTAAAGTTCAAATGACTTTAAGTCAAATATAAAGCCAAAATAACTTTAACCTAAATTATAAATGACCTTCAAGTCAAAATAAAGCCCAAATGACTTTGAATTCAAACTTAAAGTCCAGTGAACTTCCAAGTCAACAAGAAGTTCTAATGGCTTCCATGTTGGACCCAAAGCCCAAATAACTTTCAAATTAAAATTAAGCTAAAAATGACTATTTGAGATTACTTATTTCATAAAAAAAGTAATTTTTTTCTAGAAAAAGAGACTTTTTTTAGATTTGAGTGTGTTTAAAAAGTGAGAAAAAGTGCTTTTTATTAAAAGTAGAAGCTATTTTTTGCTAATAAGCAGAAGCTCAAATTTGGTGCTATTTTTTTAAGCAGAAAATAGAAGCAAAAACTAAACAATTGAGAAAGTTTATATTTGAAAAATAATTTATATATTTCACAAATAGTTTATATATTTTTAAAAATATGTTAAATATAAAAAAATATTTTAACAATTAATAATATATTTATGATATTTAGAAAATATTTTAATTATTTTAAAAAATATTTTAAATATTTGAAAATATTTTAATTTTCTTAAAAAATTAAGTATTTTTAAAATATTAAAAATATTTAAAAAATATTTACATATTTATAAAATATTTTAAATAATAAAAAAATATTTTAAGTATTTTAAAATATATTAAATATTTAGAATAGTTATGGCTGATTTTTTTTCAACTATAAAAGACCTATGTTAGTATTCTTTCTGGTAATTTTATAGAAAAAACACATTTTTAACATTGGCCAAATACTCACAATAATACCGTAAGCGCTTCTTTGCTGGTTGGCCAAATACAAAATGCTTATTTGAAACAGTACTTTTTACAAAAGTACTTTTATAAAAAGCACTTCTAAAAAAAACTAATTTCTTTTACAGCAATTCCGAACGGGTCCTTAGCCTTTAGGTAAAGAAATCCTGAGCTTATTAAGTTTTAAGGGTAAATTAGGCCCAAATCAACAAAGTCAAACATAAAGCCCAACAACCTTGAAACTCTCCCTCTATAAATAGCGAATTCTTTATAAATTAGGGAGAATAAAAGGCCAAATAACAAATCCCTATTGAAAAGTCCAGGGTAAACCATTAAAACTCTTCTAATGTTCCTCTAACCTATCATACAACAACAACAATAAACCCAGTGCTTCCAAGGGCTCCCGCATAAGTAGGGTTTGGGGGGGTAAATATACGCAGCCTTCCCCTTCAAGGGGCTACCCTGAAGGGAGGCTGTTTCCGAGGACCCCCAGCGTGATCCTCTAACATATCATACTAAACACAAATTGTCAGTCAAGTTAGAGAACAAGCAATATGTTCTTTGCTTTGAAGAAGAATTATTTAATTGAGATCAAACTATGTGTCTTCTGCCTTGAAGAAATAGCCCAAACTATTTTTCAAGTTAAAGATTAAGCCACGTGCCTTCCATATTGAAAAAGTATAGTTGATCGAGATAAGGATTTATCAAATCAATGTCACGATCAAATTAGAAGCATTATCATATATGTATAATTAGTATAAGTAGACAAAGTATCCAAAATTCCAAAGAAATACAAATATTTATCTTTGTTCAGTATTATTTTGCTTATTTATTTTTTTGAACATTTGTGCATCCATATATATACTTTAAATGTACCCATAACTCAAGTTAACACTCGCAAGGCTCAATTTATAACTAAAAAAAAATTCTCCCATTTTTTTATATAAATGCACATAATTCCTGATGTGATTTTAAAGTGTGTTTTAAAACCGTCTACTCGCAAACGTACGAGATCATAGTAGTTAAATCGGATATACGGGTCGTATCTGCAGGGAATCGGAGTTAAGTTGGATTTTGTTATTAACGAGCGGTTGAAATTGAGTTTTGGGTTGGTTTAAATGATTTGTTAACTAAAATAGCAAAACTAACGTAAACTGAAAGTGTCAATTCAATTGAGGTTAGTTTAGGAAGTGAATTTAGGGTAGCTTAACACGTATCCTGTCATTATATTTTACTTAGGACGTTGATTTGAAGGACTTAGGCTACAAGCTCTAAGCCTGACTTAATATATAAATTAGGGCTTAGGGTAATGAACTAGTCTAAAGGCATAACCTATCTTAGCACCCTAAGTGTAGCATAGGTTATCTCATTAGCACTACTTAATTCCTTTGTTACTCCTAATTCAATATTAATTTATATAAAAGATTGGGTTCAGGGTTGGGTACAACGTCAACCCTGACCACGCGTGAAATCCTGTTATGTTATGATCTAGGCTACAAGCACAAGACTAATCGCTGCAAACTTGGAGATCTAGTCATGGCTACAAGCACACATGCAAAAATATCAAACAATCATGAAGAACTCCCCACAGAGGTGCAAATATAACATAACTAAACCAATCGTCAAAAGTATAATATAAATCTGGGATATGGGCGACTATCCGCCCTTCATCCCTAAACTAAAAGAGTCTACTCCTTCATGGGAGTTTTATACATCATTAACATCTAAAAAAGAGAAACAATGAATAAACAACTAGGAATTAAAAACTCCCTCAATTGACGTTGACGTTGATCCTTGCTTTGATCCTTTCGGCACTCTGACCACCTGCGCTTAGGCGTTTGAGAACCCCTTGGATCTCGTAGCGGCTTTGGGAGGAGAGGAGGTGTGGCAAAAAGATCTGAAATTAGGTGTCGCCCTCCATATTATACATGGGGCGTGCTTGAGGGTTGGTCTCGTGCCATTCCCGATAGATTGGCTGTCAAACCGATCGATCGGCGCCCCCCTTAGCAGCTTGCGCAGTTAACTTAAAACGAGCGTAACTTTTGATCCGTGTTGAGTTATGGGCCAAATTATATACTAAATCGAAGCTCTCGAAGAGATCTGCGTGCCAAGTGGTTTCATTAGTATATTAGCAAAACATTGGGTCATAAATACCCCTTTTTTAGCCTTTTACTCGTTTTAAGCTCAACTGATTGCAAAAATGCATGGTCAATCAATCCACGCACCCAAGGAAAGACTCTTTTTGTCTGAATCTTGACCCGATGGGTGCTTATTTTGCACACGTGGTCGGGTTTCTCAAAGTAGTCTTCAATTATGCCTCGATTACGCTTGAATCTTCCACTTTTCAGCCTTTGTTTGCTCCGTTGCGCTCTAAGCCAAAATGTACCTAGATTACAACAAAAACACACATGTAGAGGCCGAATATATGGCAGGAATGGGAAATAAAATATGTAAAAATCAAGTGCATCAACATCCCCAAACCCACACCTTGATTGTCCTCAAGCAAGATTTGATTTAAGCTAGATACTGGCGGAAAAGTCGATTCAGGCATTTAATCGCAAAGGTCACTTATGAAAATTATTGTTCAATCATATTTGAGAGTGTACTTGAGAGTAGCGAATCTTTATGTGACATTATTATTGCACTAGTTCTAACTTAAGTTGCAGTCATTAAGGTCTTTTTACTAGTGAGTGATCTTAGAACTTCTCTCCCCTTCGTCTTACTTCAAAACCCTCCGACTTTAAGAAGACATAAAGGTAATAAGTAAACGAACAAGTTATCCTTACCCTTCACCGCTAATCAATAGTGAAATCAAAAGATTTCTCTTTTCTCTCTTGTTTTCCCCCCTTCTTTTTTCTTTTTTTCTTTTCTTTTTTTCCTTTTTTCACTCAATTTGGTGTGTCTCCCTCAGACCCATGTAGCGAGTTTTCGGTCGGCAGCTCCCGATCCAGTTGGCTCAAGGTACTAGGTTTTAAGAGACCCCTATGGACCTAATGGCTCGAGTCTTAAGGATCCACAAACTAATCCGTTAGCACACCTTTTTTTAGTGCTTATTTTAGTAACTATAAAGTTGATTCTTCTTAAGCTTTCCCTGTGGCCCATGTAGTAAGCTTTCGACCGGCAGCTCCTGACCCAGTTGGCTCAAGGTACCAGGTTTTAAGATACCCCTACGGGCTTACTTGCTCGAGACACAGGGGCTATTAGAACCAACCAGTCACCTTTTTTTCTTTTCTTTTTTCCTTTTTTTTAAAGGGTTACCTAAGATAAAGGAATGTACAATTGATTTCAACATTGTTAGGAGTAGAAAAGTGGATTCCTATTCCTAAAATTATTACCATTATTTCAACCCAAACAGTAGGATATGTTACAAGATTAAGGGTGAAAAGTAATAATCTCACTAACTAGTTAAAAGACAAAAATATGGATTCAAAAGTCTAATCCAGCAATAATCTCGTCTCATAATTATTCTAATCATCAAAGTACATTACAGAACTGGGCTACGATAATGGTCACAAACAACCTCATACTCATTTATGCCCTCCAAAAAAAATGTAGCTAATTTATGCTAAATTAAGCTTAAAGGACAAACAAAGTTGATTCTTATCTACCATCCCCAAACCCAAACCTTGCATTGTCCTCAATGCAAATCGACAAAAATAAATTCAAGAAAGGAAAGGAAAGAGACGACTTGAGGTGTGACATATTCAGCGACATGAGGTAAGCAAATCCAAAGAAGAAAGATGGAGGTAGCATGCTGCAATCGAAGACATAGAAGACAGGATACTAAACAAACTTGTTAGTAGTGTTAGAAATAAAGAGCGTACAAGTGTTTAGTAAAAGAGAAACAAAGTTATTATATGAGGGATAATAAACGGATCTACAATTGAAAGAGAGTTCATGTTAAAAATAATAATAATAATAAATGAAATAAAAGTAAATTAAAGATAGGTTGGGTTGCCTCCCAAGAGCACTAAGTTTAACTTCTTCAGCCAGACGCAGTTTAGAACACGAGATCAACCAAAATCCCAGGCAATGTCTGCCATAGAACTCAGGTTGATCCAATAGGGACGATCCCCAAACCCAACAGCATTTCGAGACGTGTGACTATTAAGAAAGGAAACATTAGTAGCGTCAGGATCACGAATCTCTATCCTACTAGGTGTAGGTGATGAAGCACAGCTATCGACACAGACAGGGACACTATTCTAATCATCACTTTTAGTAGAATCGGGCTTACCTGGCTTTACCAAAGGGTTAATATCATCAACCTTGTAGCATTCCAACTCGTCCTCAGTCTCAGGGTGTCGAACAAAGTTCGAGACCTTCAATTTTCCCTTGAGGTTTCCAAAAGAAACCTCCAACACTCCCGTTCTACAATGAATAACAGCATCGGCTGTTGCTAGAAACGGTCGACCTAGAATAATAGGAGCATTGCGCTTTTGCATAGGAGTAGGTTCTATATCTATGACAATAAAATCAACAGGGAAGACAAACTTGTCAACCTTGACAAGTACATCTTCCACTACTCTACGAGGTACCCGCTCTATCCTATTCAGCTAATTGAAGTATAACATTAGTTGGCTTAAGGTGTCCTATTCCCAGTTCCTGAAAAACTAAGTAAGGAATAAGGTTTACACTCGCTCCTAGATCTAGCAAGGCTCTACCGGTATAACGCTCTCCTAAGACGCATGGAACTGTAAAAGCTCGAGGGTCTCGAAACTTGGGTGGGGCGCCTGACACTAAAATGCTGCTCACCTTCTCGGTGAGCCGGACCTTTTTAGAGATATGCACTTGTGCGCGCTTTCTTTTGGTTGCAAAGGTCCTTGAGGAACTTGGCATACATAGGAATGTGTTTAATAGCTTTGGTCAATGGTAAGTTGATCTTCACGTCCTTAAACAAGTCTATGAGCTCAGTCCTCTTTGCTCATCCTTCTTCTTCGATCCTCTAAGGGCCGAAGGAAAAGGGACACTAGGTTCAGCAAACCTACCTTGTGGGCCGTCCCTGTCAGCAGTGGGAGATGGGTCCATGCTCTCCTTCTCAACCTTGACCTCCACATCTTGAAGGTTCCCCACCCTAGACATTGACACAACCCGAACTTGCTCGTGAGGGGGCAAGTTTGGGCTAGAGCTAGTTGACCCTACTGGAAGTGTGAGAGGTTGGGAGGGTAACCTCTCTTCCTCTCGCTTATAAAGTGCTCGGATCAATTGTCCTGTCTGGTCTTCTAATCTAGCTATAGACTGAGAGTGAGACCGAACCAGTTGTGTTGTGTCCTCCATAAAGTAGAGCATACGCTCTTGAAATTGTGAAGTATATCCCGGAGGTGGGGAAGGAGGGTTATCATGGGTAACATTGGAGTGAGGTTGCATATCATACTTGTGCCCTCCCTGCAGAATGGGAGGGTGTGCTTTACGTTCAAAGCCGGGTTCTTGTTGTCTCGTGGGTTGATTATGATTGGCGTTTTGCTTCCACGAGAAGTTCAGATGATCGTGCCACCCAGGATTGTAGGTGTTGGAGAACGGGTCGCTATTTCCCGAATATCCTTGAGCTGTACGAACCTGTTTTTGTACATATTCAAAAAATTGTGACGCATATAAACAATTAAGCACGCAATGGTCCTCACCTGAACAAATGCCACACAGAGTAGTACCACTCGATAACTCAGCTGCATAGACTAGGCACACATTAGTAGGATTAACATGCAAGTTCATAAGCTAATCCATCTTCCTGCTAAGGGTGTCCAGTCGAAGGTTAATGTCATAGGTAGGTGCTACTTCATAGACACCGCATGTGCCCCCTCTAACCACACTCACAGAAGAGGCTTGGTCGAGAGAGTGTCCGCTAAGGTGCTCAAATAGTGTCCACGCCACGTCCTCATCTTGTTGGTTAAATGCTCCCCCGTATGAAGCATTAACCATTTGCTTGTTGGAAGCTGTGAGACCATCATAAAAATTCTGCACAAGAGCCCCTTGGGAGACCCGTGGTGGGGACAGCTTCTAAGGAGTTCCTTAAATCTGTCCCAACTTTCATAAAATTGTTCCTGATCCTTTTGTTCGAAATTGTTAATTGCAAGCCTAACAACCATAGTTCTGGCTTTAGGATAAAACTTGATCGGGAACTTTTGCTGGAGGTCAGCTCAAGTGGTGATTTCACCTCTCGGAAGAGACTGAAACCATCTTTTGGCTACATCCTTTAACGAGAATGGAAAAAGACGTAGCCGAACAGCATCAGTTGAGACAACCTTATGATGACAAGTTTCAGAAATTTCTATAAACGCATCAAGATGCTCGTATGGGCTCTCAATTGGCTTCCCATAGAAAATGGGAAGCATATTGATGATCTCAGGTTTAAGCTTGAAGTTATCATTACCCACGGCGGGTAACATAACTCCGGCGGGTGGGACGTACGTGTGGGGAATAAAATGGTCCCCAATCGTACGCGGTGCAAAGTTAGCCATTCTAAAAAAAAAATAACTAAAACAAAAAAAAAAAGAAAATAAATATGTAAAACTAAACAAAGAAAAATAAAACAGAAAAGTAAACTAATGAAAAATAAGTTTTTTTTAAACAAAGAAAAAAAAAAGTTAAAATTTAAAAAAATAAAATAGTAAAATAAAATAACTAGAAATAAACAAAAAAAAGGTAAAGTAAAATTTTTTTATTTATTTAGATTTTTTTCTTAAACCAAAAAAAATAAATAAATAAAAAAAATAAAATAACTTGTTAATTTCAAAATCAACTTAGTTTACCGATTCCCCTGCAACAGCGCCAAAAACTTGATGTGATTTTAAAGTGTGTTTTAAAACCGTCTATTCGCAAGCGTACGAGATCATCGTAGCTAAATCGGATATACGGATCGTATCCACAGGGAATCAGAGTTAAGTTGGATTTGTTATTAACGAGCGGTAGAAATCAAGTTTTGGGTTGGTTTAAATGATTTGTTAACTAAAATAGCAAAACTAACGATAAACTAAAAGTGTCAATTCAATCGAGGTTAGTTTAGGGAGTGAATTTAGGGTAGCTTAACACTTATCCCGTCATTATATTTTACTTAGGACGTTGATTTGAAGAACTTTGGCTACAAGCTCTGAGCCTAAGTTAATATATAAATTAGGGCTTAGGATAATGAACTAGTCTAAAGGCATAACCTATCTTAGCACCCTAAGTGTAGCATAGGTTATCTCATTAGCACTACTTAATTCCTTTGTTACTCCTAATTCAATATTAATTTATATAAAAAATTGGGTTCAGCGTTGGGCACAACCTCAGCCCTGACTATGCGTGAAAACCTGTTATGTTATGATCTAGGCTACAACCACAAGACTAACCGCTGCAAAGTTGGAGATCTAGTCATCGCTACAAGCACACATACAAAAATATCCAACAATCATGAAGAACTCCCCACAGGGGTGCGAATATAACATAACTAAACCAATCGTCAAAAGTATAATATAAATCTGGGATACGGGCTGCTATCCGTCCTTCATCCCTAAACTAAAAGAGTCTACTCCTCCATGGGGGTTTTATACATCATTAATATCTAAAAAGGTGAAAACAATGAATAAACAACTAGGAATTGAAAACTCCCCCAATTGACGTTGACGTTGATCCTTTCGGCACTCCGACCACCTGCGCTTCGGCGTTTGAGAACCCCTTAGATCTCGTAGCGGCTTTGGGAGGAGAGGAGGTGTGGCAAAAAGATCTGAAATTAGGTGTCCCCCTCCATATTTATACATGGGGCGAGCTTTAGGGTTGGTCCCGTGCCATTCCCAATTGATCGGCGGTCAAACCAATCGATCGGCTCCCCCTTTAGCAGCCTGTGCAGTTAAATTAAAACGAGCATAACTTTTGATCCGTATTGAGTTATGGGCCAAATTATATACAAATCGAAGCTCTCGAAGAGATCTACGTGACGCAAGTGGTTTCATAAGTATATTAGCAAAATATTGGGTCATAAATACCCTTTTTTTTAGCCTTTTACTCGTTTTAAGCTCGGCCGATTGCAAAAATGCATGGTCAATCAATCCACGCGCCCAAGGAAAGACTCTTTTTGACCGAATCTTGACTCGATGGGTACTTATTTTGCACACGTGGCCGGGTTTCTCAAAGTAGTCTTCAATTATGCCTCGATTACGCATGAATCTTCCACTTTTCTGCCTTTGTTTGCTCCGTTGCACTCTAAGCCAAAATGTACCTAGATTACAACAAAAACACACATGTAGAGGCCAAATATATGGTAGGAATGGGAAATAAAATATTTAAAAAATCAGGTGCATCAATTCCTTTTATTGGCCACATAACATGTATCCTCTATATATTATGTCTAATTCTAAGCTCCAATTCTTCATTGTAAATTACAATTTGTAATTTAATTTAAAATTTCGCAAGGCTTAACTCAATAAGTAAGTATTTAGTTTGCAATGCTCATTATATTTTTAGTTTTTATTATTATACATTATAACGTCATTACGCGCAATAGCAGGAAAAAAAAAAAAAACCGTTTACAAATATATAAAGAAGGGGAGGAAAATCACGAAAAACTTAATTAAGAAAAATTGATACGAGGATCAATTTGCTGTGTTTGGGTCTCTTATGATATAGAAATAGTCAAAAATTTCTGAATATAAGTGCCTAGATTTACGCATTAATCGTGATGATTGGAAACTTACAAAAGGATCCTTTATGCAGCCACCCAAGATGATTACCAGGTGAGGCAGAATTACTAAGACAGGTAAACAGACTTGGAATAAAGGTTGACAAAAGGAAGACTTGGCGTGATGTGAAGACCAGGCCAGTACCAGCTTAATGGGATGTCAGCCGTGTGATACAGCTAAAAAATTGAGTAAGAAATGCAGAGAATTAAGCGACAGTTTTGGCGGGAAATTTGGGTGACCGTTGGGGCACGCGTGGGGCACATGCGGCGGTTGAAGCACAAGGAAAGCACATGACAGATGCAGAGTTCATTTTCTGTTTTTATGTTCATTTTCAGCATTTTCTTAATTTCTTAATTTCATTTATATTTTTTATTAGATCATATATAAGCTCATTGAGGGTTGTAATTAGGGTTTATTAAAAAGTTAATGAAATCTTCTCTTCCCTTATCTTCTTCTTCTCCTCTCATTTCTTCTCTTATCTCAATCTTCTAATTCTGAATTGGTTCGAATTGGTGATTAAGTTACTGGGAATTGATTTTACTGTATCAAAGTGGCACTAGAGCTTGATCCTGAGCTTGAGCTGGGTAGAATTTGATTGCTATGGCCGAAGGAACTCGATCAACAATGGAACTGAGGAGGGTGGAGGACACACTGTCTAGACAAATGCGATCAACTGAGCAGAGAATGGAGCAATCAGTGGATGATGTAAGGAATTCTGTGGGGGAGTTGCGAACTGAGTTTCGAGCTACAACTGATGAATTGAGAGGTGAAATGAGGGAAATCCGGAAGCTGATTTCAACCACGTCCACACAACAAGCTCGATGGCTGAATCAGAATGGTGGAGGAAATGGGGGATCCACTTCCAATACAGCAGCTCCTGCTCAACCACCAGTAGGTAATTCATATCCAAGAGAGGTAGCTTCTGACCCTAAAATGGTAATCGTTTATACGCTACTAGGTTGAGTAGAATGGAATTTCCATTGTTTGAAGGGGAAGATGTTAATGGGTGGTTGTTTATGTGTGAACAATTCTTTATGGTGGACAATATCCCTGATCAGGATAAGGTTAGACTAGCTGCGGTGCATTTGAGGGGGTTAACTCGGCAATGGCACCAAAAATATGTGAGATCGAGGGGAGACTTAGCATTAACCCTTTGGAATTTGTATTCAAGGGCCCTGAAGGTGAGATTTGGGAATGCTTATGAAGATCCTGTGTCGAAGTTGGTTAATTTGAAGCAGAGAGGGACAGTTAAGAAGTATCTAGCTCGTTTTGACATGATTTCAATGCGGGCTGATCTGAATGAAGAGCAATTGATTAGTTGTTTCTTGTCTGGTTTGAGAGATCAACTTGAACTAGAAGTGAGGGCCGCCAAGCCATCGACATTGCAAGATGCTATATCCTTAGCGAAAATGGCTGAAGCTAAGGTTGAAGCTCTAGCTAAGCAACTTAGAATTCGCCGGGCACCACTGCTGCCTACTCCCAACTCCCCAAAACTTCCCCAATACACTCCCAAACCCTCTGCATCCAGGGCAAATCCTCCTTATCAATCGACTCCTAACCCCAACAGAACCCATAGAACCTTATCTAGAGCTGAGTTGCAAGAAAAGAGAGCTAAGGGCCTTTGTTACTTTTGTGATGAAAAATTTGAGGCAGGTCACAAATGCAAGAATAGAGGGCCTCAACTGTTTGTTATTGAGGTTGATGATGAAGATATGGAGGAAGTAGCATAGCAAAATGATCAGGATGTTGAGAATGGAGAGGAAATTAAGACTGCAGCACAAATTTCCTTGCATGCTTTATCTGGAGCACCTAGCTTTCAAACCTTGAGATTGAAGGGATCTGTTAAGAAAAAGGCCATTTTTGTACTGATCGACTCAGGTTCTACGCATAAATTTATAGATCTTCCTTTAGCTAACAAACTGGGCTGCCACTACACTGCTGTTTCTCCTCTTGCTGTGGCTGTAGCAGATGGTAGTAAGTTGACTTGCCAAAATCAGTGTGCTGAGTTGTCTTGGAAGATGCAAGGCGCCACATATACTTCCAACTTTTTATTGATCCCTTTTGGGGGATGTGATATGGTGTTAGGGGTGGAGTGGTTGTCCACCTTGGGAGATATCAGGTTTAACTTCCAAAACCTCACCACGACCTTCATGGTAAATGGAGAAGAGAGGATGTCACAAGGTGAGGGGTCGAATTTTTACAAGACTGTAGGGTCTAAAGTAATGACCAAGGCTATGTCTGGATCTCCTTTGCTTGCGATACTCCAGGTCCTTCCTCAAGATATGTCTTCTGCAGAAGCTCATCTGATGTCAGTGGGAGTGGATGTGAGTCTTCGGAATCAAGAGGACAAGACTCCAGAGGTAGAATCTTTACTGCAACAGTATACCTCTGTGTTTAAGGAGCCCAAGCAGCTACCACCTAGAAGATCCTCATTTGATCACATAATACATTTGAGGGAAGGAACAGCTCCTGTTAACATGAAGCCTTACCAGTATCCCTCCTTAGAAAAGGATGTAACTGAGGAATTGACACAAGAGTTGCTGGATAAGGGCTACATCCAACACAGTTCTAGTCCATATGCCTCTGCTGTAGTTCTGGTGAGGAAAAAATATGGTGGTTGGAGGACATGTGTTGACTATAGAGAGATTAATAAAGAAACCATAAAGGATAAATTTCCTATTCCCTTGGTTGAAGAGCTATTAGATGAGTTGGGGCAAGCAAGGGCCTTCACCAAGATTGATTTGAGATCAGGATATTATCAGATCCGGATGCACAAAGATGATGTTCAGAAGACTACATTTAAAACCCATTTTGGCCATTTTGAGTTCTTAATAATGCCTTTTGGCCTTACTAACGCTCCTTCAACATTTCAGACCTTAATGAATTCTGTCTTTGCCTTATTTTTGCGCAGATTTGTGTTGTTTTTTTTTATGACATCTTGATTTATAGTCAACACTTAGAAGAGCATCTGCAGCACCTCAGTATTGTGTTTAATCAGCTAAAGCAGCATCAGTTATTTGCTAAAAGGGGCAAGTGCTCGTTTGCTGCACAGAAGATTGAATACTTGGGCCATGTGATTTCTGAAGGGAAGGTTGCTACGGATCCAAAGAAGTTAGAGGCTGTTAATAGGTGGCCTCCTCTCACCAACCTCAAACAACTCCGAGGATTTTTGGGATTAACTGGATATTACAGAAGGTTCATACAGGGGTATGGAATCCTGGCAAAACCTCTTACAACTTTAGTTGGTCAAGACAAACTAGAATGGACCCAAGAAGCTCATCAAGCCTTCTCAGCTTTGAAATCTACAGTGACCTCAGCACCTGTGTTGGCTCTTCCAGACTTCAACAAGCCATTCATAGTGGAAACTGATGCTTGTTAATCTGGCTTAGGGGCAGTCTTGATTCAATCAAGCCATCCTTTAGCTTACTTTAGCAAGGCTTTGGGAGTGAAACAACTAGCTCTATCAGTCTATGAATAGGAATTGTTGGCTGTTGTGTCAGCAGTCCTCAAATGGCAGTAGTATTTACTCAATAAAACTTTTGTAATTCGAACTGATCAGAAGAGTTTGAAGCATTTATTGGAGCAAAAACTCCACACTCATTTCCAGAGGCTGTGGTTATCAAAGTTAATGGGCTTCTGCTATGTCATCGATTATAAGAAAGGGAAGGAAAACATAGTGGCAGATGCTTTATCCTGGATTTCAAGCAACTAGATCATATGTATGTTATTAACCACTACTGACAGCAACTTATATGCCTTAGTTCAGTTCACATGGCAGACAGATCCTTATTTGCAGCAGTTGATTGAGAAGCTTATCAGGGATCCTTCTAGTCATCCTAAATATAGTTGGAGTCAAGAGCAGTTAAAAACAAAGGGGAAGCTGGTGGTGGGATGTGATGATTCAGTTAAATAAAAAGATATTGCAATGGCTACTTAATTCTCCTAGTGGTGGTCATTCCGGAATAGATGCCACCCTGCAAAGAATCAAGTCATTGTTTTATTGGAAGGGCATGGTCACATCAGTTCGAGAATACATCAAGTCTTGTTCAGTATGTCAAGCTTGTAAAAATGAAACGATTGCTTCTTCTGGATTACTTCAGCCCTTACCTATACTTGATTCAGTTTGGACAGACATTTTAATGGATTTTATTGAAGGTCTTCCAAAATCCTTTGGTAAGGAAGTCATCTTGGTATTTGTGGACAGGCTAAGCAAGGCAGCTCATTTCTTAGCTTTGTCTCATCCTTATACAGCTCTTTCAGTGGCTCAATTGTACATGGATCAAGTGTACAAGCTTCATGGACTTCCCAACACTATCGTTAGTGATAGGGATGCTGTTTTTCAAAGTCAGTTCTAGCAGGCACTATTTTTCATTCAAGGAGTGGAATTACATCTATCAACTGCTTACCATGCTCAGTCTGATGGGCAGTCGGAAGTGGTTAATAGAGGACATGAAACCTACCTTTGATGTATGTGTAGCACTCATCCTACATAGTGGGCAAAATGGTTACCTTTAGCTAAATGATGGTACAATACCACCTGGCATTCAGCAATTCAGAAAACACCATACGAAGTGGTGTATGGTCAGCCCCCTCCTTTACACATACCCTACATTCCAGTTGAAGCTCAAGTTGAGGTTGTTGATAGAAGTTTGCAGCATCGGGAGAAAGTCATTCAAACCATTAAGTATCATTTAAAGAGGGCCTAGAATAGAATGAAGCAGTTGGTAGATAAGAAGAGGACTGATAGAAGCCTCAAGCCCGGAGATTGGGTGTACTTGAAGTTACATCCCCACAGACAGATCACAGTGGCTCATCGGAGCAATCACAAGCTCTCTCCCAAGAACTATGGTCCCTTTATGGTGCTCTCAGCTGTAGGAAAGGTGGCCTACAAGTTGGCTTTGCCTATCCCTGCGAGGATCCATGATGTTTTTCACATTTCACAATTAAAACCTCACTATGGTCCTCCTCCGGTTGACATAATTCCCCTGGCGGATGATATTGACACCCCTTTTCAGAAAGTGCCTGAAGCTATCCTTGAAAGGAGACCTGTAAATCGCAATAACCGAGCTGCCACCAAAGTTTTGGTGTAGTGGAAGGGATTGCCAAGGGAGGAAGCAACGTGGGAGTACCTCTATGATCTTAGGTTGAAGTATCCTCATTTCAACCCTTGAGGACAAGGATTTTTTTAAAGGGGGAGGTCATGATACAGCTAAAAAATCGAGTAAGAAATGCAGAGAATTAAGTGACAGTTTTGGCGGGAAATTTGGGTGACCGTTGGGGCACGCGTGGGGCACATGTGGCGGTTGAAGCACGAGCAAAGTACGTGATAGATGCAGAGTTCATTTTCTATTTTTATGTTCATTTTCAGCATTTTCTTAATTTCATTTATGTTTTCTATTAGATCATATATAAGCTCATTGAGGGTTGTAATTAGGGTTTATCAAAAAGTTAATGAAATCTTCTCTTCCTTATCTTCTTCTCCTCCTCTCATTTCTTCTCTTATCTTAATCTTCTAATTCTAAATTGGTTTGAATTGGTGATTAATTTACTGGGAATTGATTTTACTGTATCACCAGGATTCTCGTAATTTTCAGCCGAGTTCTTAACAAATTTAATTTGTTTCCTTCTTTTGTGCTGATTTGATTATGATTTAATTTAGTTTTTATTTTTGCTAATTTTGATAATTACTGCAAATTTAAATTCAAATTTTGAATTCAAATCTTCTTTATTCCTCCTCTATAAAAGGGAGAAGTCTAGGCTAGTTTAATTAGTTTTTCCAATTTAAAATCTCAAATCGTTTTATTTACTTTTACTCGTTTCTCAACCTGTGAGAAGCTGAGCTATCAATTTCCCCCTTGTAATTCTCATTATTGATTAATACAGTTCAAAGGGAAGGCCGTTGAACCTTCCTGTGCCCCTTTGTCCATTCACGTCCTGCATCAGTTGGTATTAGAACGAAGAACGCTTCCTGAACGATGGCCCCTAGACGTCAGAGGAATTCCACCGTTGAAGACGTTACTGACCATGACCAACATCAACAGCACGAGAGGAGATTTGAGGAACTGGAGGAGAAATTCCGGCGGCTTGAGCGATGCTTGATCCAACTCGGGGCAAACCCCAGCCTTCCAGACGGAGTTCGGCCCCAACGCGCTCTTTCACCAGGTGTAAATGGTGGAGGCATGGATGATACCTATCTAAACCAATTTCATGATGAAGATTTCCTAGAGCCAAGTTTGAGGCGCCAACCACACAACGAAGGTGACCTCAACAACCACGATGATAGGAGGGGGGAATCCGGACTTTAGTGGTGGAGGACGTCCAGAAGAAATCCTTGATTGACTCATTGTCATTGAGGAAATCTTGGAGTTTAGAGAGATACCGGAATGAAAGCAGGCACCACTCATTGCTACTCGCCTTCGGGGTAGAGTAGCCACTTGGTGGCATCAACCGAAGCAGATCCGGTTAAGACAAGGCAAGCCTAAGAGTAATTCTTGGGAGAAGATGAAGACACACTTGCGAGGCGCCTTCTTGCCTCACAATCACGCCCTATGATGTACCAATGCCTGCAGAGCCTTCGCCAAGTTTCAAAGATTGTGGAGGAGTACACATCTGGGTTCCAAGCCTTGGTCGCCAGAAATGACTTAGCAGAATTGGGGGAACAATTGGCTGACCGTTACATTGGCGGATTGAGGGAGAGTATTCAAGACGTCTTTAATATGTTTGACATCTTCACCATGTCACTCAAACAGCAATAAATGTAGAGAAGCAGCAAAAACGCCGTCCTATTGGCAGTACCTGGACCACGCCAACCGAAGGAAGACAACAGACTCACACCACGCCAACACAAAATGTTCAAATTAAGGCACCAACCGCCAACACTGTAAGGCAGTCCAACCAAGAGTTGGCGAGTTCTTCCAGAAATCATTGCTTCAAATGTGGTGAGATGGGCCACCGAGTCTCAGAATACCGTAAAGGAGACAGACCGGGTAAGGCCCTTCTCATTGAAGAGCCAAGAGCCGAGGATGACGAGACCATTGATGAGAACAGTTTTGAAGAGTTGGTGGAACTAGAACAGAACAATGTTGAAGGTGATATGGGACATTTGTTGGTTGTTAGGCGTGTATGCTTCACGCCAAAGGAAGCGCATGGGGATAGCTAGTTGCGGAATAACATTCTTCATACAATTTGCACTATTGGCGGCAAGGTATGCTAGATGGTTGCTGATTCAGGAAGTTGTGAGAATGTGACTTCCCAGGGGGCCATGACGAAATCAGGACTAAAGATGGAGGCACACACGCATCCATACAAACTTCCTGGGTTGAAGAAGGGGAACCAGGTGACGGTTTCCAAACAATGTTTTGCGAACTTTTCTATTGGGCCAAAATACAAAGAAGGAGTTTGGTGTGATGTTGTAACCATGGACGCATGCCATTCGTTAATGGGGCGTCCTTGGCAGTATGATAGGGGAGCCATTCACGATGGAAGGAAGAATACCTACAATTTCCTTTTTAAGGGGGTCAAGACCGTGTTGCTTCCAAATAAGGAGGAAAGACCGAAAGCACCAGAAGCTAAGGATCCGAATGTCCAAGGCCACGCCTTGTTGACCAAAGAGGTTGGTGAGGCCAAAGTCTTGTTTGTTCTGATCAGTAAGGAGAGCACAATCATCTCCAAGGAGTTACCACGAGAGGTCAAGGCATTGTTGGAAGAATACGCTGACGTTTTCCAGGAAGAACTCCCTGCCACACTACCGCCTTTGAGAGACGTGCAACACCGGATTGACTTGATGCCTGGCGCCTTGTTGCCCAACTGCCCTCACTACCAGATGAGCCCTACTAAATACGAAGAGTTGAGACGTCAAGTCGAGGAACTCCTAGCCAAGGGTTTCATCAGAGAGAGTCTGAGCCTGTGTGCCGTACCAGCTTTGCTTATGCCTAAAAAGGATGGGATATGGAGGATGTGCATGGAAAGCCGCGCCATAAACAAGATCGTGGTACACTACTAATTTACGATTCCGAGACTTGATGATTTGTTGGATCAGCTTCAGTGCACCAAGGTATTCATTAAGCTAGATCTCAAGAGTGGGTATCACCGAATCCGCATCATGCCTTGAGATGAGTGGAAGACAACCTTTAAGATGAGAGAGGGTCTTTATGAGTGGATGATCATGCCGTTTGTCTTATCTAATGCTCCGAGCACGTTCACAAGGTTCATGAACCAAGTTCTTTGCCCTTTCATTGGCAGATTTGTTGTTGTGTACTTTGATGACATCCCCATCTACAGCCAGGACCAAGGCGATCATCTTTGCCACATCAGAGAGGTATTACAGACCTTGATAGTTCAATGCCTCTTCGCCACACTCAAGAAGTGTGAATTCATGAAGGACAGAGTGACGTTCCTTGGGATTGTTGTGTCCAAGGATGTGATTTTCGCTGATGATGGGGAGATCAAAACCATTGAAGAGTGGCCACAACCAAAATCAATTGGCAAGGTACGAAGATTTCATGGATTGGAGTCATTTTATGGGCGTTTTGTTCTTACCTTCAGCACAATCATGGCGCCAATCACTGATTGTATAAAGAAGGGGGCTTTTATTTGAACACTACAAACTGAGTCAGCTTTTGCTAGAATTAAGGAAAATTTAACAATGGCACTAGTACTAGCTCTTTCAGACTTCCAACAGACATTCGAGTTGCACACTGATGCCTTTAAGATCGGTATCAGTGCCGTGCTCAGCCAACAGGGGAGGCCAGTCGCCAATTTTAGCGAGAAGTTGGATGGTAGCAGGTTGAACTGCTCCATGTATAACTTGGAGTTCTATGCATTGGTGGGATTCGTGAGACAATTGTGTTTCTACTTAGTAGACCATGAGTTCATCTTGTACTCGGACAACGTGACCCTCAAATTTATCAACAGCTAAGATAAGCACTCCGATAGGCACACCAAGTGTGTTAGCTATATCCAACTATTCCATTTCACCATAAGGCACAAATCAAGCGTGCTGAACAAGATGGCGGATGCACTTAATAGAAGAGCCATGATCTAGGGGCTAAGCAGGATAGAAGTCACAGGTTTTGAGCACATGGCGGAACTGTACAAGAATGATCCCACTTTCAGTAGTATTTGGCACGAAACACAATATGGGACCAACTCGGATTACTCCATTCATGGCGGGTTCTTATTTAGAGGTAATCAATTGTGTGTTCCTCATTCGAGTTGGCGGCTCAAGATCATTGAAGAGAAGCATAATGCGGGTCACATGGGCAGAGACAAAACAGTTAAGCTCATTTCCGCCAGCTACTATTGGCCAACGTTACGTCGTGAAGTAGAAAGATTCGTCCGACGTTGCCGCTATTGGACGATAAATTTTCACAATGTCGAATATTCATCTTTATACTTGAAAAAAAAAAAATTAGCATGGTACAGGTCAACCTTTAATTATTTTAGGTAGACCCATATGACTTCAAGTATATCCTCTTACACAAAATGGGATCAAAACTTTAGAGTCTACTATCCAAATAAAAATGGGCTCAAACATTGGCTCTTGATAAAATAGGCCCCCCAAAAAAAAACCTACAATATGACCAATACCCAAACACAAAACAAACCTAATATTTTAAAAAAAGAATATCTAATTCCAATGAGCATTAAAAATAAAAAAAAAATCCTTCCACATCCTCCCCCTCATTCCCCAACCGTTAAAGTAGTGGAAGGGGAGGTTTCAAAGCCTTATAAAGGCTGAGAACTTAAAAAAAAGGGGAGGACAAAAGAAGGAAAATTATACCGAATAGACCCCACCCCCACCTTTAATCTTTTTCCAACCCCTATTTCTTAAAAGCAACCCTTTTGGACCATTTTGCCCTTCTCACTCAAGTCTCTGCCACTCACTCTCTCTCTCCTCTGCAAGACCCTCTCATTTAATACAAAAGTAACTTTTTGACTTTTTGCTTTTCATTCTCTCTTTCCCATTCTCTTCCCGCCCATTTGTCTTCCTTTTTTCATATCTCATTCTCTCTTCTTTCTTCTTCTCATATTATTTTCAAATTTTTGAGCTCCATTCTCAGCGTCCTGCGTGTTTCCTCGTCCTACTTGGGCCCTTTTGTAGTTGTTTGTGGTGGCTTTGGAAGAAGAAGAAGCCTTTGTAAGAACGGGTTCGAAGCATTGTTGTATTATGGTAGGTTCAAGGTTGAGTCATTACTCATTTTACGGTTTTCAGATTAGACATTGAAGGTAAAATAATCATTTCATGCATTAGTCATTAATAGATCCCTCTCATATGAAGTTGGTGGGTTACAAGCCATTTATGGTGTATGATTGATGTAAATGGTGTATTATAATTTTGTTTTGGTATATTTCAACTCATTAATAGTGTATGATTAATCATACACCGTGTATGATTAATCATACACTATTTAAATGGTGTATTATCATGTCGTGTTGGTGTTTTTCAAGTCGTTAATGGTGTATGACTAATCATACACCGTGTATGATTGATTTAAATGGTGTATTATCATGTTATGTTGGGGTTTTTCAAATAATTAGTGGTGCATTAATCATACACCGTGTATGATTGGTTTTAATGGCATGAAATAAGTTTTTTGTTAGTGTGTTTCAAGTAATTAGTGGCGTATGATCAATCATACACCATTTATGATAGGTATTAATGGTGCAAAATCAACTAGTGTAGGTGTGTTTCAAGTAATTAGTGGTGTATGATCAATCATACACCGTGTATGATAGGTTTTAATGGTGTGGAATCAACTTGTTTAGAAGTGTTTCAAGTCATTAATGGTGTATGATTAATCAGAAACCGTGTATGATTAGTTTTAATGGTGTGAAATCAACTTGTGTCAATGTGTATAAAGTAATTAGTGGTGTTTAATCAATCATACACCGTGTACGATAGGTTTTATTGGTGTGAAATCAACTTGTTTAGGTGTGTTTCAAGTCATTAATGGTGTATGATTACTCATACACCATGTACGATTGGTTTAAATGGTGTGAAATCAACTTGTGTTAGCGTGCTTTAAGTAATTATGGTGTATAATCAATCATACACCTTGTATGATAGGTTTTAATGGTGTGAAATCAACTGATTTAGGTGTGTTTCAAGTAATTAGTAGTGTATGATCAACCATACACCATGTATGATAGGTTTTAATGGTGTAAAATCAACTTGTTTAAATGTGTTTTAAGTCATTAATGGTGTATACTTGATCATACACTATGTATGATAGGTTCTAATGGTGTGAAATCAACTTGTTTAGATGTGTTTCAAGTCATTAAAGGTGTATGATTAATCATAAACCATGTATGATTGGTTTAAATGGTGTGAAATCAACTTGTGTTAGCTTGTTTTAAGTAATTATTGTGTATAATCAATCATACACCTTGTATGATAGGTTTTAATGGTGTGAAATCAACTTGTTTAGGTGTGTATCAAGTAATTAGTGGTCTATGATCAATCATACAACATGTATGATAAGTTTTAATGGTGTGAAATCAACTTGTTTAGGTGTGTTTCAAGTCATTAATGGTATATGATTAATCATACACCATGTATGATTAATCATACACCGTGTATGATTGGTTTAAAGTGTGTAAAATCAACTTGTGTTAGTGTGTTTTAAGTAATTAGTAGTGTATAATCAATCATACACCAGGTATGATAGGTTTTAATGGTTTGAAATCAACTTGTTGAGGTGTGTATCAAGTAATTAGTGGTGTATAATTAATCATACACTGTGTATGATCATTTTTAATGTTGTGAAATTAACTTGTTTAGGTGTGTTTCAAGTCATTAATGGTGTATGATTTGTCATACACCGTGTATGATAGGTTTTAATGGTGTGAAATCAACTTGTGTTAGTGTGTTTTATATCAGCTTGTGTTAGTGTGTTTTATATAATTAGTGGTGTATGACATGTTTTAATGGCGTGAAATCAAGTTATTTAGGTGTGTTTCAAGCCATTAATGGTGTATGATTAATCATACACCGTGAATGATTGGTTTTAATGATGTGAAATCAACTTGTGTTAGTTTGTTTTAAGTAATTGGTGGTGTATGATTAATCAGATCAGACATTGAAGGTAAAATAATCATTTCATGCATTGGTCGCTAATAGATCTCTATCATATGAGGTTGGTGTTTTACAAGTCATTCATGGTGTATGATTGATGTAAATTGTGTATTATAATTTTGTTTTGGTATGTTTCAACTCTTTAATAGTGTATGATTTATCATACACCGTGTATGATTGGTTTAAATGGTGTATTATCATGTTGTGTTGGTGTTTTTATAGTCGTTAATGTTGTATGATTAATCATACACCGTGTACGATTGATTTAAATGGTGTATTATGTTGTTATGTTGGTGTTTTTTGAATAATTAGTGGTGTATTAATCATACACCGTGTATAATTGGTTTTAATGGTGTGAAATCAAATTCTGTTAGTGTGTTTCAAGTAATTAGCGGCGTATGATCAGTCATACACCGTGTATGATCGGTATTAATGATGTAAAATCAACTAGTGTAGGTGTGTTTCAAGTAATTAGTGGTGTATGATCAATCATACACCATGTATGATAAGTTTTAATTGTGTGAAATTAACTTGTTTAGAAGTGTTTCAAGTCGTTAATGGTGTTTGATTAATCAAAAAACGTGTATGACTGGTTTAAATGGTGTGAAATCAACTTATGTCGGTGTGTATAAAGTAATTAGTGGTTTATAATCTGTCGTACACCGTGTATGAATGGTTTTAATGGTGTGAAATCAACTTGTTTAGATGTGTTTCAAGTCATTAATGGTGTATGATTACTCATACACCGTGTATGATTGGTTTAAATGGTCTGAAATCAACTTGTATTACTGTGTTTTAAGTAATTAGTGGTGTATGACCAATCATACACCGTGTATGATAGGTTTTAATGGAGTGAAATCAACTGGTTCACGTGTGTTTCAAGTAATTAGTAGTGCATGATCAATCATACCCCGTGTATGATAGATTTTAATAGGGTAAAATCAACTTGTTTAGGTGTGTTTCAAGTCATTAATTGTGTATGATTAATTGTACACTGTGTATGATTGGTTTAAATGGTGTGAAACCAACTTGTGTTGGTGTGTTTATAGACATTAGTGGTGTATAATCAATCATACACCATGTATGCTAGGTTTTAATGGTGTGAAATCAACTTGTTTAGGTGTGTTTCACATAACTAATGGTATATAATTAATCATAAACATTGTATAATTGGTTCAAATAGTGTGAAATCAACTTGTGTTAGGGTGTTTAAAGTAATTAGTGGTATATAATTGACCATACGCCATGTATGATTGGTTCTAAGGGTGTGAAATCAACTTCTCTGGGTGTTTCGAGTAACTAGTAGTGTATGATCAATCGTACTCCGTGTATGATAGGTTTTAATGGTGTGAAATCAACTTGTTTAGGTGTGTATCAAGTAATTAGTGGTGTATTATCAATCATACACCGTGTATGATAGGTTTTAATGGTGTGAAATCAACTTGTTTAGGTGTGTTTCAAGTCATTAATGGTGCATGATTAATAATACACCGTGTACGATTGGTTTAAAGTGTGTGAGATCAACTTGTGTTAGTGTGTTTTAAGTAATTAGTGGTGTATAATCAATCATTTACCGTGTATGATAAGGTTTATTGGTGTAAAATCAACTTGTTTAAGTGTGTATCAAGTAATTTGTGGTGTATGATCAATCATACACCGTGTATGATAGGTTTTAATGGTGTGAAATCAACTTTTTTAGCTGTGTTTCAAGTCATTAATGGTTTATGATTAATCATACACCTTGTATGATCGGTTTAAATGGTGTGAAATCAACTTGTACTAGTGCGTTTTAAGTAATTAGCGGTGTAAGGTAGGTTTTAATGGCGTGAAATCAAGTTGTTTAGGTGTGTTTAAAGTCATTAATAGTGTATGATTGGTTTAAATGGGGTGAAATCAACTTGTGTCAGTTTGTTTCAAGTAATTAGTGGTGTATGATTAATCAGATCAGACATTGAAGGTAAAATAATCATTTCATGCATTTGTCCCTAATAGATCTCTATCATATGAGGTTGTTGTGTTACAAGTCATTTATGGTGTATGATTGATGTAAATGGTGTATTATAATGTTGTTTTGGTATGTTTCAACTCATTAATAGTGTATGATTAATCATATAACGTGTATGATTGGTTTAAATGGTGTATTATCATGTCGTGTTTGTGTTTTTCAAGTCGTTAATGGTGTATGATTAATCATACACCGTGTATGATTGATTTAAATGGTGTATTATCATGTTATGTTGGGTTTTTCAAATAATTAGTGGTGCATTAATCATACACCGTGTATGATTGGTTTTAATGGCGTTAAATCAGTTTTTTGTTAGTGTGTTTCAAGTAATTAGTGGTGTATGATCAATCATACACCGTTTATGATAGGTATTAATGGTGCAAAATCAACTAGTGTAGGTGTGTTTCAAGTAATTAGTGGTGTATGATCAATCATACACCATGTATGATAGGTTTTAATGGTGTGGAATCAACTTGTTTAGAAGTGTTTCAAGTCATTAATGGTGTATGATTAATCATAAACTTTGTATGATTATTTTTAATGGTGTGAAATCGACTTGTGTCAGTGTGTATAAAGTAATTAGTGGTGTATAATCAATCATACACCGTGTACGATAGGTTTTATTGTTGTGAAATCAACTTGTTTAGGTGTGTTTCAAGTCATTAATGGTGTATGATTACTCATACACCATGTATGATTTGTTTAAATGGTGTGAAATCAACTTGTGTTACTGTGTTTTAAGTAATTAGTTGTGTATGATGAATCATACACCATGTATGATAGGTTTTAATGGTGTGAAATCAACTGGTTTAGGTGTGTTTCAAGTAATTAGTAGTGTATGATCAACCATACACCTTGTACGATAGGTTTTAATGGTGCAAAATCAACTTGTTTAGATGTGTTTCAAGTCATTAGTGGTGTATACTTGATCATACACTATGTATGATAGGTTCTAATGGTGTGAAATCAACTTGTTTTGATGTGTTTCAAGTCATTAAAGGTGTATGATTAATCATAAACCGTGTATGATTAGTTTAAATGGTGTGAAATCAACTTGTCTTAGCGTGCTTTAAGTAATTATGGTGTATAATCATACACCTTGTATGATAGGTTTTAATGGTGTGAAATCAACTTATTTAGGTTTGTATCAAATAATTAGTGGTGTATGATCAATCATACACCGTGTATGATAAGTTTTAATGGTGTGAAATCAACTTGTTTAGGTGTATTTCAAGTCATTAATGGTATATGATTAATCATACACCGTGTATGATTAACCATACACCGTGTATGATTGGTTTAAAGTGTGTAAAATCAACATGTGTTAGTGTATTTTAAGTAATTAGTGGTGTATATTCAATCATACACCAGGTATGATCGGTTTTAATGGTTTGAAATCAACTTGTTGAGGTGTGTATCGAGTAATTAGTGGTGTATGATTAATCATACACCGTGTATGATCATTTTTAATGTTGTGAAATTAACTTGTTTAGGTGTGTTTCCAGTCATTAATGGTGTATGATTTGTCATACACCGTGTATGATTCGTTTAAATGGTGTGAAATCAACTTGTGTTAGTGTGTTTTATATAATTAGTGGTGTATGACGTGTTTTAATGGCATGAAATCAAGTTGTTTAGGTGTGTTTCAAGCCATTAATGGTGTATGATTAATCATACACCGTGAATGATTGGTTTTAATGATGTGAAATCAACTTGTGTTAGTTTGTTTTAAGTAATTGGTGGTGTATGATTAATCAGATCAGACATTGAAGGTAAAATAATCATTTCATGCATTGGTCGCTAATAGATCTCTATCATATGAGGTTGTTGTATGACAAATCATTTATGGTGTATGATTGATGTAAATCGTGTATTATAATTTTGTTTTGGTATGTTTCAACTCTTTAATAGTGTATGATTTATCATACACCGTGTATGATAGGTTTAAATGGTGCATTATCATGTTGTGTTGGTATTTTTATAGTTGTTAATGTTGTATGATTAATCATACACCGTGTACGATTGATTTAAATGGTGTATTATCTTGTTATGTTGGTGTTTTTTGAATAATTAGTGGTGTATTAATCATGCACCGTGTCTAATTGGTTTTAATGGTGTGAAATCAACTTCTGTTAGTGTGTTTCAAGTAATTAGCGGCGTATGATCAATCATACACGGTGTATGATAGGTATTAATAGTGTAAAATCAACTAGTGTAGGTGTGTTTTAAGTAATTAGTGGTGTATGATCAATCATACACCATGTATGATAGGTTTTAATTGTGTGAAATTAACTTGTTTAGAAGTGTTTCATGTCATTAATGCTGTATGATTAATCAAAAAACGTGTATGACTGGTTTAAATGGTGTGAAATCAATTTATGTCGGTGTGTATGAAGTAATTAGTGGTGTATAATCAGCCATACACCGTGTATGAATGGTTTTAATGGTGTGAAATCAACTTGTTTAGGTGTGTTTCAAGTCATTAATGGTGTATGATTACTCATACACCGTGTATGATTGGTTTAAATGGTCTGAAATCAACTTGTGTTTCTGTGTTTTATGTTATTAGTGGTGTATGACCAATCATACACCGTGTATGATAGGTTTTAATGGTGTGAAATCAACTGGTTCACGTGTGTTTCAAGTAATTAGTAGTGCATGATCAATCATACCCCGTGTATGATAGGTTTTAATAGGGTAAAATCAACTTGTTTAGGTGTGTTTCAAGTCATTAATTGTGTATGATTAATTGTACACTGTGTATGATTGGTTTAAATGGTGTGAAACCAACTTGTGTTAGTGTGTTTATAGTCATTAGTGGTGTATAATCAATCATACACCATGTATGTTAGGTTTTAATGGTGTGAAATCAACTTGTTTAGGTGTGTTTCACATAACTAGTGGTATATAATTGACCATACGCCATGTATGATTGGTTTTAATGGTGTGAAATCAACTTCTTTGGGTGTGTTTCGGGTAACTAGTGGTGTATGATCAATCATACTCCATGTATGATAGGTTTTAATAATGTGAAATCAACTTGTTTAGGAGTATATCAAGTAAGTTGTGGTGTATCATAAATCATACGCCATGTATGATAGGTTTTAACGGTGTGAAATCAACCAGTTTAGGTGTGCTTCAAGTCTTTGATGGTGTATGACTAATAATATACCGTATATAATTGGTTTAAATGGTGTGAAATTAACTTGTGTTAGTGCGTATTTAGTCATTTGTTGTGCATGATCAATCATACACCGTGTGTGATAGGTTTTAATGGTGTTAAATCAACTTGTTTAGGTGTGTTTCAAGTCATTAATGGTATATGATTAATTAAATACCACGTATGCTTGGTTTTCATGGTGTGAAATCAACTTGTGTTAGGGCGTTTTAAGTAATTCGTCGTGTATGATCAATCATACACCATGTGTGATAGGTTTTAATGGTGTGAAATCAGCTTGTGTTAGTGTGTTTTAAGTTATTAGTGGTGCAAGATAAATCATGCACCTTTATGATAGGTTTTAATAGTGTGAAATCGACTTGTTTAGGTGTGTTTCAAATAATTTGTGGTGTATGATTAAACATACACCGTGTATGGTAGGTTTTAATGGTGTAAAATCAGCCAGTGTAAGAGTGTTTCAAGTAATTAGTGGTGTATTATCAATCATACACCGTGTATGATAGGTTTTAATGGTGTGAAATCAACTTGTTTAGGTGTGTTTCAAGTCATTAATGGTGCATAATTAATAATACACCGTGTATGATTGGTTTAAAGTATGTGAGATCAAATTGTGTTAGTGTGTTTTAAGTAATTAGTGGTGTATAATCAATCATTTACCGTGTATTGTAGGTTTTATTGGTGTAAAATCAACTTGTTTAAGTGTGTATCAAGTAATTTGTGGTGTATGATCAATCATACACCGTGTATAATAGGTTTTAATGGTGTGAAATCAACTGTTTTAGCTGTGTTCAAGTCATTAATGGTTTATGATTAATCATACACCTTGTATGATCGGTTTAAATGGTGTGAAATCAACTTGTGTTAGTGCGTTTTAGGTAATTAGTGGTGTATGTTAGGTTCTAATGGCGTGAAATCAAGTTGTTTAGGTGTGTTTAAAGTCATTAATAGTGTATGATTGGTTTAAATGGGGTGAAATCAACTTGTGTCAGTTTGTTTTAAGTAATTAGTGGTGTATGATTAATCAGATCAGACATTGATGGTAAAATAATCATTTCATGCATTGGTCCCTATTAGATCTCTATCATATGAGGTTGTTGTGTTACAAGTCATTTATGGTGTATGATTGATGTAAATGGTGTATTATAATGTTGTTTTGGTATGTTTCAACTCATTAATGGTGTATGATTAATCATATACCGTGTATGATTGGTTTAAATGGTGTATTATCATATCGTGTTGGTGTTTTTTAAGTCGTTAATGGTGCATGATTAATCATACAGCTGTGTATGATTGATTTAAATGGTGTATTATCATGGTATGTTGGTGTTTTTCAAGTAATTAGTGGTGTATTAATTGTACATCGTGTATAATTGGTTTTAATGGTGTGAAATCCACTTCTGTTAGTGTGTTTGAAGTAATTAGTGGCGTATAATCAATCATACATCATCTATGATGGGTATTAATGGTTCAAAATCAACTAGTGTAGGTGTGTTTCAAGTAATTAGTGCTGTATGATCAATCATACACAGTGTATGATAGGTTTTAATGGTGTGAAATCAACTAGTTTAGGTGTGTTTCAAGTCATTAATGGTATATGATTAATCATAAACCGTGTATGATTGGTTTAAATGGTGTGAAATCAACTTGTGTCAGTGCGTATAAAGCAATTAGTGGTGTACAATCAATCATACACCATGTATGATAGGTTTTAATGGTGTGAAATCAACTTTTTTAGGTGTCTTTCAAGTCAATAATGTGGTTTGATTAATCATAAATCGTGCATGATTGGTTCAGATAGTGTGAAATCAACTTGTGTTAGTACGTTTCAAGTAATTAGTGGTGTATGATTAACCATATACCATCTATTATTGGTTTTAATGGTGTGAAATAAACCTATGTTAGTGTGTTTTAAGTAATTATTGGTGTATGGTTGACCATACAGCGAGTATGATTGGCATTAATGGTGTGAAATCAACTTGTGTTAGGGTGTATTAAGTAATTAGTGGCGAATAATTAATCATACACCGTGTATGATCGATTTTAATGGTGTGAAATCAACTTGTTTATGTGTGTTTCAAGTCATTAATGGTTTATGATTATTCATACACCGTGTATGATTAGTTTAAATGGCATGAACTCAACTTGTGTTAGTGTGTTCTAAGTAATTAATGGTGTATGATTAATCAAACACCGTGTATGATAGGTTTTAATGGCGTGAAATCAACTTGTGCCAGTGTGTTTAAAGTAATTAGTGCTGTATAATCAATCATACACCGTGTGTGATAGGTTTTAATGGTGTGAAATCGACTTGTTAAGGTGTGTTTCAAGTCACTAATGGCGCATGATTAATCATAAACCGTGTGTGATTTGTTCAAATAGTGTGAAATCAACTTGTGTTAGTGTGTTTTTAGCAATTAGAGGTGTATGATTAACCATACACCGTGTATGATTGACCATACACCGTGTATAATTGGTTTTAATTGTGAGAAATCAACTTGTCTAGGTGTGTTTCAAGTAATTAGTGGTGCATAATCAATCATACACCGTGTATGATAGGTTTTACTTGTGTGAAATAAACTTGTTTATGTGTGTTTCAAGTCATTAATGGTGTATGATTAATCATACACCGTATATGATTGGTTTAAATGGTATGAACTCAACCTGTGTTAGTGTGTTCTAAGTAATTAGTGGTGTATGATCAATCATACACCGTGTTTGATCGGTTTTAATGGTGTGAAATCAAATTGTTTAGGTGTGTTTCATGTAACTAGTGGTGTATGATCAACTAGACACCGTGTATGATCGATTTAAATTGTGTGAAATCAAGTTGTTTAGGCGTGTTTAACGTCACTAATGGTGTATGATTGATCATACGCCATTTATGATTGGTTTAAATGGTGTGAAATCGACTTGTGTTAGTGGGTTTTAAGTAATTAGTGGTGTATGATTGGTATTAATGGTGTGACATCAACTTGTTTAGGGGTGCTTCAAGTAATTAATGGTGTCTGATTAATCATACACTGTATATGATTGGTTTAAGTGATGTGAAATCAACTTCTGTCAGTGTGTTCAAAGTAAATAGTGGTGTGTAATCAATCATACACCGTGTATGATAGGTTTTATTGGTGTGAAATCTACTTGTTTAGGTGTATTTCAAGTCACTAATAGTGTATGATTAATCATAAACTGCGTATGATTGGTTTAAATGGCTTGAAATCAACATGTGTTAGTGTGTTCTAAGTAATTAGTGGTGCAAGATCAATCATACACCTTGTATGATAGGTTTTAATGGTGTGAAATCAATTGGTTTAGGTGTATTTCAAGTAATTAGTGGGGTATGATCAATCATAAACCATGTATG
This sequence comes from Simmondsia chinensis, assembly GCA_018398585.1. Taxonomy (NCBI): domain Eukaryota; kingdom Viridiplantae; phylum Streptophyta; class Magnoliopsida; order Caryophyllales; family Simmondsiaceae; genus Simmondsia; species Simmondsia chinensis. The sequence goes on along the minus strand of JAGTTD010000003.1, from coordinate 11,657,275 downwards.
ATACGTTTTAATGGTATAAAATCAACTTGTATAGGGGTGTTTCAAGCCATTAACAGTGTATACTTGATCATACAACATGTATGATAGGTTTTAATGTTGTGAAATCAACTTGTTTAGATGTGGTTCAAGTCAATAATGGTGTATGATTAATCGTACACTATATATGATTGGCTTAAATGGTGTGAAATAAACTTGTGTCAGTGTGTTTAAAGTAATTAGTGGTGTATAATCAATCATACACCGTTTATGATAGGTTTTAGTGGTGTGAAATCAACTTGTTTATGTATTTTTCAAGTCACTATTGGTGTAAAATTAATCACAAACTGTGTATGATTGGTTCAAATATTGTGAAATCAACTTGTGTTAGTGTGTTTTAAGCGATTAGTGGTGTATGCTTAACCATACACCGCGTATGATTGGTTTTAATAGTGTGAAATCAACTTGTGTTAGTGTGTTTTATGTAATTAGTGGTGTATAATCAATCATACTCCGTGTATGATAGGTTTTAATGGAGTAAAATCAACTTGTTTAGGTGTGTTTCAAGTCATTAATGGTGTATACTTGATCATACACAATGCATGATAGGTTTTAATATTGTGTAATGAACTTGTTTGGATGTGTTTCATGTCATTAATGGTGTACATTAATCGTACACCGTGTATGATTGGTTAAAATGGTATGAAATCAACTTGTTTTAGTGTGTTTAAAGTAATTAGTGGGTATAATCAATCATACACCGTGTATGATAGGTTTTAATGGTGTGAAATCAACTTTTTTAGCTGTGTTTCAAGTCCCTAATGGTGTATGATTAATCAAAAACTGTGTATAATTTATTCAAATTGTGTGAAATCAACTTGTGTAGGTGTGTTTTAAGTAATTAGTGGGGTATGATTAACCATACACCATGTACAATTGGTTTTAATGGTGTGAAATCAACTTGTCTAGTTCTGTTTCAAGTAATTAATGGCGTATGATCAATCATATATTGTGTATGATAGGTTTTGATGGTGTGAAATCAACTTGTTTGGGTGTGTTTCAAGTCATTAATGGTATATGATTAATCATAAACCATGCATGATTGGTTTAAATGGTGTGAAAACAACTTGTGTCAGTGTGTTTAAAGTAATTAATGCTCTATAATCAACCATACACCGTGTACGATAGGTTTTAATGGTGTGAAATCGACTTGTTGAGGTGTGTTTGAAGTCACTAATGGCGCGTGATTAATCATAAACTGTGTATGATTTGTTCAAATAGTGTGAAATCAACTTGTGTTAGTGTGTTTTAAGCAAATAGAGGTGTATGATTAACCATAAACCGTGTATGATTGGCTTTAATTGTGTGAAATCAACTTGTCTAGGTGTGTTTCAAGTAATCAGTGCAGCATAATCAATCATACACCGTATGATAGGTTTTACTGGTGTGAAATCAACTTGTTTATGTGTGTTTGAAGTCATTAATGGTGTATGATTAATCATACACCATATATGATTGGTTTAAATTGTATGAATTCAACTTGTGTCATTGTGCTCTAAGTAATTAGTGGTGAATGATCAGTCATACACGGTGTATAATAGGTTTTAAGGGTGTGAAATCAACTTGTTTAGGTGTGTTTCAAGTAACTAGTGATGTATGATCAACCAGACACCGTGTATGATCGATTTTAATGCTGTGAAATCAACTTGTTTAGGCGTGTTTAACGTCATTAATGGTGTATGATTGGTCATACACTGGGTATGATTGGTTTAAATGGTGCGAAATCGACTTGTGTTAGTGGGTTTTAAGTAATTAGTGGTGTATGATTGATCATACACCGTGTATGATTGATTTTAATGGCGTGAAATCAACTTGTTTAGGAGTGTTTCAAGTCATTAACGGTGTCTGATTAATCATACACTGTTTATGATTGGTTTAAATGGTGTGAAATCAACTTGTGTCAGTGTGTTTAAAGTAATTAGTGGTGTGTAATCAATCATATATTGTGTATGATAGGTTCTAATGGTTTGAAATCAACTTGTTTTGGTGTGTTTCAACTCACTAAAAGTGTGAGATTAATCATGAACTGTGTATTATACGTTTAAATGGCGTGAATCAACTTGTGTTAGTGTGTTTTAAGTAATTAGTGGTGCATGATCAACCGTACACCTAGTATGATAGGTTTTAATGGTGTATAATTCACTAGTTTAGGCATATTTCAAGTAATTAGCGGCGTATAATCTATCATACACCGTGTATGATAGGTTTTAATGGTGTAAAATCAACTTGTTTAGGTGTGTTTCAAGTAATTAATGGTGTATACTTGATCATACAACGTGTATGCTAGGTTTTGTTGGGGTGAAATGTACTTGTTTAGGTGTATTTCAAGTCACTAATAGTGTATGATTAATCATAAACTGTGTATGACTGGTTTAAATGGCTTGAAATCAACTTGTGTTAGTGTGTTCTAAGTAATTAGGGGTGCATGATCAATAATACACCTTGTATGATAGGTTTTAATGGTGTGAAATCAATTGGTTTAGGTGTATTTCAAGAAATTAGTGGTGTATGATCAATCATACACCAGGTATGATACGTTTTAATGGTGTAAAATCAACTTGTTTAGGGGTGTTCAAGTCATTAACAGTGTATGCGTGATCATACAACATGTATGATAGGTTTTAATGTTGTGAAATCAACTTGTTTAGATGTGTTTCAAGTCATTAATGGTGTATGATTAATCGTACACCCTATATGATTGGTTTGAATGGTGTGAAATAAACTTGTGTCCGTGTGTTTAAAGTAATTAGTGGTGTATAATCAATCATACACCGTTTATGATAGGTTTTAGTGGTGTGAAACCAACTTGTTTTTGTATTTTTCAAGTCACTAATGGTGTATAATTAATCACACACCGTGTACGATTGGTTCAAATAGTGTGAAATCAACTTGTGTTAGTGTATTTTAAGCAATTAGTGGTGTATGATTAACCATACACAGCGTATGATTGGCTTTAATGGTGTGAAATCAACTTGTGTTAGTGTGTTTTATGTAATTAGTGGTGTATAATCAATCATACACCGTATATGATAGGTTTTAATGCAGTAAAATCAACTTGTTTAGGTGTGTTTCAAGTCATTAATGGTGAATACTTGATCATACACAATACATGATAGCTTTTAATATTGTGTAATGAACTTGTTTGGATGTGTTTCATGTCATTAATGGTGTATGATTGGTTTAAATGGTATGAAATCAACTTGTTTCAGTGTGTTTAAAGTAATTAGTGGGGTATAATCAATCATACACAGTGTACGATAGGTTTTAAGGGTGTAAAATCAACTTGTTTAGGTGTGTTTCAAGTCCCTAATGGTGTATGATTAATCAAAAACTGTGTATAATTTGTTCAAATTGTGTGAAATCAACTTGTGTGGGTGTGTTTTAAGTAATTAATGGGGTATGATTACCCATACACCATGTACAATTGGTTTTAATGGTGTGAAATCAACTTGTCTAGTTGTGTTTCAAGTAATTAATGGCGTATGATCAATCATATATTGTGTATGATGGGTTTTGATGGTGTGAAATCAACTTGTTTGGGTGTGTTTCAAGTCATTAATGGTGTATGATTAATCATAAACCATGCATGATTGGTTTAAATGGTGTGAAATCAACTTGTGTCAGTGTGTTTAAAGTAATTAGTGCTGTATAATCAACCATACACACTGTGTACGATAGGTTTTAATGGTTTGAAATCGGCATGTTAAGGTGTGTTTGAAGTCACTAATTGCGCATGATTAATCATAAACTGTGTATGATTTGTTCAAATAGTGTGAAATCAACTTGTGTTAGTGTGTTTTAAGCAATTAGAGGTGTATGATTAACCATAAACCGTGTATGATTGGTTTTAATTGTGTGAAATCAACTTGTCTAGTTGTGTTTCAAGAAATCAGTGGAGCATAATCAATCATACACCGCGTATGATAGGTTTTACTGGTGTGAAATCAACTTGTTTATGTGTGTTTAAAGTCATTAATGGTGTATGATTAATCATACACCATATATGATTGGTTTAAATTGTATGAACTCAACTTGTGTTAGTGTGCTCTAAGTAATTAATGGTGTATGATCAGTCATATACCACGTATGATAGGTTTTAATGGAGCAAAATCAACTTGTTTAGGTGTGTTTCAAGTAACTAGTGGTGTATGATTGGCTTAAATGGTGTGAAATCAACCTGTGTCTGTGTTTAAACTAATTTATGGTGTATAATGAATCATACATCGTGTATGATGGGTTTTAATGGTGTGAAATCAACTTGTTTAGGTGTCTTTCGAGTCACTAATGGGGTATGATTAATCATAAACCATGTATGACTGGTTCAAATAGTGTGAACTCAACTTGTATTAGTATGTTTTAAGTAATTAGTGGTGTATGATCAATCATACACCGTGTACGATCGGTTTTAATGGTGTGAAATCAAATTGTTTAGGTGTGTTTCATGTAACTAGTGGTGTATGATCAACTAGACACAATGTACTATCGATTTAAATTGTTTGAAATCAACTTGTTTAGGCGTGTTTAACGTCACTAATGGTGTATGATTGATCATACGCCATTTATGATTGGTTTAAATGGTGTGAAATCGACTTGTGTTAGTGAGTTTTAAGTAATTACTGGTGTAAGATTAATCATACACCATGTATGATTGGTATTAATAGTGTGAAATCAACTTATTTAGGAGTGTTTCAAGTAATTAATGGTGTCAGATTAAGCATAAACTGTATATGATTGGTTTAAGTGATGTGAATAAACTCGTGTCAGTGTGTTTAAAGTAATTAGTGGTGTGTAATCAATCATACACCATATATGATAGGTTTTATTAGTGTGAAATCTACTTGTTTAGGTGTATTTCAAGTCACTAGTAGTGTATGATTGATCATAAACTGTGTATGATTGGTTTAAATGGCCTGAAATCAATTGATGTTAGTGTTTTCTAAGTAATTATTGGTGCATGATCAATCATACACCTTGTATGATAGGTTTTAAAGGTGTGAAATCAATTGGTTAAGGTGTATTTCAAGTAATAAGTGGTGTATGATCAATCATACACCATGCATGATATGTTTTAATGGTGTAATATCAACTTGTTTAGGTGTGTTTCAAGTCATTAACACTGTATACTAGATAATACAACGTTTATGATAGGTTTTAATGTTGTGAAATCAACTTGTTTAGATATGTTTCAAGTCATTAATGGTGCACAATTAATCGTACACCCTGTATGATTGGTTTAAATGGTGTGCAATAAACTTGTGTTAGTGTGTTTAAAGTAATTAGTAGTGTATAATCAATCATACACTTTTTATGATAGGTTTTAGTGGTGTGAAATGCCCTTGTTTATGTATTTTTCAAATCACTAATGGTGTATAATTAATCAAAAACCGTGTATGATAGGTTCACATAGTGTGAAATCAACTTGTGTTAGTGTGTTTTAAGCAATTACTGGAGTATGATTAACCATACACCGCGTATTATTGGTTTTAATGGGCGAAATCAACTTGTGTTAGTGTGTTTTAAGTAATTAGTGGTATATAATCAATCATACACCATGTATGATAGGTTTTAATGGAGTAAAATCAACTTGTTTAGGTGTGTTCCAAGTCATTAATGGTGTATACTTCATCATACACAATGCTTGATAGTTTTTAATATTGTGTAATGAACTTGTTTGGATGTGTTTCATGTCATTAATGGTGTATGATTGGTTTAAATGGTATGAAATCAACTTGTTTCAGTGTGTTTAAAGCAATTGGTGGGGTATAATCAATCATACACCATTTATGATAGGTTTTAATGGTGTAAAACCAACTTGTTTACGGGTGTTTCAAGTCCCTAATGGTGTATGATTAATCACAAACTGTGTATAATTTATTCAAATTGTGTGAAATCAACTTGTGTTAGTGTGTCTTAAGTAATTAGTGGGGTATGATTAACCATACACCATGTACAATTGGTTTTAATGGTGTGAAATCCACTTGTCTAGGTGTGTTTCAAGTAATTAATGGCGTATGATCAATCATATATTGTGTATGATAGGTTTTGATGGTGTGAAATCAACTTGTTTAGGTGTGTTTCAAGTCATTAATGGTGTATGATTAATCATAAGCCATGTATGATGGGTTTAAATGGTGTGAAATCGACTGGTGTCAGTGTGTTTAAAGTAATTAGTGCTGTATAATCAATCATACACTGTGTACGATAGGTTTTAATGGTGTGAAATCGACCTGTTAAGGTGTGTTTGAAGTCACTAATGGCGCATAATTAATCATAAACTGTGTATGATTTGGTCAAATAGTGTGAAATCAGCTTGTGTTAGTGTGTTTTAAGCAATTAGAGGTGTATGATTAACCATAAACCGTGTATGATTGGTTTTAATTGTGTGAAATCAACTTGTCTAGGTGTGTTTCAAGTAATCAGTGGAGCATAATCAATCATACACCGTATATGATAGGTTTTACTGGTGTGAAATCAACTTGTTTATGTGTGTTTCAAGTCATTAATGGTGTATGATTAATCATACACCATATATGATTAGTTTAAATTGTATGAACTCAACTTGTGTTAGTGTGCTCGAAGTAATTAGTGGTGTACGATCAGTCATACACCGTGCATGATAGGTTTTAATGGTGTGAAATCAACTTGTTTAGGTGTGTTTCAAGTAACTAGTGGTGTATGATCAACTAGACACCGTGTATGATCGATTTTAATGCGGTGAAATCAACTTGTTTAGGTGTGTTACACGTCATTAATGGTGTATGATTGGTCATACACTGTGTATGATTGCTTTAAATGGTGCAAAATCGGCTTGTTTTAGTGGTTTTAAGTAATTAGTGGTTTATGATTAATCATACACCGTGTATGATTGGTTTTAATGGCGTGAAATCAACTTGTATAGGAGTGTTTCAAGTCATTAATGGTGTCTGATTAATCATACACTGTATACGATTGGTTTAAATGGTGTGAAATCAACTTGTGTCAGTGTGTTTAAAGTAATTAGTGGTGTGTAATCAATCATACACTGTGTATGATAGGTTTTAATGGTTTGAAATCAACTTGTTTAGGTGTGTTTCAACTCACTAAGAGTGTGTGATTAATCATGAACTGTGTATTAATGGTTTAAATGGCGTGAATCAACTTGTGTTAGTGTGTTTTAAGTAATTAGTGGTTCATGATCAACCATACACCTAGAATGATAGGTTTTAATGGTATAAAATCAACTTGTTTAGGTGTGTTTCCAGTAACTTGTGGTGTATGATCAACTAGACACCGTGCATGATCGATTTTAATGCTGTGAAATCAACTTGTTTAGGCGTGTTTAATGTCATTAATGGTGTATGATTGGTCATACACTGTGTATGATTGGTTTAAATGGTGCAAAATCGACTTGTGTTAGTGGTTTTAAGTATTTAGTGGTGTATGATTAATCATACACCGTGTATGATTGGTTTTAATAGCGTGAAATCAACTTGTTTAGGATTGTTTCAAGTCATTTATGGTGTCTGATTAATCATACACTGTATGTGATTGGTTTAAATGGTGTGAAATCAACTTGTGTCAGTGTGTTTAAAGTAATTAGTGGTGTGTAATCAATCATACAGTGTGTATGATAGGTTTTAATGTTATGAAATCAACTTGTTTAGATGTGTTTCAAGTACTTAATGGTGTATGATCAATAGTGCACCGTATATTATTGGCTCAAATGGGGTGAAATAAACTTATGTCAGTGTGTTAAAAGTAATTAGTGGTATATAATCAATCATACACCGTTTATGATAGGTTTTAATGGTGTGAAATCAACTTGTTTAGGTATTTTTCAAGTCACTAATGGTGTATGATTAATCACAAACCGTGTATGATTGGTTCAAATAGTGTGAAATGAACTTTTGTTTGTGTGTTTTAAGCGATTAGTGGTGCATGATTAACCATAAACCGTGTATGATTGGTTTTAATGGTGTGAAATAAACTTGTGTTAGTGTGTTTAAGGTAATTAGTGGTGTATAATCAATCATGCGCCGTGTATGATAGGCTTTAATGGTCTGAAATTAAATTATTCAGGTGTGTTTCACGTCATTAATGGTATATGATTAATCATATACCGGATATGATTGGTTTAAATGGTGTGAAATCAACTTGTGTCGGTGTGTTTAAAGTAATTACTGGTGTGTAATCAATCATACACCGCGTGTGATAGGTTTTAATGGCGTGAAATGAACTTGTTTAGGTGTGTTTCAAGCAACAAGTGATGTATGATCAACCAGACGCCGTGTATGGTCGATTTTTATGGTGTGAAATCAACTTGTCTAGGCGTGTTTCAAGTCATTAATGATATATGATTGATCATACATTGTGTACAATTGGTTTAAATGGTGTGAAATCAACTTGTGTTAGTGAGTTTTAAGTAATTAGTTGTGTATGATTAACCATACACCGTGTATGATTGGTTTTAATGGTGTAAAATCAACTTGTTTTGGAGTGCGTCAAGTAATTAATGGCGTCTGATTAATCATACACCATGTACAAATGGTTTAAATGGTGTGAAATCAACTTGTGTTTGTGTGTCTAAGGTAATTAGTTGTGTATAATCAATCAAACACCGTGTACGATAGGTTTTAATGGTGCGAAATCAACTTGTTTAGGTGTGTTTCATGTCACTAATTGTGTATGATTAATCATATACCGTGTATGATTGGTTTAAATGGTTTGAAATTAACTTGTGTTAGTGTGTTTTAAGTAATTAGTGGTGCATGAGCTGTCATACACCTTGTATGCTAGGTTTCAATGGTGTGAAATCAACTTGTTTAGGTGTGTTTCAAGTATCTAGTGGGGTACGATCAACCAGACATCTTGTGTGATTGATTTTAATGGTGTGAAATCAACTTGTTTAGGCGTGTTTCAAGTCATTAATGGTGTATGATTGATCATACACCGTGTATATTTTTCTTAAGTGGTATGAAATCAACTTGTGTTAGTGAGTTTTAAGTAATTAGTGGTGTTTGATCAATCATATACCGTGTATGATAGGTTTCAATGGTGTGAAATCAACTTGTTTAGGTCTGTTTCAAGTCATTAGCGGTATATGATTAATCATACACCTTGTATGATTGGTTTAAATGGTGTGACATCAACTTGTGTCAGTGTGTTTAAACTAATTAGTGGTATATAATCAAACAGACACTATGTATGATAGGTTTTAATGGTGTGAAATCAACTTGTTTAGGTGTGTTTTTTGTAATTAGAGGTGTATGATTAACCATACACCGTGTATGATTGGTATTAATGGTGTGAAATCAACTTATCTAGCTGTCTTTCATGTAATTAGTGGTGCATAATCAATTATATACCGTGTATGATAGGTTTTAAAGATTTGAAATCAACTAGTTTAGGTGTGTTTTAAGTCAATAATGGTGTATGACAAATCATACACCGTATATAATTGGTTTAAATGGTGTGAAATCAACTTGTGTTAGTGTATTTTAAGTAATTAAATGTGTATGATCAGTCATATACCGTGCATAATTGGTTTTAATGGTGTGAAATCAACTTGTTCAGGTGTGTTTAGAGTCATTAATGGTGTATGATTAATCATACACCGTGTATGAGTGGCTTAAATGGTGTGAAATCAACTTGTGTCTGTGTTTAAACTAATTTGTGGTGTATAATGAATCATACATCGTGTATGATAGGTTTTAATGGTGTGAAATCAACTTGTTTAGGTGTCTTTCGAGTTGCTAATGGGGTATGATTAATCATAAACCGTGTATGATTGGTTCAAATAGTGTGAAATCAACCTGTATTAGTGTGTTTTAAGTAATTAGTGGTGTATGATCAATCATACACCGTGTACGATCGGTTTTAATGGTGTGAAATCAAATTGTTTAGGTGTGTTTCATGTAACAAGTGGTGTATGATCTACTAGACACAGTGTACTATCGATTTAAATTGTTTGTAATCAACTTGTTTAGGTGTGTTTAACGTCACTAATGGTGTATGATTGATCATACGCCATTTATGATTGGTTTAAATGGTGTGAAATCGACTTGTGTTAGGGAGTTTTAAGTAATTAGTGGTGTATGATTAATCATACACCATGTATGATTAATCATACACCATGTATGATTGGTATAAATGGTGTGAAATCAACTTATTTAGGAGTGTTTCAAGTAATTAATGGTGTCAGATTAATCATACACTGTATATGATTGGTTTAAGTGATGTGAAACCAACTCGTGTTAGTGTGTTTAAAGTAATTAGTGGTGTGTAATCAATCATACACCGTGTATGATAGGTTTTATTGGTGTGAAATCTACTTGTTTAGGTGTATTTCAAGTCCCTAATAGTGTATGATTAATCATAAACTGTGTATGATTGGTTGGAATGGCATGAAATCAACTTGTGTTAGTTTGTTCTAAGTAATTAGTGGTGCATGATCAATCATACACCTAGTGTGATAGGTTTTAAAGGTGTGAAATCAACTGGTTTGGGTGTATTTCAAGTAATTAGTGGTGTATGATAAATCATACACCGTATATGATACGTTTTAATGGTGTAAAATCAACTTATTTAGGTGTGTTTCAAGTCATTAACAGTTTATACTTGCTCATACAACGTTTATGATAAGTTTTAATGTTGTGAAATCAACTTGTTTAGATGTGTTTCAAGTCATTAATGGTTTATGATTAATCATACACCGTGTATGATCGGTTTAAATGGTGTGAAATGAATTTGTGTTAGTGTGTTTAAAGTAATTAGTTGTGTATAATCAATCGTACACCGTTTATGATAGGTTTTAGTGGTGTGAAATGCACTTGAAAATGTTTATGTACTTTTCAAGTCACTAATGGTGTATAATTAATCACAAACCATGTATGATAGGTTCAAATAGTGTGAAATCAACTTGTGTTAGTGTGTTTTAAGCAATTAGTGGTGTATGATTAACCATACACCGCGTATTATTGGTTTTAATGGTGCGAAATCAACTTGTGTTTTAAGTAATTAGTGGTGCATGATCTGTCGTACACCTTGTATGCTAGGTTTTAATGGTGTGAAATCAACTTGTTTAGGTGTGTTTCAAGTATCTAGTGGGGTATGATTAACCAGACATCTTGTGTGATCGATTTTAATGGTGGGAAATCAACTTGTTTAGGCGTGTTTCAAGTTATTAATGGTGTATGATTGATCATACACCTTATATATTTTGCTTAAATGGTATGAAATCGACTTGTGTTAGTGAGTTTTAAGTAATTAGTGGTATTTGATCAATCATATACCGTTTATGATAGGTTTCAATGGTGTGAAATCAACTTGTTTAGGTGTGTTTCGAGTCATTAGCGGTATGTGATTAATCATACACCTTGTATGATTGGGTTAAATGGTGTGAAATCAACTTGTGTCAGTGTGTTTGAACTAATTAGTGGTGTATAATCAATCAGACACTATGTATGATAGGTTCAAATGGTGTGAAATCAACTTATTTAGGTGTGTTTTTTGTAATTAGAGGTGTATGATTAACCATACACCGTGTATGATTGGTATTAATGGTGTGAAATCAACTTATCTAGCTGTCTTTCATGTAATTAGTGGTGCATAATCAATTATATACCGTGTATGATAGGTTTTAAAGATTTGAAATCAACTAGTTTAGGTGTGTTTCAAGTCAATAATGGTGTATGACAAATCATACACCGTACATAATTGGTTTAAATGGTGTGAAATCAACTTGTGTTAGTGTATTTTAAGTAATTAAATGTGTATGATCAGTCATATACCGTGCATGATTGGTTTTAATGGTGTGAAATCAACTTGTTCAGGTGTGTTTAGAGTCATTAATGGTATATGATTAATCATACACCGTGTATGAGTGGCTTAAATGGTGTGAAATCAACTTGTGTCTGTGTTTAAACTAATTATTGGTGTATAATGAATCATACATCGTGTATGATAGGTTTTAATGGTGTGAAATCAACTTGTTTAGGTGTCTTTCGAGTTGCTAATGGGGTATGATTAATCATAAACCGTGTATAATTGGTTCAAATAGTGTGAAATCAACCTGTATTAGTGTGTTTTAAGTAATTAGTGGTGTATGATCAATCATACACCGTGTACGATCGGTTTTAATGGTGTGAAATCAAATTGTTTAGGTGTGTTTCATGTAACAAGTGGTGTATGATCTACTAGACTCAGTGTACTATCGATTTAAATTGTTTGAAATCAACTTGTTTAGGCGTGTTTAACGTCACTAATGGTGTATGATTGATCATACGCCATTTATGATTGGTTTAAATGGTGTGAAATCGACTTGTGTTAGGGAGTTTTAAGTAATTAGTGGTGTATGATTAATCATACACCATGTATGATTGGTATTAATGGTGTGAAATCAACTTATTTAGGAGTGTTTCAAGTAATTAATGGTGTCAGATTAATTATACACTGTATATGATTGGTTTAAGTGATGTGAAATCAACTCGTGTTAGTGTGTTTAAAGTAATTAGTGGTGTGTAATCAATCATACACCGTGTATGATAGGTTTTATTGGTGTGAAATCTACTTGTTTAGGTGTATTTCAAGTCCCTAATAGTGTATGATTAATCATAAACCGTGTATGATTGGTTGGAATGGCATGAAATCAACTTGTGTTAGTTTGTTCTAAGTAATTAGTGGTGCATGATCAATCATACACCTAGTGTGATAGGTTTTAAAGGTGTGAAATCAACTGGTTTGGGTGTATTTCAAGTAATTAGTAATGTATGATAAATCATACACCGTATATGATACGTTTTAATGGTGTAAAATCAACTTATTTAGGTGTGTTTCAAGTCATTAACAGTGTATACTTGCTCATACAACGTTTATGATAAGTTTTAATGTTGTGAAATCAACTTGTTTAGATGTGTTTCAAGTCATTAATGGTGTATGATTAATCATACACCGTGTATGATCGGTTTAAATGGTGTGAAATAAACTTGTGTTAGTGTGTTTAAAGTAATTAGTTGTGTATAATCAATCGTACACCGTTTATGATAGGTTTTAGTGGTGTGAAATGCACTTGTTTATGTACTTTTCAAGTCACTAATGGTGTATAATTAATCACAAACCATGTATGATAGGTTCAAATAGTGTGAAATCAACTTGTGTTAGTGTGTTTTAAGCAATTAGTGGTGTATGATTAACCATACACCGCGTATTATTGGTTTTAATGGTGCGAAATCAACTTGTGTTTTAAGTAATTAGTGGTGCATGATCTGTCGTACACCTTGTATGCTAGGTTTTAATGGTGTGAAATCAACTTGTTTAGGTGTGTTTCAAGTATCTAGTGGGGTATGATTAACCAGACATCTTGTGTGATCGATTTTAATGGTGTGAAATCAACTTGTTTAGGCATGTTTCAAGTCATTAATGGTGTATGATTGATCATACACCTTATATATTTTGCTTAAATGGTATGAAATCGACTTGTGTTAGTGAGTTTTAAGTAATTAGTGGTGTTTGATCAATCATATACCGTTTATGATAGGTTTCAATGGTGTGAAATCAACTTGTTTAGGTGTGTTTCGAGTCATTAGCGGTATGTGATTAATCATACACCTTGTATGATTGGGTTAAATGGTGTGAAATCAACTTATTGAGGTATTTTTCAAGTCATTAATGGTGTATGATTAATCACAAATCGTTTATGATTGGTTTAAATAGTGTGAAATCAACTTGTGTTTGTGTGTTTTAAACGATTAGTGGTGCATGATTAACCATAAACCGCGTATGATTGGTTTTAATGGTGTGAAATCAGCTTGTGTTAGTGTGTTTAAGGTAATTAGTGGTGTATAATCAATCATACGCCATGTATGATAGGCTTTAATGGTCTGAAATCAACTTGTTTAAGTGTGGCTCATGTCATTAATGATGTATGATTAATCATATACCGTGTATGATTGATTTAAATGGTGTGAAATCAACTTGGGTCAGTGTGTTTAAAGTAATTAGTGGTGTGTAATCAATCATACACCGCGTGTGATAGGTTTTAATGGCATGAAATCAACTTGTTTAGGTGTGTTTCAAGTAACAAGTGATGTATGATCAACCAGACGCCGTGTATGGTCGATTTTAATGGTGTGAAATCAACTTGTCTAGGCATGTTTCAAGTCATTAATGATATATGATTGATCATACACTGTGTATAATTGGTTTAAATGGTGTGAAATCAACTTGTGTTAGTGAGTTTTAAGTAATTAGTTGTGTATGATTAACCATACACCTTGTATGATTGGTTTTAATGGTGTAAAATCAACTTGTTTAGGAGTGTGTCAAGTCATTAACGGTGTCTGATTAATCATACACCATGTACGAATGGGTTAAATGGTGTGAAATCAACTTGTGTCTGTGTGTCTAAAGTAATTAGTTGTGTATAATCTATTATACACCGTGTACGATAGGTTTTAACTTGTTTAGGTATGTTTCAAGTCACTAATAGTGTATGATTAATCATAAACCGTGTATGATTGGTTTAAATGGTGTGAAATCAACCTGTGTTTGTGTGTTTTAAGTAATTAGGGGTGCATGATCTGTCGTACAGCTTGTATGCTAGGTTTTAATGGTGTGAAATCAACTTGTTTAGGTGTGTTTCAAGTATCTAGTGGGGTATGATTAACCAGACATATTGTGTGATCGATTTTAATGGTGTGAAATCAACTTGTTTAGGCGTGTTTCAAGTCATTAATGGTGTATGACTGATCATACACCTTATATATTTTGCTTAAATGGTATGAAATCAACTTGTGTTAGTGAGTTTTAAGTAATTAGTGGTGTTTGATCAATCATATACCGTTTATGATAGGTTTCAATGGTGTGAAATCAACTTGTTTAGGTGTGTTTCGAGTCATTAGCGGTATATGATTAATCATACACCTTGTATGATTGGGTTAAATGGTGTGAAATCAACTTGTGTCAGTGTGTTTGAACTAATTAGTGGTGTATAATCAATCAGACACTATGTATGATAGGTTCAAATGGTGTGAAATCAACTTATTTAGGTGTGTTTTTTGTAATTAGAGGTGTATGATTAACCATACACCGTGTATGATTGGATTTAATGGTATGAAATCAACTTGTCTAGGTGTCTTTCAAGTAATTAGTGGTGCGTAATCAATTATATACCGTGCATGATAGGTTTTAATAATGTGAAATCAACTAGTTTAGGTGTGTTTCAAGTCATTAATGATGTATGACTAATCATACACCGTATACAATTGGTTTAAATGGTGTGAAATCAACTTGTGTTAGTATTTTTTAGCAATTAAACGTGTATGATCTATCATATACCGTATATGATAGGTTTAATGGTGTGAAATCATCTTGTTTAGGTGTGTTTGGAGTCATTAATGGTATATGATTAATCATACACCGTGTATGATTGGCTTAAATGGTGTGAAATCAAAACGTGTCAGTGTGTTTAAACTAATTAGTTGGGTATAATGAATCATACATCGTGTATGATAGGTTTTAATGGTGTGAAATCAACTTGTTTAGGTGTCCTTCGAGTCACTAATGGGGTAT
This sequence comes from Simmondsia chinensis, assembly GCA_018398585.1. Taxonomy (NCBI): domain Eukaryota; kingdom Viridiplantae; phylum Streptophyta; class Magnoliopsida; order Caryophyllales; family Simmondsiaceae; genus Simmondsia; species Simmondsia chinensis. The sequence goes on along the minus strand of JAGTTD010000003.1, from coordinate 11,641,693 downwards.
GATTAATCATAAACCGTGTATGATTGGTTCAAATAGTGTGAAATCAACTTGTATTAGTGTGTTTTAAGTAATTAATGGTGTATGATTAACCATATACCGTATATTATAGGTATTAATGGTGTGAAATCAACCTGTGTTAGTGTTTTTTAAGTATTTAGGGGTGTATAATCAATCATACACCATGTATGATAGGTTTTAATGGAGTAAAATCACCTTGTTTAGGTGTATTTCAAGTCATTGATGGTATATGATTAATCATACACTGTGTATGATTAGTTCAAATGGTATGAGCTCAACTTGTGTTAGTGTGTTCTAAGTAATTAATGGTGTATGATTAATCAAACACCGGGTAATGTAGGTTTTAAGGGCGTGAAATCACCTTGTGTCAGTGTATTTAAAGTAATTAGTGCTGTATATTCTGTCATACACCGTGTGTGATAGGTTTTAATTGTGTGAAATCGACTGGTTTAGATGTATTTCAAGTAATTAGTGGTGTATGATAAATCATACACCATGTATGATACGTTTTAATGGTGTAAAATCAACTTGTTTAGGTGTGTTTCAAGTCATTAACAGTGTATACTTGCTCATAAAACGTTTATGATAAGTTTTAATGTTGTGAAATCAACTTGTTTAGATGTGTTTCAATTCATTAATGGTGTATGATTAATCGTACACCGTGTATGATCGGTTTAAATGGTGTGAAATAAACTTGTGTTAGTGTGTTTAAAGTAATTAGTTGCGTATAATCAATCATACACCGTTTATGATAGGTTTTAGTGGTGTGAAATGCACTTGTTCATGTACTTTTCAAGTCACTAATGGTGTATAATTAATCACAAACTGTGTATGATAGGTTCAAATAGTGTGAAATCAACTTGTGTTAGTGTGTTTTAAGCAATTAGTGGTGTATGATTAACCATACACCACGTATTATTGGTTTTAAAGGTGCGAAATCAACTTGTGTTAGTGTGTTTTAAGTAATTAGTGGTGTATAATCAATCATACACCATGTATGATAGGTTTTAATGGAGTAAAATCAACTTGTTTAGGTGTGTTTCAAGTCATTAATGGTGTATACTTGATCATACACAATGCATGATAGTTTTTAATATTGTGTAATGAACTTGTTTGGATGTGTTTCATGTCATTAATGGTGTATGATTGGTTAAAATGGTATGAAATCAACTTGTTTCAGTGTGTTTAAAGTAATTAGTGGGGTATAATCAATCATACACCGTTTATGATAGGTTTTAATGGTGCAAAATCAACTTGTTTGCGTGTGTTTCAAGTCCCTAATGGTGTGTGATTGATCACAAACTGTGTATAATTTATTCAAATTATGTGAAATCAACTTGTGTTAGTGTGTCTTAAGTAATTAGTGGGGTATGATTAACCATACACCATGTACAATTGGTTTTAATGGTGTGAAATCCACTTGTCTAGGTGTGTTTCAAGTAATTAATGGCGTATGATCAATCATATATTGTGTATGATAGGTTTTGATGGTGTGAAATCAACTTGGTTAGGTGTTTTTCATGTCATTAATGGTGTATGATTAATCATAAACCATGTATGATTGAATTAAATGGTGTGAAATTAACTTGTGTCAGTGTGTTTAAAGTAATTAGTGCTGTATAATCAATCATACACCGTGTACGATAGGTTTTAATGGTGTGAAATCGACCTGTTAAGGTGAGTTTGAAGTCACTAGTGGCGCATGATTAATCATAAACTGTGTATGATTTGGTCAAATAGTGTGAAATCAGCTTGTGTTAGTGTGTTTTAAGCAATTAGAGGTGTATGATTAACCATAAACCGTGTACGATTGGTTTTAATTGTGTGAAATCAACTTGTCTAGGTGTGTTTCAAGTAATCAGTGGAGCATAATCAATCATACACCGGGTATGATAGGTTTTACTGGTGTGAAATCAACTTGTTTATGTGTGTTTCAAGTCATTAATGGTGTATGATTAATCATACAACGTATATGATTGGTTTAAATTGTATGAACTCAACTTGTGTTAGTGTGCTCTAAGTAATTAGTGGTGCATGATCAGTCATACACCATGTATGATAGGTTTTAATGGTGTGAAATCAACTTGTTTAGGTGTGTTTCAAGTAACCAGTGGTGTATGATCAACCAGACACCGTGTATGATCGATTTTAATGCTGTGAAATCCACTTGCTTAGGCGTGTTTAACGTCATTAATGGTGTATGATTTGTCATACACTGTGTATGATTGGTTTAAATGGTGCGAAATCGACTTGTGTTAGTGGTTTTAAGTAATTAGTGGTGTATGATTAATCATACACCGTGTATGATTGGTTTTAATAGCGTTAAATCAACTTGTTTAGGATTGTTTCAAGTTATTAATGGTGTCTGATTAATCATACACTGTATATGATTGGTTTAAATGGTGTGAAATCAACTTGTGTCAGTGTGTTTAAAGTAATTAGTGGTGTGTAATCAATCATACAGTGTGTATGATAGGTTTAATGGTTTGAAATCAACTTGTTTAGGTGTGTTTCAACTCACAGAAAGTGTGTGATTAATCATGAACTGTGTATTATTAGTTTTAATGGTGTGAATCAACTTGTGTTAGTGTGTTTTAAGTAAATAGTGGTGCATGATCAACCATACACCTAGTATGATAGGTTTTATTGGTTTAAAATCCTCTGGTTTAGGTGTATTTCAAGTAATTAGTGGTGTATAATAAATCATACACCGTCTATGATAGGTTTTAATTGTGTAAAATCAACTTGTTTAGGTGTGTTTCAAGTAATTAATGGTGTATACTCGATCATACAACGTGTATGATAGGTTTTAATGTTATGAAATCAACTTGTTTAGATGTGTTTCAAGTAGTTAATGGTGAATGATTAATTGTACACCATGTATTATTGGTTTAAATGGGGTGAAATAAACTTGTGTCAGTGTGTTTAAAGTAATTAGTGGTGTATAATCAATCATACACCGTTTATGGTAGGTTTTAATGGTGTGAAATCAACTTGTTTAGGTATTTTTCAAGTCACTAATGGTGTATGATTAATCACAAATCGTTTATGATTGGTTTAAATAGTGTGAAATGAACTTGTGTTTGTGTGTTTTAAGCGATTAGTGGTGCATGATTAACCATAAACCGCGTATGATTGGTTTTAATGCTCTGAAATCAACTTGTGTTAGTGTGTTCAAGGTAATTAGTGGTGTATAATCAATCATACGCCATGTATGATAGGCTTTAATGGTCTGAAATCAACTTATTTAGGTGTGGCTCATGTCATTAATGATGTATGATTAATCATATACAGTACATGATTGATTTAAATGGTGTGAAATCAACTTGGGTCAGTGTGTTTAAAGTAATTAGTGGTGTGTAATCAATTATACACCGCGTGTGATAGGTTTTAATGGCTTGAAATCAACTTGTTTAGGTGTGTTTCAAGTAACAAGTGATGTATGATCAACCAGACGCCGTGTATGGTCGATTTTAATGGTGTGAAATCAACTTGTCTAGGCGTGTTTCAAGTCATTAATGATATATGATTGATCATACACTGTGTATAATTGGTTTAAATGGTGTGAAATCAACTTGTGTTAGTGAGTTTTAAGTAATTAGTTGTGTGTGATTAACCATACACCTTGTATGATTGGTTTTAATGGTGTAAAATCAACTTGTTTAGGAGTGTGTCAAGTCATTAACGGTGTCTGATTAATCGTACACCGTGTACGAATGGTTTAAATGGTGTGAAATCAACTTGTGTCTGTGTGTCTAAAGTAATTAGTTGTGTATAATCTATCATACACCGTGTACGATAGGTTTTAACTTGTTTAGGTATGTTTCAAGTCACTAATAGTGTATGATTAATCATAAACCGTGTATGATTGGTTTAAATGGTGTGAAATCAACCTGTGTTTGTGTGTTTTAAGTAATTAGGGGTGCATGATCTGTCGTACACCTTGTATGCTAGGTTTTAATGGTGTGAAATCAACTTGTTTAGGTGTGTTTCAAGTATCTAGTGGGGTATGATTAACCTGACATATTGTGTGATCGATTTTAATGGTGTGAAATCAACTAGTTTAGGCGTGTTTCACGTCATTAATGGTGTATGATTGATCATACACCTTATATATTTTGCTTAAATGGTATGAAATCAACTTGTGTTAGTGAGTTTTAAGTAATTAGTGGTGTTTGATCAATCATATACCATTTATGATAGGTTTCAATGGTGTGAAATCAACTTGTTTAGGTGTGTTTCGAGTCATTAGCGGTATATGATTAATCATACACCTTGTATGATTGGGTTAAATGGTGTGAAATCAACTTGTGTCAGTGTGTTTGAACTAATTAGTGGTGTATAATCAATCAGACACTATGTATGATAGGTTCAAATGGTGTGAAATCAACTTGTTTAGGTGTGTTTTTTGTAATTAGAGGTGTATGATTAACCATACACCGTGTATGATTGGATTTAATGGTGTGAAATCAACTTGTCTAGGTGTCTTTCAAGTAATTAGTGGTGCGTAATCAATTATATACCGTGTATGATATGTTTTAATGATGTGAAATCAACTAGTTTAGGTGTGTTTCACGTCATTAATGATGTATGACTAATCATACACCGTATACAATTGGTTTAAATGGTGTGAAATCAACTTGTGTTAGTGTTTTTTAGCAATTAAACGTGTATGATTAATCATATACCGTATATGATAGATTTTAATGGTGTGAAATCATCTTGTTTAGGTGTGTTTGGAGTCATTAATGGTATATGATTAATCATACACCGTGTATGATTGGCTTAAATGGTGTGAAATCAACACGTGTCAGTGTGTTTAAACTAATTAGTTGGGTATAATGAATCATACATCGTGTATGATAGGTTTTAATGGTGTGAAATCAACTTGTTTAGGTGTCCTTCGAGTCACTAATGGGGTATGATTAATCATAAACCGTGTATGATTGGTTCAAATAGTGTGAAATCAACTTGTATTAGTGTGTTTTAAGTAATTAGTGGTGTATGATTAACCATATACCGTATATTATTGGTATTAGTGGTGTGAAATCAACCTGTGTTAGTGTTTTTTAAGTATTTAGGGGTGTATAATCAATCATACACCGTGTATGATAGGTTTTAATGGAGTAAAATCACCTTGTTTAGGTGTATTTCAAGTCATTAATGGTGTATGATTAATCATACACTGTGTATGATTAGTTCAAATGGTATGAGCTCAACTTGTGTTAGTGTGTTCTAAGTAATTAATGGTGTATGATTAATCAAACACCGGGTAATGTAGGTTTTAAGGGCGTGAAATCACCTTGTGTCAGTGTATTTAACGTAATTAGTGCTGTATATTCTGTCATACACCGTGTGTGATAGGTTTTAATTGTGTGAAATCGACTGGTTTAGGTGTATTTCAAGTAATTAGTGGTGTATGATAAATCATACACCATGTATAATACGTTTTAATGGTGTAAAATCAACTTGTGCTAGTGTGTTTTAAGTAATTAGAGGTGTTTAATTAACCATACACCGTGTATGATTGGTTTTAATTGAGTGATCAACTCGTCTGGGTGTGTTTCAAGTAATTAGTGGTACATAATCAATCATACACCGTGTATGATAGGTTTAACTGGTGTGAAATCAACTTGTGTCCGTGTGTTTTATGTAGTTAGTGGTGTATAATTAGTCATACTCTGTGTATGATTTGTTTTAATGGTGTGAAATCAACTCGTTTAGGTGTGTTTCAATCATTAATGATATATGATTAATCAAACACCGTGTATGATCGGTTTAAATAGTGTGAAATCAACTTGTGTCAGTGTGTTTAAAGTAATTAGAGGTGTATAATCAATCATACACCGTGTGTGATAGGTTTTAATGGTGTGAAATCAACTTGTTTAGGTTTGTTTCAAGTCATTAATGGTGTATGATTAATCAAACTCCACGTATGATTGGTTTAAAAGGTGTGAAACCAACTTGTGTCAGCGTGTTTAAATTAATTAGTGGTGTATAATCAATCATACACCGTGCGCGATAGGTTTTAATGGTGTGAAATCATCTTGTTTAGGTTTGTTTCAAGTTACTAATGCCGTATGATTAATCATAAACCGTGTATGATTTGTTCATATAGTGTTGAATAAACTTGTGTTTTAAGTAATTAGAGGTGTATGATTAACAACACACCGTGTATGATTTTTTTTAATGGTGTAAAATCAACTTATCCAGGCGTGTTTCAAGTAATTGGTGGTGCATAATCAATCATATACAGTGTATGATAGGTTTTAATGATGTGAAATCAACTAGTTTAGGTGTGTTTCAAGTCATTAATTGTGTATGACTAATCATACACTGTATATTATTGGTTTAAATGGTGTGAAATCAACTTGTGTTAGTGTATTTTAAGTAATTAGACGTGTATGATCAATCATATACCGTGTATGATAGGTTTTAATGGTGTGAAATCAACTTGTTTTGATGTGTTTCAAGTAACTAGTGGCGTATGATCAACCAGACACCATGTATGATCGATTTTAATGGTGTAAAATCAACTTGTTTTGGCGTGTTTCAACTCATTGATGGTGTATGATTGATCATACACCATCTATGATTCGTTTAAATGGGTGAAATCGACTTGTGTTAGTGCGTTTTAAGTAATTAGTGGTATATGATTGGATTTAATGGTGCAAAATCAACTTGTTTAGGAGTGTGTACAGTCATTTATGGTGTTTGATTAATCATACACCGTGTACGATTGGTTTAAATGGTGTGAAATCAACTTGTGTCAGTGTGTCAAAGGTAATTAGTGGTGTATAATCAACCATACACCGTGTGTGATAGGTTTTAATGGTGTGAAATCAACTTGTTTAGGTGTGTTTCATGTCACTAATAGTGTATGATTTATCATAAACCATGTATGGTTGGTTTTAATGGTGTGAAATCAACTTGTGTTAGTGTGTTTTAAGTAATTAATATTGTATAATCAATCATGCACCGTGTATGATAGGTTTTAATAGAGTAAAATCAACTTGTTTAGGTGTGTTTCAAGTCATTAAGGTTGTATACACTATCATACACAGTGTATGATAGGTTTTAATGTTGTGTAATCAACTTTTTTAGATGTATTTCAAGTCATTAATGGTGTAAGATTAATCGTACACCGTGTATGATTTGTTTAAATGGTATGAAATCAACTTGTGTCAGTGTGTTTAAAGTAATTAGTGGGGTATAATCAATCATACACCATGTATGATAGGTTTTAATGGTGTGAAATCAGCTTGTTTAGGTGTGTTTGAAGTAACTAATAGTTTATGATTAATCATAAACTGTGTATAATTTGTTCAAATTGTGTGAAATCAACTTGTGTTAGTGTGTTTTAATTAATTAGTGGTGTATGATTAACCATACACCATGTATGATTTGTTTTAATGGTGTGAAATCAACTTGTCTAGGTGTGTTTCAAGTCATTAATGGTGAATGATTAATCGAACACTGTGTATGATAGGTTTTAATGGTGTGAAATTAACATGTGTCAATGTGTTTAAAGAAATTAGTGCTGTATAATCAATCCTACGCCGTGTGTTATAGGTTCTAATGGTGTGAAATCGACTTGTTAAGTTGTGTTTCTAGTCACTAATGGCCCATGATTAATCATTAACCGTGTTTGATTTGTTATAGGTTTTAATGGTGTGAAATCGACTTGTGTTAGTGTGTTTTAAGTAATTAGTGGTATATGTTTAGCCATACATCGTGTATGATTGGTTTTAATTATGTGAAATCAACTTGTCTATGTGTGTTTCAAGTAATTAGTGGTGCATAATCAATCATACACTGTGTATGGTAGGTTTTACGGGTGTGAAATCAACTTGTTTACATGTGTTTCAAGTCATTAATGGTGTAAGATTAATCATACACCGTATGTGATTGGTTTAAATGGTTTGAACTCAACTTCTGTTAGTGTGTTGTAAGTAATTAGTGGTGTATGATCAATCATACACCGTGTACGATAGGTTTTAGTGGTGTGGCATCAACTTTGTTTATGTGTGTTTCAAGTTACTAATGGTGTATGATCAACCAGACACCGTGTGTGATCAATTTTAATGGTGTGAAATCAACTTGTTTTGGCCTGTTTAAACTCATTGATCATACACCGTGTATGATTGATCATACACCGTGTATGATTGGTGTAAATGCTGTGAAATCGACTTGTGTTAGTGAGTTTTAAGCAATTAGTGGTGTATGATTAATCATACATCGTGTATGACTGGTTTTAACGGTGTGAAATCAACTTTTTTAGAAGTGTTTCAGGTCATTAATGGTGTCTTATTAATCATATATTGTATATGATTGGTTTAAATGGTGTGAAATCAACTCGTTTTTGTGTGTTTAAAGTAATTAGGGGTGTGTAATCAATCATACACCGTGTATGATATACTTTAATGGTGTGACATCAACTTGTTTAGGTGCGTTTTAAGTCACTAATAGTGTATGATTAATCATAAACTATGTATGATTTGTTTAAATGGCGAGAAATCAACTTGTGTCAGTGTGTTTTAAGTAATGAGTTGTGCATGATTATCATACACCTTATATGATAGGTTTTAATGGTGTGAAATCAACTGGTTTAGGTGTGTTTCAAGTAATTAGTGGTGTATGATTAATCATACACCGTTTATGATAGGTTTTAATAGTGAAAAATCAACTTGTTTAGGGGTGTGTTTCAATGGCGCAAGATCAACTTGTTTAGGGGTGTTTCAAGTCATTAATGGTGTATACTTGATAATAAAACGTGTATGATAGGTTCTAATGTTGTGAATTAAACATGTTTAGATGTGTTTCAAGTCATTAATGCTGCATGATTAATCGTACACTATATATGATTGGTTTAAACGGTGTGAAATAAACTTTCGTCAGTGTGTTTAAAGTAATTAGTGGTGTATAATCAATCATACACCGTTTATGATACGTTTTAATGGTGTGAAATCAACTTGTTTAGGAATTTTTCAAGTCACTAATGGTGTATGATTAATCACATACCGTGTATGATTGGATCAAATAGTGTGAAATCAACTTGCGTTATTGTGTTTTAAGCAATTAGTGGTGTATGATTAACCATATACCGTGAATGATTGGTTTTAATGGTGTGAAATAAACTTGTGTTAGTGTCTTTTAAGTAATCAGTGGTGTATAATCAATCATACTCTGTGTGTGATGGGTTTTAATGGTATAAAATAAACTTGTTTATGTGTGTTTCAAGTCATTAATGGTGTATACTTGATCATACACAGTATATGATTAATCAACTTGTGAAATCAACTTGTGATATACTTGTTTAAATGGTGTGAAATCAACTTGTGTCAGTGTGTTTAAAGTAAGTAGTGGTGTATAATTAATCATATACTGTGTACGATAGGTTTTAATTTTGTGAAATCAACTTCTTGAGGTGTTTTTCAAGTCACTAATGGTGTATAATTAATCATAAACCGTGTATAATTGATTCAAATAGTGTGAAATCAACTTGTGTTGGTGTGTTTTATGTAATTAGTGGTGTATGATTAACCACATACCGTGTATTGTTGGTTTTAATGGAGTGAAATCAACCTGTGTTAGTGTGTTTTAAGATATTAGTGGTGTATGATTAAACATACACCATGTATGATTGTTTTTAATGGTGTGAAATCAACTTATGTTAGTGTGTTTAAATTAATTATTGGTGTATAATCAATCATACACCGTGTATGATTGGTTTTAATGGCGTGAAATCAACTTGTGTCAGTGTGTTTTTAGAAATTATTGCAGTATAATCAATCATACACCGTGTGTTATAGGTTTTAATTGTGTGAAATCGACTTGTTAAGGTGTGTTTTAAGTCACTAATGGCGCATAATTTATCATAAACCATGTATCATTGGTTGAAATAGTGTGAAATCAACTTGTGTTAGTGTGTTTTAAGTAATTAGTGGTGTATGGTTAACCATACAGCGAGTATGATTGGCATTAATGGTGTGAAATCAACTTGTGTTAGTGTGTTTTAAGTAATTAGTGGTGTATGGTTAACCATACAGCGAGTATGATTGGCATTAATGGTGTGAAATCAACTTGTGTTAGGGTGCATTAAGTAATTTGTGGCGAATAATTAATCATACATCGTGTATGATCGGTTTTAATGGTGTGAAATCAACTTGTTTAGGTGTGTTTCAATTCTTTAATGGTGTGTGATTAATCAAACACCGTGTATGATTGGTTTAAATGGTGTGAAATCAACTTGTGTCAGTATTTTTAAAGTAATTAGTGGTGTATAATCAATCATACACCGTGTGTGATAGGTTTTAATCGTGTGAAATCAACTTGTTTAGGTGTCTTTCAAGACACAAATGGGGTGTGATTAATCATAAACCGTGTATGAATGGTTCAAATAGTGTGAAATCAACTTGTGTTAGTGTGTTTTAAGTAATTAGTGGTATATGATTAACCATACACCGTGTATGATTGGTTTTAACGGAGTGAAATCAACTTGTGTCTGTGTGTTTTAAGTAATTTGTGGTGTACAATCAGTCACACACCATGTATGATTTGTTTTAATGGTGTGAAATCAACTTGTTTAGGTGTCTTTCAAATAATTAATGGTGTATGATTAATCAAACACCGTGTATAATTGGTTAAAATGGTGTGACATCAACTTGTGTTAGTGTATTTTAAGTAATTAGACGTGTATGATCAATCATATACCCTGTACGATAGGTTTTAATGGTGTGAAATCAACTTATTTAGGTGTGTTTCGAGTCATTAATGGTATATGATTAATCGTACACCTTGTATGATTGGTTTAAATGCATAGAAATCAACTTGTTTCAGTGTGTTTAAACTAATTAGAGGTGTATAATCAATCATACATCGTGTATGATAGGTTTTAATGGTGTGAAATCAAATTGTTTAGGTGTCTTTCAAGACACAAATGGGGTGTGATTAATCATAAACCGTGCATGATTGGTTCAAATAGTGTGAAATCAACTTGTGTTAGTGTGTTTTCAGTAATTAGTGGTGTATGATTAACCATACACCGTGTATGATTGGTTTTAACGGAGTGAAAGGAACTTGTGTCTATGTGTTTTAAGTAATTAGTGGTGTATAATCAGTCATACACCGTGTATTTTGGTTTTAATGGTGTGAAATCAACTTGTTTAGGTGTGTTTCAAATCATTAATGGTGTATGATTAATCAAACACCGTGTATGATTGGTTTAAATGGTGTGAAATCAACTTGTGTCAGTGTGTTTAAAGGAATTAGTAGTGTATAATCAATCGTACACAGTGCGTGATAGGTTTTAATGGTGTGAAATCAACTTGTTTAGGTGTGTTTCAAGTCACCAATGGTGTATGATTAATCATCGACGGTGTATGATTTGTTCATATAGTGTGAAATAAACTTGTGTTAGTGTATTTTAAGTAATTAGACGTGTAATATCAATCATATACCGTGTATGATAGGTTTTAATGGTGTGAAAACAACTTGATTAGGTGTGTTTCAAGTAACTAGTGGTGTATGGTCAACCAGACACCGTGTATGATCAATTTTAATGGTATGAAATCAACTTGTTTAGGCGTGTTTCAACTCATTAATGGTGTATGATTGATCATGCACCGTGTATAATTTGTTTAAATGGTGTAAAATCAACTTGTGTTAGTGAGTTTTAAGTAATTAGTGGTGTATGATTGGTTTTAATGGTACAAAATCAACTTGTTTAGGAGTGTGTATAGTCATTTATGGCGTCCGAGTAATCATACACCTTGTACGATTGGTTTTAATGGTGCGAAATCAACTTGTGTCTGGGAGTCTAAAGTAATTAGTGGTGTATAAGTAATCATACACAATGTGTGATAGGTTTTAATTGTGTGAAATCAACTTGTTTAGGTGTGTTTTGAGTCACTAATTGTGCATGATTAATCATAAACCGTGTATGATTGGTTTTAATGGTGTGAAATCAGCTTGTGTTAGTGTGTTTTAAGTAATTAGTATTGTATAATCAATCATACACCGTGTATGATAGGTTTTAATGGAGTAAAATCAACTTGTTTAGGTATGTTTCAAGTCATTAATGGTGTATACTTGATCATACACAATATATGATAGGTTTTAATGTTGTAAAATCAACTTGTTTAGATGTGTTTCAAGTCATTAATGGCATATGATTAATCGTACACCGTGTATGATTGGTTTAAATGGTATGAAATCAACTTGTGTCAGTGTGTTTAAAGCAATTAGTGGGGTGTAATCAATCATACACCATGTATGATAGGTTTTAATGGTGTGAAATCAACTTGTGTCAGTGTGTTTAAGTAATAAGTGCTGTATAATCAATCATACACCGTGTGTGATAGTTTTTAATGGTGTGAAATCGATATGTTAAGGTTTTTTTCAAGTCACTAATGGCGCATGATTAATCATAAACCGTGTATGATTTGTTCAAATTGTGGGAAATCAACTTGTGTTAGTGTGTTTTAAGTAATTAGTGGTGTATGATTAACCATACACCACGTATGATTGGTTTTAATGGTGTGAAATCAACTTGTCTAGGTGTGTTTCTAGTAATTAATAGTGTATGATCAATCATATACTGTGTATGATAGGTTTTGATGGTGTGAAATTAACTTGTTTTGGTGTGTTTCAAGTCACTAATGGTGTATGATTAATCATAAACCGGGTATATGGTGTATGATTAATCATAAACCGGGTATCATTGGTTCAAATGGTGTGAAATCAACTTGTGTCAGTGTGTTTGTAGTAATTAGTGGTGTATAATCAATCATACACCATGTGTGATGGGTATTAATGGTGTGAAATCAACTTGTTTAGGTGTGTTTCAAGACACCAATGGTGTATGATCAATCATACTCCGTGTATGATATGTTTTAATGGTATGAAATCAACTTGTTTAAGTGTTTTTCAAGTCATTAATAGTGTTTGATAAATCGTACACCGTGCACGAGTGGTTTAAATGGTGTGAAATCAACTTGTCGCAGTGCGTTATAAGTAAATATTGGTGTATGATCAATCATATACCGCGTACGATAGGTTTTAATGTTGTGAAATCAACTTGTTTGGGTGTGTTTTGAGTCATTAATGGCATATGATTAATCATACACCGTGTATGATTGGTTTAAATGGTGTGAAATCAACTTGTGTCAGTGTGGTTAAATTAATTAGCGGTGTATAATCAGTGATACACCTTGTATGATAGGTTTTAATGGTGTGAAATCAACTTGTTTAGGAGTCTTTCAAGTCAGTAATGGGGTATGATTAATCATAAGCCGTGTATGATTGGATCAAATAGTGTGAAATCTACTTGTGTAAGTGTGTTTTAAGTAATTAGTAGTGTGTGATTAAACTTATACCGTGCATTATTGGTTGTAATGGTGTGAAAATCAACCTGTGTTAGGGTGTTTTAAGTAATTAGTGGTGTAGAATCAATCATACACCATGTATGATAGGTTTTAATGGTGTGAAAACAACTTGTTTAGGTGTGTTTCAAGTCAATAATGGTGCATGATTAATCGTAAACTCTGTATGATTGGTTTAAATGGCGTGAAATCAACTTGTGTTATTGTATTTTAAGTAATTAGTGGTGCATGATCAATCATACACCTTGTATGATAGGCTCTAATGGTGTGAAATCAACTGGTTTATGTGTATTTCAAGTAATTAGTGGTGTATGATCAATCATACACCATGTATGATTGGTTTTAATGGTGTAAAATCAACTTATTTAGGGGAGTTTCAAGTCATTAATGGTGTATACTTGATCATATAACGTGTATGAAAGGTTTTAACGTTGTGAAATCAACTTGTTTGGATGTATTTCAAGTAATTAATGGTGTATGATTAATCGTACACCGTATATGATTGGTTTAAATGGTGTAAAATAAACTTGTGCCTGTGTGTTTAAAGTAATTAGTGGTGCATAATCAATCTTACATCGTTTATGATAGGTTTTAATGGTGTGAAATCAACTTGTTTAGGTATTTTTCAAGTCCCTAATGATGTATGATTAATCACAAACTGTGTATGATTGGTTCAAATAGTGTGAAATCAACTTGTGTTAGTGTGTTTTAAGTAATTAGTGGTGTATGATTAACCATACACCGTGTATGATTGGTTTTATTGGTGTGAAATCAACTTTTGTTTGTGTGTTTTAAGTAATTAGTATTGTATAATCAATCATACACCGTGTATGATAGGTTTTAATGGAGTATAATCAACTTGTTTAGGTGTGTTTTAAGTCATTAATGGTGTATACTTGATCATACACACTGTATGATAGGTTTTAATGTTTTGAAATTAACTTGTTTAGATGTGTTTCTTGTCATTAATGGTTTATGATTTATCGTATACCGTGTATGATTGGTTTAAAAGGTATGAAATCAAATTGTGTTAGTGTGTTTAAAGTAATTAGTGGGGTATAATCAATCATAAACCGTATATGATAGGTTTTAATGGTGTGAAATCAACTTGTTTAGGTGTGTTTCAAGTCGCTAATTGCGTATGATTAATCTTAAACTGTGTACAATTTGTTAAAATTGTGTGAAATCAACCTGTGTTAGTGTGTTTTAAGTAAATAGTAGTGTATAATTAACCATACACCATGTATGATTGGTTTTAATAGTGTGAAATAAATTTGTCTAGGTGTGTTTCATATAATTAATGGTGTATGATCAATCATATACTGTGTATGATATGTTTTGATGGTGTGAAATCAACTTGTTTAGGTGTGTTTCAAGTCATTAATGGTGTATGATTAATCATAAATCGTGTATGATTGGTTTAAATAGTGTGAAATCAACTTGTGTCGGTGTGTTTGCAGTAAGTAGTGGTGTATAATCAATCATACACCGTGTATGATAGGTTTTAATGGAATGAAATCAACTTGTTTATGTGTTTTTCAAGTCACTAATGGTGTATGATTAATCATAAACCGTATATGATTGGTTCAAATAGTGTGAAATCAACTTGTGTTAGTGCGTTTTAAGCAATTAGTGTTGTATGATTAACCATACACCGTGTATGATTGGTTTTAACG
The DNA here is from genome assembly GCA_018398585.1 of Simmondsia chinensis. Lineage (NCBI taxonomy): Eukaryota > Viridiplantae > Streptophyta > Magnoliopsida > Caryophyllales > Simmondsiaceae > Simmondsia > Simmondsia chinensis. Next base: position 11,626,617 of record JAGTTD010000003.1, on the reverse strand, counting down.
GTGTAAAATCAACTTGTGTTAGTGAGTTTAAAGTAATTATTAGTGTATAATCAATCATACTCCGTGTATGATAGGTTTTAATGGTGTGAAATTCAACTTGTTTAGGTGTGTTTCAAGTCATTAATGGTGTATGATTAATCATATACCGTGTACGGTAGGCTTAAATGGTGTGCAATCAACTTGTGTCAGTGTGTTTGAAGTAATTAGTGGTGTATAATCAATCATACACCGTGTGTGATACGTTTAAATGGTGTGAAATCAACTTGTTTAGGTGTGTTTCAAGTCACTAATGGTGTATGATCAATCATACACCGTATGTGATAGGTTTTAATGGTGTGAAATCAACATGTTTAAGTGTTTTTCAAGTCATTAATAGTGTATGATAAATCGTACACCGTGTGTGGTTGGTTTGAATGGCGGGAAATCAACTTGTGCTAGTGCGTTATAAGTAATAAGTGTTGTATGATCATTCATATACCGTATATGATAGGTTTTAATGGTGTGAAATCAACTTATTTATGTGTGTTTCAAGTCATTAATGGTGTGAAATCAACTTGTGTCAATGTGTTTTAAATAATTAGTGGTGTATAATCAATCATACACCATGTATGATATGTTTTAATTGTGTGAAATCAACTTGTTTTGATGTCTTTCAAGTCACTAAAGGGGTACGATTAATCATAAACCGTGTATGATTGGTTCAAATAGTGTGAAATCAACTTGTGTTGGTGTGTTTTGAGTAATTAGTGGTGTATGATTGACCATATACCGCGTATTATTGGTTTTAATGGTGTGAAATCAACCTGTGTTAGTGTGTTTTATGTAGTTAGTGGTGTATAATCAATCATACACCATGTATGATAGGTTTTAATGGTGTGAAATCAACTTATTTATGCGTGTTTCAAGTCATTAATGGTGTATGATTATTCGTACACCTTGTATGATTAATCATACACCGTGTATGCTTGGTTTAAATGGTATGAACTCAACGTGTGTTTGTGTGTTCTATGTAATTAATGGTGTATGATTAATCAAACACCGTGTACGATAGGTTTTAATGGTGTGAAATCAACTTGTGTCGGTGCGTTTAAGTAATAAGTGCTGTATAATCAATCATACACCGTGTGTGATAGTTTTTAATGGTGTGAAATCGACATGTTAAGGTTTTTTTCAAGTCACTAATGGCGCATGATTAATCAGAAACCGTGTATGATTTGTTCAAATAGTGTGAAATCAACTTGTGTTAGTGTATTTTAAGCAATTAGAGGTGTGTGATTAACCATACACCGTGGATGAATTGTTTTAATTGTGTGAAATCAACTTGTCTAGGTGTGTTTGAAGTAATTAGTGGTGCATAATCAATCATACACCGTGTATGATAGGTTTTACTGGTTTGAAATCAACTTGTTTATGTGTGTTTCAAGTCATTAATGGTGTATGATTAATCGTACACCATATGTGATTGGTTTAAATGGTATGAACTCAACTTGTGTAAGTGTGTTCCAAGTAATTAGTGGTGTATGATCAATCGTGCACCGTGTATGATCGGTTTTAACTGTGTGAAATCAACTTGGGTAGGTGTGTTTCAAAGAACAAGTGGTGTATGATCAACCAGACACCATGTATGATCGATTTTAATGGTGTGAAATCAACATGTTTAGGCGTGTTTAACGTCATTAATGGTGTATGATTGATAGTACACCGTGTATGATTGGTTTAAATGGTGTGAAATTGACTTGTGTTAGTGAGTTTTAAGTAATTTGTGGTGTATGATTAATCATACACCGTGTATGATTGGTTTTAATGGTGTGAAATCAACTTGTTTAGGAGTGTTTCAAGTCATTAATGGTGTCCGATTAATCATACACTGTATATGATTGGTTTAAATGGTGTGAAATCAACTTGTGTTAGTGTGTTTAAAGTAAGTAGTGGTGTGTAATCAATCATACACCGTATATGATAGGTTTTAATAGTGTGAAATCAACTGATTTAGGTGTGTTTAAAGTCACTAATAGTGTATGATTAATGATAAACTGTGTATGATTGGTTTAAATGGCGCGAAATCAACTTGTGTTAGTGTGTTTTAAGTAATTACTGGTGCATGATCAATCATACACCTTGTATGATAGGTTTTAATGGTGTGAAATCAACTGGTTTAGGTGTGTTTCAAGTATATAGTGGTGTATGATCAATCATACACAGTGTACGATAGGTTTTAATGGTCTAAAATCAACTTGTTTAGGGGTGTTTCAAGTCTTTAATAGTGTATACTTGATCATACAATGTGTGTGATAGGTTTTAATGTTGTGAAATCAACTTTTTTTGATGTGTTTCAAGTCATTAACGGTGTGTGATTAATCGTACACCGTATATGATTGGTTTAAATGGTGTGAAATAAACTTGTGTCAGTGTGTTTAAAGTAATTAGTGGTGTGTAATCAATCATACACCGTTTAATGATAGGTTTTAATGGTGTGAAATCAACTTGTTAAGGTATTTTTCAAGTCACTAATGGCCTATGATTAATCACAAACCGTGTATGTTTGGTTCAAATAGTGTGAAATCAACTTGTGTTAGTGTGTTTTAAGCAATTAGTGGTGTATGATTAACCATACACCGTATATGGCTGGTTTTAATGGTGTGAAATCAACTTGTGTTAGTGCGTTTCAAGCGATTAGTGGTGTATAATCAATCATACACCGTGTATGATAGGTTTTAATGGTCTGAAATCAAATTGTTTAGGTGTGTTTCAAGTCATTGATGGTGTATGATTAATCATATATCGTGTATGATTGGTTTAAATGGTGTGAAATCAACTTGTGTCGGTGTGTTTAAATTAATCAGTGGTGTATAATAAATCATACACTGTGTGTGACAGGTTTTGATGGTGTGAAATCAACTTGTTTAGGTGTGTTTCAACTAACAAGTGGTGTATGATCAACCAGACACCGTGTATGATCGATTTAAATGGTGTGAACTCAACTTGTCTAGGCGTGTTTCAAGTCATTAATGATGTATGATTGATCATACACCATGTATGATTGGTTTAAATGGTGTGAAATCAACTTGTGTAAGTGAGTTTTACGTAATTAGTTGTATATGATTAATCATACACCATGTATGATTGGTTTTAATGGTGTCAAATCAACTTGTTTAGGAGTGTGTCAAGTCATTAATGGTGTCTGATTAATCATACACCGTGTACGAATGGTTTGAATGGTGTGAAATCAACTTGTGTCAGTGCGTCTAAAGTAAATAGTTGTGTATAATCAATCATACACCGTTTATGGTAGGTTATAATGGCGTGAAATCAACTCGTTTAGGTGTGTTTCAAGTTACAAATAGTGTATGATTAATCATAAACCATGTATGATTGGTTTAAATGGCGTGAAATCAACTTGTGTTAGTGTGTTTTAAGTAATTAGTGGTGCATGATCAATCATACACCTTGCATGATAGGTTTTAATGGTGTGAAATCAACTGGTTTAGGTGTATTTCAAGTATATAGTGGTGTATGATCAATCATACACCGTGTACGATAGGTTTTAATGGTCTAAAATCAACTTGTTTAGGGGTGTTTCAAGTCTTTAATAGTGTATACTTGATCATACAACGTGTATGTTTCGTTTAAATGGTGTGAAATCAACTTATGTTAGTGAGTTTTAAGTAATTAGTGGTGTATGATCAATCATATACCGTGTATGATAGGTTTCAATGGTGTGAAATCAGCTTGTTTAGGTGTGTTTCGCGTCATTAATGGTATATGATTAATCATACACCATGTATGATTGGTTTAAATGGTGTGAAATCAACTTGTGTCGGTGTGTTTAAACTAATTGGTAGTGTATAATCAATCATACACCGTATATGATAGGTTTTAATGGTGTGAAACCAACTTGTTTCGGTGTCTTTCAAGTCACTAACGGGTATGATTAATCATAAAGCGTGTATGATTGGTTCAAATAGTGTGAAATAAACTTGTGTTTGTATGTTTTAAGTAATTAGTGGTGTATGGTTAACCATACAGCCTGTATGATTGGCTTTAATGGTGTTAAATCGACTTGTGTTAGTGTGTATTGAGTAATTAGTGGTGTATAATCAATCATACACCGTGTATGATAGGTTTTAATGGTGTGAAATCAACTTATTTTGGCGTGTTTCAAATCATTAATGGTGTATGATTAATCAGTCACCGTGTATGATTGGTTTAAATGGTGTGAAATCAACTTGTGTCAGTGTGTTTAAAGTAATAAGTGGTGTATAATCAATCATACGCCATGAGTGATAGGTTTTAATGGTGTGCAATTGACTTGTTTAGGTGTATTTCAAGTCACTAATGGCGTAGGATTAACCATAAACCTTGTAAGATTTATTCAAATAATGTGAAATCAACTTGTGTTAGTGTGTTTTAAGTAATTAGAGGTGTATGATTAACTATACACCGTGTATAATTGGTTTTAATGGTGTGAAATCAACTTGTCTAGGTGTGTTTCAAGTAATTAGTGGTGCAGAATCAATCATACACCGTGTACGATCGGTTTTAATGGCGTGAAATCAACTTGTTTAGCCGTGTTTCAATTCATTAATGGTGAATGATTAATCATACACCGTGTATGATTGGTTTAAATGGTGTGAACTCAACTTGTGTTAGTGTGTTCTAAGTAATTAGTGGTGTATGATCAGTCGTACACCGTGTATGATAGGTTTTATTGGTGTGAAATCAACTTGTTTAGGAGTGTTTTAAGTCAGTAATGGTATTTGATTAATCATACACCGTATATGATTGGTTTAAATGGTGTGAAATCAACTTGTGTCAGTGTGTTTAAAATAATTATTTAAAATAATTAGTGGTGTGTAATCATTCATACACCGTGTATGATAGGCTTTAATGGTGTGAAATCAATTTGTTAAGGTGTGTTTCTAGTCACTAATAGTATATAATTAATCACAAACCGTGATTTATTGGTTTAAATGGTGTGAAATCAACTTCTATTTGTGTGCCTTACGTAATTCGTAGTGCATGATCAATCATACACCTTGTTTGATAGGTTTTAATGGTGTGAAATTAGTTTGTTTAGGTGTGTTTTAAGTAACTAGTGGTGTATGATCAACCAGACATTTTGTATGATCGATTTTAATGGTGTGAAATCAACTTGTTTAGGTGTATTTCAAGTCATTAATGGTGTATGATTGATCATACACCGTGTATGATTGGTTTAAACGGTGTGAAATCAACTTGTGTTAGTGAGTTTTAAGTAATTAGTGGTGTATGATTAGTCATACACCGTGTATGATAGGTTTTAATGGTGTGAAATCAACTTGTTTAGGTGTGTTTCAAGTCACTAATAGTGTATGATTAATCATAAACCGTGTATGATTGGTTTAATTGGTGTGAAATCAACTTGTGTTAGTGTGTTTTAAGTAATTAGTGGTGCATGATCTCTCATACACCTTGTATGATAGGTTTTAATGAGGTGAAATCAACTTGTTTAGGTGTGTTTCAAGCATCTAGTGTTGCACGATCAACCAGACATTGTGTATGATCGATTTTAATGGTGTGAAATGAAATTGTTTAGGCGTGTTTCAAGTCATTAATGGCGTATAATTAATCATACACTCTGTATGTTTCGTTTAAATGGTGTAAAATCAACTTGTGTTAGTGAATTTTAAGTAATTAGTGGTGTATGATCAACTATATACCATGTATGATAGGCTTCAATGGTGCGAAATCAACTTGTTTAGGTGTGTTTCGAGTCATTAGTGGCATATGATTAATAATACGCCCTGTATGATTGGTTTAAATGGTTTGAAATCAACTTGTGTCAGTGTGTTTAAACGAATTAGTGGTGTATAATCAATCATACACCGTATATGATAGGTTTTAATGGTGTGGAATCAGCTTGTTTAGGTGTCTTTCAAGTCACTAATGGAGTGTGATTAATCATAAACCGTGTAAGATTTGCTCAAATAATGTGAAACCAACTTGTGTTAGTGTGTTTTAAGTAATTTGAGGTGTATGATTAACCATACACCTTATTAGATTTAATGGTGTGAAATCAACTTGTCTAGGTGTGTTTCAAGTATTTAATGGTGCATAATCAATCGTATACCATGTAAGATAGGTTTTAATGATGTGAAATCAACTAGTTTAGGTGTGTTTCAAGTCATTAATGGTGCATGACTAATCATAAACAGTATACAATTGGTTTAAATGGAGTGAAATCAAATTGTGTTAGTGTATTTTAAGTAATTTGATGTGTATGATCAATCATATACCGTGTATGATAGGTTTTAATGATGTGAAATCAACTTGTTTATGTGTGTTTCGAGTCATTAATGGTATATGATTAATCATACACCGCGTATGATTGGTTTAAATGGTGTGAAATCAACTTGTGTCAGTGTGTTTAAACTAATTAGTGGTGTATAATCAATCATACACCGTGTATGATAGGTTTTAATGGTGTTAAATCAACTTGTTTAGGTGTCTTTCAAGTCACTAATGGGGTATGATTAATCATAAACCGTATATGGTTTGTTCAAATAGTGTGAAATCAACAGGTATTAGTGTGTTTTAAATAACCAGTGGTGTATGATTAACCACACACCGTGTATGATTGGTTTTAACGGAGTGAAATCAACTTGTGTCTGTGTGTTTTAAGTAATTAGTGGTGTATAATCAGTCATACACCGTGTATGATTGGTTTTAATGGTGCGAAATCAACTTGTTTAGGCGTGTATCAAATCATTAATGGTGTATTATTAATCAAACACCGTGTATGATTGGTTTAAATGGTGTGAAATCAACTTGTGTCAGTTTGTTTAAAGTAATTAGTGTTGTGCAATCAATCATACACTGTGTATGATATGTTTTAATGGTTTGAAATCAACTTGTTTAGGTGTGTTTCAACTCACTAAAAGTGTGTGATTAATCATGAACTAGGTATTATTGGTTTAAATGGCATGAATCAACTTGTGTTAGTGTGTTTTAAGTAATTAGTGGTGTATAATCAGTCAGACACCGTGTGTGATAGGCTCTAATGGTGTGAAATCAACTGGTTTAGGTGTGTTTCAAGCCTATAATGGCGTATGATTAATCATAAACCGTGTATGATTTGTTCGTATAGTGTGAAATAAACGTGTGTTTGTGTGTTTTATGTAATTAGAGGTATATGATTAACCATACACTGTGTATGATTGGTTTTAATGTTGTAAAATCAACTTTTCTAGGTGCATTTCAAGTAATTAGTCGTGCATAATCAATCATATGCCGTGTATGATAGGTTTTAATAATGTGAAGTCAACTAGTTTAGGTGTGTTTCAAGTCATTAATGGTGTATGACTAATCATATACCGTATATAATTGGTTTAAATGGTGTGAAATCAATCTTGTGTTAGTGTATTTTTAGTATTTAGATGTGTGTGATTAATCATATACCGTGTATGATAGGTTTTAATGGTGTGAAATCAACTTGTTTAAGTGTGTTTCAAGTAGCTAGTGGTGTATGATCGACCAGACACCGTGTATGATCGATTTTAAGTGTGTGAAATCAACTTGTTTATGTGTGTTTCAACTCATTAATGGTGTATGATTGATCATACACCGTGTATGATTTGTTTAAATGGTGCGAAGTCGACTTGTGTTAGTGAGTTCTAAGTAATTAGTGGTGTATGATTGGTTTTAATGGTGCAAAATCAACTTGTTTAGGAGTGTGTATAGTCGTTTATGGTGTCTGATTAATCATACACCGTGTACGATTGGTTTAAATTGTGTGAAATCAACTTGTATTAGTGTGCCTAAAGTAATTAGTGGTGTATGATCAATCGTACACCGTGTGTGATAGGTTTTAATAGTGTGAAATCAACTTGTTTAGATGTGTTTCAAGTCACTAATAGTGTATGATTAATCATAAACTGTGTATGATTGCTTTAAACGGTGTGAAATCAACTTGTGTTAGTGTGTTTTAAGTAATTAGTGGCGCATGATCAATCCTACACCTTGTATGATAGATTAAACACAACTAATTACTTGAAACACACCTAAACAAGTGGATTTCACACCATTATAATCAATCATACACGGTGTATGATTGATTAAACACAACTAATTACTTAAAACACACTAACTCAAGTTGATTTCATACCATTTAAACCAATCATACACGGTGTATGATTAATCATACTCCATTAATGACTTGAAACACACCTTAACAAGTTGATTTCACACTATTAAAACGTATCACACAAGGCATATGATTGATCATACACCGCTAATTACTTGAAACACACCTACACTAGTTGATTTCACACTATTTGAACCAATTATATATGGTGCATGATTAGTCATACACCATTAATGACGGGAAACACACCAAAACTAGTGGTGTGAAATCACCTTGTTCAGGTGTGTTTCAAGTAACTAGTGGTGCATGATGAGCCAGATACCGTGTATGATCGATTTTAATGGTGTGAAATCAATTTGTTTAGGCATGTTTCAAGTCAGTAATAATGTATGATTGATCATACACTGTGTATGATTCGTTTAAATGGTGCGAAATCAACTCGTGTTAGGGCGTTTTAGGTAATTAGTGGTGTATAATTAATCAAACACCGTGTATGATTTGTTTTTATGGTGTGAAATCAACTTGTTTATGTGTGTTTCATATATTAGTGGTGTCTGATTAATCATATACCATTAATCATATACACCATTAAAATCAATCATACAAGGTGTCTGGCTCATCATGCACCACTAGTTACTTGAAACACACCTAAATAAGTTGATTTCACTCCATTAAAACTTATCATACACGGCGTATGATTGATCATACACTGCTAATTACTTGAAACACACCAACACTATTTGATTTCACACCATTAAAACCGATCATATATGGTGTATGATTGATTATACACCATTAATTACTTGAAACACACCTAAACAAGTTGATTTCACACCATTAAAACCCATCATACACGGTGTATGATTGATCATACACGAGTAATTACTTAAACCAAACTAACACAAGTTGATTTCACACCATTTAAACCAATCATACACGGTGTATGATAAATCATATACCATTAATGACTCGAAACACACCAAAACAAGTTGATTTCATACCATTGAAACCTATCATACACGGCATACGATTGATCATACACTACTAATTACTTAAAACGCACTAGCACAAGTTGATTTCACACCATTTAAACCAATCATACACAGTGTATGATTTAACATAGACTATTAATGACTTGAAACACACTTAAACAAGTCCATTTCACACTATTAAAACCTATCATACACAGTGTATGATTGATCATACACCACTACTTACTTGATACACTCCTAAACAAGTTGATTTCACATCATTTAAACCAATCATACACGGTATATGATTAATCATATAGCATTAATGGCTCGAAACACGCCTAAACAAGTTGATTTCACACCATTAAAACCTATCATACACGGCTTATGATTAATCATACACCACTAATTACTTAAAACTCACTAACACAAGTTGATTTCACCCCTTTTAAACCAATCATACATGGTGTATGATCAATCATACACCATTAACGACTTGAAACACACCTAAACAAGTTGATTTCACACCTTTAAAACCTACCATACATGGTGTATGATTGATCATTCACCCCTAGTTACTCGAAACACACCTAAACAAGTTGATTTCACACCATTAAAACCTAACTTACACGGTGTATGATTGATCTCACACTATTTAAACCAATCATACACGGTGTATGATTAATTATATACGTTATATGATTAATCATACCCCATTAATGATTTGAAACACACCTAAACAAGTTGATTTCACACCATTAAAATCTATCATACACGATGTATGATTAATCATACACTACTAATTACTTAAAACACACTACCATTTAAACTAATCATACACGGTTTGTGATTAATCATACACTATTAATGACCTGAAACACACCTACACAAGTTGATTTCACACCATTAAAACCTATCATACACGATGAATGATTGATCATGCACCACTAATTACTTGAAACACACTTAGACAAGTTGATTTCACACCATTAAAACCAATCATACACGGCGTATGATTAATCATACACCATTATTGACTTGAAACACACCTAAACAAGTTGATTTCACACCATTAAAGCCTATTATACACTGTGTATGATTGATCATGTACCATTAATTACTTGAAACACACCTAAACTAGTTGATTTCACACTATTTAAACGAATCATACAAGGTGTATGATTAATCATATACCATTGTTGGCTTGAAACATACCTAAACAAGCTGATTTCACACCATTAAAATCTATCATACACAGTGTATGATTGATCATATACCACTAATTACTTGAAACACACCAACACTAGTTGATTTTACACCATTAAAACCTATCATACACGGTGTATGATTGATCATACGCCATTAATTACTTGAAACACACTAACACAAGTTGATTTCACGCCATTAAAACCAATCATACATAGTGTATTATCACATTATGTAAGTGTATTTTAAGTAATTAGTGTTGTATTAATCATACATGGTGTATGATTAATACAACACTAATTACTTAAAATACACTTACATAATGTGATAATACACTATTTAAACCAATCATACATGGTGTATGATTAATCATACACTATTAACGACTTGAAAAAGACCAACACAACATGATAATACACTATTTAAACCAATCGTACATGGTTTATGATTAATCATACACCATTAATGAGTTGAAACCCACCAAAAGAAAATTATAATATACCATTTACACCAATCATACACCATAAATGACCTGTAACGCATGAACCTCATGTGATAGAGATCTGTTAACGACCAATGCATGAAATGATTATTTTACCTTCAATGTCTGATCTGATAATCATAAAATGTGTAATGACTCAACCTTGACCCTACGTTAATGCCACAACGCTTCAAACCCGTTCTTACAAAGCCTTCTTCTTCTTCCAAAGCCACCACAAACAACTATGCAAGGGCCCAAGTAGGATGAGGAAACACGTAGGACGCTAAGAATGGAGCTCGAAAATTGAAAAATAATAGAAGAAGAAGAAAGAAGGGAGAATGAGATATGAAAAAAGGAAGACAAATGGGCAGGAAGAGAATGGAAAAGAGAAAATGAAAAGTAAAAAGTCAAAAAGTTACTTTTGCATTAAATGAGAGGGTCTTGTAGAGGAGAGAGAGAGTGAATGGCAGAGACTTGAGTGAAAAGGCAAAATAGTCCAAAGGGGTTGTTTTTAGGAAATAGGTATACGATTTTCCCAAAAAAGGTAGGAAGAAAAATTCACATAAAAAAGAGGGAAAAAAAAAACTAGGCGAGAGAGAACGAGAAAAGAAGAGGTAAAGAAATAAAAATTTTGAACAAAGTAAATACTTGCTCATATACAAAATTTACAAGAAGGCTAAGGTATTGATGCAATAACGTTCAATTCCTTTCGATCATCTTGTATTTCTTACTCTCAATTACATTTTCCCCACTCAAAAATTTTTATTTTCTCTACCCCATCTCAAATCGGTTTTACCCCCTTTAAAACAAAGTTTTAATTTTGTCTTTCTGATGGAATTCCAGAAAAAATCCTTGTCTTTCTAATTATGAAGAAGATTTAATTTTCTTTAAAATTTTAAACTCTATATAAAGAAAATCGTGAGAAGAGGAGATTGTTAGATTATATTGTATGATGTTATTACTATATGTAACTGAGCTCAATTGGCCTACTTTGTATACAATGTAAAGACCATTATAAATTTAATAAATATACGAGAGGGCCACAGCATTATGGGGCTTCTCCTTCTTTTATGGTATCAGAGCTAACCCTGGCTCTCTAGTAAATTAGGCAAACCCTAGCCTCCCTCTCTTCCCTCCTCAGAATATTTAAAACCCTAATATCAGCAAACCCTAGAGCGCCGCTGCCGTCGGCACCCCAATCTGGCTAACCCTAGCCTCCCTCGAATAGCCTTCTTTTCTTTTCTTGAAAGTAGCAATTTCTTTTAGCCTTTGTTGGAGTGAGATCTCAAAATGATCGTCTAAAGATTGAATTTTTGAATATCGTTTTGAGAGAATTTGATTGAAGATAGTGAAGAGGATTTGAATTTTAAAGTTGAAACCCTAAGTGGAGTGGAGGAATCGAAGATTTCAACAAGGGAGAAAGAAATTTTGGCTGGTGGAGAATTAATTAATACTATTTTTGCCCGTGACTGCTTGTTTAATTTCTCGGAAGTGGTTGCTGTTGATTTTGCTCAACCCAATGATTGGTTCTGCTTTCCAACCTGGCCTACCTTTCTTTGGTGTTCCTACTTTCTTCAGTGCTCCTGTTTATGGTGAGAATATGTTATATCCACCACTTTTTCACCCTACATTAATACTTATGCCACTGGTTCTAATTTCTATTCAGGGTTTGCGTCTCCTCAAACCAATTTTCAATCTCTCACTGCTCATTGTACTCCTATGACTGATTTTCCCTGTATAATGGATAGTGGTGCATCGTCTCATATGACTAATAACCCCAGTTTGCTAACGTCTCTTCGTCCATATCATGGCTATGATAAAATATTAGTTGGTAATGGCTCTTGTTTATCGATTGCTGGGATTGGATCTGGTTCTCTTCTTACACCTGTTGGTCCCTTCAATTTGCATAATATCTTTATGTTCCTGGTCTTTCCACTAATTTAACCTCTATTCGTCAATTCTGTAAAGATAGTTGTTGCCTTTTAGAATTTGACTCGGGTGGTTTCTCCATTAAAAATACAAAAACGATGTCCCTCATTATTTGTTATGCTAGCTCGGGGCCTCTTTTCGCTATTCCCAAACCAAACACAGTCAGTTGACTTGGTCAACCCGGGTAGCTCGTGGCATCCTCCCCACATGTTTCCCTAATTACTTCCAAAAACACACAATCTCTTTGGCATCGTCGATTTGGCCATCCCGGAGAGCCAGTCTTGTCCACTTTAGTCAAATAAAAATTTATTCATTGTTCAAGTTCTTCTGAGTCCAGTTTGTGTCATGCTTGCCAACTCAGTAAGCATAGTTGTTTACCTTATTAAAAGTCTTTCACTAGTACTACGCATCCTTTTGATATTGTTCATTCTGATGTACAGACATCACCTGTTATCAGTTTTAGTGGTTTTAAGTATTATTTTCTATTATTGGATGATTGTTCTTATTTTGTGTGGATTTATCCTATGCGTGGCAAATATGAGGTTTTTGACCTATTTGTGCAGTTTTGTAATATTGTGTTTAATCAATTTGGTGTAGAAATCAAACATTTTCAATGTGATAATGGCATAGAAGATATCAACCATGACTTTAATAGTCTTTTTATGCAAATGGGCATTCTCAGTAGGGTTTCCTGCCCTCACACCTCCCAACAGAATGGGAAAGTTGAACGCATGCATCGTACTATTGGTAACATGATGCGTTCCCTCTTGTTTCAAGCATGCATGCCTTTGGAATTTTGGACTGAAGCAGTTTCTGTTGCAGCTCATATTATCAACATTCTACCATCCACTTCTACTAAGAAAAAGATCATCTTTCAACGTTTGTACAAGAATCAAGTTAATTACGATCATCTTCGGGTTTTTGGTAGTGCCTGCTATCCGAATATGAGTGCCACCACATCTCATTAGCTTGCTTCGCCCTCTACCTTATGTGTTTTCTTGGGCTACCCACAGAATAACAAATGTTATAAATGTTTGGATCCTTCTACTAATAAAGTCATTATTTCGAGGCATGTTGTTTTTGATGAAGCATATTTTCCATTTGCACGTTTGGGAACTTTCTCTCAAGATACAATGACCCAGCTTCATCAAGTCTTTTCTCCTCCGCTCACGTCTTCACCGTTCGTGGGCCTCCAACCACCGCTGCCGCCGCCTCCTGCGACGCCACCCACCGCAGTTGCCGCACCGCCTCCCGTGGCTTCAGTACCACCAGCTGCGCTTGCAGCCCCTCCAGCTGTGCCATTAAATGTGGTTGCACATCCGCCCGCACCAGGTTTGGCTCCCCCTACTCATAGTGCTTTGCCTGAGGTACATTTTTCTTATAACCAGGCACATACTGATGAGAACTGGAAGCATGCTATGCTCGACGAATTTAATGCTCGTATTCGTAATAAGACATGGGATCTTGTTCCTCCGGCCCCTCATGGTAACATTGTTGGCTCCAAGTGGGTTTTTCATATTAAACAAACATCTACAGGTCAAGTTGAATGGTATAAAGCTCAATTAGTTGCTCGGGGATTTACACAGCGTTATGGCATCGACTATGGTGAAACTTTTAGTCTTATTGTTAAACCTGCTACTATTCATATTGTTTTGACTATTGCTACTTCTCAAAACTGGCCTATTCATCAGCTCGATATCAAAAATGCTTTTCTTAATGACACACTTAATGAAGAGGTCTATATGAAGCAACCAACGGGTTTCATCAGCTCTCAGTATCCTGATCATGTCTGTAAGCTTAATAAGTCTCTTGACGGTCTTAAACACGCACCTTGTGCCTGGTACACTCGTTTTGCTACCTTTTTACAATGGTTGGGTTTTTGAAGTTGTAAGTCAGATTCTTCTTTATTTGTCTTACATCGTGGGCATGATATGGCTATATTATTGGTCTATGTTGATGATATCATTCTCACAGCCTCTTCTCATGCGGTACTTCATGATCTACTTCGCTCTCTTGGCTCTGAGTTTGATATGACCGACTTGGGGCGCCTTAATTACTTTCTAGGCATCTCGGTATCTCACCTCTCTTCAGGGTTATTCTTTCCTCAATCGAAATATGCACATGATCTTCTAGACCGGACCAACATGCTCTCCTGCAAGCCTGTTGCTATACCTACAGATTTCAAGTCCAAGCTTTCTTTAGAAGACGGCGAACTTATGACTGATCCCACCTTATACAGGTCTGTTGTTGGTGCCCTTCAATATCTCACCTTTACTCGTCCTGACATCTCTTATGTAGTTCAACAGATGTGTCTGTTTATGCATGCTCCACGATCATCGCACTGGATGGCTGTTAAGTGCATCCTTCGCTATATCAAGGGCACTATTAATCATGGTTTGACTATCTCCCCGACACGTTTGGACCAACTTGTGGCTTATTGGGATGCTGATTGGGCTGGTTGCCCTGACACTCACCATTCTACTTCTGGTTCCTTTGTTTTCCTCGGAGGCAACATTATATCTTGGTCCTCTAAGAGACAGCCCACCGTCTCTCGTTCTAGTACCGAGGACGAGTATCGTGCGATCTTCAACGCCGTGTCTGAATGTTGCTGGGTTCGGTCTCTCCTTAGTGAGCTCAGTCTTCTTCTTCTACGAGCTACTTTGGTCTATTGTGATAATGTTTCTGCCATGTACATGTCTACCAACCCCGTCCAACGTATTCGCACAAAACATATCGAGATTGACATCCATTTTGTTCCTGAGCATGTTCAAATGGGTCTTGTTCGAGAACTTCATATTCCTTCCTCACAGTAGATTTTCGATATCTTCACAAAGAATCTTCCGCGCACTCTTTTTCTGCTATTTAGATCCAACCTTCGCATTTGTTTACCTCCTGCTTCGTTTGAGGGGAGATGTTAGACTATATTGTATAGGTGTTATTACTATATATAACTATGCCCAATTGGCCTGCTTTGTATATGATGTAAAGCCCATTATAAGTTTTGTAAATATACGAGAGGGCCATAGCATTATGGGGCTTCTTATTCTTTAAGAGATTAAAAATAAAAAAAAAGGAGCAATGAAGGAGGAGAAGAAGCAAAAAAAAAAAGAAAAATTTAGAAAAAAATTGTGAGGAATAGAGAGAGAAGGAAGAAGAAGAAGGAGAAAGAAGGGGGAAGAGGAAGAAGAAGAAAGAAAAAAAATATTTATTTACTTATTTATTTTCTCTTTTTTTTCTTTTTTTTTTCTTCCAAACCAAATTCACAAAAATAATCTCATGTCGCTTCAAACCTAAAATGCTTTACCCTGGCAAAATCTAAAAGAATTGATTTTTAAAAAATTAGTTATACCCACAGTGGATTCGAAAGGATTCGAGTTAGGTCAAAATTTGGACTCTAGCGGGTCTATGGATTTTAGCGGATCTAACAAAATACTCGGACCCTAACGGGTCCATGGATTCTAGCGGATGCAACAAACTATATGACGGACAATTTTAATCTTTTTCCAACCCCTCTCTCGGAAAACCAACCCTTTTGAACAATTTTGCCCCTTTCACTTTATCGCCCCAATGTCCACTCTCTCTCTCCCCTTCTCTCCCCTCATTTAATGCAAAAAGACAAAAATTTATTACTCATCGTCCCTTTTCTTACCTCCCGTCCATTTTCTCTCTCCTGCAAAACTTATTCTACAAGACACTCTCTCTCCCCTCTAACTTCATCTGCGAGACTCCATCCCTTCCGTTGTGGCCCTCTAGTTGCTTTATCTTCCGCAAGATGCATTTGTCCGGCGATTTTGTCTGTTTGCTCACTTCATCCTTGCTCTCTTTGTCGATCTAGGGTTTAATCACCATTTCCGAAGGTGAGCACCGATTTTCAAAGTTATTATTTTGGGAAATGTATATGCGTTTGTTTCGTGTGTTGCATGGCAATAGTATTGGTTAGGGTTTTCTTGGGGTTTAGGGTTTTTCCGTTAGTGGCTTTGTGAGTAAGGGTTAGTGTATTTTATACTGGTTTGGTTATTTGATTTATTGGATGATTTGCTTTATTGTTCATCATTGTACTTGCATTTTTTGTATTTTATGTATGTGGTTTTTGAATCGGTTTTTATTGATTTTTCCCCACGTTGTGTGAATTTTGGGGGTAGAAAGCAGATATTGATGGTTAAGCATAAATGGTGTATGATTGATGATACAATGCGTGTGAGTGTTGAAATTGGATCACTATCATATGGAGTTGGTGTGTTACTAGTCATTAATGGGGTATGATTAATCATACACTGTTTATGATTGGTTTAAATGTTGTATTGCCATTTTCTTTTTTGGGGTGTTTCAACACAATAATGGTGCATGATTAATCATACACCATGTATGATGGGTTTTAATGGTGTATGATCATCTTGTGTTGGTGTATTTTAAGTAATTAATGGTGTATGATTAAACATACACCATCTATGATTAGTTTAAATGGTGTGAAATCATTTTGTGTTAGTGTGTTTTAAGTAATTAGTGGTGTATGATAGGTTTTAATGGTGTAAAATCAACTTATGTTAGTGTGTTTTAAGTAAACAGTTGTCTCTAATTAGTCATACACCGTGTATGATTGGTTTGAATGGTGTAAAATCATCTTGTCTAGATGTTTTTAAAGTCAATAGTGGTGTATGATTAATCATACACCGTGTATGATAGGTTTTAATGGTGCAAAATCAACTTATGTTAGTGTGTGCTAAATGAACAATGATGTATGATTAGTCCCACACCGTATATGATTGGTTTTAATGGTGTAAAATTAACTTGTCTAGATGTGTTTTAAGTATTTAGCGGTGTATGATTGCTTTTAATGGTGTAAAACCAACATGTCTAGGTCTGTTTCAAGCAAACAGTGGTGTATGATCAATCATACACCGTGTATAATAGGTTTAATTGTGTAAAATCAACTTTTGTTAGTGTGTGTTAAGTAAACGGTGGTGTATGATAGGTTTTAATGGTGTAAAATCTACTTATGTTAGTGTGTGTTAAGTAAATAGTGGTTTATGATTAATCATAAACCATGTATGATTGGTTTTAATGGTGTAAAACCAACTTGTCTAGATGTGTTTCAAGTAATTAGTGGTGTATGATCAATCATGCACAGTGTATGATAGGTTTTAATGGTGTAAAATAAACTTGTGTTAGTGTGTTTTAAGTAAATAGCGGTCTATGATTAGTCATACACCGTGTATGATTGGTTTGAATGGTGTAAAATAACCTTGTCTAGATGTGTTTCAAGTCATTAGTGGAGTGTGATTAATCATACACCGTGTATGATTGCTTTTAATGGTGTAAAACAAACATGTCTAGGTGTGTTTCAAGTAAACAGTGGTATATGATCAATCGTACACCGTGTATGATAAGTTTTAATGGTGTAAAATCAACTTGTATTAGTGTGTTTTAAGTAAACAGAGGTGTATGATTAATCATACACCATCTATGATTGATTTTAATGGTGTAAAACATACTTGTCTAGGTGTGTTTCAAGTGACCAGTGATCAACCATACACTGTGTTTGATAGGTTTTAATGGTGTAAAATCAACTTGTGTTAGTGTGTGTTAAGTAAACAGTGGTGTATGATTAATCATACACAGTGTGTGATCGGTTTTAATGGTATAAAATCAACTTATGTAAGTGTGTGTTAAGTAAATAGTGGTGCATCATTAGTTATACACCGTGTATGATTAGTTTCAATGGTGTAAAATCAACTTGTCTAGATGTGTGTCAAGTAACCAGCGGCTTCTGATTAATCATATACCGCGTATTATTGGTTTTAATGGTGTAAGACCAACTTGTCTAGGTGTGTTTCAAGTAATTTGTGACGTATGATCAAGCATACACCGTGTATGATAGGTTTTACGGGTGTAAAATAAACTTGTTTGAGTGTATTTTAAGTAAACAGTGGTCTATAATTTGTCATACATTGTGTATGATTGGTTTTAATGGTGTACAACAAACTTGTCTAGGTGTGTTTCATGTCATTAGTGGTGTATGATATATCATACACCGTGTATTATAGGTTTTAATGGTGCAAAATCAACTTTCGTTGGTATGTTTTAAGTAAATAGTGGTCTATGATTAGTCATACACCGTGTATGATTGGTTCGAATGGTGTAAAATCAACTTGTTTAGATGTGTTTCAAGTCGTTAGTGGTGTATGATTAATCATACACAGTGTATTATTGCTTTTAATGGTATAAAACCAACTTGTGTAGGTATGTTTCAACTAATCAGTGGTGTATGATCAATCATACACCATGCATGATAGGTTTTAATGGTGTAAAATCAACTTGTGTTTGTGTGTTTATGTAAACAGTGGTCTATGATTAGTCATGCACCATATATGATTGGTTTGAATGGTGTAAAACCAACTTGTCTAGGGGTTTTTCAAATCATTAGTGGTGTATGATCAATCATACACCGTGTATGATCAATCATACACCGTGTATGATAAGTTTTAATGGTGTAAAATCAACTTGTGTTAGTGTGTTTTAAGTAAACTGTGGTCTATGATTAGCCATGCACCGTGTATGACTCATTTGATTTGTGTAAAATCAACTCGTCTAGATGTGTTTCAAGTCATTAGTGGTGTATGATTGGCTTGAATGATGTAAAACCAAATTGTCAAGGTGTGTTTCAAGTCATTAATTGTGTATGATCAATCATTCACCATGTCTGTCAGGTTTTAGTAATGTAAAATCAACTTGTGTTAGTATGGTTATGTAAACAGTGGTCTATGATTAGTCGTACACTGTGTATGATTGGTTTGAATGGTGTAAAACTAGCTTGTCTGGATGTGTTTCAAGTCATTAACGGTGTATGATCATTCATACACTGTGTATGTAAGGTTTTAATGGTATAAAATCAACTTGTGTAAGTGTGTCTTAAGTAAACCGTAGGCTATAATTAGTTATACACCATGTGTGATTGGTTTTATTTGTGTAAAACAAACTTGTCTAGGTGTGTTTCATGTCACTAGTGGTGTACGATTTATCATGCACCGTGTATGATGAGATTTAATGGTGTAAAATCAACTTGTGTTAGTGTGTTTTAAGTAAACAATGGTCTATAATTAGTCATACACCGTGTATGATTAGCTTGAATAGTGTAAAATCAACTTTTCTAGATGTGTTTCTAGTCATTAGTGGTGTATGATTAATGATGCACCGTGTATGATTGCTTTTAATGGTATAAAACCAACTAGTCTAGGTGTGTTTCAAGCAATCAGTGGTGTGTGATCAATCATACACGGTGTATGATAGGTATTAATGGTGTAAAATCAACTTATGTTAGTGTGTGTTAAGCAAATAGTGGTGTATGATTAATCATACACCATGTATGATAGGTTTTAATGGTGAAAAATCAACTTGTCTAGATGTGTTTCAAGCCATTAGTTGTGCATCATTAATCATACACCGTGTATGATAGGATTTAATGCTGTAAAATCAACTTGTGTTAGTGTGTTTCAAGTAAACAGTAGTGTTTGATTTGTTATATTGATAGGTTTGAATGGTATAAGATCAACTGGTCTAGGTATGTTTCAAGTCATTAGTAGTGTACAATCATCATACATCGTGTATGATAGGTTTTAATGGTTTAAAATCAACTTGTGTTAGTGTGTTTTAAGTAAACAATATCCTATGATGAGTCATACACTGTGTATGATTGGTTTGAATGGTGTAAAATCAACTTGTCTAAATGCGTTTCAAGTCATTAGTGGTGTATGATTGCTTTTAATCGAGTAATACCGACTTGTCTTGGTGTGTTTCAAATAAACAGTGTTGCATGATCAATCATACACCGTGTATGATACGTTTTAATGGTGTAAAATCAACTTGTGTTAGTGTGTTTTAAGTAAATAATGGTGTATGTTTGATCATACACCGTGTATGATAGGTTTTAATGGTGTAAAATCAACTTATGTTAGTGTGTGTTAAGTAAACAACGGTGTATGATTAATCATACACCGTATATGATGGGTTTTAATGGTGTAAAACCAACTTGTCTAGATGTGTTTCAAGTCTTTAGTGGTATATTATTAATCATGCGCCATGTATGATTAGTTTTAATGGTGCAAAATCAAATTATGTTAGTGTGTGTTAAGTAAACAGTGCTGTATGATTGGTTATACACCGTGTATGACACGTTTTAATTGTGTAAAATCAGCTTGTCTAGGTATGTTTTAAGTAAACAGTGGTGTATGATTAATCATAAACCGTGTATGATAGGTATTAATGGTGTAAAATCAACTTATGTTTGTGTGTGTTAAGTAAACAGTGATGTATGATTAATCATGCGCCGTCTATGATTGCTTTTAATGGTGTAAAACCAACTTGTCTAGGTGTGTTTCAAGTAAGCAGTGGTGCATGATCAATTATACACCGGGTATGATAGGTTTTAATAGTGTAATATCAACTTGTCTAGGAGCATTTTTAGTAAATAGTGGTGTATCATTAATCATAGACCGTGTATGATACGTATTAGTAGTGTAAAATCAACTTATGATAGTGTGTGTTAAGTAAATAGTGGTGTATGATTAATCGTGCACCATGTATGATTGCTTTTAATGGTGTAAAATCAACTTGTCTAGATGTGTTTCAAGTCATTAGTGGTGTATGATTAATCATACACTTTGTATGATAGGATTTAATGGTATTAAAGCAACTTATGTTAGTGTGTTTCAAGTAAACAGTGGTGTATGATTGGTACACTAATAGGTTTGAATTGTGTAAAATCAACTTGTCTAGGTGTGTTTCAAGTCAATAGTGGTGTACGATCGATCACACATCGTGTATGATAGGTTTTAATTGTTTAAAATCGGCTTGTGTTAGTGTGTTTTAAGTAAACAGTGGTTTATGATTAGTCATACACCGGGTATGGTTCGTTTTAATGGTGTAAAATCAACTTTTCTGGATGTGTTTCAAGTCATTAGTGGTGCATGATTAATCATACACCGTGTATCATTTCTTTTAATGGCGTAAACCCGACGTGTCTAGGTGTGTTTTAAGTAAACCGTGGTGTATGATTGGTTATACACCGTGTATGATAGGTTTTAATGGTGTAAAATCAACTTGTGTTACTGTGTTTTTAGTAAACAGTTATGTATGATTGATCATACACCGTATATGGTTGGTTTTAATGGTGTTAAATCAACTTATGTTAGTGTGTGTTAAGTAAAGAATTGTGTATGATCAATCATACACCGTGTGTGATAGGTTTTAATGGTGTAAAACCAACTTGTCTAGATGTATTTCAAGCAATTAGTGGTGTATAATAGGTTTTAATGGTGTAAAATCAACTTGTGTTAGTGTGTTTTAAGTAAACAGTTGTGTATAATTGGTTATACACCGTGCATGATAGATTTTAATGGTGTAAAATCAACTTGTCTAGGTGTGTTTAAAGTGATCAGTGGTGTATGATCAGTCATACACCGTGTGTGATTGCCTTTAAAGGATTGTAATCTTTTTGTGTTGATGTGTTTTAAATAAACAGTGGTGTATAATTAGTCATACATTGTGTATGATTGGTTTTAATTGTGTGAAATGAACTTGTCTAGGTGTGTTTTAAGTCATTAGTAGTGTATGATTAATCATACACCATGGATGATTTGTTTTAACAGTGTATCATTGGTTTATTCTTGGGTTTTGTAATTGTTGTTTTTCTTTTCTTTCGGATTGAATCGGAGACAAGCAAGAGGAGCCGAGAAGAAGTAGAGGTTGATTACATTTTCCCTATGAGTTGCTGGAAATCCCTACTGGTTAACCAGATTGGTATATCGACCAAAGTTGTATCGGAGATTAGGGAAATCTTAAAGGCGACGAATCCAAGGTTTGGCATCGTATCCATATGAATTATGTTGAATTTTTACTACTACATATATGATCCCTTATTAACTAAAAGTGTTTTGCATTACAGCTTACCCTTTTTTCAAATACAATGTCGGGCATCTGCTTGAGTTGCGTGAGACTAATGTCAGCTTCTGGCATAGTCTGATTCATGTTATCCTTCTCCACCAGGTGGCCAACCCAACTCCCAAGGAGTTATCATTCTTGTTTGGTGGTAAGATGGTGCGACTCGGGAGGCGGGAATTTTGTATTATAACCGGCTTGAAATAAGCTGGTGTGCAAGATGTAAGCGGTGGTTCCAACAGGCTGATTGCCAAGTACTGTATGAAGGGGAGGATGAGTAGGCAGCAGCTACTTGGAGCATGCAGTACTGCCCCATTGTGGAGGACCAGGTTAAGCTTGTTGTTGCCTACTTGGTCGAGGGTCTATTGTTCGCCAAACATAAAAGAACAGTCATTAATCCAAACATTTTGGCCCTCGTGGACGCTTTTAACAGTGTTGCTTGGGGATCCTTGAGCTGGAAATTCTTGCTGCAGAAACTCAAGGATTTCGTAGCAAAAACGCAACACGGTTTGGAAAAGGCCTACTCCGTCCACTGGTTCTACGATGTGGTTTTCATATTTGTCATGGAAACCATTCCAGAACTAGCCAAGGTTGGGGTGGTGAGGATTGGCAATCAGTCTCTTGGGCGGATCCTTAATTGAAAAATGGGCAAAAAGCGTTCGTACGCCGCTCTGCTGTCAACAGTGTTTGATCAGGTAATAATTCATTATTTTGTTACTATTTTACTATTAGTCGTTTGATATCAGTTGCATTAAACTTACTATTTGTACTTTTACTTGCGTTCATAAGATGTATCTTCCTTTGATCAGCAATTGAATGCCGATCTGATTAGAATGACGAGTGCAGAAGCTAATCAGCCTAATCTACAAGGCATTCCCATTGTTAAGGATGGTGAAGTGGAAGTTCAAACTCTTTATGAGGAAATGCCAGCAGATGTTGACTTCGATCCAGAACCATTGGCAATATCTCCGCCTGCATTGCACACATAGCACAATGTACGATCAACTAGGACGTCAGATTTGGCATTTCAATCGGTATTCACAATTCGTTTTGTGTTTATACAATTGCATTTGTTCTTGTAAGTACCATATTATTTAAATTCAGGTTTATGATGATTTGACGGACATACTGTAGGTTATAGAGAGACTCGAAGCGATGGAGAAAGAAATGCAAAGCATGCGGCAAATAAATATGCAATTTGATTGCAGACTAGAAGCCCAACAGCTTCAGTTGCAAACATATGAAAAAAGGTTTGAAGCTCAGGAGGCAAAAATTAAGGAGCTTTCAGACCTATTGCCGCATGCCATGACTCCCCATCATGATCCATCGACTTCAGCTCCTCCATCTCCTGTTGAGACTTCACAACAAGCAATTATTATTGCTACTCCACGTACTGGGTAAGACACTAGGGATCCTTGTTATTGTCCCACTTTAGTATGTTTTCATGCATGTTGAAATTCATTCACTTTGATATTTGCTCTGCAAACCCAGGGACAAAGAAAATGTCTTCAAGCAACCATTGTCAACACATACGGATGACGTTGAAAACTTGATGACATTATCCGAGACAATTTTGGAATTGGGACAAGAGAGGAGGGACCCCAAGCCAAATCCCAAGTACAAAGGTGAAGAATGGACCGCAGAGGGTAAGATCAAATGGCCAAGAAAGACGCCTCCTGTACCGGAACTGGTTTTGCCCTTCGATCCATTCCAATTTCCCTCCAAAGGAAGGGGGGGGGGGGGGGGGGGGGGGGAAGGAATTCCTATATTTTTACAAAAGTTTACACCCAAGGGCTAAGAAGTCAGTGTGTAATACCACTAGGATTTTTAATAATTAGTTGGGAGCTGTTTTCATATTGAAATTTTCATAGGGAATGCCTATACAACATGCTTCCTATTGTATGCTATTGAAACATGAAGACTCCCATGTTGTTACCTTAGGATCAACGGATGGATTTCGGTGTTCTGACTGCGTGTACGGGTCAATTTTGGTATCGGTTGAAGGAAAATGACATCTGGCTTACTGATGAGGTACTCTTCATACACAACTATTTGGTGTGTGCTTGCTGCAAATGGATCCCCGTTACTTTTTTTTGTGTGTTTGATTTCATTAATGCTGTATGATACAGCATGTACGATTGGTGTAATGTAGTTAAATCAACTTACGTTGGTGTGTTTCAAGTAATTAGTGGTGTATGTTTAACCATACACCGCGTATGATAGTTTTTAACGGTGTAAAATCAACTCATTCAGGTGGGTTTCAAGTGATTAGTGGTGTATGTTTAACCATACACCGTGTATGATAGGTTTTAACGGTATAAAATCAACTCATTTAGATGTGTTTCAAGTGACTATTGGTGTATGGTTAATCATACCCTATGCATGATAGGCTTTACTTGTCTAAAAACAACTTGTGTTGGTGTGTTTCAACTAATTAGTGGTGTATGGATAACCTTACACCGTGTATGATAGGTTTTAAACGGGCGAAATCATGTCATCTTAGTGTGTTTCAAGTAATTAGTGGTGTATGATCAATTATACACCGTGTATGATTGGTGTAAATGGTATAATATCATTTTTTGTTGCTTGTTTGAAGTCATTAATGGTGTATGATCAATCACACACTGTGTATGATGGGTTTTAATGGTGTGAAATCATTTTTGCTTGGCATGTTTCATGTAGTTAGGGGTATATGATTAATCATACACTGTGTATGATGGCTTTAAATTGTATGAAATCATTTTGTGTTGGTGTGTTTCTAGTAATTATTAGTGTATGATTGGTTTAAATGGTGTGAAATCATTTTGTGTTGGTGTGTTTCAAGTAATTAGTGGTGTATGATCAATCATACACCATGTATAATTGGTTTTACCGGTGTAAAATCAACTCGTTTAGGTCAATTTCAAGTGACTAGTGGTGTATGTTTAACCATACACCATATATGATATGTGTAAAATCAACTCATCTAGATGTGTTTCACGTCATTAGTGGTCTATGGTTAATCATACCCCATGTATGATAGGTTTTACTTGTCTAAAAACAAATTGTGTTGGGGTGTTTCAACTAATTAGCGGTGTATGGTTAACCATACACCATGTATGATAGATTTTAAATGTGCAAAATCATTTCATCTTGGTGTGTTTCAAGTGATTAGCGGTGTATGATCAATCATACACCATGTATGATCAATCATAAACCGTGTATGATAGGTTTAAAATGTCTTAAATCATCTTGTGTTGGTATGTTTCAAGTGATTAGTGGTGTATGTTGTGTTTAAAGTAATTTGTCTCATATTGCAGGAACTGGATGTCATTCTGTATTACATTATGCAGAAGACACACAAGGGGCTGGAATATTTAGCCTCGGGGGCAATATGTGCATCTATAGCGGTTGCTTCTCTATTTGGACCCCTATTCACACGCGTTCAGAACAAAGAAATCCCAATCAAATCAGCTTTTGACGATTGGGATTCGTTGATCATCAAATTTCTTGCCGGGGATGTCAAATATGGGGTCCGATGCCACGACGTGGATTGGATATGTATGCCCATCAATCAACCTAATCAACATTGGTTCCTTGCTGCCATCAATTTTAAAGATTGGCAGATAGAGGTACTTGATACCTTGTACTCCACTGCAGCCAAGGAATCAAGATTAGAATAAGTGGAGCCAATTGCAAAATTGCTTACACATGCTCTAGAAATGGTTGATTTTTGGGACATCTGAACGGACCTCATACACTTCAGAGGCAAACCCTTCAATTTCACTTACGACCAGTATTCATGTCCACAATAGATGGGGTATGACATCTACTTCTGTTGCTTCTTTTTTTTTTTTTTTTGTTATTCAGTGGAAAAAAATAGTAATTACTTACAATGATGCCTAATTTCTTATTGTGTCATCTGTATTATATTTAACTGCAGGTCTGATTGTGGCATGTTCGTTGTAAAGTTTATAGAATTTTTTCTTACAAATGGCCCAGCATCTCCCAATGCACGCAAGGGCGGATGGAGACGTTGCGGACCAATACCTCTATATACTTGTACAGTCATGGTATAAGGAAATTCATGAAAATGTATATAAATGAATAGAAATATGTGATGTGTACACGTTCTTGTATATTTCCATATTCTAGTATATTTTTATAAGATTTACATTGTATTCATTGTACTTTGGAAAATAATCATTTTCATTTGATAGGTTAGTGAATTGGTTAAGGTTGTTATGGGTTTGTACTAAGTGTATGATTGACTGAGTGTTGGACGCATGGATTTAGCCAATAAAATATAAAACTGGTTTTACTTTCCAACTTTCATTCTTTCCCAACTTGCTTATGAGTTGAAATGTATAATGTTGATGCCAAAATAATTCTAACCTTATGTTCTTGTTGTTTGAGAAGTAAACTCCAATCTCTCTTACATCTCTCATTTTTCGCCCTTTACATACTCTCTTCCTCATATTTGGTTCGTTGGTTGTTATGACATCCTGTGGCTTGAATGTAAAAACACACCTACTCACATATTTCTGATGCCGGTTCAAAACCAACCAACACGATTAATAATTAATGCAAAAGAAAAAGAACAAAACTAGCAATTATCATGTCTAGAAGTGCAGGGATTATTAATGATTAATCATACACCACAATGTACTTCAAACACAGTATACCAAGTTGATTTTAAACTATTAAAACCCATCAAACACGGCGTATGATTGACCATATACCACTAATTACTTAAAACACGCAAAAACAAGTTGATTTTACACCCTTAAGACCTATCATACACGGTGTGAGGTTAACCATACACCACTAATTAATTGTAACACACTAAAACAAATTGATTTCACACCATTTAGACCACTCATACACGATATATGATTGATCATACACCACCTATTACTTGAGACGCACTAACACAAGTTGATTTTACATCATTAAAACCTATCATACACGGTGTACGATTGATCATACACGGTGTACGATTAATCATACACCACTAATTACTTGAAACACATACAAGTTGATTTCACACCATTAAAACGTATCCTACACGGTGTATGATTGATCTGACACCACTAATTACTTGAAACACACCTAGACAAGTTAATTTTACATCATTAAAACCTATCATACACCACTAATTACTTAAAACATACTAACACAAGTTGATTTTACATCATTAAAACCAATCATATACAGTGTATGATTGATCATACACCACTAATTACTTAAAAC
The DNA here is from genome assembly GCA_018398585.1 of Simmondsia chinensis. NCBI lineage: Eukaryota > Viridiplantae > Streptophyta > Magnoliopsida > Caryophyllales > Simmondsiaceae > Simmondsia > Simmondsia chinensis. Next base: position 11,598,743 of record JAGTTD010000003.1, on the reverse strand, counting down.
ACACCTATACAAGTTGATTTCACACCATTAAAACCTATCATACACCGTGTATGATTGATTATACACCACTAATTACTTGAAACACTCCTATATAAGTTGATTTCACACCATTAAAACCTATCGCACACGGTGTATGATTGATCATACACCACTAATTACTTGAAACACACCTATACAAGTTGATTTCACACCATTAAAACCTGTCGTACATGGTGTATGATTGATCATACGCCACTTATTACTTGAAACACACCTAGACTTGTTGATTTTACACCATTACAACCTATCATGCACTGTGTATGACTGATCATACACCACTAATTACTTGAAACACACCTATGCAAGTTCATGTCACACCATTAAAACCTATCATACACGGTGTATGATTGATCATACACCATTAATTACTTGAATCACACCTGTACAAGTTCATTTCATACCATTAAAATCTATCATACATGGTGTATGATTGATCATACACCACTAATTACTTAAAACACACTTACACAAGTTGATTTTATGCCATTAAAACTCATCATACATCGTGTATGATTGATCATACACCACTAATTACTTCAAAAACACCTACACAATTTTATTTCACACTAGTAAAACCAATCATACATGGTGTATGATTGATTATACACCACTATTTTCTTAAAAGACACCTATACAAGTTGACTTCACACCACTAATGATGCTTGGAATCACAGTGCAACAAGCATATTATGCGCATCTGGCAGCATTCCGAGCACGTTACTATGTTGAAGGGGATGCAAATGAAAGTTGTTCTAAATATGACGGTGGTGGGACATTGACAACTGAGAGGCAGCGTGAGATGCGGGCACTTCCATAGATCAAGGAGAATGTCAAGGATGTGATGTTTTACTACTGAAGATAATCAGTTCCTCAGCCTTTTTATTTTGGTTTTTGGAACATGCGCATCCACTTCTCAGTCTCAACGTTGTGTTGTATGTGCGGCGCGGGTGGGTTCCTTAATTCTGTACTACATCTCAGCTTTTGGTTGTGGGTTACAAACTAGATAAAAACCCTTGTCACAACACCGAATCTCTTCTCATTCAACCCATCAATATTCGCCCTTGGTTTGTGACCCACAATCAACAGCTGAGATGTAGTACAGAATGAAGGAACCCACCCGCGCGGCACAGACAACACAATGTTGAGACCGAGAAGGGGATGCTTGGATTCATGGCTAACTCCTCCATTTGTAGGCAAAATCATACCAGTTGCAAATACATGGGGACAACCATGGGGGAGGGGTAGGATAAAGTAGGTGGCAATTGAGGTCATTAAATGTCTTGCTTGGGTGCCAATTATGACCCCTGCACTTTCAGTTTTCAACCCCCAACTACCCCAACCGGTTCTCCTCCTTTCAAAGTAGTCATACATCATGTATAATAAATCATACACCATCAGATACTTAAAACACTCAAACAGACGTTAACATTACACCATTTAAACCAACCTTATAAATGTCAATGTGTTATGGATAATACACAACTGTCATTAATAATGCACGTCTATTAATAGTATACAATTTCATCGATATTAATAGCAATTAAAATGTACAAAAAAAAAAAAGAATAATGTATGTTAATTAGGAGGAGGGACATGATAAGAATGATCGATAGTGTTTGTGGACGTGCCTTCTCCACTTGAGTGCAGAGCAATTGGATTTTTACACGTTGATCAACTGTGCCTGTGTTCCTTGCATCAACTGCACTTTTACGGTACACGTTCCTCACCAACTGAAGGAATCCTCCTCTTCCTCCTCCTCCCGGAATAGATTCGAACATCGGGTGGAAGAAGATTCATTTTTGATATGTGATGAGGGATAGACCAATCATTTATGTGCAGCATCGGGTACACGACACCTCTGCAGGACTCGTACCAAAAACCTCTTGAATAATATGGCGAGCATAAGTTGTACAGACCATAAGGACTGTGTCTTACAACCACAAACGCATGCTCACATGAGAGCTGCTCCAGCTGAAACTTGCGACAGGCACATGTCCAAAGGGATAGATAAACACAAAAATTCTTATCTCCATCAATCACATCGAAGTTATACTCATCTACTCGCAAAATCTGCATTGCATAAAAGATAGACACACACGATTAACAATGGCAATGCAAAAAAAATGAACAAAACTAGCAATTATCATGTCTAAAAGTACAGGAATTACTAATGATTAATCATACACCATAATGTACTTGAAACATAGTACATTAAGTTGATTTTAAGCCATTAACACCTATCAAACACGGTGTATGATTGACCATACACTACTAATTACTTTAAACACACAAAAACAAGTTGATTTTACACCCTTAAGACTTATCATACATGGTGTGAAGTTAACCATACACCATTAATTAGTTGTAACACACTAAAACAAGTTGATTTTACACCATTAAGATCAATCATTCATGGTATCTGCTTGATCATACACCACCAATGACTTAAACACCATTAAAACCTATCAAACATGGTGTATGGTTAAACATACACCACTAATCACTTGAAACCCACCTAAACAAGTTGATTTTACACCATTAAAACCTATCATACGTGGTGTATGATTAACCATACACCACTAATTAGTTGTAACACACTCAAACAAGCTGATTTCACACCATTTAGACCAATCATACACAGTGTATGATTGGTTATACATCAAGTTGATTTTAAACCATTAAAACAAGTTGATTTTACACCGTTAAGACCAATCATACACAGTATATGATTGATCATACACCACTAATTACTTGAAACACATTAAAACAAGTTGATTTTAAACCCTTAAAACATATCATACACGGTGTATGATTAACCATACACCACTACTTAGTTGTAACGCACTAAAACAAGTTGAATTGACACCCTTTACACACATCATACATGGTGTATGATTGACCATGCACCACTAATAACTTAAAACACACTAAACCAAGTTAATTTTACACCATTAAAACCAATCATACATAGTGTATGATTGATCATACACCACTACTTACGTAAAACCCACTCACACAAGTTGATTTCACACGCCAACACAATATGATATTACACCATTTAAACCCATCATACATGGAGCATGATTAATCATACACCACTAATTATATAAAACACACCAAAAGATATTGATTTCACACCATCATGATCAATCATACAAGGTGCATGATTAAACATACACCACCGGTTATGTCAAGCAATCATACGCAAGTTGATTTCACACAATCAAAAACAATAGTGCACGATGTATGATTAATTATACAATATTATCCTTAATATTGCACCATGTACATTTAATAACACACGGACATAATAACCTTATAAACATGCCTTGCAATCGGGATTGAACATGACGAATAAAACAAAACTTACTGTCATCATTTGTGATAGTTTCAATCTGTCTTATAATTTTTTATCGATGCTGGGGGACATTGTACTGGAGCAAGCTTCAACCTTGGTTCTTCTATCATGAAACCACTTCTACAACAATAGCCGAATCTCATCAATTAAGGCGGTAATGGAATAATCACGCACCTTAACCAAAAAAGCATTCATCGATTCCGATATATTTGTTGCCATTATGTTGTACCGACGACAAGAGGAGTGGGAACAAGTCCACTTTTCCAATCCCATGGTCTCCAAGTACTCTTTAGTTCTGGGTACGACACAACATAAACTGAAGAACAAAGTATGGAACTCTTGAAGGTTGTATGCTTTAGCTGTTTGGTAGTAGTGCTGATCCAACTGCTTTGTTTTACTTTTAAATTTGGACTTCATGTTGTTCAGCAAGTGGTACATGCGCAAACCATGGAATGCATTGGGGAAAACTTCTTCCACCGCTCTTTGGATGCTTTGATGTCGATCAGATATAATAACATGGCCGATAGATTCCCCAATAACTTCCTTCAACTGGCCGAGGAACCAATGCCACGATGCATCATTCTCTGAATCACTAATACCGAAAGCAATCGGGAAAATTTGTTGATTGGCATCTTGACAAACGGACATGAACAGAACACCCCGGTATTTTCCTTTCAGATGCGTTGCATCAATGCTCACAACAGGACGGCAAAATCGGAATCCTTTAAGTGAAGCATCAAACACAATGAAAAGGTACTGAAATCTGCTTCCATCATCTGTCTGTAAATAAAACACGGTACCGGAGTTGATATGACTGTTCGGGGGAACCCAATCTAACATTGTCATATGCAAACTCTCTACCCCTCCAAGCAACACTGTAGCTGATCTCAACACCGTAGCGATTACAAATGTCATTTATGAGTTGAACACTTTTTCGAGGTTGATAAGTTTCTTACGGACACATTTCCCAATGACCCAGCTGGTTGCTTGCCTATGTCTAACAGTGGTCAGATCGGTAGGGTGGGTATGATTATTTTCAACTTTTGTAACCATCCAATACACACCATCTACTAGACACATAGCCCGAACCTTCCATGTGCAACCCTCTTGCACACAATGAACAACCGTTAAAGATTTGTTAGACTTGAAGCTCCTGAATTCAAATTTTTCCCTCAGTGCAATTCTTGCCAACTTAGTCAACAAATCCTTCTTCGACTTAAATATTTGATTCACCTCAATTACCTCAACCATCCTACCCTGCCCATATGCCCCGTCAATCTGGCTACTCTCATCACCGGAACCAACATCATCATCATAATGGGGATCAACAGTAGCTTGGACGTTGGGTTGGACATTCGGTTGAACGCTGGGTTCTGCACGCGGTTCCACTGCAGGTTTGACAAAAGGAAAGTCTTCAGGGCAAATATTCCGCTGGTCAGAAATGTGTCCATATGGAAGTGATGCGTCGGTTTCACATGGGAGAAATTTATATTATCCAAATTGTCCCACGGACTTTGATTGGAATTTTCCAAAATCTTCACCAGTCGTCGTTGCTATCGCCGTAAGTATGTCAAAATCCAGTTCAAATGCATCTCCATGGGTTGTTTCTTCCATCCCCGCGTTCATACATCCACCAAAAGTATCAGGCACCATAGGGTCCAAACCATCACTGTTCTCGTCAACATCTGGTAGTGTTTGAATAGGACTCTGTTGCTCACCAAGGTAAGGATTCCTATTAACCGTGCACTCAACAATAACGAACAAGGTATGCTTCGCCCTATCTTCTTTTGCCAGTGCCTTCCAAATCATAACTGACCTATCATTATTGACATTATACAAGAGCATGTCTCGAATGCTGGTAAGAAATTAAAATTGCACCTTCGAACCTGCATCCACCTCAACACCCATCGGCTCCACCACAGTCCTTTGCAAACCAGCAAAGTCAGTCTTCTCATCCACAAAAACAAAATCTAATTTTCCACCAACATACTCTGCCCTCTCGTTAAAGTGTCTACAGTATCGAACACAAGCAGTAGCAACATCACCCATTACTGTGAACACAAAAATAACATGATATTACACCACTAATTACATGAAACACACCAAGATAAAATGAAAGAATAGCATTTAAACCAATCATACACGGTGTATGATTAATTAGACACCTCTAATGAGTTGAAACACACCAACACAAATTGATATTACACCATTCACATCAATTATACACGGCATATGATTAGTCATACACCATTAATGGCTTGAAACAACCAACAAAGAATGATATTATACAATTTAAACCAATTATACGCGGTGTATGATTAATCATATACCATTAATGACTTGAATCAACTAACAAGAATATGATATTACACCATTTACATCAATCATACACTATGTAAGATAAATTATACAACATTAGTGACTTGAAACAACAAGAAAACACGATATTACACAATTTAGACCATTCATACACGGTGTGTGATTAATCATACACGCTTAATGATGTAACACACACCAACGTACCTTGATAATACACCATTTAAACCAATCATATATAGTATTTGATTGATATTACACAATTTAAACCAATCATAGATAGTGTATGATTAATCATACACCATTAATGAATTCAAACAACCAACAAAAATATGATATTACACCATTTAAACCAATTAGTGACTTAAAACACACCAATATAACATGATATTACACCACGTAAACCAATCATACACAGCGTATGATTGATATCACAGAATTAGTTAGTTAAAACACACAAAGAGAAAGTGATTTCACACTATTAAAACCAATCATACACGGTGTATGATTGATCATACACCATTAGTGACTTAAAACACACCAACACAAAATGAGTTCACACCATTTAAACCCATCTTACACTGTGTATGATTAATCATAAACTGATAGTGACTTAAAACACACCAAGAGAAAATGATTTCACACCATTTAAACCAATCATACATGATGTGTGATTAATCATACACCATTAATTGCTTAAAACACACCTACACATATTGATATTATACCATATACATAAATCATCCACGGTGTATGATCGATCATACACCACTAATTACTTGAAACACACCAACCCAAAATGAGTTCACACCATTTAAACCATTCATACATGGTGTATAATTGACCATACAACACTGGTTACTTGAAAGACACTAGAACACGTTGATTACACACCATTAAAACCTATCATACACAGTGTATGATTAATCATACACCACTATTTACTTAAAACACATTAAAATAAGTTGATTTTACACCCTTTAAACCCATCATACACGGTGTATGATGGACCAAACACCACTAATTATTTAAAACACACAAAAACAAGTTGATTTCACACTATTTAGACCAATCATACAGGGTGTATAAATCATACACCACTAATGACTTGCAACATACCAAAAGAGAATTATTTCACACCATAAAAACCAATCATACACCGCATATGATTGATCATAAACCGCTAACGACTTCAAACACACAAAGAGAAAATGAAATAACACCATATAAACCAATCATATACGATGTATGATTGATCATACACCACTAATTAATTAAAACATATTAAAACAAGTTGATTTTATTCATTTAAAACCAATCATACACGGTGCATGATTGATCATGCACCACTAATGACTAAAAAGAAGTGAAAACAAGTTGATTTTACACCCTTTAAACCATCATACACGGTGTATGATTAACCAAACACCACTAATTAGTCAAAACACACTAAAACAATTTTATTTCATACCATTTAGACCAATCATACACGGTGTATGATTGATCATATACCACTATTGACTTGAAAGACACTAAAACAAGTTGAATTTACACCATTAAAACTATCAAACACAGTGTACGATTGATCATACACCACTATTTACTTAAAACGCACTAAAACAAGTTGATTTCACACCATTAAAACCTATCATACATGGTGTATGATTGATCATACACCACTATTTTCTTAAAACGTATTAAAACAAGTTGATTTTACATCCTTAAAACCTATCATATGCTGTGTATGATTGATCATACACCACTATTTTTTAAAAACACACTAAAACAAGTTGATTTCACACCATTTAGACCAATCATACACGGCGTATGATTGATCATACACCACTATTTACTTTAAACACATTAAAACAAGTTGATTTTACACCCTTAAAACCTATCATACACGGTATATGATTGATCATACACAATTAATTGCTTAAAACACACTAAAACAAGTTATTTTCACACCATTTAGACCAATCATACACGGTATATGATTGATCTTACACTACTAATAACTTGAAAGACACTAAAATAAGTTGATTTACACCATTAAAACTTATCATACACGGTGTACGATTGATCATACACTACTATTTACTTAAAACACATTAAAACAAGTAGATTTTACACCCTTAAAACCTATCAAACACGGTGTATGATTGATCATACGCTACTATTTACTTAAAACACACTAAAACAAGTTGATTTCACACCATTTGGACCAATCATACATGGTGTATGATTGATCATATACCACTATTTACTTAAAACAGGTTAAAATAAGTTGATTTTACACCCTTAAAACCAATCATATATGGTGTATAATTGATCATAGACCACTAATTACTATAAACACACCAACACAAAATAATTTCACACAATTTAAATTCATCATACAGGGTGTATGATTAATCATACACCACTAACTATATGAAACACACCAAGATAAAATGATTTCATACCGTTTAAACCTATCATAAACGGTGTATGATTGATCATACACCATTAATGACTTAACACACACCAACACAACATGGTATTACACAATTTAAACCAGTCATACACCGTTTATGATTTGTGTAAAAACCATTAATGACCTCAAACAACCAACAAGATATGATATTACACCATTTAAACCAATTATACTCGGTTTATAATTGATCATACACCATTAATGACTTCAAACAACCAACAAAAAATGATATTACACCAATCATACACGGTTTGTGATTTGTGTTACACTACTAATTACTTAAAATACACCAAGGAAAAATGATTGCACACTATTTAAACCCATCATACACGGTGTATGATCAATTATGCACTACTAATGACTTAAACAAACAGCTACACAACTTGATATTACACCATTTAAACCAATCATACACCATGTATGATTGATCATACGCCATGACTTGAAACAACCAACATAAAATGATATTACACCATTTAAACCAATCATACATCGTGTATGATTGATCATACACCATTAATGACTTAACACACACCAGTATACTATGATAATATACCATTTAAACCCATCATACACGGTGTATGATTGATCATACATCACTAATTACTTGTAAAACATCAAGAGAAAATGATTTCACACCATTTAAACCAATCATACACGGTATATGATAAATCATACACCAATAATGACTTAAAACACACCATCAAAAAATAATAATAACCCATTTACACCAATCATACACAGTGTATGATTGATCATACACCATAAATGATTTGTAACACACTCACGCTATATGACAAAGATCCATTAATGGCAAATGCATGAAATGATCATTTTACCTTGAATGTCTGATCTGACAACCGTGAAATGTGTAATGACTCAATCTTGGACCTACCGCAATGCTTCAAACCCGTTCTTACAAGGCCTTCTTCTTCTTCTTCTTTCGAGGGCCCAAGTAGGACAAGGAAACACGCAAGACGCTGAGAATGGGGCTCGGGGATTCCAAAATGAGAGAAGAAGAACAAAGAAGAGAGAATGCGAGATGAGAGATGAAAGAAGGAAGACAAACGGGCTGGAAGAGAAGGGAAGGAGATAATGAAAAGCAACATAGTTGACAAAAAGTAAAAAAGTTGTCCTTTTGCATTAAATGAGGGGAGGGAAGGGGGGAGAGAGAGAGTGGACGTGGGAGGTAAAGTGAAAGGAGCAAAATTGTTCAAAAAGGTTGGTTTAGAGAGAGAGGGGTTGGAAAAAAATTAAACTTGGGGAGGGGGTCTTTTTCGTACGATTTCCCAAAATAATCTCATGTCGATTCAAACCTAAAATACTTTACCGTGACAAAATCTAAAATAATTGATTTTTAAAAAAAATGTTATACCCACAGTGGATTCGAAAGGATCCGAGTTGGGTCAAAATTTGGACTCTAGCGGGTCTATGAATTTTAGCGGGTTCATGGATTATAGCAAATCCAACAAACTACACGAATGCTAACATGTCCATGGATTATAGCAAATCCAACAAATTATGCGGACTCTAACGGGTCCGTGGATTTTACCGGATCCAACAAATTACTCGGACTCTAACGGGCTCACGAATTTTAGCAGATCCACGACACCTAGTAGTTTCAACAAGTTGTATGGGATTCGTTAAAAAAAAAAAAAAATTTGATTCGACAAATGGATTACTAATTAAAAAAAATGTACAAAAAAAATTGAACAAAGGGATACTATGCGTACCCCCAAATGTTATTTATTTATTCAATTTTTATTTTTTTCTTTTCTTTTTTTAAACGGAAAAGAAAATTAAAAAGAACAAGAAAAAAAAAATATGCTGCAGCAAAAATCCAAAACATTCAAAATCAAATTGAAATACTTTTCAATACTCTTTACTTCAAAAGAACTACGTTAGCCTGATCCCGAAAAGAATACATAGGAAACCCGAAATAAAAAGCCGGGTGTGGTTACAAATATTATAAAATCAATTTGAAAATTTTTGTATCCTTTCTAGAACTACATTGAATTGATCTCAGAGTGGGTACATAGGAAACCCGAGATTAAATTACGGGTACAATCACAATTTAAAAATTCCAAATCTAAAATGCCGGACTCATGTGGTTTGACCAAGAACAACCTAGAATTAAGGTTGATTTGACCAGGATACAAAATGACATAAAAGAACTTAAGCTCAAAGTTTAAAGGGAAAAAAAATAAAATAAAAAGAAAGAGGAAATATGAATGAGTTGGACAAAAAAGGCTTCAGTTAGCTAACTGAGATCCAACCCCTCTAATTTAAATACAACATAAAATTGAACTACGAATTGCTTAATCTCTTAAAGGGGTACATAGGCAACCAAATTTAGGTGCAGCCTAAATAAAAAAATAAATTCTTTTTCTCTCGTGGGATTAATATCAAGTCAATATTCTAGTTAGTTGATTCAATTCGATTTGACCCGGGTAACCTAAACCAAATAGCTTCTATGTCCAATCCAAAACAAAATACCTCCAATGTCTGGTCCAAATTCAAAATGACTCCCATGTCAAGACCTAAGCTCAAAAAAACTTCCATGTCAAACCTAAATCTAAATTAAATTTCATTTTATACCCGAATCCAAGATTAATGTTATCGAGCTCAAACTCAAATTCAAAATAACATAAACCTTAAATTGACTTCTATGTCACACTTAAACCCAAATTTATGTTAAATCCAAATTCAAAAGAGCTTTCATGTCAAACCAAAATTAAACTTAAAACTAAATTCCTAAGCCAAGCTGACTTCTATATCGAGTCCCAATTCAAAGTAAATCTCATTTCAATCTCAAATCCTAGATGCCAAACCTAAAGCAAGATGTATTTCAAATTAAACTCAAATTTAAAGGACGTTTTAGTCAATTTTATGGTCAAGTCAAACCTCAAATCCAAACTAAAATCGAGTCAAACCCCAAATTCAAATTAATTCCAAGTCAAACCCCAAATCCCAATTAATTTCAGGTCAAACCCCAATCCAGATAAATTCTAAGTCAAACTCCAATCCAAATAAATATCAAGTCAAACCTTGATGTAAGAAAATAACTTCCCGGTCAAACTGAAACTTGAGACTACTTTCTAGTCAAATAAATGAAGATTGCTTCCAAATCTAAACTTAAACCAAAATTACTTCCCGACCAAATCAAAATCCAAATTTCCAAATCAAGTCTAAATTTTCAAGTCAAGTCTAAACCAAAGCCAAATCAAGTCCAACATGATTTGTAAGTCAAACTTAAGCCCAAATTAAACTCCAAGCCAAAAAGACTTGCAGGTCAAACCTAAATCCAAAATACTTTTCAAGTCAAACCAAAGTACAAGTGACTCCTAATCCAAGATTAAACCCAAATAACCTTCAAGTTGAACATTCCAAAATAAAAATAAACCTAAAATGTCTCCTGTAGATGTAAATCAATTAATTGACTAGTCACTTCGTCGATTGGTTAAAACATAAACAAATGATCAGTCGGAATCGAAAGGTATTCCCCTAAGGGAGACGTAATTAAGGGTGTACCTCACCTTGAATAGAGTCGTTTCCTAATTAATAAAACCTATGTACACCTTGTATATAGGGAAATTCATGGTTTGCAAATTTCATATTTTTGCTCAACAGCATCATTTGCCAAATTTCTAAGGGAGGGGTCACCAATGCTGGGCTGTACTTACTATTACCCATTCCTAGCCAACCGTGGGAAGATGTCAACATGGATTTCGTGTTGGGTTTGCCAAGAACCACTGGGGGTATTGATTCAATTTTTGTCATGGTTGATCGCTTTTCAAGGATGGCACACTTCATTGGGTGCAAACGAGCTGCAAACGCCATTCATGCTGCAGGGCTTTACTTCAAGGAGGTTTACAATGTACACAGATTACCTATGAGTATTGTGTCCAATAGGGATGTACGCTTTGTTAATCATTTATGGAGGACTTTATGGTAGACGGCCAACACGTCCTTAGCTTTTAGCACCGTCCATCACCCCCAAACCGATGGAAAAACCGAGGTCATCAATCGATCCCTTGGAAACCTTCTTCATTGCCTTGTAGCAGAAAACGCCAAGGGTTTGGAGTCCAAGTTTCACCAAGCAAAATTTGCTAACAATAGCTCCGTCAACCGCAGTACTGGATTTGCTCCATTTCACGTTGTTTACGGGTTTGTCCCTCGAGCTCCAGACTTGGCACCATCTCCTGACTTAACTGGACAACATGGCAAGGCTGAAGACTTCATCTCTGCTCTTAAGGACATGCATGAACAAACTTGGGTCTGATTGTTAGAAGCTACTGCCAAGTACAAATCTGACTCTGACGAAAAGAGAAGACGGGTCTAGTTCTAAGTTGGTGACAAGGTATGGGTTGTTTTGACACGCAAAAGTTACCCCGCTTAGGAATACAACAAGCTTACTGCTTGCAAGATTGGCCCTTTGACGGTTCTGGAAAAGATCAACGATAACACTTACCATCTCCAACTCCCTCCCAGTATGAGAACCTCCGATGTCTTCAATATCAAGAACCTCACTCTGTATCATGGCGAGAGTGACACAACCGAACCCTAGGAAAATTCGAGGGCGAATTCTCTCCAACCAAGGAAGGATGATGCAGCAAGCCAAGACGATTACCAGGTGAGACGGGATTACTAAGCTGGGTAAACAAACTTGGTGTAAAGGTTGGCGGAAGGAAGCTTAGCGTGACACCAAGAATAGGCTAGCACCAACTCAATGGGATGTCAGCCGTGATCTTGTGATTTCCAGCCGAGTTCTTAACAAATTTAGTTTGTTTCCTTCTTTTATGCTGATTTCATTGTGATTTGATTTAGTTTTTATTTTTTCTAATTTTGATAATTGTTGTAAATTTGAAATCAAATCTTCTTTATTCCTCCCTATAATTGGGAGAAGTCTAGGCTAGTTTAATTAATTTTTCCAATTTAAATACTTAGATCGTTTTTTTTTTTTTTTTTTACTCGTTTCTCGACGTGTGAGAAACTGAGCTTTCACTTTCCCCCTTGTAATTTCCATTATTTATTAATAAAGTTCAAAGCTAAGATCGTTGAACCTTCCCGTACCCCTTTGTCCATTCACGTGCTGCATCAACTTGCAACGATGTCTTGAGTTAGAATTAAGAATTTTTACGTAAAGCTCATGAGTAAAAGCAAAATATTTCCAAGGAGATTAGTGTCTCAACGAGTGTTACCCTATGGTGTGTGGCGGAGTTTAACAAGAGTTTCAACAAATTACTTCTTTTTAATCTCTTATATATTTAATTTAATTTGATTTTAAATTAAAACATGTTTATCAAACTAAGAAGCTCCCTGAATCAGGCACAATTGGGAAGCTCTCCATCTTGGGGGTGTCGGAGCCTGCTTGAAGGAAGAAATCTCCTTATGACCGGTTTAAGATGGAATGTTCATAGTGGAAATAATATCAATATCTGGGACGAATTTTGGCTCTCCTCCCTCCCAATCCGTCCCCTAGACCAGCCCCAGGTTCCGGGTGATTTCCCCATGACGTTTTCGGAACTCATCTCCCATGACCGCAGATGTTGGAATAATGATTACCTCACAGCGTTGTTCAACCCGGATCAGGTGAAAGTCATTCAGTCCATCCCCATTGGCAATCCGTATGATGATGACTCCCTTATTTGGCATTTCTCTCAATCTGGTGTTTACATAGTTGAATTAGGGTACCACATCCGGCGTTACGGTTCCATCCATGCCCCTTGTCAATCCAAAGCGTTGTCCTCTGCTATTCCCAATGAGCACGCCATTTCTTGTATTTGGAACCTGAAGGCATGTCCTCGAGTGAAGCACTTCATCCGGAGGGCCTTTTCAAATGCTCTGTCCTCTAAGGAAACCCTTTTCTCTCGTAAGATTTCCCACAACCAAAGTTGTCCGCGCTGCCAAGCTCCGGTTGAGTCTTCCGAGCATGCTTTGTTCTTCTGCCCCTCAACGTGAGCTTCTTGGTTTGGGTCCAAATGGGGCTTTCGCCCTCCGGTTACTAGTTTCAGGGGTTTTGTTCGGTGGTGGGAGCATGTTTCTATTGAATTGGGTTTGACTAACGATGATCTCAGCCACATTGCCTATCTTTGTTGGGGACTTTGGAAAGCAAGGAATGAATTCATTTTTGAGAATCGTCGATGTGACCCCTCTAAGGTCGCAGTGGTGGCTTCTGCACAAGCTGCTGAGTTCGGTAGTGCTCTTTTCAAAGGAGAAGCGGCCTCAGTTCAGGCCCATGGTCCTCAACCTTCCTCAGGCACTTCTGGGTGGACCCCCCCAAATCCAAATTGTCTTAAAATTAACTGTGATGCATCTTGGTCTCGTGACCGGGGATCATTGCAATCGCTTGTATTATGCGTGATTGTACAAGTTTGATGGTTGGTGGTTGGTGTGGCTCGGTGAATGCATCCTCCCCTCGTATGGTAGAAGCCTTGGTGATTCGGGCAGCGTGTTCTCTTGCATTATCCCAGGATTGGTGGCGCATCACCATTGAATCGGACTGCATGGATGTCATCTCTTCTATTTGTGGCGACACAATGGTCCCTCATGAAATTGCGGTGATTGTTAATGATATAGGTTTTCTCGAGTCATCGTTGTCTTTGGTTCAGTTTGTTTGAACCCCTAGGGTTTGTAACAAGGCGGCCCATTTTGTTGCGTCTTTGCATTCGAGGTTGTCCCGTGTGTTGGAAAAATGATACAAGCTAACATTTAATTTTATGAGGAAGTTGTATCCCACATCGGAAAAAACTAGTCTGAGTGATCTTTTCCTCAACAGGTATATTTATTATTCAAGAAATACTTTAACCGCACCTACTAAATAACCGTTTGCAATTACAAGCTATTTAGGGTCACTAAAAGTGTGACCGTTGAGAATTTATTAACAAAATAATGGTGAAATTTATTACGTTTGTTTATAACTGTTGGAATTTATTGCACCCCGTTTTAATACCTCTAGCCCTTTTCTGTATTTAGTTTTATATATATATGTACATATATATCTCAACCATTTTGCCCAAATATCTCGGCTTCTCATCCTCCACTACCGAAACAGCTCAACTACGCTCGAATCCTTTGAGCTATGTTCCTCATATACCCATTACACATTTCTCTAAGTTTTCTCAAAAACAAAAAAAAAAAATTTTTTTTGAAACCCCCCATTTCGAGACTTCTTTTTCCTCTCTCTCGCTCTTCAAGATTGGGCAAGGTTCAAGGTACTCCTACCCAACAATTAACGGATGCACGTTAAGCGTCAAATTGCGTTAATCCTGGAGGACGACCGCCAGTTATACTGTGTGCACCAGAGCAGCAGCGAAATCATCTTTTAGGACAGTGGTCTCTACCACGGCGCGATATCATTATTTTGTAAGATCTTTCTAATTTGCTTTCTCTTTTTTGGTAGCCAATTTTCTAACAATTATTTGATTGCTTTGTTTAGATAATTATTTCTGAATTTCACTACTTTTTTGCTACGATTTTATTGCAATTTTTACTAAATTATTTACTGTAATTTTTGAAAGCAAGTTTCACTATGTTCTCATTGCTATTAGCTACAAAGTAGCTATTTTTCTAACAATCTAAAAGACGAATTTCGATTTGGGTTGAGAAGTATAAATTTTCCGGTAATTTTAGAAAGGAAATTTGAAGAATTGAAAAAAGAGAAAAAAAATTTTAATGATTCAATTAATCTGGAAATTCCAGTCAAAAGGAGAGAATGTAGAGTTTAAAAATTTGTTGGGTTGAGGTATGTGTTGGTGGTGTTACTTGGCTATTGGTCTGTTTCTCTTTGCTATTTTCTAGTTACCTTCATTTTTGAAGTATTCAGATCTTCAAGATCTGAATCTCAATTTGGATGTTCATTTAATTTTCCTCTTGATTGATTAAATCGAAAAAAAATTAAAAAAAGGTGGGGAATTTGGGGTGTTGGAATCGCACCCACTGAAGAGAGAGATATATAAAAATATATATATATATAGTGTAAAGATTCCCTTAAATGCAGTGCACTATGCTACTTCAAGAAAAAATGGTCTTCAAGACTTGGGAAGCATTAATTTGTAGAAATCATTTGTGAAAGACCTTTGTCAAAATTGAGATAATGATCTTTCAAATTTAGAATTGCTCAATTATTTTATGGATCTAAGGGACTAAATAAATTGGGCTTTTAAGTGTAGAGAGAGAAAGAGAAAGAAAGGTGAACATAGTAGGGGATGTGTTGAAATTAACAACGAGGAATGAAAAAGGGAAGAAGGAGGGGGGAGGGGGGGGGGGGGGGCGGGGCGGCGCGGCATGTAAATTTAAGTAATGAAAAACAAGCAGTGGACCTGTTTTTCTTTTTCTATAAAAGGAAAAGGATTTATATGCCTTAATTTAAACGTATAGGTGATGTTTACGTTCGTATTATTGTTTCTACACACATTGTGAATACTTTCTAAGTTTACCTTAAAAAGTTGAAGGATAACTATCATGGTTGTAGAATATTGGATATCCCTAAATGGTTGAGAAAACTTGGTTTTCTTTTGGAATCTTAGAAGTGTCTAATTGATTAGGATCTTCTTGAAGTCCTTGGTTGTCACTAGTCGGGATGGACTGGTTTCGGAGATGGGTCATTACTGTTTAAGAATTGGACTGTGTCTAAAGCCCTGGTTTGTCTCCTAAGTGTCCCGATTTTTTGGGCACTTGATTAGGTGGCCTAGGTAGCATTGGATTTCTCACTATTTTTGAACATCCTTCAGTTTCTTTTTTTTTTTCATCGGAAAAGATGCTTATGCTTGAGACTAACCGTTTGTCTTGAAGTGAGAAAGTTCTAGGTACATCTGATCAGTGGAGCGGTTCGACGTTAATCGCTTGTTTGGCCTCGTGTATGGTCGGTTGAGAATCTAGAGTAGATTTTTGCTTTGGTGGAGCGATTTCGGTGTTAAATTGCTCGAGCCTGACCCTCTTGATGGTCGGAGGAGAGTCCTTGGTTTGGATTCTGTTTCGGTGTTGTTTTGAACACCTGTGCATGGTTCTGGTGCTACTGTTGTGTGGCTGACCATGCTGTACGGAAATTAAATTATGTGTTTTTTCAATTTTCTGTGTTATTGTCATGGTTAATACGTGTTTAATGCTTGAGGTTGATTGTGAACATATTAGAATGAGGTCTTGAATCTAGAGTGG
Source organism: Simmondsia chinensis (assembly GCA_018398585.1). NCBI lineage: Eukaryota > Viridiplantae > Streptophyta > Magnoliopsida > Caryophyllales > Simmondsiaceae > Simmondsia > Simmondsia chinensis. The sequence continues at coordinate 11,581,398 of JAGTTD010000003.1, read as the reverse complement.
CAACTCTTAGGTTAGGCATGTCTAGTTGCACAATCTTGAATCCCTTGTTTAGGTAAAGTAAGGTATATTTGAGTTTTAATCATGAAATTAATCTTGTATGTGAGGGTTGTTTTCCTTGCATATTTGGAGTGACTAAGTGAAACAGTTGATTCTTGTAAAGGGCTAATGGGACTTATGAGATTTTGTGAAAATCCATAGGTGATTTGTATATTAGTGATGATGTGTCTCATGTGCTTCCCATGGCTAGCTATGTTTGAAGCAAGTTGAACATATGTTCTAGAAATGATGAAAATCATGTTGTTTTAAGTGTTGAAATATGTCTCTTTCAAGTCGAATGTGCTGCTACAAGTTGTTATGGGCTATCAACTGCTGTATGTTGTTGTTGTTGCTGCTGATTATGACATTTACCTACTAAAGGTTGATGCTGATACTAAATTAGGTGCTGTCCATAATAGTTTTGGGTTGTATGTTGTGTACATACCACAGATTATGGCTATATGCTGCTGAATTTGTTCTTGCTGTAATATTGTACAACTGCTGCTTTTTGGGTTGTTTATGCTGAATTTGCTATGCTTTGCTGAATTTCAGCTTGTGGTTGGGAAAGCATGATATGCCTGAGTCATATGTGGACTTGATGATGTCTTTGGAGACTATTATGCCCTTAGGTCATTGTTTCACGCCCTCTTTTCTAATTTTGAGAAAAGAATAATGTGCATGTTATATAAGAACCTTAATTAATCATGGGCTTGGTACTCAGCTTATTTCTAGATACCTTATTTAGGTTTTTGTCATGTGTTATATGCTCATGTTGGTCATTTGGATGACATACTATATGAACCTAGTCTTCACTTGATGAGGATAAAAACGTGGCATTGTGTTACAAGCTATGCTAAGATGATTGATAGCATTATATTTTAATGAATAAGACAACACTCGACCTATTATATCATATGTCAGTGGTAGATCTAGTCTACATACATGGATCCAAATAATGAATATTGAAGTGCCCTAATTAAATTATTAAGGTACTAGCAAAGTACTATGAATGAGGTTTACATTGCAATAGACTCCTTGTTGTGTTGGATGTCTGATATAAATGAAAGATATTTTACTAATGACAATGAGATGAAAGATATTCTACTAATGACAATGTAATTAGGGTCATTAGCGAGCTATGTTTTGAGACATCCCTTCGAAACCTGTATTGTTTAGTTGTCTTTAATGACTGAGTTGGCAGGTAGAAAAATTGAATGGCCTAGGAATGTAGTGTGAGACATTCCATTGTGGGGGTTATAAGAGCATTTGAAAGCCTATGAGTTATGTTGTCTGATCATAATATTTTCTGAGTATTGTGTTTTTGTCAATGTTTGCTAATTATAGCTAGCGTATGGAAATTAATTATGATAGAAACATTATTTTGGTGACTGTCCAAAGTCAGTGTGAATAACTTGATGATGCTAACACTTGGACTTGAGAGCCTCGCAGAGGCTTGTGTTGCTTCAACTTGAATTGTAAAAGGCACCTTATGAGTTATGGTTAATTCATGGACTACCCTTAATAAAGACAATGTATATACTCCAAGTACGATGAAAAATTGGTATATGGTCTTCTGTGACCTAAACTAGTGGTGATCCAATTGATTTGAGATGCTAATGTTTCACAACTATGAGGATATGTGAAATTGACAAATTCGCAGTATATGCCTTTCGTGCCAATTGTATATACGATATACGTACGATATGTGTACTATTTGAGCACTTGAGGTGGAAATATGATTGATATGATATTTGGTCCACTATTGTGTTATACTGACTCTTGTTGAAGTTAGCAGGTGATGGAGCTAGTTGTTTAACAGCTCGTTGCAGATACCTTAATGTGGGGGTAAGAGCAACTCGTGATTGATGTTGGCAGTGGTCAACTTTCAAGTACTGCTTTGTTATAATACAATGTGAAATGCCATATATGATGGTTGAGCTTGATGCTTTAACCTAACCAATAGTCCGTAACGGGTGGTGTGGACAATGCACACTTGATGGGTTTGGCAAGAGGAGACCTATTCATCTCAGGCATAAGATCGTAAACGGTCTACTCAGAAAAATGATACCACTAAATAGTGTAAGGTTTAAAAAGAACCTTGTGCATCCATTGATAAAGACGCTATGTGATAAAATGGTTGTGAAAACATCGAGGGGGATAGGACTAAAGTCTATATATGAATAAATTGTGATGTATCCAACCTGGTCTTAACAGGTTCAATGTGAAAAGTTATAGTTTCATTCAAGGAAAGCATTGTACTTTATGTTGTCCCTCCCTATGGTGTGATAGTGCGGAGACAGGTCCATAGCCATATGTTTGGTAGTGTAAGCGAGGCTTGCACTTAATGGATACTGTCTATATGTTACCAAGGGTAAGGCTGAGCTTTAGCTCTTAATGGACCCATATCTATATGTTTGGTGGTGTAAGCGAGGCTTGTACTTGATGGATACTGTCTGTATGTTACCAAGAGTAAGGCTGGGCTTTAGCTCTTAATGGACCCATATCCATATGTTTGGTGGTGTGCAGTAACACACACTTGATGGGATCTACCTATGTAGGTGTGGGAGTGTGGCCGCTCCCTATGAAGGTTTAAGACTTCCCTTCTAAAGTGCCTATGAATATCCAAGACGAGCGCATGGCCGATAAAACACGCCAAACCGTAGGAGCTGTCAAGATCTGGAGTTTTGTATGTGTTCGAGTGGCAGACTATACAACCCCTTGTGAGGTTCAAGACGAAAGTCACCTTGCAAGATGTTGGTCCTAAACTTGGGTTGCACTAGGTGACGATTCAAGTCGCGAGACATCGGCACTGAAAAATTGAATTCCCTTTGCCCAAATCTATTCTTATTTGTTCTCTTCCGCTTGTATCCTTTGTGGGGGATTGTTGGAAAAATGATACAAGCTAACATTTAATTTTATGAGGAAGTTGTATCCCACATCGGAAAAAATTAGTCTGAGTGATCTTTTTCTTGACAGGTATATTTATTCTTCGGGAAATACTTTAACCGCACCTACTAAATAACTGTTTGCAATTACTAGCAATTTAGGGTCACTAAAAGTGTGACCGTTGAGAATTTATTAACAAAATAACGGTGAAATTTATTATGTCCGTTTATAACTATTGGAATTTATTGCACCCCATTTTAATACCTCTAACCATTTTCTGTAATTAGTTTTATATATATATGTACGTGTATATCTCAACCATTTTGCCCAAATATCTCGGCTTCTCATCCTCCACTACCGAAACAGCTCAACTACGCTCGAATCCTTTGAGCTATGTTCCTCATATACCCATTACACATTTCTCTAAGTTTTCTCAACAAAAAAAAAAAAATATTTTGAAACCCCCCATTTCGAGACTTCTTTTTCCTCTCTCTCTCTCTCTTCAAGATTGGGCAAGGTTCAAGGTACTCCTACCCTACAATTAACAAGTGCACGTTAAGCGTTGGATTGCATTAATCCTGGAGGATGGCCGCCAGTTATACTGTGTGCACAGGAGCAGCCGCGAAATCGTCTTTTAGGACAGTGGTCTCTACCACGGCGCGGTATCATTATTTGTAAGATATTTCTAATTTGCTCTCTCTTTTTTGGTAGCCAATTTTCTAACAATTATTTGATTGCTTTGTTTAGATAATTATTTCTGAATTTCACTACTTTTTTGCTACGATTTTATTGCAATTTTTACTGAATTATTTACTGTAATTTTTGAGGGCAAGTTTTACTATATTCTCATTGCTATTAGCTGCATCTTTTTTTCTAACACTGTGATCATCTTTGGTGGCGAAATCCCTCACCGGGTCTGTATGAAATTCTTATTAATGATTTATCTAGTGGGTCCTAGCCCTTGGGCTTTTTTCTGTTCAAAAAATAAAAAAAAATGAAGCCTTATTTGATCTAGTTTTGACCTTGTGAGTGGAGGAGTCCAGTTAGGGTGGCGCAACTTACATATGATTTGTGTTTGTAGGATAATTTTTCCCCTCCAGGCTCCACATTATTTAAGTTGCTTGTGGGCAATATGACCCTTGCTGACCCCGTCAACACAAGTGGGTTACATGTGTTGGCCCAATGGCTGACCTGGGCTGATCCATTTGCCATGCTTATCATTTATGCAATAACAAAAAATAATGCAATAGTTTTATCATAGTTCTTGATCTATTTCGGAAATGGTTTACTGTAATTTTATTCTAAAATTGTACTTCTAACTTAAATTATAAAACAAATTAAACCTATTGGGATAAAGACAAGCTGCACAGAAATCAAGAAACCCATTGTGGCAGGACAAACTGTACCGGCTCCAGCAACAGCCAACCAACACCGGCAGCAAGCAATTGACGGTAAGTGAACGGCACCAGACTGAGCACCACACTAGAAACCGCTTACATGACTAACCCCCATCCGCAATCCACGAACCACGGTACCCCGCACATACCATGCCACACCACCAATCAATACCGAGGCCATCTATAATGCCTGACCCCCCGGTAGTATAGCGGTAGCCGCCAAGAAAGCCCCCAGTCAAGGAAAAGCCGAACTTATCCATAATCCCCGGTCAAAGTCTATCCCAAAACTCTTATAAATATAGATCTATGCCCTTTTAAAAGGGGGACAAGAAAAAAGATAAAGAAGGAGAGAAGAGAGAAAAAAGAAGAGGAAAGAACTCAAGGACTTTAAGTGTGGTCCTTCCTTCACGAACCCATCCAACGAATCTATCCAGTCTTGTTTAGGACAAGTTGAGGCAGGCTTCCCGATCTAAGCAGCTTGCTCAATTTATTTTGAAATAAAACCATTACAACAAAAAATATAAATACCAAATGAATATAATCGATAAATATAAATGTATACTATAAAAATAACCCATCTACATAAGATTCTAATATGCTATTCAATATTTATAAATGTATAATTAAATATAGAAACAAGTGAAAAAAGAGAGTTGTTATTGTCTATGATAAAAATAATTATTATCAGAGTAATAATATAATTTATAAATAATAAAAATTATAATATTAGTGTAAAAACTACGATGCTCTTCTAGTAATAATAATTTTACGAGTGTTATCTCGTGCGATGCACGGAAATGTTTATATTTTTTTAATTTTTTATATTATCACATTGCAATTGTATTATACATAAACATTAGTGCATACAATAAAAAATATGATAGATCTTGAACTTTATGATCACACATTAAGATTAAGTATATATCTTAAGTAATAGTAATTCTTGATTGACGATTGAGTATAGACACCGAAAAAATCTGATTTCTCTCTTTACAACTTTTTAATTATCTTTCATGTTCATGAGTTTACATATTGTGGTATGTAAAGAATCAGAATCTTATTTATAGAGAATAAGGGGGTGAATTCCATCAAAACACTTATGGTCATATCCTTTCGTTTAATAAATACGTCTTTCATTAATAAACATGTCTTTTCAATAAAAGACGTGCCTCTTTACTAAGAAACATATCAAAGAAATATACTTGTTTATTAAAAGACAAATTTTTTTATCAAAATATGTCTTTCTCTTAATAGGTGCTTTAGCTTTTTTTTTTTTTAAATGTTGTTTTATGTTAAAATATCTTAGAATTATAGAATATTTAAAATAGAGAATTTTAGAGAAATTTATGAGTAAGAGTTTTGTAATAATATAATCAATAGATAGAGTGTGAGAATATGATTATCGAAATAGAAAAGGATGAAAAAGCGAGTGGTGGATGGTTCCTTATTGGCGGCTTTGCATGGCGCAGCGTAGCTTTCCCTGGTCAAATTCCAAAATTGTTTGTCGACAAATCCAACGCAATCAAAACAAAAGTACAAACCCCTTTTGCCCCAACGTCGTATCTTTCTCCATCACTCTTATGTCACCCATGACGAATTTTCAATACCTCTTTATTTTTTTTTAATGTTATTGTTAGTATATGTTAAAATAAGATCATAATTTTTTAAAACAATTTTTTGACTCTTATATCTTGTGACTCATATTATTGCCATACTAAATTACTAATAGCATTTTTAATGCAATCAATAACATATTTTTCTAAATATAATTAGGCTATAAATAAATTAGAGCTGAAAGAGTTAATGTAAGGGCTGTTAGTTTCTTTTCTCTCTCTGTAGGATCAAAATGCCCTTCAAATAAAATGGGTTTGGTTTTGTACTTTTTCTCCTATGCTTTTTTTTTTTCGGACATTCAATATTTTCAAATGACAAAAAAAAAAAAAAAAAAAAAAAAACCATTCATGCCATCTTTTGGCCTTTTTTATTGTTTTTTATTTTAAAAATATTTTTTATTTGGTGTTATTTCGAGCAGTAGCTCTCAAGGTACTCCATTATATGTTTTCATATGTTTGGGTACCTAGTGATAAATGGTCGAATCTCAAAATACATATAATTTTATACGTATTAGATATCGAATAATTATTAAAATATAAAACACTATTAAATAATTATATTTTCATAATTTAATACTATCCTATTTTGTTGATAAAAAAGTAATATTCTATTTTGATATTAAATTTTTGCCTGTGGTGGTTAGGGGAAAAAAAACATAGAAGAAAAAGTAGAAAATCAAACCCATTTATTTGAAAGGCGTCTTGGCGCTGTATGCAGAAGGTAAAAGAAATTGGAAGCCCTAACATTAACATTTCAGCTCCAATTTTATCAATAACTTGTAAGGGATTTTCTAACATGTGTCCAATGGACACATGTTAAGGTATATTAATTATACCATATTCTAACATTTGATTGGCCAAATGGTAAAAGAAATTGGAAGCCCTAGCATTAACAATTCAGCTCCAGTTTTATCAATAACTTATAAGGAATTTTCTAATATGGGCCCAATGGACACATGTTAAGGTATATTAATTGCACCATATTTTAGCATTTGACTAGCCAAATTATAGGGTATAAGGATCCACGCCCAATGGGTACAACCCTGCATGGGGCATTAATTTTTATTTTATTATCTAAAAAGTAACATATATATATATATATATATATATATATATATTACTGATATATTAATTTAGTACAATTAATATGTAATATTTTCAAAAATTTAATATACACTTATATGTACTAAAGCAATCAATTATACATAATATGTTTTTATTAAAAATATGATAACTTTTAAAATACATAATAAATATATGATAACTTTTAGGTTAAATTATAGAAAACCTCCTTTAACTTTTGCTTCAGTAGTAGAAAATCCTCATCGCAAATAAAACAACTCACTAGACCCTCTCACTTTAAAAATTTATCACTTTGTCCCAAAATAACTTTTTTTTGACTATTTTTCTTTTCAAAATACAATACTTAATTGTTTAATTTTATTTTTAGGTATGAATTTTCTGTTTTGAAGAAAAATAAAGATTTTTTCTTATATTTTTAAAAAGGGAGGTTTTTTGTATTTATAAAAATTATTATTTTAATCAATTACAGTAATGACTTTATAATATCAATAAAAATATTACATTTTATCTCATAGTATTTTTTATGAAAATTTTATAAATATTTTTTATCTGTTAAACTTATAATATCATTACTATAATTAATTAAAATAATTATATTTTTTTAAATATAGAAAATCTCCTTAATTCTTTTGCTAAAAACATAAAATTTCTATTTTTTTCCTAATAATATAAAATCTTCTTCTAAAAACAAAATTAAACATTTAACTCTTTCATTTTTTAGGGGCAAAATAGTCAAAAATAAGTTGCACGGAGGTTAAGTGATAAATTTTTAAAAGTTAGAAGGTCTTATGAGTAATTTTGTTTGTGAGGAGGTTTTCTTTTTTTTTTTTTCCTTAAAGCAAAAGACAGAGGATTTTCTATAATTTACCCTAACTTTTATAATACATAATCCAACACGCCGTCACCGGATCCCATTAGAACTCCGAAGTTAAGCGTGCTTGGGCGAGAGTAGTACCAGGATGGGTGACCTCCTTGGAAGTCCTCACTCTCAGGTTGGGGGCACTGGGAAACAGCCTCTCTTCAAGCTAACACCCTGAAGGGGGGAGGCTGCGTACATCCACCCCCGAGACCCTGCGTAGGCAGGAACCTTTGAGGCATTGGGTATGTTCCTTTTTATAATACATAATAAACTTAAAAAATAATATAAATGTTTTTGAAAAATTGCACCATGCTGGGGGTAGTACCCATTGCATTTGATCCTTGCCCTAAATTACATATAATAATAACATTTTTAATGATTTTCTATAGTTTAATACATTTTACTATTTGAACTAAGACAAGTTGAGTTTATTCTTTTCGGTATTTGCAATATTGGGTTTTTTTTTTTTTTTTGGGTTGATTATGGTGGTGACTAATTTGTGAGGTAACAGTGGTTGGTGTATGTAAGTACGTTCATAGGGGTGTAAACAAACAGAGCGTTTAATGAACTACTCGTGTTCGAAATTGATTAGGGCTTGTTTGTGTTCATTAGGAGGGCTCGATAGCTTATCGAACCGAGTTCGAGCAGGCTCGATAAGCTTAACGAGCCGAGTTCGAACAAGGGGGTGCTCGGCTCACTAATGTTCACGAACAGTTTGATAAGGGCCCGATAAGAGCTCGTTAAAGGGCTTGATATCAGCTCGTTAAAGACTCGTTATGAGCTCGATAACAGTTGGTATTAGCTCAAAAATGGTTAGATAATAACTTAAAAAGCTCGGCTCGTTAATGAGCTCGACTCAATTGCAAGCTTGGCTAGGTTTTAAATACGATTGGGCTCGATAACGAGCTCGACTCGACTCGATAACGTGCTCGACTCGGCTCAATAAGCCTAACGAGCCTAACCGAGCCGAGTATTGAACACACTATATCCTTATCGAACCGAGTTCGAAAAAGGGTTAGAAATGCTCGATAAGAGCTCGGCTCGAACTCGAGCTCGATAAGCCTTATCGAACGCGATTTCGAACAAGGGGGTGCTTGGCTCGACTCGGCTCGTTTACACCCCATAACAAGCAGCGTATAACCAAATCTATTATTGAAAATGTTATACATAAGACATCTTTTTCTAATCTAGAAGACCATGACGGTCCTTTGTTATGATTCACTTTCATCCAAACAATAAAAGTAAGGAATAAGACAACTAATGAGAATATGATTGCACTTCGGTGTGACCCCATACCATCACAATTCTATATAAAAATGGTTAATTTTTTTACATAAATTTATCAAATTTTGAAATAGAGTGTCTATATCAAATTGGATGTTTTGGTTGTGGTTTTGGGCTTGACTTTTTTTGTTTTTGCAAGTTTTCTTGTTATTTTTATAAGTGTAGAATACAATGAATGGGTACATAAGTCTTGGGCCCATATGGCCCAATATACAAATATTAATGATCTATACAATTATTCTCACATCCCCCCTCAATCAAAGTAGGAAATAAATGAATGCGAAGATTTTGTGTCTAAATAAAAGAAATAAATGGTGTGGAAGACTTTTGGTGAAAATATATGCAATCTGTTGTGAAGAGGGTACATAAAGAACTTGAATAAGGCCCATCTAAACATGCTCACGAACAAAGTGAATGTTAATTTCAATGTATTTGGTATGAACATGCTGCACAGGGTTAGTAGACAAGTATGTAGCTGAAAGATTGTTATAATAAACCAAGGCAGTTTGGGAGTTAAAACACCAAGTTCATCTAACAAGAAGCGTATCCAACAGAATTCAGAGATGGCATTTGCCACAGTACAGTATTCAGCCTCCACACTAGAGTGAGAAATGGTAGGCTAGCATTTAGAAGACCAAGATATGATATTGCCACCAAGAAAAACACAGAAGCCAGAAGCAAAACAATGGTTATTAGGACATCCTGCCCAGTCAGCATCAGAATAGACCACAAGCTGATCTAAAGATGTAGGAGAGATAGTCAAACTGTGGTCAGTGGTACCCTTGATGTAGCAAAGAATGTGTTTCACAGTGACTCAATGTGGAAGACGAGAAGCATGCATAAAATGACATGCCTATTGCACTGCATATGAAATATCAGGATGTGAAAAGGTAAGATACTGCAAGGCACCAACAACAGACCAATATAAAGTAGGATCATATTGTAGGGCACAAACAACAGACCGAGAAGTAGGATTGGTCATAAGGTCGCCATCGATTAACGACAGCTTTGACTTGGAATCAGTAAGCATGGCAACTGGTTTGCATGAAAGCATGTCATTCTTATCAAGAAGATGATAAGTATACTTTGATTGAGATAAAAATAAGCCTATAGAGAGATGAGTGACTGTAATCCCAAGAAAATAATTAAGGTGTCCCAAATTTGTTATATCAAATTCACATCGAAGAGAGTGAAGCAGAGCATGAAGTCAGGAATCAAAACAAGCCATGATAGCAATATCATCCACATGTACTAATAAGATAGCCATGTCAACTTCTCGATGTAAAACAAATAACGACGAATCAGACTTACAACTATGAAAGCTAAGTCAATGGAGAAATGTAGAAAATCGATTATACCATGCACATGGTGCTTGCTGAAGACCATAGAGAGACTTGTTCAACTTGGAAACATGATCAAGAAACTGGGAATCCACAAATCCAGGCAGTTGCCTCATGTAAACTTCTTCTTTGAGGTTACTGTTAGGGAAAATCCTAATGCGGAAGCGAAAACCCTGGTAACTTGATTCGATTCAAATAATATGACTTACGCAAAACGAGAAGTAAACAAATATGGAGAAAGAAAGAACAAAACAAGAACACACAATATTTACGTGGAAACCCCTCTACAATCGAGAGGGGAGAAAACCACGGGCGGAGATGGAGATTCTTTATTAACTGAACGGAAGGATTACAACGTCACTTCCCAAACGAGATATATGGAAGAATTACAATCACTCCCTCTGAACTCTCGTAGCACTCGAATATCTTGGAGGAATTACAAAGTCACCTCTTTTTCTTAATGGCGGCTCACACGCTCTTTGATTGGATACGTATGGGAGAAACCTCTCGCCTAAACCAAAGCCCTAAGCCCTTATTTATAGAAAATAATTAGGGCCGGCGGAAAACGACTCCCGATCGATCGGCCACTGCGGATCGATTGGCCCCTTCACGGCCAAGAATTCGAATCCTTTCCTTAAATCACCGATCGATCGGGAGGGAATGCCGATAGATCGGGTGATTAAGGAAAGGATTTGGAATCTTGGCCGTGAAGGGGCCGATCGATCAGGACCTTCCCAATCTATCGGGAGTCATTTTCCGCCGGCCCTAATTATTTTCTATAAATAAGGGCTTAGGGTTTTGGTTTAGGCGAGAGGTTTCTCCCATACGTATCCAATCAAAGAGCGTGTGAGCCGCCATTAAGAAAAAGAGGTGACTTTGTAATTCCTCCAAGATATTCGAGTGCTACGAGAGTTCAGAGGGAGTGATTGTAATTCTTCCATATATCTCGTTTGGGAAGTGACGTTGTAATCCTTCCGTTCAGTTAATAAAGAATCTCCATCTCCGCCCGTGGTTTTCTCCCCTCTCGATTGTAGAGGGGTTTCCACGTAAATATTGTGTGTTCTTGTTTTGTTCTTTCTTTCTCCATATTTGTTTATTTCTCGTTTTGCGTGAGTCATATTATTTGAATCGAATCAAGTTACCAAGGTTTTCGCTTCCGCATTAGGATTTTTCCTAACAAACTGGTATCAGAGCCCTGTTTATTTCGATTTGATAATATGACGTCTGCAATTAGATCCGAAATTGAGAAGTTTGGTGGTCAAGGGAGCTTCAGTTTATGGCAGGTTCGCGTTAAGGGTCCCTTGACTCAGAATGGCTTGAAGAAAACTTTAGATGGGAAAGAGAAGAAATCAGAGAATCTTACAGAAGCACAATGGGAGGAGTTGGATGAGAAGGCGCTCACAGCAATTCAGATGTGTCTTACCGATGACGTTTTGACAGAAGTTCCGGAAGTGAAGACCGCTAAGGAGTTATGGGAGAAATTGCAGGATATGTTCTGTTTCAAGTCTGTCTCCAACAAACTCGCAGTTAAGCGCCGGTTGTTCACATTTTGCATGTTAGAAGGTATGTCACTTAAGAACCACGTCAGTGAATTTAATTCAATTATTCAAGATTTGAAAGAATTGGATGATGTTCCTAAGGATGAAGATTAGGCAATGTTGTTGTTATGTTCTGTGTCTACTTCGTATAAGGGCTTTGTCAGAAGCATGATTTATGGGGGTAGACAAACCATATCTGTTGATGAAGTTAAGAGATACCTACTGAGTCAAGAACGAGTAGATAGGGAATTATCTGACTCTGTGTATAACTCAGGTAGTGGTTTATTTGTGAGGGGGAGAACCGAGTATGATCATAGTGGAAACAAGTCTAAGTCTAGGTATCATGACCTAACCTGTAACTACTGTCGTAAGAAAGGGCACATTAAGAAAGACTGTTATAAGCTTAAGAGAAAATTAGAAGCAGATAACAGGTCTGACCAGAGATCCATAGCAGCTAGTGTTGTGAATGGTGAGAATGAAGATTTTCTATTGTCTGTGTCTGAACCTCAGCTCAACTTGAAAGATAGTTGGTTTTTGGATTCGGGTTGCTCCTATCATGTCTGACCCAACCGGGATTGGTTTTCCACATACGAGTCTGTTCGAGGTGGAGTTGCTTGGATGGGTAATGATAATCCATGCAAAGTTTTGGGGGTAGGAACAATTCGTTTTAGGATGTTCGATGGCACTATCAGGGTTTTGGGCGATGTTCGTCATGTTCCTGATTTGAAGAAAAATCTCATCTCCTTGGGTACTCTTGAATCTAAAGGGTACAGGTACACAGCTGAAAGTGGAGTTTTGAAGGTCGTTAAGGGTCCAGTGACAGTTCTGAAGGGCAGAAGGTCAGGTACGTTGTATGAGCTTGTCGGTTCCACATTTGTTAGATCTGTTGCAGTATCTTCATCATCCTTGTTGTTGACAGAACCAGAGATCACAAATTTAGGACGTTTGAGATTGGATCGTTTAGGTGATAGGTGTCTGTCTGAGCACAGTGTAAGAGGCTCTTTGTGTGGTCAGTCCAGAGGACTGCTGGTATGTGAACAAGGGCTTTATATGAAACATAAAGGTTTTCTCTTCAAACAATTCTTGACGATATGTGTCACGTTTGGTGAGTCTTCATTATTGTTATCTCCACAAAAAATGTCATCAGTTGTTTGTGATTCAGGTCAGGTGAGTAAGCCAGAGGGAGTTCAGTTCAGTAACATAGCAGCGGGTGGCTGTTTCAGTTGATGTGTCAAGAGCCAATTCAGAGAAGAAGATTGGCATTGCTGATAACCTCTCAGATATGTTCACTCAGTTTCTCCCTAACAGGAAGTTCAAGCTTCGCACGGTTAGGTTTCGTACTCCGTTGTGTTAACCCCGTGTGTGGGGGTTTTGTGGAGAAGGTGGAGGTAATTCTTTTATGTATGTAATTTGAGCCAAGGTAGAGATTTGTTAGGTTATGTCTCAAATTACTTGTTTTATTTTATATGGGGCTGCCGTGTGCTCACCGATCGATCGGGAGGGAAAGCCGATCGATCGGATGATTTAAGGAAAGGATTCGGATTCTTGGCCGTGAAGGGGCCGATCGATCGGGAGTCATTTCCGCCGGCCCTAATTATTTTCTATAAATAAGGGCTTAGGGTTTCGGTTTAGGCGAGAGGTTTCTCCCATACGTATCCAATCAAAGAGCGTGTGAGCTGCCATTAAGAAAAAGAGGTGACTTCGTAATTCCTCCAAGATATTCGAGTGCTACGAGAGTTCAGAGGGAGTGATTGTAATTCTTCCATATATCTCGTTTGGGAAGTGACGTTGTAATTCTTCCGTTCAGTTAATAAAGAATCTCCATCTCCGCCCGTGGTTTTCTCCCCTCTCGATTGTAGAGTGGTTTCCACGTAAATATTGTGTATTCTTGTTTTGTTCTTTCTTTCTCCATATTTGTTTACTTCTCGTTTTGCGTGAGTCATATTATTTGAATCGAATCAAGTTACCAGGGTTTTCGCTTCCGCATTAGGATTTTCCCTAACAGTTACCATTCAAGAAAGCATTTTTGACATCGAGTTGATGAATAGGCCACTTACGGGAAGTGGCAATAGTGAGGACAGTACGAACTGTAGTTGGCTTGACAATAGAACTAAAAGTTTCACCATAATCAATCCCATATCATTACGTGAATCCCTAAGCCACCAATCAAGCTTTGTTGCATTCAACTTGTCCTGTTGGAGTTCGCTTAGTTTCAAAAATCCATTTGGACCCAACTACATTAGCATGATCTAGGCGAGGTACCAGCGTTCAAGTATTGTTACATAAAAGGGCATTATATTCATCAAGCATTCTATTTTTACAATTATCATCCTCAAGAGCTTGCTTATAAGAGTACAAAATGTCGGGCAAAACAGTATGAGCAAGCATAGAAGGTTTAAAAAGAGGCTTCACAATACCAAATTTATAGCGAGTGATCATAGAGTGAACTGAGGTGATTGGAGCAGGGGGTGTGGCGGGGGCAGGAGGTGACCGCTATTGAGTAGGAACTTCGTCAATAGCTCCTTCGGTTGGTGTCAGCGAGGGGAGCGGAGGAGTAGAGACCATGGCAGGAGCATGGTGGACATCGTTCACGGCAATAGGATCCGATCGACCAATGGGTGAGGGAGTCCCAACAAAAGGAGACGAGGTGAGTGGTGATGAAAAGACTTGATGAAGACGTTGCATTGTAACATGTGAAAGAGCCCCCAATCATGCAAACGGAAAATTTGTTTCACCGAAGATGACATGTCTAGAAATGATCATTTTGTTAGTGGATAGATCAAGACATTTATAGCCTTTATGATTAAGCGGATATCCCAAGAAAACACATGAGCTAGATCGAGGGGCAAGTTTATGTGGCACAGTTGCACTTAAATTCGGATAACATGCACATTCGGAAACCCGAAGATGATCATACACAACCTTCTTTTTATAAAGACATTGGTAAGGTATCTTATTTTTGATAGAAATAGAGAGCAAGAGATTAATAATGTAAGTAGCAACAAGCACAGTTTCAACCCAATACTCTAGAGGCATACATGCTTAAAAAAGAAGATACCTCATCATGTTACTAACCGTTCTATGCACACGCTTCGCCTTACCATTCTGTTGTGAGGTGTGAGGACATGACACCCGACTGAGAATGCCTTGCCGTGCAAAATGGCCATTAAAATTATGATTAATATATTCGATTTCATTATCACACTGAAAATGCTTAATCTCAACACCTAACTAATTTAAAATGAGATTACGAAACTCAACAAACAAATAAAACACCTTAGATTTGGCACGCGTAGGGTAAATCCATTAAGACATGAAAGTAATCATCCGAAAATAGCAAATAATACTTAAAACTGCTTAAGCTTCCAAACATCAAAATGAACTATCTCAAAAGGAAGAGGTGTGTTGTGACAGACTTTTGAAATGGTAAACAACTATGTTTATTTAGTTGGCAAGTATGACACACACTAGAGTCAGACCAGACACTAGAACAAGAAATTTTTTTTGCTTAACTAAGGAAGACAAAACTAGTGCTCCAGCATGTCCTAGGCGGCGATGCCACATCGAGGAGAAGACTCGTGACGCAATGAGTGATATGGGTTGGACGGATGATGCAGGTACTATGTAGAGAGGTCCCAGGCTGACACATATGTTGATCACAGACTTTGATTTAGGATCCTTGATTAAAAAAAACCACACGAGTCAAATTCAATAAGAAAATTGTTATCTAAACAAAATTGACAGACAAAAAGTAAAATTTTGGAGAGACTTGGGACAAAGAAGACATTATTTAGAATAAAATACCCCACAAGGGTAGAGATAGAACACGATCCAATCCTAGCAATAGACAACGACACACCATTCCCAACAAAAATTTGTTCAATAGCATAATAAGGGGATAGAGAGGCAAGGATACTTGAGTTATTTGTCACGTGGGATGGTGCCCCACTATCCATAACTCAGGAGAAGTCAAGGATAGGGGTCAAGTAGGACTGAGAAGGAATTCGAGAGGCATCGAAACCTAGATAAAGGCCATATAACTAGTGGTAAAAGCATTATTAGCTGGAAAATACTGTGGATAAGAAGGTGCATTACCACTTTGAGGAGTCGTGCCAAATGGGAGAGCTCAAAACAACAGATAAGCATGAGGCATAGACCACAGCATGCCTCGATAGTTAGGACCCACATATTTGGATTCCCTTATTGACCGAAGCCTCGACCATTGCATCCATGGCCACGGCCCCGACAGCCTCTATCATTGCCCCAACCATTACCAAATTACAGACCATAGCCTATTTGTTGCAAGATTTGTTAAACTGGAAGTGTAACCGGTTATTCAGTAGGGGCCGGTTGCCCTTGTACTAGACCGGGTGGTGCGGCGACATTAGAAACCCCGATATCTGCCGAAGGGGTCCCAGTTGCAACTAATACAATGGAAGAACTAGGATTGTCAATATTAAGATGGGATTCTTCATTCATGAGGGTAGACCGAGCCTTAATAAAAGATGGAAGGAACGTGGGACGTGATAGTCGTACAAATAGCACTAAACTCTTTATTATTAGAAAGACCATCCACAGCAGCCAATAACATATCAACATCAGTATTCGAAGCATTAACAGATCGAAGATTATCAGATAAAGACTTGATCTTTGTGAGATATGCAAGCATTGTCAGATTTTATTTCTTTACATTAGTCAATTCTCATTTAAATTACCATTGACATGACTATGCAAATCAGTAAAAAGACAAGAAATCGAACCCCAAAATAAAGCAGCAGCAGTTAAATTGTCATCGTTACCACAGGAAGCACTTGCAAGATCAGAAGAGATTGTACCATGTATCCAAAATATGAGTAGATTGTCGATTTGACACCAATAGTGGGTAGTTTGGATCGGCCAGGGCGGGTGAAGTGGATGACCCATCAAGATGATCACCAATGGCATATCCCTGGCATGCAGAGAGAAAGGATCTACATCAAATAAGATAGGTGGATGCATCTTTCAGATCTAAGGTAGATGAGATCTGATGACAAATATTTGAAATGCTAAATGGACTCGGAGGGCTAGGGTAGCCACTTGGTTCGGTGATCGTCGATGTAAGAGCCGACGGGATTCGAGATGCCGGAGTTGTTGTCGTGGACGAAGCATTAGCCATGGTGACAGGCTATAGAGCACGCATGACTAACAGCGACTGTGGGTGCGACTGAAGGAGACCTGGGGACGACAGCTAGGGACGGCTAGGGTTTGCGGGTGGAGGAGACCAGGTGACGGCAGCTTGGGTTTTATCAGTGAGGGCCGAGTGTCGGCATGAAGCGGCGGTATGGTTTTGTGAAGGCTAGGATTAGCCTAATTATGAGAGGCAATATTTGGCTCTTATACTATGAAAGAATATTAAGGAACCCATTGAATGAGGGAGCCCTCTCGTATATTTATAAGTGTAGAGTACAATGAATGGGTACTTAAGCCCTAGGCCAACATGGCCCAATATACGGATATTAATGACCAATACAATATATTCTAATAGCAACTTTACAAAGTGCTGTTGAGAAATGGCTTTAAAGGACGAGTAGTACTATGAATTACGTTATCAAAATGTAACTGATGTGACTTTCCCAAACAACAAGAGTTGCAATGTTCAATTGAAGAAGAGTGACCAAAAATTCAACAATGTTTATTTAACGTATTCAAAACATTAGCCCCTAAATATCCTAAGCGTTTATGCCAAACATCATCGGAAGTGGAACAAGCAATGAGTCCTATGTGATAGGGAGAGAATCCATAGAGAGAGTTCTTACTGAGTATTCTTAGCAGGCGCGTGCCTGTGTCCTTGTCATTAACATAAAAGGAGTTGAAGCCAAATTCCAAAAGTATAATTATTGTCCTGACAAAGTTTTTTAATAGACAATAGATTGAGTGAGTTTTGGAAGAAGAAGGACACGTGATAGGCAAAGATTGCAAGACATAGTGAAGATTGTAGAGGATCCAACATGTGTAATAGGAAGTAAAGAACCATTACCAACTACAATAGAGTTAGAGCCAGTATAGGGATAAGGATTATGGAGACTACATGCATTAGATAACATGCGGTTAGACATCCCAGAGTCAAGGGATCGAGTGTAATCAATAGGCTTAGTGATAGACATGGCTGAGAAGAAGTGGGAGAGATCTAATTAAGCATACCTTTGTGGGAAATATAGCATAATGTGCCCTCCTTGCTGACAAATTTGACACACACCAGGTTCGAACTCTAGCACACTGTCACCAAATGAATGAGAAACGCGTACTTGCATTTCTTACTTGTGGACCCAGCATTAGATGGACCCAGCGTCCTTGTGGAAGAGCGCCCAATGCTTGCACTTGCTGCGGGGCACGACCACCAGTCTTGCATCCCCCTTGGCCTCCGCCACGATTGGTGTTGCGTCCTCCTCAACCGCCATGATCACCACCCAAGTTATCTTGTTGTTAACTAGTACTTGCAAGTCCATGACCATGATCTAAGGCAGTAACTCCATTAAGTTGAGCCTGGCGCTTTTTCACAAAGGAGAGATGCCTTTAGATCTGCAAAAGAAATGTTGATAAGAAAATTCCACATCAACGTGCCATCAGCACCATACTCAAGATGAAGCTTGAAAAAGGCATAGTGAATGAGCTCCCTATTACGGAAAGGGGGGTTAGTCGTAGCAAGATCCTTAGCTATGGATTTAAAGTCTGAGAGGTAGGCTTCCATAGTCTTGTTAGCAAGTTGGGTTCAGAAGTCAAATTCCTTAGCAAAGAAGTGGTCATGTTTATTTAGGGCATCCCACATATCTTTGGAAGTGGGATGGAAAGTAAAGTCATTAAGGGCGAGGCGGGCAAAGGTTGTGGCATTGCAAGAGCGGATACTTTGATTTGTACAAGTCCATGCCATATCTGGATTTGCGATTGAGAAACCATTAGGGTTGACTATGTAGGAAGTGGTACAAGGGAGCATGCCATTAGTAAATCCCATGAGCTTATGAGCATGCAGAATCATGGAAATTTGCTCAGAGCCATAGAATAGTCAGTAGAGATTTCTAGTTTGATAGTTACCAAGTTAGTGATGTTAGATTCTTAAAAGGAGGAAGGAACAAGCAATAGGGGATTTCTGGTTAGGACAAGGGCACACCACTTGGGGTACCATGAGTAATAGGGGAGGAAATAATCGATGGTAAAGGGGGAAGAGAGGAATTAGTAGTAATACCTTGCATGCCCAGGGTTGGGGAAAGGGAGCAGCTAGAGAAGCCATGCGTGAGGGAGGGAAGAAGAAGTGAACTAGTCATTGTTCCAAAATTAGGGATACTTGAATGGGAGACCCCACCAAGACTCGAGCTATAGGAAGGAAAGGAGGAGGATTGGGTATCGGAAGATATCGTTAGTGGGGCCGCAAGAGGGGGAGGTGGCCGATGAGATAGCGTTAGTTGTGAGAACGCACTTTTGGGGGGGGGGGTGATGGGGTGGAGTTGAATTAGAGCTTGCTGCCACTAAAACCCTAGAAACTAGGTAGGAAGAAAGGGAGGCATAGGGGATCATGGTGGCACCGATACTAGAGGAAGGGAGCGGTGGAGGAGTAATTGATACAATTAGGGTTTTGTTTATGATGCAGCCGCCATCTCCACATGTGAAGGATCAGCAAAAGAAAGACAAGCTTGGCGAGCACATGGCTGGAGTGAACAAGAAACCGGGCTTAACGGCAGTAAGAGGGAAGAATATCAAGACTTGGTGCCACCATTACTTGGCGTGACCATATCCTGATGCCACCACTGGAAGACACGGTTCAAGGGACGCGTGTGAAGTTAGTTATTTTAGATAGAGTTTGATTAGGATTAGAATTAGTTTAAATTCAGATTTAAATATTTTATTTTATTTATTTATTTATTTGTTTTAAATAGAGCACACGGATTGCGATCTCAACCATTAATTCATATCACGCGGATTGCAATCTCGACCGTTGATTAGATTTAAATTTTGAATTAGAGTTAAAACCCTCCTTTATATAAGGAGAGGGACAGCTAGGGCTTAGGTAGCCAGTTTTAGAATGAATTTTATGATTTATTTGTTCATTCTATTCTCAAGAGTGAGAATGAGAGTCGAATTTATCTTTCCCCTGTGATTTTTATTAGAGTTTAATAAAATAAAAGGGAAGGCTGTCGTTTCCTTCCCGTCCCCCTAATCTTCCGCTGCCACGCTGCACCAGTTGGTATCAGAGCTCAGAACGTTTCTGAGGTGGCATCAAGCCGTCAAAGGTACGCTACTATCGAGGAAGTTTTTGATCGAAACCGAATTATGCAAAACGAACGGAGATTAGACAAGTCCGAGGAGAGACTTAGGCGAATCGAGTGTTGCTTGATTTAACTGGGGGAAAATCCTGACTTAAAGTCAGGAACCCAGCCCCAATTAGCACTGGGTGAAAACAAAAATGTGAAAGACAAGATCAAGAATCCGGCATCGGTTGTTGATCTACCGGACACTGAGTCGAGGCAGCATCGGCTCTATATCGGTACCGCCAACATTGAATAACGGGAGGTGGGCACCGACCTTCATGAAGAAATTTTGGAGTTTGAAGAAGATAGCGCCATTATGTTGGGAGAAACTCAATTGATTCTGGGAGTTGTGAGAACGCCATCTCCGAGGAAGCCATTCAGAAGCTAGGGTTGAAGAAGGAGGAACATCCGAACCCTACACGGTGTCTTGGCTCGAGAAAGACAATCAGGTAACTATATCAAGACGTTGCTTGGTCAATTTCTCAATTGGGGACACATATCGGGAAGCGGTTTGGTGTGATGTTGTTACGATGGACGCTTATCACTCATTATTAGGACGTCTGTGGCAATATGATAAGAGCGTCATCCATGACGGAAGAAAGAACACATATAGCTTCGTCTTTGAGGGGATAAAGATCATCTTGAAGCCCAAGAAGGTCGAGGTGCCATGTGTGTCAAGGAACAAAGAACCGGAGCCAGAAGAAAAGGATGTGAGCACCAAAGTAGTTGGCGAGGCCATGTTAGCGCCACCACCAGTAGATGTTACCCATGGAGAACCTATCTTCGATGAGGCACCACAACTAGACCTATCCACCCCACCCATATTTGATGAACCCATGTATGATGAGCCTATCTTTGATGACGAGGAGGAATCGGATGAGGTAGGGAGTCAATCGAGGAAGGATTATCCAGAGGCGTTGGCGTCTTACGTACAGCCAATAATGGAAGAATAGAACCGGCTAAATTGGGAACCCATACCAAGCGTAGAGACAAACGTGGGGGACGAGTACATCAGGCGCCTAATGTGGATGTTACTTGTGATGATCTACATCGGGGCGAGACTGAAAGGCGGGTCGGCTATCCTAATGCCAACCAAGGATGGGACTTGGCGGGACTATGACAACAGTGAGACAACACAGGTGGCGAGAGTGAGAGAGTTACCGGGAGCTGTGATAGAGGTAAGGACAAGGCCGCAATGGAAGTGTCAAGTACCAATAGCGAAGTTATCGGCTCTGCTCCATCACCGGGTTGAGTTCACGCCATCTATGTCACCTAAATGGAGCGAACCCTGGCGGGAGTATACTGATAACAGATTCACCACCAAAATCATCGTACACTGTGAGTATCCTTCATCATTGGCGAGTACTCTAACAATGCCAAGAAGGATACCAACGGTTCCGCGGCTAATTCGAGGACGAATTCTCTCCAACCAGGAGAGGATGAAGCAGCCCTGCCTCCTTTGGTGTATTTCTTGGCGGCACCGTGGTTTAGGCATGGTTGGCATCGATAAGTCGGTGGGGGAAGAGGACACTAGTACAGGGTCAGAAGCGGAGTTGCGTTGGCGAAGCAAGACAAAGCTACCGAGCATCCGAATACGGCGCATAGCTTGGCCGAGGAAGAAGAACACGAGGACCATAGTTAGATCTTTTCTGGCGCGACCTCATACTTGGCGGTTTACTAGAACCATGTGCTTGACCAATGAAGATTGGAGACTCGGTGTGACCAAAGTAGCCGAGAAGAACTAGAGGCAAATTCGAGGACGAATTCTCTCCAACCGGGAGAGCATGATGCAGCCACCATCTCCACGTGTGAAGGATCAGCCAAAGAAAGACAAGTTTGGCAAGTACGTGGCTGGAGTGAACAAGAAACCAGGCTTAACGGCAGTAAAAGGGAAGAATATCAAGACTTGCCGCCACCATTACTTGGCGTGACCATATCCTGACGCTACCACTGGAAGACATGGTTCAAGAGACGTGTGTGAAGTTAGTTATTTTAGATAGAGTTTGATTAAGATTAGAATTAGTTTAAATTCATATTTAAATATTTATTTATTTGATTTATTTATTTGTTTTAAATAGAGCACACGGATTGCGATCTCAACAGTTAATTCATATCACGCAGATTGCGATCTCGACCGTTGATTATATTTAAAATTTGAATTAGAATTAGAACCCTCATTTATATAAGGAGAGGGGTAGCTAGGGTTTAGGTAACCAATTTTAGAATCAATTTTATGAGTTATTTGTTCATTCTATTCTCAAGAGTGAGACTGAGAGTCGAATTTATATTTTTCCTGTAATTTTAATTAGAGTTTAATAAAATAAAAGGGAAGGCCGTCGTTTCCTTCTCGTCCCCCTAATCTTCTGCTGCCGCGCTGCATCAATTTGTCTTGGACGACGGCAGCACTGACAAAGGGAGGGGAGGGCCACCAAGTCCAGCTAATGAGATTAGAGATCTTGGAGAAGCTTTGATACCATGTGCGATTAATGATATATTGTGGCACTCAAAATAGTGATGTAGGTCCTATGTATTATTATAATAAAAGATAAAATATATGATAAAGCTAACCTGATTAAGATATAAACAACCAATTACACCTAAATTAAAGGTAATAAATGCTACAAAATCTAATACTAGAGTGATATATCCTAATTTAAAAAACCGTAACTTATAATGACTTTTCCTTATTATTAGTTTTTTAATTGTCCAAGTAAAAACAAAAAAACAAAGAAGTGAAAACAAGATTATTTTTAGAATTTAATTTGGGAGTTGTTATCATTATCACCAAAATTACTATTACTAGAACAATATTATTAACTTACAAATAATAAGATTTATAAATAGAACACCAAACACACGTACCTACTAAAATGTTATTAATGAAGTTGATTTGACGCATTTGTGGATGACCGTGAATCTTGAGCTCCAAGTGAACGGAAATTACGATTAAAGTCAGACGACCCATATACATAACATATGAGTCTAATCCAACAAATGTTTTATAAGTACTAGTGGTTTTTTTTTTTTTTTAATACTAAAAATATCTAGATTTTAGGTGTCATTTTAAAAAATAACCATTTTTTTTTTTATTTTTCAGAAAATAACTAAATTTTTTATAACTTTTTAATGTTACACTTTAATTTAATGTTGTTAGCATTCGTTTGCTTTTACTTAGGTGGCTTTTTGGAAAAGAAGAAAGAAAATAATTTAAAAGCTTTGAATTTACATTTAAAGTAATTGTAAACACTAAAAAAAATATATTTTAAATATATTAAAAGTTTATTTATATTTTAAAAAAATATATTTTTAAATATAACGTAAGCAAAAATTAATGAATGTTAACAACATTAATATTAAGGTATGATATTGAAAAATTTTAGTATATTTAGGTGGTTTTTTAAAAAATTAAAAAATATAGGTGGTTTTTAAAATCGTGCTTAAAATTTAGGTAGTTAATAAAAACTCTAAATATTATTATATGAACACATGCGGCATGACGTTTAAACCATGTTCCCCAAGCAATTGAGACTTCTGTTACTAAAATACCATGCGGTAATTAAATGTAATCAAATACGTACTTATATTAATCAGTTATAAGCATGTAAACATCAGTCAAAAGTTTGTTAATTTATGAAAATAAAGAATAATATTAATAAGAATAATGTTAATGGAAACAAAACACGTAGTAAACAATACAATACAAATCAATAATTTGAGAGTTAAAAGTGATAAATTTAATAAAATATAGAATATATATTTATTATTTAGTTATAGGCATTGATTATTTTTTATTATCATTTCTTTTTAAGAGAGAAAAATACAGATATGTGTTACGATACGTGCATCATACTGATGAGATCAAGAAAATAAATATTTTAATGTAATATTGGCAATAATATGTAAGCATCCTTTTTAAATAAGAAGATACAAATGCATGTTCAAATATACATTATACGCAAATTTTGTTATGAGAGATTGAGATAGCTAGGGGTGTGTACAGTCCAATTTTTATGAAAATAGCACCAAAATCGGACCAAACCGCATTAATGCTGTTTGAAATTTTTTTCAAACCAAACCAAACCGTTTTAAATTTTAAACAAAACCGGACCAAACCACAAAATATGGTTTGGTTTTGGCTTAACCATAATTCTAAGAAAGCTAAATACTTTATCAATAAAATGTATATGAAAATTAATTACAAATATATATCGGTTTTGTTATACTTGTATATCTGTAATTTTATAGTTTAATTATTTATAAATATTTATGTAACAAAATTTTAATAGTAGTAATTTTCAAGTTATTAATTCCAAAGGTCCTTGTATTTTGTCCTTTGTATTAATTTAGTCCATACACTTTTAATTGTATCAATTTAGTTCATCTACAAGTGTATTGTAGTAATTTAGTCCTTCAAGTAAAATTTATGTTAAGTTGTTAATGAATTTTTTTATGGTTTAGTTAGAGGTTTGGTCAAATTAAATCAATGACATGCATTTGCAGTGAATTACTTGTATTTAATATGATTATGTTGTTAAAATTATATCATTAACTTAGTTTAATTTGGGCAAAGGGGTAAATTAACATAATATAAGTTGTAGAGGAACTAAATCAATACTAAAGGTGCAAAGACTAAATTGACATAATAAAAAAAAAATACAGTGACCTTTGGTACAAATAATCTTTTTGTTTTCCTTCATGTTATCAAGTAAAAATTTGTTAATTACTAATGTTACTTGATATGATTCGGATCGTATAAATAATCATTGAACATTTCTTTATTTTTATGGATTTTATGATTTACGGATTATGTTTGATTTTTAACTGAACCTAAACCGTAAACCCTACTAACCAAAATTTTTAAAATCAAATTATAATTTTTCAAACCATAAATCAAATCAAATCAAACCACAAATTACAGTTTAATCCGATTTGAATTACGATTTGGACCATTTTTTTACACACCCCTAGAGATAGCCATGACAACATACCACAATGATGGTGACACCCATGACCAGAGCATATACGGAATCTAAATATAAATTTATTCTAACTTGAAATATCTTACTTCCACATGTGTAAGGTTGTCACCATCATTAGTATCAAGCCAATAAGATTAACACTAATATCAAACTTGAACTTATCATAGTGTGAGTGAGTGATAGTCTCATAACATATCAATAAAATTATTATAATCACATTAATGACTTAATGAATCCCATTATTTCAATGGGCCCGCCACTGTAAAGAGAATGGGGGTCGAGGGAAATTGCAAGGCTGCAACCTAACGGCAATTTCAGGACAAATTTCTACTCCGTATTTTATTTAAAAATGACCGCAACGTTTTTTAATATATTCATAAAAAAAATTTAATTGGATTGGCCAAATATTTGACTTTTATTTTGGTTGTATATGTGGAGATTAATATACTGTATTTTCTTGTATATTAGATATTGTATTTTATTTTTTAATATTTAACATTTATTAATAATTTAATTTCTAGAGTTAATGATTAGCTCCTCCTCACGTAACCGGCCAAGGACCGTCGATGGGGCCTTCGTTTTGTGTTTTGAATTAGCTTAAGATTCTTCTTCTTGTAGGTAATAATTTAGTTTTTTGTGCTCTTGGTCATGTAATACAAATAGGGGATCTCATTCATGAATGAAATTATCCAATTCTATTCAAAACTTTCTTGTATTTTTTTTAGGGTAAAGTATAAAAAATTCCTCTAACTTTTATTTCAATAACAAAAAAATCACCTAAAAAATAAAATCATTCATTAAACCCTCACAATTTTAAAAATTTATCACTTTGCCCTCAAATAATTTTTTTAGACTATTTTGCCCCTCCAAATAAAATATTTAAGTATTTAAATTTATTTTTAGATATAATTTTATGTTTTAAGGAAAAATAAGAATTTTTTTATATTTTTAGAAAAAAGGGTTTTATATATTTTATAAAAATTATTATTTTAATTCATAATACAAGTGACATTATAATATCAACAAAAATATTATATTTTATCTTATAATATTTTTATAAAAATTTTAAAAATATTTTTTATCTTTTAAACTTATAATATCATTACTATAATTAATTAAAATAATTATATTTGTTATAAACGTAGAAAATTCCCTTAATTCTATTCCAAAAACATAAATTTTTCTAATTTTTACCTAATAATATAAAATTCTCTTCTAAAAATATAATTAAACATTTAACCCCCTTACTTTTGAGGGACAAAATGGTCAAAAAAGTAGCATGAGGATTAAGTAATAAATTTTTAAAAATACGGGTGTTTTATGAGTGCTTCTATTTATAAGAGAGTTTTCTATTTTTGAAGCAAAAATAGAAAATTTTTCTATAATTTACTTTTTTAGAATATTTTGTCAAATTTACTTTTTATAATATAAAAGATATATGAATTCACATAAGAAAAAATTATTGAGTAAAAAAAAAAAAAAAATCATTGCACACTATTTTTTCTTCGTCAAGCGTCATTTTCCTAAGCACGCCTCCTAAAATTGATACACTAAGGCTTTGTTTATTAAGGAGAATACTCTTCCTTGAAAAATACGTACCTTCAAAAAAAAAAATTTCATGAAAAATAAAATTCCTTTTGAAGTTTTCTATTATTTATTTCAATAGAAATTATATTCTCACCTTCCAATGTTTATTATTTGTTTTAAAAGAAAATATTTTTAATCAATCATCTGAACCCAATTATAGGATAATATAGGTAGCAATACAATATGTTTGAGGTTTTCCTATGGTAGTGAAAAAGTTGTCATTTATTGAAAAGTAGCGAAGTTATTACTCTAGTACCCTGAGGTTTGAGCATTTATTATCTACATGACATTTCAATATATATAATGAGATATATCCAGAGGCTTTAAAACTTTACTCCTATGTCTTGGATAAATTTTTGTAAGAATCTGTCTAATTTTGTTATAAAATGCTTATGTAATATATAATTATAATAATATTTACAAGTCATGTAAATGTTTTAAGCAAAAATGCAGCAAATTGCGATAAAAAATCATCGAATATTGATATAAATTTACTAAATATGACTGAAATCATGTAACATATTAGCATTTTTGGCAAAAAAAATTATCAAATTCTAATGAGGATACTCATATATTTTCGAATCATATTTTATTTTAGCATTTTCTAACAAAAATCTATCGAAACTTCAACAATAAAGGTACATGATCGACAAAATTTTAAAACGTAAGGATATTTAAGTGATAAATTGTTCGAACCTCAAGGTACCTCATTGCATATATTGAAACGTCGGGATACCTGAGTGATAAATGGTCAAATTTGAGGATATCTAAGTAATAATAAACCTAAAAAATAGATAACAGAGAAAGGATTTTCCAAAAACGACTCTATAAATAGTTTTTGGTGCTTGGTTGGTATAAACATTATTTCCTAGTGTTCACCATAGCGTGAAGTAATGAAGATCTTTCTAACATAAAATACCAGTCATGATAAAAAATCAAATGGAACCACATAATTTATTCCAGGATTTGGAGCTAATTGATCATTCTTCGTCAAATCCTTGTCCCTCATTATTACCTCTAGTGATCTAAGATTTGATCTAATTCATTTTGGTCTAATCAATATTCGGACTGATATATACCTTCCATATTTTTTGGGTCACTTGGAATCATGACTTTCCTCTTTTAAAAGAAAGTTATTTTCCCTCATTTGAGGGAAAGACATTTCCTTCGGAAAAGCTTTTTCGCTAGAAAGTGTGCGCCAAACAACGGAAAGGAGGAAAAATACATTATCAGAATTGGTCTTATTCTTTTCCTTCATTTGTTTAGAAATCTTTGACAAAAGATTTTTTATAGGATAAAGTTTTTCACCCAACCAGTGGAAAACGACATCCTTGTAAAATAGGGAAGTCAATATTATAAGTCGCTTATAAAGCTTTGCGTTTTTCCTTGGTCAAAATTTGGATCGATCAGTTCGGTGAACTTATAGACTAAATAGCCAAATCCACTTGGACTCTACGGTCTAGACTACTACTTGAATACCCCATACCACCACTAATCCTCTATTTGAAATTTCGATTTGTTGGTTTATCGTGGAAGTCACCATCTTGAATGAGAAAAGATTCTTGTTGGTCAAAATCCGGACCAAAATAATCTGAAGACCGAGGAATAAATTTTACAATACTGATTGGGTTTACTATTCAACAAATTTAGTTGATCTAGTCCAAGCTCTATCTTGAACCCCTATTTTACTACGTTTAGAATATTAATTACACTAAATATGTATTCAACTATAATAAAAATCTATTAAAGTTCAAATCAAATATCGTGGATAGGGTCATATAGTGAAGACCGCCATTTCGAATACTATAAGGCATATGGTTTATGTCAAGCTATGTGCACAAAATTTTTTTTTATAATATATTATATTTCTTGGAACAAGGTAGCTTTGCCTCATTTAAGCATAACAATTTCTTTCATTTTAAATTGTAAGTCTGATTATATATAGCTTGAAGAGTTAATTTTATGTAGCTATTTTCTTATTATATATATTATATTATTATTTATGTAATCCTATAACAAATGTACAATGATTGGTAGATTATGTTTTCTATGAAACCAAACAAGGGAACATCATAAGGCGAAATCATAATTATTGTTGAAACAAACGGGAAAGCGCTGTTGGAAAAATGATACAAGCTAAACCGAAATGTTGTGGAAAAAACTACATCCCTTATTGAGAATACAATAAGGGTGCTTTATCCCACATAAAAAATTAAGGGGGTTTGGGTAGAGTTTATAAGGGCTTTTCTCAACTCATTTGAATTAAATCATGGGTGAGAGAATGGAGGGAACCACACGCGCGCGCGCCACCCCCTCCCCCCCCCCCCCGGCCGCGCCCTGCCGTCCTCGGGTGAGGGTGTGGGTGATCTTTTTGTTAACGGGTATATTTGTTTTGTGGAAAATATGTTCACTGTATTAGGCATTTTACCGTTGTAGTGCTAATTACTGCTGCAATTCGCATGCTTTGACAAGTAAGATCATGTTAATTAACCAAAATATAGCTGTTAACCCTGGAATTACTACAAATACGTTTCATAACGTTGGAGAATAGCTGTTAGAGCTTCATTACTACAATTCTAGCTGTTATTCATTAGGTGTAGAGATTAAGGCTTTGGGTTGTACATTAGTATAAATAGGAGTATTGGCTTGGCTTGGAAAGATTATCAAATATACAACACATTCATCTTCTTCTTCCATGGTCCTTTCTCTCTCTAAACATCTGGGCAAAGTTCTCGTGCTCTCCTACCCGACGTTTAACGAGTACACGTTAACTATCGGATCATGCTAATCCTAGAGGACTGCCGCCGATACACCTGTTTGCACCAAAGCAGCGGAAAAATCGTCTTTTAGGACAATGGTGTTTCTCACGGCACGGTATCTTCGGTACTCTAATCAACTATCCCTCTTTCTGGCATTATTTGATTGTCTGTTCAAGTATTTAGCTGCATTTTTCTACTACAAAATTATTGGAATTTTTACTGCATTATACCGAGGTTTTAATGCTGAATTTTTCACTGATTTTTGATTTAAATCACGCTGTTTAATTTACAGTAATTAGCAGGTTATTTTTACTATTTTTCAGCTGTTATTTTTCACTGTAATTCTGCTGTATTTCAGCTGTATTTTACGCTGTATTTTTTGCAGTAGTTTACGCAGCATTTTCATTGTACGTGTCGTTTTTTTTAACAATCTAAAAGATGATTTATTTTCACGTACTTATAGTTGAACATGGCAACCAAATTACCTCTTCTCGATATGTCTAAGGTTGAGCCCCTTGACGGGAAGAACTATAAGAGGTGGTCCCAAAAAATTGTTTTTCTTACAACAAGTGTGTATTAATTACGTACTTTTTGAGAAAAAGGCACATGTAGATGAAAAAGAGAAAAAAGCTTATGAGGAGAAGTTCACCGTAGATAATCGAACCTATTGGGGAAATTTGCTGCATTACATGAGCGATGGGCTCTTTGATATCTATGTAAAATTAACCACGTCAAAAGAAATTTGGGATTCCCTACAGAAAAAATACGGGGGGTGACGACGCAGGAATTAGAAAATATGCGGTTAGTAAGTGGCTAGATTTCAAATTCATGGATAATAAACCGATAATTGACCAAGTCCATGAATATGAAAATATAGTAACTACTCTTTTGTCAAAAGGTCTTAGAATCTGTGATATTACACAAGCATAGATTTTGATTGAAAAACTTCTACCTTCCTGGAAGGATTATAGGAATCTACTTATGCATAAGAAAAAGAACTTGACACTAGAGGAGTTAGTAAATTACTTAAAAATTGAAGAAGAAAATAGACTTAAGGACAGGGGGTACTCATACTCCGACCAATCTAAAACTAACATTGTCAAAGCTAGGCCTAATACATCTGACAGGTTCAAGAACAAAGGGAAAAAGCATCACTCAAATTTCAAGCCTGGTGGAAAGATTCAAAAGCTGAACAGCAAATTCCTCGGAGATTGCTATCACTGTGGAAAACGTGGGCATATGGCCAAAGATTGCAAAAGCAGAAGGAACCAGCCTCAAGACTCCAAAAACAAAGCCCACCTTGTAGAAATGGAGAATATTGTAGTTGTTGTTTCAGAGGTGAACCTGGTAAACAATATGACTGAATGGATAGTAGATACCGGGGCTACCAGGCATATCTGTACAAACGGAAACATGTTCCAGGAGCACCAAAAAGCGATCGAGAAAGAGGTAGTCTACATGGGTAATTTTGCAGCAGTGCCTATCCTTAGAAAAAGGAAGATTTCTTTAAAACTCACGTCTGGAAAGTATGTGCTACATGTGTCTGATATGCGTAGAAATTTGATTTCAGGTAGTCTTTTAATTAAAGCTGGGTTGAAGTTATCTTTTGATTCAGACAAATTAGTCTTGACTAGGAACAGGGATTTTGTGGGCAATGGTTTTTGTAATGATGGCCTTTTTGTTCTTGATGTTGTTTGCATGAATAACAATGCCAGTACCTCTTCTGCTATATTGTTGAATCTCTTGAATTGTGGCATGCTCGCTTAGGACATATAAATGTTGAATCAATTAAACGGCTTAAGAAAATGAACATGATCCCTAACTTCAGTGATGTCAAATTTAATAAGTGTGAAGTATCCGTAGAAGCTAAATATGCTAAAAAACCCTTTAAGGCTATCGAGAGACAAACTGAACTTCTTGAACTAGTTCACACTGATTTAGGAGACTATAAAAGTCTAATGAGTAGAGGTGGAAAAAGATACTACATGACCTTTATAGATGATCACTCTAGATACTCAATAGTATAACTCCTAAGTACTAAAGATGAAGCAGAAGAAATGTTTTTAAAATACAAAATTGAAGTAGAAAATCAGTTAGGAAGAAAAATAAAAAGAGTTAGGTCTGACAGACGAGGAGAATATGATCCAACCTCTCCAGAAAGATTCTGTGAGGAAAATGGAATAATACATGAGCGAAGCCCTCCCTACTGCCCACAATCTAACGGTGTTGTAGAGAGGAAAAATAGAACTTTAAAAGGTATGATGAATGCTATGCTTATTAGTTCTGGACTACCTGACAACATGTGGGGGGAGGCGATATTATCTGCTTGTCATGTACTTAATAGAGTTCCTCATAAAAAACTAGATAAAACCCCATACGAAATGTGGAAAGGTTATTCGCCTAATCTAAAATACCTGAAAGTGTGAGGGCGTCTAGCCAAGGTTGGTTTACACGACTTTAAATGGAGTAAAATTGAACCTAAGACTATTGATTCTGTCTTTATTGGGTATGCTCATCACAGTGCTGCTTATCGTTTTTCGATCAAAGGATCTAATAACTCATATGCATGTAGTAGCATTATGGAATCTAGAGATGCTGAATTCTTTGAACATATATTTCCCTTGAAGCCTAATGATGCACAACCTACTAGTTTGCTTTCTTATAATGGAACTGCTAATCATGATAATACTAACGATATAGACACTCTTGAATTTTGAAGGAGTCAAAGAGCTAGGAAAGAAACCAACTTTAGACTTGATTTTGTTACCATTTTCCTATCAGAAGATAACTTCATAAATGAAGAAACTGCAAATGTCTATATGTTAGAGGAAGACCCTAAAACCTATGATGAGGCTATAAGATCAGTTAACTCTACCTTTTGGAAAGAAGCTATTAATAGCGAAATGGAATCAATTCTAAGTAATCACACAGGGAATTGGTAGACCTTCCTAGAGGTTGTAAGCCAATAGGTTGTAAGTGGGTCTTTAGAAAGAAAATGAAGGCTAATGGGACAATAGACAAGTTTAAGGCAAGGTCAGTGGCTAAGGGTTACACCCAGAAAAAGGGGTTAGACTATTTCGATACTTATTCACCTGTCGCTAAAATAGCCACAATTAGAACCTTGATCGCCTTTGCATCTATTCATGATTTAGTAATGCAGCAAATGGATGTTAAAACAACATTTCTTAATGGTGACCTAGACGAAGAGATTTTCATGGAGCAACCTGAGAGTTTATTGTTCCTGGTAATGAAAAGAAAGTTTGTAAATTTGTAAAATCTCTATACGGTCTCAAACAGGCACCTAAACAGTGGCATGAAAAATTTAACAGTACGCTAGTAGCTAATAATTTCCCAGTAAACAATGGTGATTCTTATGTGTATTCTAAATCTGACTCAAATGGATGTGTAATAATTTGTCTATATGTTGATGATATGCTAATATTTGGCATGAATTTGAATGTTGTTAGTGAAATAAAAAACTTTCTATGCTCTAAATTTGATATGATTTTTTTTTTTTTTACAATGGTAAAGTCGGGGGGGGGGGGGGGGGGGGGGGGGGGAGGGGAGGGGATATACCCCTCAAGTTCTCAAAGAGGACTACCACAATACCCACAGTGGGATTCGATCTTGGGATGCCTAGTTTGGCAACCGACGATCCAACCACCATGCCATGGCCCTAGGGGACAATTTGATATGAAAGATATAGATGAGGCAGACGTGATTCTTGAAGTTAAAATTGTGAGAACTCCTGAAGGCATAAACCTAAACCAATCTCACTATGTTGAGAAGATACTTAGAAATATTAACATAGTTAATACTGATCCCATAAGAACACCTTATGATCCCAGTGTACATCTAACTAAACATAAAGGTGTTGCTATGTGCCAATCTGAGTATGCCAAAATAATTGGTAGTGTTATGTTTCTGATGAACTATACTAGACCTGACATTGCATATGCCGTAAGTAGACTTAGTAGATACACACATAATCCTAATCAAGAGCATTGGAATGAGTTAAAAAGATTGCTTAAATACTTGAAAGGAACTGCGGATTGGGGACTTCACTTCGGAAAGTTTCCCGCTGTTTTAGAAGGATATAGTGACCCCAATTGGGTGTCTGATAATGATGAAATTAATTCCACTGATGGATATGTGTTCACACTAGCTGGAGGTGCTATATCCTAGAAATCATCTAAGCAATCTTGTACTGCTACGTCTACTATGGAATCTGAGTTTATTGCTCTTGAGTTGGCAGGTCATGAAGCGGAGTGGCTAAGAAGTCTATTAGAAGCCGTGCCATTGTGGGGGCTTTGAGGTCCATCAGTGTCACTTCACTGTGACAGTCAAGCTGCAATTGTTGTGGCTGAGAACAAGGTTTATAATGGCAAGAGGAGACACATTCGTCTCAGGCATAAGATCGTGAAAGATCTACTAGAAAGTGAAGTGATATCGCTAGACTATGTAAAGTATGAAAAGAATCTTGCGGATCCATTGACAAAAGGCCTTTGTCGTAAAATGATTGTAGAAATATCAAGGGGGATGGGATTAAAGTCTATACATGAATAAATTGTGATGTATCCAACCTGGTCTTAACAGGTTCAATGTGAAAAGTCATAGTTTCATTCTAGAAATACGCTGTGTTATATGTTGTCCCTCCCTATGGTGTGACAGTGCGGAGATGGGTCCATAGCCATATGTTTGGTGGTGTAAGCAAGGTTTGCACTTGATGGACACTGTCTATATGTTACCAAGGGGTGAGGTTGAGCTTTAGCTCTTAATGGACCATATTCATATGTTTGGTGGTGTGCTGTAACACACACTTGATGGGATCCACCTATATAGGTGTGGGAGTTTGGCCGCTCCCTCTGAAGGATTTGAGACTTGCCTTCTGGAGCGCTTATGAATATCTAGGACGAGCGCATGGCCGATAAAACGAGCCAAATCGCAGGAGTTGTCAAGATCTGGAGTTTGGTGTGTGTCCAAATGGAAGACTATATAGCCCCTTGTGAGGTTCAAGACAAAAGTCACCTTGCAAGATGTTGGTCCTAAACTTGGGTTGCACTAGGTGACGATTCAAGTCGCAAGATATCGGCACTAAAGAGCAAAACTCCCTTTGCCCAATCTATTCCTATCTTTCTCTCTTGCTTGTATCCTTTGTGGGGGATTGTTAGAAAAATAATACAAGCTAAACCTAAATGTTGTGGAAAAAACTACATCCCTTATTGAGAATGCAATAAGGGTGCTTTATCCCACATAGAAAATTAAGGGGGTTTCGGTAGAGTTTATAAGAGCATAAATCCTCAACTCATTTGAATTAAGTCATGGGTGAGAGAATGGAGGGACCCGCCGTGCCCTGCCGTGCTCGAGCGAGGGTGTGGGTGATCTTTTTGTTAACGGGTATATTTGTTTTGCGGAAAATATGTTCGCTGCATTAAGCATTTTACCGTTCCAGTGCTAATTACTACTGCAATTAGC
This sequence comes from Simmondsia chinensis, assembly GCA_018398585.1. Classification (NCBI taxonomy): domain Eukaryota; kingdom Viridiplantae; phylum Streptophyta; class Magnoliopsida; order Caryophyllales; family Simmondsiaceae; genus Simmondsia; species Simmondsia chinensis. The sequence goes on along the minus strand of JAGTTD010000003.1, from coordinate 11,546,283 downwards.
ATGCTTTGACATGTAAGATCATGTTTATTAACCAAAATATAGCTGTTAACCCTGTCATTACTGCAACTACGTGTCATAACGTTGGAGAATAGCTGTTAGAGATGCATTACTACAATTCTGGTTGTTATTCATTCAGTGTAGAGATTAAGGCTTTGGCCTGTACATTAGTATAAATGGGAGTATTGGCTTGGCTTGGAAGATTATCAAATATACAACACATTCATCTTCTTCTTCCACGGTCCTTTCTCTCTCTAAACATCCGGACAAAGTTCTCGTGCTCTCCTACCCGACGTTTAACGACTGCACGTTTACAGTCGAATCATGTTAATCCTAGAGAACGGCCATCGATACACCTGTTTGCACCAAAGCGGCGACAAAACCGTCTTTTAGGATAGTGGTATTTCCCATGGCACGGTATCTTCGGTACTCTAATCAACTATCCTTCTTTCTGGCATTAGTTGATTGTCGTGTTCAGGTATGTTGCTGTGTTTTTTCGCTACAAAATTACTAAAATTTTTACTGCATTATACCGAGGTTTTAACGCTGAATTTTTCACTGATTTTAAATTTAAATCACGCTGTTTAATTTACAGTAATTAGCAGGGTATTTTTACTATTTTTTTGCTGTAATTCTACAGTATTTTAGCTGTACTTTGTGTAGTATTTTACGCAGCATTTTCATTGTACGTGTCGTTTTTTTTAACAAGCGCGAGCAAAATTTGATTTTCTTTTAAAAATTATTTCCGAAAGAAAACATTTTTTTTTTGAAAGAAGGAGATTTCTGTTGTACCAAAAGGAGCCGCGGATGCTCTAATACGTCATACTTATGAGAACAAATAAATTATAAGAGTGCTTTTACAAGCGCATTTTTTTGGCTATTTATCTTTTGTATAGTTAAGTAATGCTCCACATTAGTACATAGTGATTGTTAAAAAAATAATAACAATAATACATAGTGGGGTTTTGTTTTGTTAATATTATGATAATGTTACAGCAATCAGGTTGTAGTGGTCCTATTATTGTTCTAACATTTATAATATATGTCTTGACAATAACACCATCTTAAACCTTCGTTTGGAATTAATAAAATTTCAAATAAAGAAAAATGTAAGTAGAAAAAGTTTGAGAGACAGAAAATAAGGAAAAATAACTCTTTTCCATTGTTTGGAAGTGAAGGAAAAATAAAGGGAAAAAAAAAATTAAGTTTTAGAGATCAATTTTTCCCCCCTTTGTTTGGTTTGGAGAAAATGAAAAGAAAAGAAAACCAACTATACTCTAACCTAGCTAACTATTATTTCCTTGTATCATTTGTATCGTGTGAACTTTTTCTAATGAGCTCTTTTGATAATATTCTGTTGGAAATCTATTGTGTAGGTAGCCCTGGATTAATTTTATATCACCTAGATACTTAATAGTTCAATACATATAATTATGTACTTTGAGGTTTAAGTGTTAGAATGTTACGTTTAAAACTAAAAATGGAAGAAGAAGAACTAAAATCGAAAAAAAAAAAGAGACTTTGCATTCATATTGTGATCTTTCTCATACAAAGAATGGCTGCTTATAGTCTTTTCTTTACACTTGAGGAGGTTAAGCATGAATTATAGGTAGTTACAACCAGCTAGGATATCTAGATATTTTCCATAACCGCCACATGCTCATGGTTCAGTTTTCACACATTTGCTATTAAAAGGATTCTAGCCATAATAGTAGGATTCTACCCATATTAGAGGAATTCTAGATCCTTCCTAGAATCATGTCTCTTTATACTTGTACCCCTTGACTTATAGTCAGTCTAAGGGCATTATATTCATTATGCATGTAATCTTGGCCTATATAATGGCCCTTGTATTGCTCTCATATTCATTATCTCAATACAATTTTTTTTATATTCACATGGTATCAGAGCATACTCTGATCTAATCTTTTCTTTCTAGTTTTTTTATTTCATTTCTGCTCTTCCCTTCTTTAAGCATTGTGTTGAATTTTTTGCTATCTCGTTGATTGAATTATTTCTTCTTCTTTCTTTAATTTGTTAATGGCAACTAACCCGAATCGATCCAACGCTAATGCACTTCCCCCTCCCCTCCTTCTCCCATGGCTGAACCTCCGCGTCTGGTGGAGGCCGATCACCTGCATACCAGTCCCCCACCAAGCACCGCTGGTACTGCAGCGTCGGGGGTGGTAACCGACCCTTCCAATGTCGGTCCTATCACTTCCGATGTCCTACTTCCTTGGTCGGTTGATACCGGTGTCGCCATCTCCGGTACTCTAGCACCACTTGGGAGGCATGTAGTGAATCCGACATCATTTAGTTTAGGCATCCCCACTTCCCTTCCCCCCTTCTTTTCTCTCTCCTCTCACATCTCCGGTCTCGCCAGACCCACTGTAACCGGCGCTTACCCAGAGCCGACAGTGGCAGCGCCTGCCTCCCCCCCCCCCCCCCCCCCAATCGACGCCTTATAGCATCGCCAGGGAGGTGACTCTCCCCTCAACCCAAAGAATCACCCCTAACCCTAATTTTATAAACCCTAATATCGCGCTCTCTGCTACTTATAATCACCCTTCTTCCCCTGTTATCATTACCCTTTCCAACATTACAACTATTGTCACTATAAAACTTGAATCAACAACAGACTACCCCCCTGGCGTGAACAGTTTAATATGTTATTAATTGCCCATTAATTAATTGGGTTTATAGATGGTTCATTTCCTTGTTCCCCTACCCAAATTACATTATACAATGGATTGACTCAACGAAACCTTGATTATACTACCTGGCTTAGTACGGATCAAAGTCTTTGATCCTGCATTGCCACTACTCTCTCTCAACCCCTCCTAAACGACATTGTCCTCCACTCAACCTCAAAGGCCATGTGGGATGCCCTGGCTAAGCATTTTCGGGATCACTCTATGGCTAGGGAGTTTGATCTCTAGACCCAACTCATGAATCATCGAAAAGGTGGCAAAACAATGGATGTTTATCTTTCTGAACTAAAATCAATCACTGATGACTTAGCTGCCATTGACTCACCCGTTTTACAACGAGAATTTGAACACTTCGCTATTTGTGGCTTACCTCCTGAGTACGCCACTTTTGCAACTTTTACGCGTCAAACCAACGAACACGCTATGGTCGTCCTCCGACTGACTGGACTCACGCTATGGTTGCCAACACCACCGGATCCGGTGGGCCCTAACAAAGCTGAGGAGGCCGCGGCCGCGTCCGTGGTCGTAACCGCCACCAAGGGCGTGGCGGCCGTGGGGCACCCTCGAGTCCCCTGGCAGTCCCGCCCCCCCACGGTGGGGTCCCCCACCCCGGGATTCCTTCACCAGTTCACCCTCCTGGTACTCCCCTTAACTCAAGTGTTGGTGTGCTCGGCCCTGGCCCTCAATATTGTCATATCTGCTCTCAATCCGGTGACACGGCAGTTTCTTGTCCCTATCGGTTTGATGGAACCTCATATCCTGATCCTTCCCACTCCTTTGCTGCTATGACTATTGGGGAACCGCATGACTCCGGTACTACAAACCATATGACACCAAATCCAGGTATTCTCGATAACCTTCTTCCTTATTCTGGTCATAAGGGTGTTTTAGTAGGTAATGGTGCGTTATTCCCCGTGACACATGTGGGTTCCTCTACTATTCGTACCTCCCATTCTCCACTAAAACTACCTCATGTCATGCTCGTCCCAAACCTCACACATAGCCTATTGTTAATTAAACAATTGTGTCGTGACAATAATTGTAGGGTTGAATTTGACTCAAATTTTTTTTTTTTTTTTTTATGTTAAGGACAGGGCTTCGAGGACGGTGCTTCTACGAGTACCTAGTGATGGGTCCCTCTATAGCTTCTCACCTGACGATATTGGCCTCATAGCACAAGTAAAAGATCGTGAATTCTGGCATCAGATACTAGGACATTTAGGCAGTACTGTTCTTGATGTGTTATGTAAGAAACATTTCTTTCCGTGTGTTAAATTTCTTAATAAATGTGTTGCTTGTTGTTTTGGCAAATCCAATTCTTGATGTGTTATGTAAGAAACATTTCTTTCCGCGTGTTAAATTTCTTAATAAATGTGTTGCTTGTTGTTTAGGCAAATCCAAGATGTTATCTTTTGAACGTGTAATACATAACACCACTATGCCCCTACAGCTTATACATTCTGATGTTTGGCAACCTCCCGTATATTCCTCTTCGAATTATAAATACTATGTCCTTTTTATTGATGACTTTTCACGTTTCACTTGGCTCTATCCGATGCAGTGTAAATCTGACGTTTACGAAATCTTCACCGTTTTTAAAAATCTTGCTGAAAATCAATTTAATACTAAAATAAAGATTTTCCAAAGTGATGGCGGAGGTGAATTTGATCACTGGCGTATGAACGCCCTTTGTCGTGATGCCGGAATTCACTTTCGTCTATCTTGTCCTGATACCCCGGAACAAAATGGGGTGGCAAAACGCAAGCATCGACATCTATCTGAAATGGCACGGACGCTGCTAATTCATGCTAATTGACCTTATGAATTTTGGGATGATGTCTTCTGCACTGCAAGTTTCACAATCAACCGTCTCCCTACCCTAACACTTTCTAATTCATCACCTTTTCAAAAGCTTTTCAAAATTAATCCAGATTACACCCGTTTTCGCGTCTTTGGGTGTGCATGTTACCCCAACATCACACCCCATGCCCCTCATAAAACTCGCCCCATGCTCCACCCCATGCATTTTCTTAGGATATGCAGCTCGGCATAAAGGATATAGATGTTTTGACCCCAAACATAAACAAATGTATATTAATCGGCATGTAGTCTTTGATGAATCTCGTTTTCCCTACAAAGACTACTTTATTAGTCTCTGATGCTACTTTTTCTCCACCCCATACTGTACAATCTCAACCAGTGTTGGGTCACACTACCCCCCCCCCCCCCTCGGTTGCACCAGCTATGACCACCCATATCGTCCCCACCTCGTGTATCCCTGTTGCAGATTCGGCCCCTCGTCCCGACCCTTGGTCCCCTCCTCGGTCTCCTCTCTCCCCTATACTGAACCAGACCCCTCGGGTTTGCCTCTCCCATCGGGGCTGGCGCCACCACTGCGGTGGTGTCCCCCAGCCCCCCTTCCCCCACCCACCACCAACAGTACCGGACCCGGCCCCTGACCTCACCGAACTGAGTCCTGTCCCCAACGTCTTAGAGTCCAATACTAATGTTCACCCATGACAACCAGACTTAAAGCAGGCATTCGCAAAACCAAGTACCCTCTCTCCCTCTCTTTTATAACCGTCGTACAGGAACCGATAAGTTATTCCCAGGCTACAAAAAATCCCCAGTGGCAGGAAGCCATGCCGGAGGAATTCAATGCCCTCATTCTTAACAACACATGGGAATTAGTACCACATGATCCTTCGAAAAACCTAGTAGGAAGCCCTTGGAAATACAAAGTGAAGTGTAAAGCGGATGGTTCTATCGAACAGCTCAAGGCTCACCTTATGGCTCAAGGGTTTCATCAATGAGAAGGCCTTAAATACAAGGAGACCTTCACTCCGGTTGTCAAACCTTCCACCATACGCTTCATACTTACACTAACAGTTACTTACAATTGGCCTATCCGTCAATTGGATGTTAAAAATGCCTTCCTACATGGCCATCTTAAAAAGAAGTTTACATGAAACAACCACAGGGCTTTATACACCCCAAATTTCCAAATCAAGTGTGTCGTTTATGAAAAGCGTTGTATGGACTCAAACAGGCACCTCGGGCTTGGTTCCAACGGTTTAGTGCGTTCCTACTAAGTCTTGGTTTTCTTTGTTGCCGTGCTGACCCGTTCTTATTTATTCATAAATCCTCGTCTTACCTCACCTGTCTCCTATTATATGTTGACGATATAATTCTCACAGGCACTGACCCAACTCATCTTTCCCGACTGATTGAGTCCCTCTCAACTCAGTTTTCTGTGAAAGACCTTCGCCCCTTGCAATTTCTCATTGGGATTGAAGCCCATCGTGACCCTAATCACCTCTTTCTCTCACAACATAAGTACACTCTCAATCTTCTCACCAAGCATAACCTGTGTGACGCCAAACCCATCAAGACTCCCCTCCCTACCCGAGCACATCTCTCCTTGACTGAAGGGAAGTTACTTGAGGATCCTACTAAGTATCGGAGTGCAGTGGGGGCCCTATAGTACTTGACCATGACACGTCCCGACATTTGCTATGCCGTTAACCATGTCTCCCAGTTCATGCACGCTCCCCGGACCCCTCATTGGCAAGCTGTCAAACGCATTCTTCGGTACCTTAAAGCTACCGCGGATCATGGTCTCTCCATCATACCTGCTCACACCCCCACGGTCACCGCTTTTGCCGATGCTGACTGAGGTGGTTGCCCTGACACACGACGCTCCACTACTGGTTATGCTCTCTACCTTGGTCCCAACCTCATCTCTTGGCGAGCGAAGAAACAGATCACGGTCTCCAAGTCTAAAACTGAATCTGAGTACAGGGCTGTTGCTCAATCTATTGTTGAAAGTGACTGGATTCGCAATCTTATGGGGGATCTCGGCATCCGTCACCCAGGACCGGTTATAGTATACTGTGACAATGTCTCCGCGTCCCACCTAACCACCATCCAGGTCTCCAATGACAGAAGTAAACATGTTGACATAGATTTTATGTGCGTGAAAAGGTGCTCAAGGGTGACCTTCAAGTCCGTTACATGCCTACTGCGAAACAAGTTGCTGATATATTCACCAAAGGCCTCCCGGCCGAACGATTCTGCCAGCATAAGACCAATCATTGCGTGCTTGCCCCCCGCTCAGATTGAGGGCGCGTATTAGAAGGATTCTGGCCATATTAGAGGGATTCTAGATCCTTCCTAGGATCAAGTCTATTTACACTTGTACCCCTTGACTCATAGTAAGTCTAAGGGCATTATAGTCATTATGCGTGTAATCTTGGCCTATATCATGGCCCTTGTATTGCTCTCATATTCATTATCTCAATACAATTTCTCTTATATTCACATGTGGCACATGCAATGGACGCGCTGATGTCGTAATGTGATACATACGTATTTGGTCCCTCACCTTGGATGGATAGCAGCAACCCAAGTCAAAGCCCATTTCTGGGGCCAAGACCTGCGCGGGTTCCCGATCTAGCTCAAAAGTAGCACAGACGGCCCAAGTTTTGTGGGGTATATAACTGTTATCAACTAGGAGTGTATCATAGAACCCAATGCAAAAAATATTGTACAAAACATATAAAGTAGAAAGATATTACTTGGAACATGTGGAAAGGATGGAAAAACCAATAATGTCATAGCTGAGCGAAGCGCGAATCACACTCTTTTTAAGATAGTTTTGTGCCCCCTATTGGATCAAAATCGGTGTAGTAGGTAAAAGTACACCACCTCTAAATTGCAACGCCCAACTACACAGTTTATATTTTCTAAGTTTGCACAATCTTGAAAGCCAAAGCCTCCACAACACCCTACTTAGCCAAGAGAATCTCAAAAACAAATTTTTTTATATTAAATCATATATAAAATAGGAGAAAACTCTTATATTTTTCCCACCACAAAAATAACCATGTAGGCTTAAAATGCCCAAGCAAGTTTATAGGATTTGTTCAATGCAACTATTCACATTACCCACAATTAGTACAATGTCGTTCCAAACATATTGCTTGGGCTGGCTAATATATGCACTTTCTTAGGAATGGAAAAAAACCGATCTACTTTTATTTGGTATTTTGGCTTAAATTCTTCTAGTCTTAAATACTTCATGTTTATAACATAAACATTTGCTTTCTTCCAAACATTAATGCAATTTAAAAATAATATTAAGTTGTGTCTCAAATTAATGTTAACTATATAAAATTTATAAATACATAGAGAATGACTTACGTGACATAAGTAACATCACCCAAACCATATTAAAAATTTTAAATCATAATTAAGAATATATGTTTATTAAAATATCCAATTATAAGATTTTAAAGAAAATTTGGTTTAGGTGTATGAAGTTTTGTTATATATTGTTCAGGTATCTTAACATTTTAAAATATATTTTAGGTACCTTAAATTTTGGTAATCTTTTTGTCAGTTAGCCCCTCCATAACTCTATTAGGATTACGTTAAATTATACTGATGTGACACTTAAGAAAACATAAAAAATAATTTGACTAAGAGAAAAAAGAGCAATTATATTAAAAATAATTTTGAAAATATTTTGGACATTAAAAAATATTACGATATCTAAAATATCTCTAAATATTTAAAAATATTTCAAATATTTTATAAAACTTAAACATTTAAAAAATTTTAAATATTTATAAAATATTATAAATATAAAATATAAAAAATATTTTTTTATATATTTAAATATTTTTTAAAGGAATTTAGCACTTACTTGTCCTTAGATTTGGGTAATTATTACCTAGGTATGATATTTTAATATTTATAATGAGATACCTTGAGGTTTCAAAAATTTATTACTTTGGTATCCTATGCATTTTTGTTAAAATTTGATCAATGTTTTCCTGAAATGTTGATGTGGTACATGATTATAATAATATATAGAAGTTATATGAATAATTTCAACAAACATCTAGTGGACACGTAAGATATATGTATATTGGCTAAATAATGTATGATGTTAGAATTTTATAATAAAAAAGCATAACAATATGATAGATGACATTTATATATTATTATAATTATGCGCCACGTTAGCGAATTTCTAATTAAAAAGTTACCAAAGTTTAGGGGTACCTCAAAATTTTAAAGTATTTGAAAAATATATTACCAAATTTTAGGGTACTTGAACCAAATTTTAATGACACTCAAGTACTTAGAAGTTTAACTATTCTATTGAATTAGGTATTTAAATCATAAATACTCTATCTGATTTATCCTTTTGTATATATCATACGTACTTAAATGTATTTGATTAACTTATGTGACAAGCTAAGCGGACCCTGTTGATTAAACATGAAACTAGGATCAAGTTTCATACATATTGGGTTAGCATCTTTTGGGTCGGGATTCATCTTTTCATTTCTGATTTTCCGCTATTTTTCAAGAGGAAAATGGTCTTCCACTATCTTTTTGGATCAATTTTTTTCCTTCATATTTTCCTTGCATTCCAAAAACTAGAAAACCACTTCCTTTTCAATTTTTTTCCCTTTCGTTACTTTTTTTGCGGTCCAAACAAACCCAAAATCAAATAGGGAATTTTAATTGAAATGGTTTTAACAATTTATCAAAATAAAGAAAGAGAAAGGCACAAATAATATAATAGTGTGTTTTAAAAAAATATATGCATGAGTAGGATTTACAAGAATAATAGAAAAAATTTATACACATACTTATAGATAGTACTACTCAAATAGGGTTGTTGCGTTGAGTTTGAGTTGACAAAAATTCAAGGATCTCTAAGGAGGAGATTCTCATACCGTTGAATTAGGAAGAATCTATGTCTTTCAAAATTCAATGTAAATCCTATAGAGAGAGATCGAGTGGGAGAGAAAGAATCAAGAAGTAAAGGGAGAAAGAAAGATTAGTATTGTCTATATTCATTTATGTTTACAATTAACCTTCAATCCTCTATTTATAGAACACACACTTACCTAACAACCTTAACAACTCAACCCAATTAAATTCTTGCCAAACTAATAGAACTAACAATTATTCCCTTTAAAAATATAATTGTGTCATGAGATAAGCTTGCTTATTTCTAAGTCTTCAATTATCCTGTATCAGTAGTCCCCCCTTGAACAACACCCTTGTCCTCAAGGGTGAAAGTCGAAGGATTACTCCTCTTGGATCAAATACTACATGATGGTAATTTTACACTATTAATTCTTTCTTTCCCATTTGGAATCCTAAGAATGGCTTGTTAATTTTATTGCATGTACAACGACTATACTGCATGAAAATCACGTACAATTATGCATAAAATACTGCCGAAAAATTAACCGAAAATAAATCAGAGTTTTGCTCGAAAATTACAGCGAAATAATGAACTGATTGCTGCTGTAAATTACATAAAAGAGAAAACCGAGAACCATACAAAAGCAGCCAAATAGATGAACATACGAAAGAGGGAGAGTAGATTAGAAAATACCGAAGATACCGTGCCGTGGGAAGTACCACTGTCCTAAAAGACGATTTTGCCGCTGCTTCAGTGCATACAGCGTTACTGGCGGCCGTCCTCCAGGATTAACACGGTCCGACCCTTAATGTGCACTCGTTAATTGCCGGTTAGGAACGCCTCGAACTTTGCCCGAATCATGAAGAAAATAAGAACGAATGATGAGAGAGACTAAGGAGGAAGAGGTTGCGGTTGGTTCTTGTGGAACCTAAGGTGGGATACCCTATTTATACTAATAAAAAATGCTATAGGTATAAATGCAACAAATAAATTACCAGCCCAACAGCTAGAAACGACTGCTGTAGCAAATAAATTAACGGCCCAACAGCTCGAAACGGCCACTGTAGCAAAGAATAGTAGGCCCAATATTTAAAAGCATTGATGTTAAGCCCAAACGGCTATATGGGCATTTAAAACGACGGCCAACAGCTATTTATCGTAAAATAAATATACCCGGTGTAAAAAAACTTGCCCACACCCTCGCCCGAGCACGGAATGGCGAGCAGGCGGCGCGCGCCCGCGTGTGGTTCCCACCATTCCTTCACCCAAGGCTTAATTCAAGTGGACTAAAAACACTCACCCTTATAAACCCAACAACCTCCCTTTAAATTGTCAATGTGGGATTGGGAAACTTTGTTTTGTATTTACAATGGGGTGGATACAGCTTTTCTACTAATTTGAATTTAGCTTGTATCATTTTTCTAACAATCCCCCACAAAGGATACAAGCGAAAGAGAAAGAAAGGAATAGATTGGGCAAAGGGAGTTCTGTTTTTCAGTGCCGATGTCTTGCGATTTGAATCGTCACCTAGTGTAACCCAAATTTAGGACCAACATCTTGCAAGGTGACTTTCGTCTTGAACCTCACAAGGGGTTGTATAGTCTTCCACTTGGACCCATACCGAACTCCAGATCTCGGCAAATCCTGCGGTTTGGCGCGTTTAATCGGCCATGCGCTCGTCCTGGATATTCATAGGCGCTCTAGAAGGCAAGTCTTAATCCTTCATAGGGAGCGAAAAAACTCCCACACCTATATAGGTGGATCCCATCAAGTGTGTGTTACCGCACACCACCAAAAATATGGATATGGGTCCATTAAGAGCTAAAGCTCAACCTTACCCCTGGTAACATACAGACAGTGTCCTGTCATGTGCAAGTCGTGCTCACACCGCCAACATACGGCCTTGGACCCGTCTCCAGACAGTGTCCGTCATGTGCAAGTCACGCTTACACCGCCAACATACGGCATTGGACCCGTCTCCACACTGTCACACCATAGGGAGGGATAACATAAAACACAGTGCATATCTTGAATGAAACTATGACTTTTCACATTGAACCTGATAAGCCCAGGTTGGATACATCATATTTTATTCGTGCACAGACTTCAATCCCATCCCTCTCGATGTTTTTACAATCATTTCACGACAAAGGCCTTTTGTCAACGGATCCGCAAGATTCTTTTCAGACTTTACATAGTCTAGTGATATCACTCCACTTTCTATTAGGTCTCTCACAATCTTATGCCTGAGACGAACGTGTCTCCTCTTGCCATTAGGAACCTTGTTCTCTACCACAGCAGTTGCAGCTTGACTATCACAGTGAAGTGACACTAATGGAGCTGGAAGCCCCCACAAAGGCATTTTAACACTGTATTACAACAAAGCGGTACTTCAAAGTTGACTACTCCCAACATTAGTCATGAGTTGCTCTTACCCCCACATTGAGGTACCTGCAATGAGCTGTTAAACAACTAGCTCCATCGCCTGCCAACTTCAAGAAGAGTTAGTATAACATATTAGTGGAGCACACATTATATTAGTAAAATTACATCTCCACCCCAAGTACTCACATAGTACGTATATCATATACACAGTTGGCACGAAAACCACATACCGCAAATTGTCACTTTCACATCTCATCACAATTGTGAAGCATTATCACTAGTTTAGTTCACAAAGGACCATATACCCATTTTCATCGAACTTAGCGTACATGCGATATTACTATTAAGGGTAGTTCATGTCTTACCAATGTTGTACCAAATTTCGGTGATATCAAGAGAAAGAGATTCATAATACCATAATTCACAAGATTCCTTTTACAACTCAACTCAAGGCAACCTAAGCCTGTGTAAGGCTCTCAAGCCCAAGTGCTTAGTATCATTAAGCTATTTACATCGACTTTGGACAATCGACAAATAATATTTCCACCATAACGAATTTCCATGAGCTAGCTATAGCTAGTAAACAGCGGTAGAAACATAATAGTAAGAAAAGATTATCACCTGACAACATACCTTATAGGCTCTCGGGTGCTCTTACAGCCCCCCACAATGGAATGTATCACACTGCATTCTTAGGCCGTTAGATTTTTCTACCTGCTAACTCAGTGTTAAAAGGACAACTAAAACATGCAGGTTTCAGCGGGGTGTCAGAAACATAACGTAATTAGTAGAATGTCTCTCGACGAGATCAAACACCCAACACAACACGGAGTCTACTACAACATAAATCCCATTCATAGTACTTCACAAATGCTCCGACAACTTAACTAGAACACTATCGATATTTGTCATTTGGATTAATGTATGTAGACAAGGCCCTCCACAGACATATAATATAACGGGACGAGTGTTGTAGTATTCACCAAAAACATAATACTATCAATTACCTTAGTATATTTGGCTTGTGATGTGATGCCACATTTTTATTCTCATCAAAAGATCGCTAGGGTCATATAGTATGTCATTCAAATGGCCAACGTGAGCACACAACATATGACAATAACCAAATAAAGCATCTAGGCACAAGCTAAATATCAAGCCTATGACCAATCAAGGTTATCATGCGGCCTGCACCTTACTCCTTATCCAAAATCCAGAAAGAAATATATGAAATGATAATTCTAAGGGCATAACAAGTCTCTGAAGACTACATATACTCAAACATATCATGTTTTAAGGACTACAAGCTGGAATTCAAGAAAACAACTTAGAATGACAGTATATTGCTCAAAAGACAGCAGTTGCAACATTATAGCAAGAACAAATTCAACACTGCACAAATTCAGCAGTTAACAGTCATAATCTGTAGTATGTACATAACATACCGAGCTTGCACAACTGAAACAACAAGTATTACTCTAGTACTGCAGAGCTCAACATGTAAAAGTCCATAATAGCATGCACATCAATATCTTATAGCCCAAAACAATATGCATCAGTGCATTCGGCAACATGCAGCATGCTTTTCATCATTTAAAGTAGCATGTGACAACATGTTCACATAATCAAGAGTTAAATCCTTTTTTATTCATTCTCACATCAGCGTCGTATATGCCTCATATAAGTTTCTTATATTAACTCGAGAAAAGCTTTATAGTATTTATAGCACTCATACTCTCCAAAGAGCGGCATCTCATTAACTTGACTTTTCATACATACATACCGCCACCATAAACAAGCTTATGTGTGACCAGGAACATTCAATTATGATACTCCTATCTAGGGATTTGATAAATATCACATGGGGAGTTTCAAACACATAAACTTTAATTTATTTAGGAATCCCAAAACCCCTCTAATTTTTCCATAAAAATTTCTCACTTAATATTATAATTCAAGATTGTTGACTATCAACAAACGTTCTTGAAATAGGTGCACTTATGGCTTCATGACGTTATCAAGGATTCTAGGACCTTTCTCAATCGCAAATGCACTAGCTACATGATCGTCAAAATTAAAGCACTTGAACTAGAAAGGCAATAATATATTCAAGAGGACCTACATAGGCTAGACGCCCCCACAATTCAAGGTAATGAAGATCAGAACCATAATATTTTATAGTATTTTATCTAACCATTAAATAAGGAGCCTCACTCACAACCAGCACAATGGGATTCGAAATTGTTTAATTAGACATGCCTAACCTAAGAGTTGCCGACTTTAGGTTCAAAATTTCATTCTAACAAGTTCACAAACAACCTCAAGCGTTAAACACGTGTTAACCATAATAATCACACAAACATTGAAGAACGCACAATTTAAACCAAGAACTCTCCTTCGACCACCAACAAGGTCAATGATATATAACCATATATGCTTGAATAGACTTTAGAATTGCTGCTATCTTGTATAACAAGATCCGGTGAAAGAAAGAAATTCAACATGTGCCTATGGCAGTAATCTTTATGAGTATCAACTATTGATCACACTATAAGAAGCATAGCACACACCCACCTGCAGACGCCAAGAGGTCCACCTATCTACACAAGTGAGAGGTGTTTTCTTCCTTAAAAAGAACCAATTGTATAGAAAGATTTTCTTGATACTTTACAAGCAACATAACCCCATAACCTTTCTGCAATGTGCATAACACTATGCAACTATTCCAAAAGAATAACCAAAAATCTTGAGACTGCAGTAGGTTCAATCACACCATGCACTATCAAATCTCTAGGCACCCCATCAAAGAATAGATCTAATGAATGACGTTCATATCCATGAGCACAAAATATGGGACTAATGGTGTAACGAATTTTAAGAAGTTGTTATTTTGTTTTTGTTTTTTTTTTTCCATCAAAACTCAATATAACAAAAGAACTACAACCAGATAAAAATTGAAAATTGATATTCTCAAAGCAGCAGCAGCAACTTCACTATTTCAGTTGTGGTAAATTGTATGAAGTTCAAATCGTCAAATATACACATGCTTAAATTTCATGCACAATTTATGATTTGTTATTAGGTTGTCTCATTTCTATTTTCTTTCTTATTTTCTATACACTTAAAAGCTCAACTGTGATCTCAATCGTATTTAATCCCTTAGAACTCAAATTTTGACAGATCTAAGAAAACCTTGGGATCTCACATTTCTAGATTTCTCATCTCCACCATAGCATCCTACTTGTGTTAAAAATCCAATAATAGATAAACAAGTAATGCCAACTACTTTTACCTTATTTTTTTTTTCAATATATAATAGAGACAAGACACCCCAAAAATGTCCAGATTATATAATTGATATGGTAATGCGGGAACCTCAAGTAGATTAGATAGTGTAGATTAAACAGTACTGAAAGCATAATCATGTTTTAGTCATTCATACTGAACGACTATACATAGCTCAAGAAAAGGAAGTAAGCATGATTGGTTCAATAAATCGTCTTTTAGATTGTTAATTTTATTGCATGTACAACTACTATACTGCATGAAAATCACGTACAATTATGCATAAAATACTGCCGAAAAATTAACCGAAAATAAATCAGAGTTTTGCCCGAAAATTACAGTGAAATAATGAACTGATTGCTGTTGTAAATTACATAAAAGAGAAAACCAAGAACCATACAAAAGTAGCCAAATAGATGAACATACCGAAAGAGGGAGAGTAGATTAGAAAATACCGAAGATACTGTGCCGTGGGAAATACCACTGTCCTAAAAGACGATTTCGCCGCTGATTCGGTGCATACAGCGTTACTGGCGGCCGTCCTCCAGGATTAACATGGTCCGACCCTTAACGTGCACTCGTTAATTGCCGGTTAGGAACGCCTCGAACTTTGCCCCCATCATGAAGAAAATAAGAACGAACGATGAGAAAGACTAAGGAGGAAGAGGTTGCGGTTGGTTCTTGTGGAACCTAAGGTGCGATACCCTATTTATACTAATAAAAAATGCTACCGGTATAAATGCAGCAAATAAATTACCAGCCCAATAGCTAGTGTAGCAAATAAATTAATAGCCCAACAGCTAGAAACGACCACTATAGCAATGAATAGTAGGCCCAATGTTTAAGAGCATTGATGTTAAGCCCAAACGGCTATATGGGCATTTAAAACGACGGCCAACAGCTATTTATCGTAAAATAAATATACCTGGTGTAAAAAAAACTTGCCCACCCCCTCGCCCGAGCACGGCACGGCAAGGCAAGGCAAGCGGGCAGCGCACGCGCGCGTGTGGTTCCCACCATTCCTTCACCCAAGGCTCAATTCAAGTGGACTAAAAACACTCACCCTTATAAACCCAACAACCTCCCTTTAAATTGTCAATGTGGGATTGGGAAACTTTGTTTTGTATTTACAATGGGGTGGATACAGCTTTTCTACTAATTTGAATTTAGCTTGTATCATTTTTCTAACATGGCTGAAGAAGTTGTTCGATCTTTTTACTCGAACTCTCCATGCCCACTGCTTCGATAACCTCCATTAGAACCACCTTCTTTGTTATCATATTCGCCATCATGACTCTCGGTCTTTTCTCGGCCTCCGTTGCCATATTCGTTGCCGTTATATCCCATGAAACTACTATCAAGGCCATCTTTGGTGGGTCTTCCCATGTCACATCTTCGATTTTCTCCTCCTCATTCGTGAAACTCTTCACAGGGGTCACTAACACCATATTTTCACCAAAATCAGGAATTGCCGTCTCAATTTTCACCACCACCGACTTTGGTTGGTTAACCTCCACAATAATAGGAACCATATTTTCCACTTGTTTGGTATTTGAGAGTGTGGATTTACCTTTGTTGACCAATTCATCAACATTCCTTGAGAATTTTGCCAATTTTTCCATCCATGGATTCATTTTCAGATCTTTGAAATCTATTGTCCTAAATTGCTCAACCATTTCAGCTCCTCGGTGTCTCAGTTCTTCAGCTATTCTGTTTTTGAGCTCTATACTTATATTGATAGCCATGGCTCCTTTTGTCCATAGGTTGAGAGGCTTATTTAGCTCTAATACCATTCATACCGTTGAATTAGGAAGGATCTATGCCCTTTGAAATTTAATGTAAATCCTATAGAGAGAGATTAAGAGGGAGAGAAAAAATCAAGAAGTAAAGGGAAAAAGAGAGATTAGTATTGTCTATATTCATCTATGTTTACAATTAACCTTCAATCCTCTATTTATACAACACACACTTACCTAACAACCTTAACAACTCAACATAACTAACTAATTCTTGCCAAACTAATAGAACTAACAATTATTCCCTTTAAAACTATAATTGTGTCATGTGATAAGCTTGCTTAGTTCGAAGTCTTCAATTATCCTGTATCAGATTCGTAAGGAGTTTTATTGGATAGTTCAATATGAATTGCTAGACTTTTTCTAACTTTGTTTTGAAACTCTAGCATTCTCTTTACCTCTCTTAAAAAATAAAAAAAAATAAAAAATATGCAACTTAAATAGCTTGATATAAATATATAAGAGGATTACTATGTTAAAACATGTCAACTCTAAAAACTCTAACTTAAAACCCATTATTTTTGTAATGTATTTGTATCTTGTTATTATGTTGTGTCATATATAGCCAGCTACTGATTAGGCCCAATGTCTTCACATTGCAAGGTCCTCAACCATTGAGGACACTCAAACATAAAGGTGACAAATTCAACCCAATCCGAAAAATTGACATTAAAAACGCATAAACTAACCCAAGAAAAACAAAAAAAATTGTCTTAAATAATTTAACCTGAGTTTGAAATGATTTGATCTTCAATGAACACACCCAGTTCTTTGCCTGATATGAAAATGACTCGATATTCAATTGGACTCGACACAACCCAGTCCACTATTAATTTGAGCCAGATTGATCCAAAATGACTTGAAAACGAACCCAACCTCACCTGAAATCAGAATTAACTATAGGTTCTTAAATGAAATAATAGTTAATACTTGTCAAGAGTGCAACTAAATTTCATAAGATATTATTAAACAACCGTCTTGGTAATACAATAAATATATATAACTAAAAATTTTAATTATTATAAATATAATTTGAACTTTGTAAATAGTTCATGCTACTAAAACACTAAATAATAGAATTACGGAGTGCCAAAATTCGTATAACTTGACTTGAGATTGATCCAAACCTAAAGCTGACCTGATAAAGTAGACCCTAAATCGAATTAACTTGATCCAAATCCAGTCCAACTCGACTATAGGTCAGTGGTGGATCCACTCTTCTGGCACTGGGGGCATTTGCTCCCATTGACTTATATAAAAAAACATATATTAGGTGTATGTACTATTACATAGTATCTAATGTTTGTGTACAAAAATTGAAATTGCTCCCATTCATTTGTCCAAATTTTTTATATTCATCATTTTGCCCCTATTTCTATTATTCCTAAAAGGATAAGAATTTGTATCTATTATTATAGGTCCTATAGATTTGTAACATATAATAGCTAAAAATAATTTACGTCATAATCACATAGTGCTAAAAGCGTTTAAGACATTATATATATATTTATTTCTACAATTTTTTTTAATTTGCGACAACATCACGAACACAAGCAGGCCACTCGCTAGGCGAGGCTTGAGTTCGACTGCAATAGCACGGGGACCAGAAACAAAAAGCACAAAATAAGAAAACAGAAACAAAAGCTCCCCTTAAAATACGACACATCATTCACCGAGAACAGGACCAGACAAGACATGGGGACAACTCTCATAGAACAAACACACACAGGGGCCCTAGCTGAAGAAGAACCAGAAGGCGAACACGAGCAAAGAGAGCGGAACTGAAGCCTCCACCCAACACCCAATCCCTTTATTGCGCAAGAATGTCTGCTACCATCGGCAGGTCGAAGCTATCAAAGTTGAAGCCCACCCGTTCTCCTATCTCTATTACCCGCTCTGCATTTAGTATCCTCTCATCATACTTCTCTTCCGTGATCTCCTGAACTCGATTCTCTTCCGTTTTTTCCTCTTCTCAGTTATCTTAGACGCTTTCCCGGCACTATTTCTAGGGGACATTTCCTGTAGGAAGACATGCAGCTCCCGCTTCTCTCTTTCCTTCCTGTTGTGCCTAATCGCTCTTCTCTCCCTTTTTGTTGAGCACAGTTTATCCTTTTTCCTCCAATCCAAGCTAGATCCTTCCATGGACGGTGTTATTACTTGATGGCTCCGTGACATACTGTCCTCCTCTTGAGAGTTACTGATCGGTACTAGGGGCTCGAATCCTGAAGAAAATTCCGGTCCAGAGGTTAATGAATCATTATCACTGTTACTCCCCATAGCATCGATATCAGGAGTAGTTAACTGAGCTCGATGTTGATCAGCTAAAACTTCAACATCCTCGACCCATGGTAGTAGAAGAGGAAGATGGGTCGCAGGCTGAATAGCGTAGGCGGTGTGGCAGGAATGGGCATTGCATAGCCCATCTTCTCATGATCTGACCATTGAGGTGGAAGGAGACATGCCCAGACGGTTCCCAAGTAGCATCCATCTCTTCATTAACAAGCCTCGGGATAGAATTTCCAAGCTTTTCACTATGTAGAGGAGGTTGGACATGTGGAGCGACCCTTGCAATGGTAACACACTCGTTCCTTTGAGTTGACTGAGTTAGCCAGGAAGCTTGTTCCCTGGCCAATCTAGCAGAGGGTATCAACACGCAAGCACCGGATCCCATTTGAACTCCAAAGTTAAGTGTGTCTGGGCGAGAGTAGTACAAGATGGGTGATCTCCTGGGAGGTCCTCGTTTTGCATCCCTCAGGTTGGGGGTTCTCGGAAACAACCTCTCTAGCACCCTGAAGGGGGAAGGCTGCATACATCCAACCCCCCATGGGGCCCCTCCGACCCTGCTTAGGTGGGAGCCCTTGGGACACTGGGAATATTGCTTTTTTATTTCTACATGTTTTTAGACTCTTCTAATTTTAGAACATGTATATATAACGTTATTGTATGTTATTACCAAGAAAATATTATTATATGTTTTGTATTACTTTGCACAGTTGTTGAATAAGTCTTAAAGATGACATACTCAAACATGCGAGATGTATTCAATAATTATACATTGTATATAAAACATAATAACATTGGGTTTATCATAGTATGTGCCCTCGTGAAGAACTTTTCTAAATCCGGCACTGCTATAGGACAAAATCGAAATTGTCCCGAGCCTGAATGGGTCAATTCGAGCCCCATCTGACCCAAATTTATTATAAACCTAAAATAAACCCTAACACGAACTGATATACTCGACCAGCCAACCCAAATTACCCTATTGCCCCTATGTATGTTTGCAAGTCCCTTGCCGGTTAGAGACAACAATTATTGAGCAATACATTACAACTCAAAAGTGCACATTAACATCAAAAGTCCTAGAAATTGGCGTATTTAGTTGATAATGACCTTCACATGCCAAAGGAAAGAACGACATGTGGGATATTCACTAAGTGGAGAAATCACTTTCTACTATCACTTTTGAAAATGACTCTTCTCCAAACTCTGTAAATAAAAAAATGACGGGCTTCTCTAATGACTCATGTTTCCTATCAAGCATCGCCATCTTTACTTTGTTAGAGTATTGTTGTCTAGCACGTATCTGGTACTGAGATGCTTCCGAACCCATCCAATACGTGTTGGATATGCCGAAAAGTACCCTCTTTTTTAATTTTGAATTTCCGATGTGTTGCCGACACATATCGATAGATTCCGATACACTTCCATGGGCCCTTTTTCTAAGGCCTTTTAAGGTAAGCAATAAACGCAACTTTTTGAGAAGAGAAATAGGCCCAACTTAAGCTCAATTAAAATATTATATTTCAATAAACATAAAAATTTACATCAGGTTGCTCAAACTCATCTGAATAAAGAGAGAGAATCCGAGCAGTCTCATTTGATGGGAGCATGCTTTCTAAATGCGTGCTTCCAATATATAAATAATGATCGATTCTTCATTTGATGAGAACTGGTTTATTAGTTACATGGATATATATCTAAAAATAAATACATAAATTTGAAGTAATATGTTCATGTCAAGGAACCATATCAGTCCCTAAAGTTTAAGCTGATGAGTGAAGGCTCAAGATGGGTTTTATACTCTAACTTGCCCCCTCATGCAAATGTCTTTGGGCTTGAAGGGTGAATATTGCACAGATCCACCTCATGCCCTGTGCTTAAATTATTTTGATATTTAATATTGAAAGTGGCGGCTATTGGGATTCGAACTCGTGACATTTTGGTCAACAAGGCTCTGATACTATGTCAAAAAACCATCTCACCCAAAAGGCTAAGCTGATACATGAAGACTCAGAATTGATTTTATATTCTAATAGTTCATATCATATGTCGTATCTCATATTTGTATCCATAACCATGCTTCCATGCACATTTCAGCAGCTCGAATTGACAAAAAGCTAACCGAACGACACTAGCCTCATACCATTAGAAAGGAACCCTTTTTTTAGAACAAAAAGAGTTTTGTAAGATACCCTAACAGGTCTTTCTATTTGTCGTTTACAGCATAGAAAGATTCGGCGAAGTAAGATACAAGTCAATATGTCAATCTCACACTTTCTTGCCTCTTGCGCGGCTATTACTCAATTTGTGGAAAATTCTTGGAAGGACTTTGGCGCACCTCTTAACCTATATTGATGAAATTAAAAAAAAATGGGTAAAAATTTATAATCCCATCAACTTCTAATTTCGTCAAAAATACCCTATGAACTTGTGGTCAAAATTAAAAATGACACTCGTAACTTCTAATTTAATCAAAAAAACATGTTGAACTACAAATTAAAATCATTGTGTTCCTCTTAGCTCTTAATTTTATCAAATAAACTGCTAAAATATTGATCGAAACCAATGTGACTCAGCTAATTTTTCAGTTGCATTAAATATATCCGGAGCTAAAAAAATTTTAAATACTTAACATGTTTGGAAATGTTTGAGATATTTGGTTAAAGTGATTATCAAATTAAGGGTTTTAGAAAATACAATTTTTACATTCTGGAAGATGAAAACTAATGATAAAATAACGTTAAAATAGAGAATAGTGTACAAATAGAGTAAAATTGATTGAAACAAATGTGACTCTGCTAAATTTTCAGTTGCATCAAATATATCCTAAGCTTAAAAAATTTTTAAATACTTAACATGATTGCAAATGTTTGAGATATTTGGTTAAAGTGATTTTCAAATTAAGGGTTTTAGAAAATACGATTTTTACATTCTAAGGGATGAAAATTAACAATAAAATAACGTTAAAATAAAGAATCGTGTACAAAAATAGAGTTTGTGCGTATGATTTTTGGAGGCATAGGTGTGAAGTTGAGGGGTATAGTTTCTTGGACTGATTTATGGTAGTGAAAGATGATACTAAATTGGAGAGAATTTATAATATTTCTTTTTTAGCAAATTAATGACTAATACAAAAATGTGTCTAATTATATATAAGTATATATGGTAAAAAATAATTAACTTATTAAATATACGATTTTATTGTTGGCATTCATGATAGGAGTAATGATTAACAAGGACAATCAAGGGCATTTTTATTCCATAGGCTGAGGTAACATTCTTGGATATATGACTTAGATTTCATAAATATTATTCTTTTATGGTTGAGGGTCCTTCGCAAACAACTTCTCCACATAGCATCCCATAGGGATAAGACTGTATATATCTTACCTTCATTAGACCATATCTTAGTAGGAGCCTTTTTGAGATACTATGTTGTTGTTGTTATTAAAAAAAAAAAAAAAAAATTCATGTTGGTCTTAAATGGCATTATTACTGTAATTTTGATGATAACAATTATTTAGTGAGTCATTATATTTAATTATTCCAACCTTATTGAAAATGACTCAAAAGATAGCAACCAAAAAACAAAAAACAAAAAAAAAAATCAAAATTAATCACGTTAATATCAAGTATTCCAAGATGATGGATCAAGAGAAAGATAAATAAAGTTGAAGTCAAGATTGATCCAAAATTAAGAGAAGAGATTCGAGTCTTCATGCTTCAAGAAGGGTTTCTTTGTCTATTTTTTAGGACTCATATTGAATATATCAATTGAGTTAAATATCTTAATATCGATTTGTTGTACTCTAACAAATAGGTGTTTTAAATATTTTAAAATTTGATTTCCAAATTTTATTCAGATAGCACTTAATTTAACTCCCGACCGATTCAATTTTTCAATGAAAATATATCTTTTTCAAAATTTGCATTATTGGATGTATCCCTAAAATAATGAGATCAAAAAAAATTTATTAAGGTGATATTTTGGCTGGATTAAAAAATTATTCATTAAAAAATAAGGTTTCAAATAGCATAAAATAAGCCAATGGTCAAAAAAGGTTCAAAAACATGTGGGTATGCTGAGTGTCGATACAGAAGACGCACGTGTCCACACAGAGACAAATAGTTGCCAACACTGGCTGATGTGTGTTGACACACAAGCCCTATGTCGATGTAACGCTAGCGATGAGTCCAAACGACTACGTTTTGAAATCCAATTTCTTTCCTTTTTTTCCTAAAATGCTCAAACTACTATAAGGACCTCATTTGCTTGAATGCTTTGTTCAAATCATCTAATTTACTAAAATTTCATTGATTTAATTTCTTGTGTTCTAATTTAAGCTTCAAAGGCTTAATTGTGTTGGTGTAAGGCTTTGACAGCTGAGCCCCAGGGCATCATTACATTGGTCTTAGGTTGGTTTCACGGATTAGTAAGTAGGTCAATTTAGGTTTGAGTCACTTGTTCAGCACTTTGAAGGCCAAGGCTCGCGAGAAAGCTCGTTAGTAGAAATTGCTCCATCTTCTTGTAAAGTTATAACTCATTCGAGTTATCATAAGTCAAGGGTGTCAGACTTAAAAACCTAATTGATTCGAGCTTGTGAGTAGACTGCTGCGCTCTTCAATTCGTCTCCATCCAAGTTCCTAGAAGTGTACGAGGTAAGGTGTTTAGGGGCTTTGCTCTGTCAACCGAATTGCCACATGGGCCAGGTCTATATCCTTTTATTTTTCTGCAAGAAATCAATCACTAAAAAAACTCCAAAAATTTTAACTCAAGTCCCTTAATTAGGGCATGAATCCAGATACTAATTGAGAACATAAGTCGGATTCACCAGAAATATCCATCCCGAGTTCATTAATTAAGGTAAATAGGTATAGTTCGGAATTTGTACTCGCTCCCAAGTCAAGATAAGTCCCTTTTTGTATGTTTGTTGATTTTTTATTTTTGGTGACCATACATACAATAAAAGTGAATAAAAGGAGCAAGCACACCTTTTGGTCACTACATTGGATGGTTTTAATAACGTCTAACCATATAAAAGAGTTTTACAATATAATCTCCGACCACTCCCCAATGGTCGAAACTAAAAGCGCTAACACTCTCGTAGGTGAGGATCCCGAAGAACTGGGCCACAACTTGAGTATCCCTTAGAACAAAGCCCAATTTCAAAAGAGGATGGGAAAAGTCACAACCGTAGTACAAAAAGTGGAGGTAATTACAACATCCAAGAACACAAGCACATTGAGTTTAATGGCTACTCTCAAAAGTGTTTCGGGGCCATGCTTAAGCGGAGATTACAATTCGTTGATGAGAAGATAGAACGATCTCTAAAAGAGGTTCCCGACAAACAACATGTTAAGATTCAGTGAAGTCTAGCTGGTCAACGTGAGATTGCAACTACCCTAAGAACGTTTTAACCTTAGTAAATGAGAGAATGCATAACGAAAATGAAATAGTTCTGGTCAAAATGAACACAATCTTGTCATTTACTACTAATCTCATAGATGGAGATGTTGCAAGACATACATTAATAGAAGTTGAACCCATCTTGGCAAGGCAATCTAAGACACATAATGACCTTGTCCAAGTAGTTAGGAATGACCTTATAAAGTTAAGGCCAAATGTTCTACTGTAATAGCTATAGATTATCCTCGTAATCCCTCTTCAAGGGCATGAGTACCTGTAAATAAATGAATTGCCACTACCACTGAGGGTAGGGGAGATACCTTACCAGCCAGACTAGGGTACGGTAGTAGACTACCACTACTGCAGTTCACTAAACATAGAAAAATGAAAATGAATGCTCACATGTATCACCTCGATGAGGAATCTGGTCAACTTTATAAGAAAGATAACAGTGGACTCCTGCCCAAGTGCATGGACCTTGATGAGGCCATGTTAATCATGGTAGGTGCACATGAAGGCATTTGTGGATCTCACTTGGCCGGAAATAAGATGCGCTGTTTAATAAGGCGTTATGGATATTATTGGCCATCGGTGATGAATGATTACATTATATATGCCAAGGATATGGGCATGTTCCTAGAGTGCCTACATCCGAGATACATGCCATAGATGGGCCATAGCCCTTTTGAGGTTGGGAAATCGACATTATTGGAGAGATCAATCCTCCATCAAGTATGTATATTGGTGTTTACAAACTACCTACCTAAGTAGGTTAAGGCTAAACCGTACAAAAATATCAATCAATAAGATGTGATTAATTTCATCAAAGAGTATGTTATATGTAGGTTTGGGATTCCTAAAACTATTACTATGGATTAAGCTTGAGTGTTTAATGGGTCTGAGGTTAAGGAGTTTACCAAGAGTTTTAGTATTAAAATTTTACTCTTTATTACACCCAAGCTAATGCCATGTAGAACCAACAAATACAATTCTAAAGGCTAATATAGAAAAAATGATTGAGGATAATTTGAGAAGGTGGAATGAGTTCTCACTTAGTGTCTTGTGGGCTTATAGGATATCTAAAAAAAGTGCCACTGGGACTACTCCATTCCATTTAACATTTGGTCATGATGCAGAACTCTCAATTGTGCTAACATTTTAATCCATAAGGGAGGCTCACCAAGGGAGTTTTATTGGACTTGATATGATATGATAGGTGAGCTTAATGATCTTGATAAATATAACAATAAATCTTAACAATATAAAATATGACTAATAAAATTGAGTTAATTAAATTAGATTTAAATCTAACTAGTTAAATCCCGGCCAATCTTCATGGTACTACTTGTCAAAATTGTTGGAAAAATTATGCATTTTAATGATTTAAAAAATTATTTATTGTGAAGTAAATTTTTATAAAAATAAAAATTTACTATAATTACTAATTGTCATAAATTATAGGTTATTAAAATCTTTCAATAATAATATGGCTGTTACTAGCCGTTGCTTGGCATTGAAGAAGAAATTAACATGGCCATTTATGAATTTAATCATGGACTTAAAAGCTTGAGTATTTCTTACTGTTGGAATTCATACATTGAACATGAAATTTATTGCTAGACCAAATTTGTGGGTGCTTTAATAAAGAAATTAAATATACGGTTTTGTGTATATATAAGCATGAATTTGGTGGAAAAAATATATGTACAAGATCAAATGTTTTACTCTTTCAATTTCCCATATTCTTGCAAAAATAGTGAGCTTGGTAGTTGTAGTTCGGGGATCTTTCGTTGCTGCACTGATAAGGGTCCGACGAGTTGTTGAATCCTGGGAAAGGAGCGCATTTAAGCCTAAAAGCAATACTCGTGCAGGAGGGGCGTTTCATTTCTAAGGAGAGCGTTCTCATGTGCCTCAACCGAAAGATATATATGTTTTCCTAAACTCCGTTCTTTGTTTAATTTGCCTAAACATTCTTGTTATTATGTACATAGTATTATTGGTCTTGAATTTGATAGTGTTTGATTGGTGTTGTATTATATTTTTTGTTTGTATAAGTATCCAACTTTTTATGTTAGTCTCAAATTGAGATGTATTAATATGTATTGTTCCTTAATATATATTTTATATGATGAATACTACAAATATTTTTCAGCAGTCTTAGAAAGGAAAATTTTGCCTTATTAAAATATTTGAAAATTTTAAATATTATTCAATATACTTTAATTTTTATCATATGGAAAACTATATTACCCTATCTCGTTTGCCAATTAATTATATTGGTACATGAAAAAAAATAGTGGCTAGAGAAGAAATTCAAAGAAAATATTGAATAAATGAAGAATTATCAGGGCATTTCCCATTTCTTGTTAATTTTCATTGAGAAAAATAGTGATTTATAATATAATTATTTAATTAATATATGAAAAGAAATATAATGTCGACTTAATAATAATGTTGGACTTTGGTTTCAAAGTTTATATCATGTGAACATTGTAGTGAACGACAAAATGTGTCATATTACTGTTAAAATGTTTTTCTTTTGTTGTTTTAGATGGTCGTTTCGGTTTCATTCGATACTGATATTATCAATTGTTGTGAGTATGCATCACTTTAAGAAAACTTTACTTATTAATTTACTATCCTTGCTAATTGAGAAACTTGGATGGTTGACTAAGTCAAGTTGGCACATTGATGATTTGTGATGGTTGAGATTTCGTATATTTGAACTTGAGTTTCTCTCAATGTGTATTTGCATGTGTTGCTCTAGTGTTAAATTAAAAGAGATTAATATGATCACTTTTGTTGTAATTGTATTTTTTTTTTTTTTTTTGGATGAAAATATACTAGTTTTAAAAGGAATTACTATTGGTAAAATTATACCTAATTATTTCATTAATTTCTTTTGTACTTCGTCTCTATATGAGAAATTGAAGTATCTAATTGTTTTGTGTTTGCTTTGAATCAATTTCTCCACTAAATGTTGATTTATAATTCACGAGTTATGTATATGAAAAATGTGGTCTTCCTTGGTTTATGGACAATTTAGATAAAGTCATAATCCTTATAATGATCATTCTATACTTTATTGTCCTGTATCAAATGATTTGAATCTCATTGTATGGAATTGTGAGATGAGTACTAGCCTTTTCTATATAAATGTTGCATACTATTTGTAGCAACTTATTAAGTAAGATAGATATATAAAGATCTTATATGTTAGTAATATTAAAAAAAAAAAAAAAAGGTGTTGGTAAAGTTGTCGTAGAAACTTTACAAACAAGTGAGTAAAGAAAGATAATGATTAAATGAAATGGAAAAGAACTAATGAGCAAAATATCCAAAAGAATGGATAATGGACACTAAAGTAGATCTAAATGAAAATCCAAATGAACTGGTTGAATATTAGTGTTTGTTTGGGACCTCAACAATATCATAAGCATTAAGGATCTTAAGAGGTTGCATAAAAGTCTAAGCTAAGGCTAGTTCTTTGTGTGGATTATTTAATATGGTAGTATTTTCTTTTGATTTGGTGCAAAATAAAACACAATTTCAGGACTGGTGTTTATTTTGACTTATACTTGGTGGCTATAGTTAAATACACTATGGATGGAGTAGTATGAATGAATAAAATTATTCTTATATCAGTTTCCAACATGATTTAATTTTCTACATTGCTTTTGTGAGACTGCTAAAGTGAACTTCATGTGAAAATTTATATTCCATCTTTATAAGTCCTACACTACTTTGAGAGTAAATGTATAGCTAGTTTTAAGAAGTAAGATTCTCGGAAACAAAGTGGAGCTCCATTTGAGCTTAAAGAGAAGACCCAATGAAGTATGCATGCGTATAAAAATAGGTATTTAAAATATTTATGATTCTAAGATAAACAAATAAAGTCACATTTTGATTACAGTGAATGATGGTGTGGTTCAATTAAAGATGCATGAGGTATACTATGAGCAATTCTTTTAACAATTTATATATATTAATGCTTCGCTATGGGTATTTGAGGATGGCTATAGCCTAATACAATGTGGATATGTGATGCTTTTATGATTGGACTCAATATCTAGAAATGAATTGGTATTCTCTCACTAGTGTAATTATGTGCATCTTATATATGAGAAAAAAAAAAGGGATTGACCAAATATTTGAAATGTTGAGAGAAATGTGTAAGTCAGCTAACTGCACTCATTTGTGGGTCAATCCGAGTTAGTATAATCTGCATTTTAATCTTTGTATGACTATTAAAATGTGGGGGGAGTTTATCTCTCAAAAAAAAAAAAAGTTATATGACTTATGTTGCAACTGGTGGGATCATGTCTGTTTGTGTTGATTATGAGTACTTTGAGAAGTAGTACAATTAAACCCAACAATTTAACTTGAATTTGCTATTTGTGACATGTTCCACACTTGGTAATTATATAATGGTTGTTCGGACCATATTGTGCTTGTTAGGCTGTAGAGTTGGCATTGTTGTTGATAATATCTTCACACCGTGACAAATGCATGCTCAAGCAATTTTAGCCATAGTGATTAACAGATACTTGATGTAAAAGAATCATGAACATGAAGTTCTAAAATGTGAGAATTTTGGTTAAGTTAAAGACTTAACCATTGTACTCATCTCTTGACGTCCAACTCAACCACTGTATTTGAAAATTTTTGGTGAAATTTTGTAAAGAAGTTGACTTTAAGAATTGAACTTAAAAGTTCAAATCAAGACAATTTCCTAAATTTTGGTTTTTTGATGTTTTCGTGATTTTTGTACAAAGTCATTACTTAAATGAATACATAGGTTGTTTTGAAAGATGAATTGATGGGCGATAATAGAAAGCAATAAGAGAAGGAAAAACACTTCATATGTTAGTGCTTAGCAGAAATTAAATATTCTGCATTACAATGATGAAGTGCTTTGAGAAATGCAAATTGGTATTTCTTTAACAGTTTTACGTAAAGTCTTTCTTTACTAGTTTATGAGAATTGCCTAGGATTGTTTGAATATTTGAAAGGCATTATAAATGAAGTATACTTGGTGTTCATTATGTTGAGAAAGGCATAGCATTCTAATTGATTTTTGATCCAGGTGAATTAAGAAGATTATATTCACCATTGAATGTGCTATGCAATGGAATTCCAGTGAGTGGAAAGATGAAAAGCTTGCTCCATTATAAAGTCAAGATTGATTGAGTTGAAAGGAACAAGCAACGATGATGAGCATCTGATATCAGAAGAAGAAGAAAAGCAAGAATCGCGGATCTGCTTACAAAAGGGCAGACGTGCCTATGTGTTGTTAATCATCGAGGGGAATGGAACTGAAGCCCATAAATTAATCACCACAGTGGAAACCCGTCCTCAGAGGTATGGCGATCCCATGAATGAGGTTTAACGGGTACAAACAAAACTGATGGGTGGTTGAAAGAGCACAAATTATTTTAATTATAGCGGGATATTCCCAGGTCTCATTCTTAAGGTGAGATGCTCTTTACTGTGATGTTTAAGGCAGAGTTTTTTTTAAAACTCTAAATGAACCTGAAGGCATATTATTAGCGGGGTGTTGATCACAGATCACCCTTGGAGGGTTCACCTACGTGAGTGTGGTAATGGGGTCGCCACTGTGGGAAATGGACTATTCCCTATTGACACTCATGAGACAGGATTTCATGCACATGACCATAACGCGCCCCACTGATAGAACTTTACAACTACCAATATTCTGTGTGTGTGATGGGTCTAAACCTGACTACAAAGGACCTAGTTCAAAGCTCTTATGCTACTATGGTTTCTTTAGGTTGAAGCTCGTTTACACTAAGTGTTGGTTCAAACTTGAAAGGTGCCTACATGTATTAACAGAGTACAATGCTCACTAAGTTTTAAATTTTTAATCATGTGGGGGATTGTTGGAAAAATTATGCATTTTAATGATTTAAAAAATTATTTATTGTGAAGTAAATTTTTATAAAAATAAAATTTAGTATAATTACTAATTGTCATAAATTATAGGTTATTAAAATCTTTCAATAATAATATGGTTGTTACTAGCCGTTGCTTGGCATTAAAGAAGAAATTAATATGGTCATTTATGAATTTAATTATGGACTTAAAAGCATGAGTATTTCTCACTGTTGGAATTCATACATTGAACATGAAATTTATTGCTAGACCAAATTTGTGGGTGCTTTAATAAAGAAATTAAATATACGGTTTTGTGTATATATAAGCATGAATTTGGTGGAAAAAATATATGTACAAGATCAAATGTTTTACTCTTTCAATTTCCCATATTCTTGCAAAAATAGTGAGCTTGGTAGTTGTAGTTCGGGGATCTTTCATTGCTGCACTGATAAGGGTCCAACGGGTTGTTGAATCCTGGGAAAGGAGCGCGTTTAAGCCTAAAAGCAATACTCGTGCAGGAGGGGCATTTTCTTTCTAAAGAGAGCGTTCTCACGTGCCTCAACCCAAAGATATATATTTTTTCCTAAACTCCGTTCTTTGTTTAATTTGCCTAAACATTCTTGTTATTATTTACATAGTATTATTGGTCTTGAATTTGACAGTGTTTGATTGGTATTGTATTATATTTTTTGTTTGTATAAGTATCCAACTTTTTATGTTAGTCTCAAATTGAGATGTATTAATATGTATTGTTTCTTAATATATAATTTATATGATGAATACTACAAATATTTTCCAACAAAAATAGTCATTAGGCCATTCCTAGTAGTGCCCTATAATTTGAAGTCTCATTTTTTCTATATAAGCAAAAATGGTGCTTCTTTCCTCTCACAAAGCCCCCTTTTTTAGCCTCATCTTTATATTTTTTTAGTTATTTTAAAGGTTGATATTATATTAATGGTTGACATTATTTTGATTATTTTAAGATATATGATGAAAATTAAAGACAAAACTATTAAAGCATAACTAATTACATAGCTGTTTGAGGGTCAAATATTAAAAAAGAAAATAAATATCATATATAACCATTAAAAACAAAATTAAAAAATAAATTAATTAACTAAGGCACCACAAGTATATTACCACAAGTATGCCGCACCATAGAGATGAACAAAAACTGAAAATAAAGTGCATGCCAACCCCACGATCACTCTATCATTCGTTTGTTCCTTTTCAGGGTATCCTCATAGGTGACCAATTTTTTTCGAGGCTTAGTCCATCCCCCTCGATGCAACCCACACCTTTACTCTAGCTAGATATTTGAATCCACTACATTGTCAACATTTCTCACATGATCAACAGTTAATGGTGCCATTCATGAGGTATAACCTCGCTATACTACACTTCTTATCATAGATCTGGGTTTTCTATCATAATATTTGTTATGCACCCCAACATAAGGGGTTGGTGCATATCAACAATGTCTTACTTAATCTTGTTGGGAAAATGATACAAGTTAAACTTTAGTGTTATGGAAAAGTTACATCCCACATTGGAAAACAAATAAAAGTTGTAGTCACTTTACTAGAATCCCACATGGAAGAATTGAGGGGGTTTTGTTGGGCTTATATGGTTATATGCCCCTCAACTCTTTGATCTAAACTAAGGATGAAAGAGTAGTGGGAACCACATGCGCCCGCGCCGCCCACCGTGCTTGAGCGTGGGCATGGGCGATCTTTTTCCCATCGGTTATATTAATTTTACAGAAAATTCTGCTAGCACTGCTACATTAAACAATATTACTGTTGCAATTTTAACAATTGAGATTATGTTAATGAAAAATTATAGCTGTTGTTAATCTTAGCTTTCAATGCAAGAGTGTTTTTGTCCGTTGGAATTACTACTACCTCATCAAACCTCCAGTACAAATACACACCTCAACTGTGCATCAAAAACACAAGCAGCTTCTCCTTCTTCATCATATCTCCCTTTCGTCTTCTTCTTAAGCCTATTCCCGATATCTCTCTCCATTACTTTGGGCAAGGTTCTCAAGCTCTCCTACCTTGCTGCTAATGAGTGCACGTTAATAGTCGAATTATGTTAATCCTGGAGGACGGCCGCCTATACAACCGTCTGCACCGGAGTAGCAGCGAAATCGTCTTTTAGGATAGTGGTATTTCCACGGCACGGTATCTTTAGTATTCTGATCAACTATCCCTCTTTCCCGTATTATTTGATTGCTACATTTAAGTATTTCACTATGTTTTCCACAAGAATTTTTGCGCACTACTACTTCAATTTTTCTCAACATTTTACTGGACATTTCCTAGATATTTTACTGCATTTTTATCTGCAGTATTTTACTGCTTTACAACAATTTTTGGTTTGATTTACAGTTTAATTTATAGCAATTAACATACTATTGTCTTGCGTTATCGTTGCAAATTTTAGCAGTAATTTTGCTGTAATTTTTCAGTATTTACGCTGTATTTGCAGCAGTATTTTGGCTGTAATTTTTAGTATTTACACTGTATTTTCAACCGCATTCTTGATGTAATTTTCGCTGTATTCTCGCTGCGATTGTACTACTTTTACTGTTTATTTTCAACAGTCTAAAAGACAATTTGTGTTTAAACATGGCAACTAAATTACCTCTTCCCGATATGTCCAAGGTTGAGCCTCTTGACGGGAAGAATTATTAGAGGTGGTCTTAGAAAAAAAATTTCCCCTACAACAAGTGTGTATTGGTTATATACTCCATGAAAAAAAGGGACATAAGGGTGAAAACGAGAAAAAGGCTTATGGAAAAAAATTCACCGCAGATGATCGAACCTGTAGGGGAAATTTGTTGCATTACATGAGTGATGGACTCTTTGATATTTATGTAAAATTAGACTCATCAAAAGAAATTTGGGATTCCCTACAGAAAAAATATGGGGGTGACGATACAGGAACTAGAAAATATGCGGTTAGTAAGTGGCTAGATTTCAAATTCATGGACAATAAATCAATAATTGATCAAGTCCATGAATTTGAAAACATAGTAACTACTCTCTTGTCAGAAGGCCTTAAAATTTACGACATTACTCAAGCATATGTTTTAATCAAAAAACTTCCACCTTTTTGGAAGGACTATAGAAATTTGCTTATATATAAAAGAAGGACCTAACATTAGACGAGTTAATTAACCACTTGAGAATTGAAGAAGAAAATAGGTTTAAAGACAGGGGGCACTCATATTCAGCTTTTTCTAAAGCTAACATTGTAGAGGCGATGCCTAGTGCATATGATAGGTTTAAGAACAAGGGAAAAAAACATCATTCAAACTTCAAACCTGGTGAAAAATTCAAAAGTCAAACAACAAATTTCTTGTAGATTGCTATCACTGCTGAAAAAGTAGACATATAGCCAAAGATTGCAGAAGCAAAAGGAACTAGACTAAAGACCCAAAGTACATGGCTCACCTTGTAGAAACAGAGAACATTGTAACAGTTGTTTCAGAGGTGAACGTAGTGAACAATATGACTGAGTGGATCGTGGATACTAGAGCTACTAGGCACATCTGCACAAACCGAAGCATATTCCAGGAATACCAGAAGATGACCGATGGAGAGGTAGTTTACATGGGAAATTCTGCAGTAGCACCTATCCTTGGGAAAGGGAAGATTTCTTTAAAACTCACTTATGGAAAGTTTCTTACTTTAACAAATATTCTACATGTGTCTGAAATATGTAAAAATCTGATTTCGGGTAGTCTGTTGATTAAAGCTGGTTTAAAACTATTCTTTGACTCAAACAAACAAGTCTTAACTAGGAATGGGAAATTTGTGGGCAAGGGATTTTGTAATGATGGTCTGTTTGTCCTTGATGCTGTTTGCGTGAATAACAATGCTGGTATCTCTTCTCCTTATATTGTTGAATCTCTTGAATTGTGGCATGCTCGCTTAGAACATATAAATGTTGAGTTAATTAAACGACTTAAGAAAATGAACATGATTCCTAACTTCAGTGATACCAACTTTAACAAGTGTGAAGTATGCGTAGAAGCTAAATATGCTAAAAAACCCTTTAAATCTACCAAGAGATGATCTGAACTTCTTGAGCTAGTCCATAGTGATTTAGGAGACTTTAAAAGCCAAATGAGTAGAGGTGAAAACAGATACTACATGACCTTTGTAGATGATCACTCTAGATACTCAGTGGTATATCTCCTAAGTACTAAAGATGAAGCAGAAGACATATTTTTAAAATACAAAGCTGGTGTAGAAAATCAGTTAGAAAAGAAAATAAAATAAGTTAGGTCCGATAGATGAAGAGAATATGACCCAACTTCACTAGAAATATTTTTTGAGGAAAATGGGATAATACTTGAGCGAAGCCCTCCTTACTGTCCACAATCTAATGGTGTCGTGGAATGGAAAAATCGGACTTTAAAGAACATGATGAATGCTATGCTTATTAGTTGTGGAGTACCTGATAACATTTGGGGGGGGGGGGGGGGGGGTATTATCTGCCAATCATGTACTAAATAGAGTTCCTCATGAAAAATTAGATAAAACCAAATACGAAATGTGGAAAGGTTATGCACCTAATCTAAAATACTTGAAAGTGTAGGGGGTGTCTAGCCAAGGGTGGATTACCTGACTTTAAAAAAACGTAAAATTGGACCTAAGACTGCTAATTCTATATTTATCGGGTATGCTCATCATAGTACTGCTTATCGATTTTTAATCAAGGGATCTAATAATTCATATGCATGTGGTAGCATTATAAAATTTAGAGATGCTGGATTCTTTGAACGTATATTTCCTTCGAAATCTAATGATGCGCAACCTACTAGTTTGCCTTCACAAACTAGTAACCATGATAATACTAACGATATAGACACTTCCGAAATTCGAAGGAGTAAAAGAGCTAGGAGAGAAACCAACTTTGGACCTGATTTTATTACTACTTTCCTAACAGAAGATAACTCCATAAATGAAGAAACTGTAAGTGTCTATATGTTAGAGGAAGACCCCAAAACCTATGATGAGGCTTTGAGATCAGTTGACTCGACCTTTTGGAAAGATGCCATCAATAGTGAACTAGAGTCAATCCTAAATAATCACACATGGGAACTGGTAGACTTTCCTAGAGAATGTAAACAAATAGGTTGTAAGTGGGTCTTTAGAAGGAAAGTAAAGGCTGATGGGACAATAGACAAGTTTAAGGCAACATTAGTAGCTAAGTGTTACACCCAGAAAAAGGGAATCAACTTTTTTTATATTTATTCACCTGTCGCTAAAATAACCATGATTAGAACCTTGATTGCCCTTGCGTCTATTCAAGATCTAGTACTGCATCAAATGGATGTCAAAACTGCATTTCTTAATGGTGATCTAGACAAAGAGATTAATAGGGAACAGCCTGAGGGTTTTGTTATCCCTTGTAATGAAAAGAAAGATTGTAAACTTGTAAAATCTCTATACGGTCTCAAACAGGCATATAAACAGTGGCATGAGAAATTTAATAGCAAGCTAGCTAATAATTTCCTTGTAAACAATTGTGATTCTTGTGTGTATTCTAAGTCCGTTTCAAATGGATGTGTAATAGTTTATCTATATGTTGATGATATGTTGATATTTGGAATGAACTTGAATGTTGTCAATAAACGAAAAACTTTCCATGCTCTAAATTTGATATGAAAGATATAGGTGAGGCACACGTGATTTTAGGAGTTAAAATTGTTAAAATTGAGAAGAGACTTAGAAAGTTCGACATGCTTAATACTGATCCTGTAAGAACACCTTATGATCCCAGTATACATTTAACTAAACATAAAGGTGTTGCCATGTGCCAATCTAAGTATACCAAAATAATTGGCAGTGTTATGTTTCTGATGAACTATACTAGACCTGCCATAGCGTATACTGTAAGCAGACTTAGTAGATACACACATAATCCTAATCAATAGCATTGTAACGCATTAAAAAGATTGCTTAGATATTTGAGAGGAACAATGGATTGGGGACTTTACTTTGGAAAGTTTTCCGCTGTTTTAGAAGGATATTCTAACGCCAATTGGGTGTCTGATACAACAACAACAACAATAGTCCCAATGCCTCAAGGCCCCCGCATACGTAGGGTCTGGGGGAGGCGGATGTATGTAGCCTTCCCCCTTTCAGGGAGCTACTCTAAAGAGAGGCTGTTTTCGAGGACCCCCAACCTGAGGTACGTGTCGTCATAGTATCATAGCATCCTGTACGATATCCTGAAAGTATGAGAGCACAAAGCATAAGGATATGACTTAGCACAAAGCACCAAGCACAAAGCAGAAAGCAATCACAAAGCAAGCATTACGAAGCTCAACTCCAAAGAAGGCAACTACCAGTCAAACTAGGTCAAGTAAGCAAGTAAACAGGCGGGCAAATAAGTGCAGGACTCAAGGTCAAGAACGTCTAGAAACACTAGTGCTAACAGTAAGAAACCGCACTATTCTAAGTCTCTACATTGGCTACCCCTATGTTAGCCTTCCATCGAGCTTTATCTAAAGCCATCTCCTCCCGTAGGTTTAGGTGGGTGAGGTCTTGTCGGATTGTTTCCATCCATATCTTCTTTGGCCTGCCTCTACTTCTCTTACCTAGAGCAGTATGGGGTTGTTTGCATCTCCTGACTGGTGCAGTGGATGGTCTCCTCCTAACATGACCGAACCACCTCAAGCATTGCTCTCTTAACTTATTCTTAATCGAAGTGACGCCCTCTTTACTTCTTATGACGTCGTTCCTGATCCTATCCTTCCTTGTGTAACTGTACATCTACCACAACATCCTTATCTCTACCACTTTCATCTTCTGTGTATGATGTTGTTTCATCGGCCAACATTCTGCCCCATAAGACATGGTCGGTCTCAATATCGTCTTATAGTATTTTTCCTTTAGCTTTAGCGGGAACTTTCTATCGCAAAGTATCGCAGAGGTCATCCTCCATCTATGCCAGCCTGCTTTAATTCGATTGTTGACATTCTCGTCCACTTCACCATTCTGGTGAACTATGAAACCCATGTATATGAAACTATCGTTTCTTTGTATGTCAGATCATATCTTGATGTCTTCTATGTTAGGCATGGTGGAGAGGCCGAATTTAAGTTCCATGTACTCGGTCTTGGATCTACTGATTCGTAATCCCTTCGATTCCAATGCCCTCCTCCACAATTCTTGCTTTTCGTTTACCTCTTCCCGCGACTCCTCCACCAACATTATGTCATCCGCAAAATGTATACAGCAAGGCACGTCCCCTTGGATATGTTTAGTGAGCTCATCTATAACTAGGATGAACAGAAAGGGACTCAAGGCAAATCCTTGATGCACCCCGACTATTATCGGAAATGCTTTTGTCTCTCCTTCCGCTGTACACACATTAGTTTGTGCATCGTCATACATGTCTCTTATGGCCAGAATATAAGGCGCTGCAATACATCTCCTCTCTAGAACCCTCCATAGGACCCCCCTTGGCACTCTATCATATGCCTTTTTCCAATTCAATAAAAACCATGTGGAGATCCTTTTCTCCCTCCCTGTACCTTTCTATCATCCGCCTGAAAAGGTGGATGGCTTCTATTGTTGACCTCCCCGGCATAAATTCGAATTAGTTCTTGGACACCTCTGTGTGCTGCCGCAACCTCCTCTCTATGATCCGCTCCCATGGCTTCAGGGTGTGGCACATTAATTTAATACCCCGATAGTTAGCACAACTCTGGATGTCGCCTTTGTTCTTATATATTGGAATTAGTGTTCTCTTCCTCCATTCGTCGGGTATCTTGTTCCATTATGGATCAGGTTAAATAATCTAGTCAGCCACCTGATGCCCTTCTGTCCTAAACATGTCCATACCTTTATGGAAATTTCGTTTGGGCCGACTATTTTACTCCTTCCCATATATTTCAGGGCATCCTTGACTTTGTCGGGTGTAATCCACCTGCAGTACTAGTGGTTCTGGTGAGCTGCAGATGTTTGGAGATCATCTAGGGATATCTCATTATCCCCCTGACCGTTGAGCAGATCGTGAAAGTAGGCTTTCCATTTATCTTTAATTTGTTGCCCGTCCATGAGCACCTGTCCATCTTCCCCTCTTATGCACCTTACTTGGTCCAAGTCCCTCGTCTTCCTTTCTCTTGCTTTAGCAGTTTTATATATACTCCTGGCTCCCTCTTTGCTATCCATCCTTTTGTAGAAATCCTCATAGGCTCGTCATTGCACTTCTCTGACTGCCTTCTTTGTTTTTTTCTTAGCTTGCTGATATTGATGACGTTTGTCTTCGTCGCCACTACTTTCCCATTCCTTGAAACAGCCTCGTTGGCCTTAATCTTCTCTTGGACCTCCTTGCACCACCATCAAGATTCTCTGTTGTTTGGTGCCCCACCCTTTGACACTCCCAGGATTACCCCTGCTAGTCCTCTAATCTTCTGTGCCAGTTGGTTCCACATTTTGGTTTGTATCTCCCTCCAACTCCCACTCGAGCTCCATCTCTGCTCTTTCCTTAAATACTTTGTACTTCTCCCCCTTCAAATCCCTCCATCGAATATGTATCTGCATGGGTTTCCTAGATCTTTTGGCCGTTTTCCTGACCTTAACATCAGCACACAACACCCTATGTTGTGTGGAAAGGTCGTCCCCTAGGATAACCATACAAGCCCTACAGTCTCTTTGTACCCTTTTCCTTAATAGTATATAATCAATCTGGGTCCTTGTCCCACCGCCTTGGTATGTAATGCTATTAATTCCACTAGTGGATATGTATTCACACTAGTTGGAGGTGCTATATCCTGAAAATCCTGTCAGCAATCTTGTATTGCTACATCTACTATGGAATCTGAGTTTATTGCTTTTGAGTTGGCAGGTCAGGAAGCCAAATGGCTAAGAATTTTATTGGGAGATGTGCCATTATAGGGGATTCCAGCTCCATCAGCATCACTTCACCTTGACAGCCAAGCTGCAATTGTTGTGGCTAAGAACAAGGTTTATAATGGCAAGAGAAGACATATTAATATCAGGCGTAAGAACGTTACGGATCTTCTAGAGAGTGGAGTGATATCACTAGACTGTGTAAAGTCTAAAAAGAATCTTGGGGATCCATTGACAAAAGGACTTTATCGTAAAATGATTGTAGAAACATTGAGGGGAATGGGAATAAAGTCTGTACATGAATAAACTACGATGCATCGAACCTGGTCTTAACTGGTTCAATGTGAAAAGTCATAGTTTCATTTGAGGAATACACTGTATTTTATATTGTCTCTCCCTATGGTGTGACAATGCCGAGATGGGTCTATAGTCATATATTTGGTGGTGTAAGCAAGACTTACACTTGATGGACACTGTCTGTGTGTTACCAAGGGGTAAGGCTGAGCTTTAGCTCTTAATGGACCCATATCTATATGTTTGGTGGTGTGCGGTAACACACACTGGATGGGATCCACCTATGTAGGTGTGGGAGTATGGCCGCTCCCTATAAAGAATTTAAGAATTTTCTTCTAGAGCGCCTATGAATATCCAGGACGAGCGTATGGCCGATAAAACCCTCCAAACCGTAGGCGTTACCGAGATCTGGAGTTCGGTATGTGCCCGAGTGGAAGACTATACAACCCCTTGTGAGGTTCAAGACGAAAGTCATCTTGTAGGATGTTGGTCCTAAACTTGGGTTACACGAGGTGACGATTCAAGTCGCGAGATATCGACACTAAAAAATTGAACTCCCTTTGCCCAATTTATTCCTATCTTTCTCTTCTGCTTGTATCCTTTGTGGGGGATTTGCTAAAAAAATGATACAAGCTAAACTTTAGTGTTGTGGAAAAATTACGTCCCACATTGGAAAACAAATAAAAGTTGTAGTCACTTTACTAGAATCCCACATGGAAGAATTAAGGGGGTTTTGTTGGGCTTACATGGGTATATGCCCCTCAACTCTATAAACTCAACTAAGGATGAAAGAGTGGTGGGAACCACTCGCGCTCGGGCCCTACCTGCTATGCCGTGCTAAGGCGTGGGCGTGGGCGATCTTTTTCTCATCAGGAATATTAATTTTATGGAAAAACCTGTTACCGCTGCTGCATTAAACAGTATTACTGTTGCAATATTAACAGTTGAGATTATGTTAATAAAAAAAAATTATAGTTGTTGTTAACCCTAGCTTTCAGTGCATGAGCGTTTTTGTCCGTTGGCATTACTGCTACCTCTTCAAACCTCCAGTACAAATACACACCTCTACTGTGCATCAAAAACACAAGCAGTTTTTCCTTCTTCATCATATCTCTCTTTCGTCTTCTTTTTACACCTATTCCCTGTTCACAATTCTTTCTCTCTCTATTATTTTGGGCAAGGCTCTTGGGCTCTCCTACTCGGCTACTAACGAGTGCACGTTAATAGTCAAATCGTGTTAATCCTAGAGGACGGCCGCCGATACAACTATTTGCACCACAGCAGCGATGAAATCGTCTTTTAGGACAGTGGTATTTCCCATGGCACGGTATCTTCAGTATTCTAATCAACTATCTTTCTTTCTAGTATACTGCATTTTTTCTCAGCATTTTATTGGAAATTTTCTTATTATTTTACTGCATTTTTATTTGTAGTATTTTACTGTTTTACATCAATTTTCAATTTGATTTACAGTTTAATTTACAGCAATTAACATGCTATCGTCCTGTGTTATCGTTGCAAATTTCAGTAGTATTTGCACTATAATTTTTTAGTATTTACACTATATTTTCAGCAGTATTTTTGCTGTAATTTTTTAGTATTTACACTGTATTTTCAGCCGGATTCTTTCTGTAATTTTTGTTGTATTCTCACTGCAATTGTACTGTTTTTACTATTTATTTACAACAAATCATATTGTCTTGTCCCTGGCAATGGCTATAGCCACTAGCTGAGCCTCCATGGTCGACTTATAACAAATCGACCAACACTTCTATCACAAAGGATAAGTGAATAATCAACAGAAGCGCAAAATTATCAATTTGGAAGTCCTGATTTGTATAATTGAAATCTTCAAGATCACTAACTAATTTCTCTAAATAATACAAAGCAGAACTTTAGATGTCATAATTTTTTTAAAGCAAATATTCGAGGACAAATAAAAGTAAAATAATAACCAAGGGTAAGCCTACTATGAACTCAAGTGAGCGAACTAACAATGTATTAACATACAAACAATTAAACATTATGGTTTTATTTTTCTAAAATATTTGCATATAATGAGATTAATGAGAAAATTGACACAAAATGTGACATTATTATATGAGAATACCAGATTATAAATCATTATGTAAGCTAATAATAATAACTAATATTATTAAATGTCAATATCTATGCATTGTAAAAGGCCGTTATCTTCATACATGAACATGAAAAACACATCTGTAACAAATTCAGTAATGCCCTAATTTGCAGTTTATGGGTTATTAATCGGCCCTTACTTTTTCCGTAGAGATT
Source organism: Simmondsia chinensis (assembly GCA_018398585.1). Taxonomy (NCBI): domain Eukaryota; kingdom Viridiplantae; phylum Streptophyta; class Magnoliopsida; order Caryophyllales; family Simmondsiaceae; genus Simmondsia; species Simmondsia chinensis. The sequence goes on along the minus strand of JAGTTD010000003.1, from coordinate 11,504,323 downwards.
TAATAGTGACCAAATAAATTTTTCCTTTTAAATAATTGTAAGAAAACTCATTAATCTAAATATTTCATTGAGAAAGTCTTTTATTTTTTATTTGGAAACACTTTTAAATGAAGATCTAAGAGTTTATTTACCAGGCACTAATGTAACCGGATCCCATTAGAACTCCGAAGTTAAGCATGCTTGGGCGAGAGTAGTACCAGGATGGGTGACCTCCTGGGGAGTCCTAGTGGTGCCAACCCTATAAGATTGGGGTCCTCTGAAACAGTCTCTCAGCATGGTTATACTCTGAAGGGGTAAGGCTTCGGACATCCACCCCTCCCAGAACCCACTTATGCGGTAGCCCTTCAAGCGTTATTATTTTTGTTGTTGTTTAAATGAAGATCTAGACAATTTGGGTTTACCAAATATTTGTTATTCATATATCCAAAGTAAGCCAAAGATTCGTTCAAGAAAACAAGTAAATGAAACTAGTAAGGATTTTCATTTTATTCAGCCTCAACATTGACCTTTTTATTTAGCCTCAGTATTGAGTTTAAACATGCCTTCACGAGCATATCCTTTATCGACAAAAGTACCATTCTTAGTAATAACATATTGGTCAAACTCAGTAGTCTGCTTTTTTTCGATAATTATCGGCAGAGCCGAAGAACAGACAGGCCGCTCGATAAGACGAGACCTAGGCCACTCCGTAAACGGAGGGAGGAACAAAAAAGGGAAACAAAAAGCAACAAAACCAAAACACCCAAAACCTGACAAAACTAACACCGAGCACACGCAACCCAAGACGCGCACAAAACAAGCATAGACCGGGAACCCAAAAGAAAAAGAACCAAACCACCCGCGTAGGAAACCGAGGCAAGACTGAACCTCAACCACAAAACCACCCGCCTCATTTAGCCAGCAGGTCTGCCACCATGGGTGGGTCGAAACCATCGAAATTAAATCCAACTCTTCTCCCTATGTCAATTGCCCACTCCGCTTGAAGGATCAGCTCATCATACTTTGCTTTCGAGATCTTGTCGTATCGATTCTCCCTATTCCGTTTCTTCTTCTTCCCCGTTGCCTATGACGATTTTCCCCATTTTACCTCCTTCCCCTTTTTTCATTTGCCTGATGCCTTGCTATTTTCTGGCGTACTTTTCCTAGGCGACATGTCCTCAAGAAATTTCCGAAGCTCCTGCTTTCCACTCTCTTTTTTCATGTGCTTCAGCGCTTTTCTCTCCCTTTTTGTCAGTAGTCCTTTTCCTTTTCTTATCCCATCTCAACTGGGTCTCTCCATAAAAGACTCTGGCGTGTTCAAGGTAAGGGGCTCAAAACCTGGAGGAAACTCAGGTCCCGAGGACACAGAATCATCTTCACTGTTGGAGTCACGAGTTACGTTCTCAAGATGTGATAGCTGAGCGTGAGGCTGATCTGAATTGGCTATGCCACTCTCCACTCATTGGAGCAGAGGAGGAATATGTTGGTTTTCACGCACAACCTGAACTGGAATATGATCACCACGTTGTGACGACGGATGGAGAAGAGAAGCATGCGGCCAACAGCATTCCACAAACCACCTACCAACATACTGACCTTCAATGTGGATAGAAATCTGACCCCATGATAGCTCAGCTATGCTAACACCGTCATACACTGGCCTAATAGTGCGACTTCCATGATCCCCATCACTCAAGAATCCTATCCTATGAACAGGGGAATGTTGAGTCAGTGTGGTAGGGCGCACTAGGGTAGAGCATTGATGTTCCGGGTGCGGACTCAATAACGAAGAGGTCCGTCCTCTAGCTAATCTGATCGATGCAGCTAAAGCAACAACACTAGGTGAGTAATCTGGAATCAGCTCTATCCTACCCTCCTTGACCAGGACTAATCGGGTCACTCCATTAAAATGGACTTGCACCATTTGATGAATCAGTGAAGGTGAGCATGTTTCGATGAGAAATCTGGCAGCATCAATGCATCTCATGGCTGACATCCTCAAGTCCGCCCTGACAAACTTTCCCCATAATCTCGCGAGGTCAGAAAAGCATTCCTTAGTCCAACATTGGACAGGTAGTCCAAAAACCTCGATCCATACTCTTCTGCAAAGTGAGCCAAGGATCTCGCCAGAGTATTTAGAAACCTTGCTGAATTTCCTAAGAAGAATCTCGCGATGAGGGCCGAGGTAGAACTCCACAGTCTCAGTGGAATCACAGACCAGGACGAAAGTGTTGGTGCTTAACCCTTTAGGGGTTAGATCGTGGAGGTCGTTCCCTGTGATAAATGTGAGAATAATATCCAGACTCACCTCACCCGATGTGCGCAATAATAGACCGCTGAAGCCAATTCTCCACGTTCTCATTGGTGTTTGAAACCACAGTCCTTGGAATGTCAGAACCCATATAGTCTCTGGTCTGAGTAGGAGGGGTCACATCCTGATCATGTAAACGGCTGGTGTCTCTGTTCTGCTGAAAGATCCTTGAACGATACTGGCTCCGGGCTGATGACTCAGTTGATCTTCTTGGTGGGTTAGCCCATTCAACCCTAAGCTTGGATTCCACCACCCATCTGAAATTACAGAAGACATACTTGAGCCAGGAGTTTGTTGTTCTCTCAGGGAAGCTGTCAACCCTAAGGATGTTCTCCTGCTTAAAACCCGCCTTATTCAAGAGATAGCCAGAGACAAGATTTTTCCTGATTTTGGGAGTATGGAGAACATCCTTAAGGATTAAAAATTTTCCAGAAGTACACCTAATTTCAACAATACCAATGCCCATGACCCTCATAGTGTGAGAGTCTCCAAGTAAAACTTTGCGGTCACTCTCAATAGTGTTATAAGTATTAAACCAACTTTTGCCATGGCATACATGCCTAAAGGCCTTAGAGTCTACCCACCAACATTCATAATTCACAATAGTGTTTACTTCTGTTATCATGGCCACGAATTGCTCCTCACTACATTAGCTTGAGGCTTGGTTCCATTTTTTTTTTCATATTTTGTATTAGAAAAGCAATCCTTAGCCAAGTGGCCCCTCTTATTACAAATGTAACAAGGACCCTTAACAAACTTATTGGTATTTCGATCTAGATCCTTAGGGGTAATTGTTGAAATTTCTCGTGGCATTTTGTTTTTTCATATTGTTACCTCTAGGTTTAAATTGGGCATTAGACTTTAGGTTTTGACCATTATATTTCTTTATCACAAGTAGTAATAAGTTTACCTTACTAGTTTCACCATTTGTTGGTCAGTCATTGTTGTTGTCTGCTTCATAGCTTCTTCCTCCATTCATAGTCTCATCATCAGGCTTGTGACTATGAGTTCCTTTGCTTGTGTTGTAGTTGTTTTTGAAACTCCTTTCACGATGGAGGCAGCTTGTCTGTGATGGCAGCAACTTGCTTTTGCTCTTCTACTTTGACTCCGTCCATTTGGATCTCATTTACGATCTTCATGAGTTCTCTAATTTGGACCATCACCAACATGTTATCCACCATTTAAAACATAAAAAATTTGCTACATGCATATTTCTTGGCCCCGGCTTCCTCTGTGTCATATTTTTCATGTAGGACATTCCATATCTCTTTTGCATTAACATAAATGTTAGAATAATAGTCATATAAATCAGCGGAGAAGCAATTAATAACATAGTTGCGGCAATCTTCCTCATCATCGTCCCATTTCTCAATAAGCTTCGTATGTTCAACCTTCTCTTCATTTGTCATGGACTCCATATTTTCCTTGTTTGGATCATTTATTGTCATTATCCAAACCACCTTCATGAGTTTGAGATAGAATAGTACCTTTTTAGCCCTCGCTTGAAGTGTTCTCCATTGAATTTGAATGGCTTGTTGAAATCATTGGAGGAGATTGTCGATGTAGCTTGAGTGGTCGTGTTGGAATCCATTGAAACCGTCTTAAAATTGCTGTTCCAGAGCATGTACGATCTTCACTATCTTTATGACTCACAATCAATGATGATAAAGTAAAGTTGGGAGAGGTGCGGATCACGCCTTCTTTAAGACAGTTTCACGCCCCTATCGGATAAAAAAACCGGTGAAGCACTGCTACCTTCAAGATACAATGCCCAACTACGAACTTGACACTTTCTTAGTTTGTACAACTATAAAAACCAAAGCCTCCTACACCTTAGCCAAAATAACAAAAAATCAATTTCCTTACAAAATAAACCTTTTTACATACATATATTTTTTGGAGGAGGGCGTATTATTCAAGCTTAAGCACTTGTCAACATTTTTTTGTTTTCTGCATATCCACATAGAATGATGTAGATTTATATGTCATTTTTTCAAAATGCTGTAACCAAAAAGTCGGCCTTATTTAGTACTAGGCAATTCAATTTTTCGTAACTAAAAATAAATATTAAATAATTATATAGCATTAAGACCATAAGTTGGTCTTCAATTTCATGAGGAAAAAAAAAATAAAATTCAAGACTATAAATTATTAATCTTAAATTTTGTCATTACGAAACATAATTCCTTGTATTTAATGAGAAATTTCCAAACATAAATAAACTCACCAAGTCAAAATTGCATTTTAAAATCGTAATCGGGAGCATGATTTAAATTGGGAATTCAAAAGCTTTAATTTCAAAATTTAATAGAAGATAAATATTTTCTTTCTTTTTTTTTAACGGAAAAGCCTGACAATATTTTCTTTATACTTAATAAAGTATATTTTTTTATTAGGAATTTTTAACATGTGCCTATTGGGTGTTAAGGAGTATTAAATACACCATATTTTAGAATTTAATTGGCTAATGCAAAATTTATTATTATTGCTAATTGTATTTGGCTAATCAAATATAAAAATATGGTGCAATGTCCAATAATCACATGTTAGAAAGACTCTTTTTATTTATATATATATATATATATATGTATACCAGTTTTTATGAGAAAATGATAGATGATAAATTTTGAACCATTTATTTAATTATTAATGTCATCTCATTCGGTTTAATATTATCCTTTTATGTGACTCAAAATTTATTGTCTCACATAGGTTCTTCTATACATATATCCATATATACCTTTGATTATTTTAATTATTTAAATAGTAACTTCAATACTAATTTTGGTTGTATGGTCATTAAAAGTCAAATTGTAAATTTGCAATACAATTCTTAATACACGTGCCAATGTGAATATAGAAAAATGAAGACTTGACAATACATCAATTGACTTACTCTGACAGGCCATCTCTGGTCTACGCTGCTTTATCATTTTTAAAGGACAACAGGCTTTACACCCAAACCGCCTGCCATGCTATCTCCCTCTGTCTGTCCTCCCTGCTTGTGATTCTCATCCACATTTTAATTTAATTTAATTTAATGTAATTTCAACATTCCCAAAAATAATAATAAAAAAAGAGAACCAATACAATAATTTTGCCTTCATTACTAGCTACAGAGGTCTTTCACTGTACAGCCCATTGCTGCCTTCCCTGCTTGCTGGTATGCTCTTCATCCTCTCTCTGCTTCTGCGCTCTTTTTACATTTTTTTCTCCTTCTTTTAGGGTATTTTGTTAAAGAAAAAAAATGGAGATATCCCAATATTGTCAGGAAGTTTTCAAGTTCTGCGTGATTAATTCCTGGTGTTGGGTATTCATTATTGATTCCGACTGATATACTTGAATGTCATTATTCCAACAATAACCGCACTTTTTGCTTATATAATGATCCCATTTCTCCTCTAATAAGTTGGCCTTTTCAAGTTTCGGGTAAGGGCAAGCATCCGTGTTTTTGTTAAAATAAAATATATCCAACATTTTGTAATATTAAATGGTTTTATATAAACTTGCCTTTTTGCATGATTGATTTCTGGTAGTGGGGTATTCACTGACAATTCTGATTGACATTATAACCTTTTTCCAGTGTATAATTATTTTCCATCATTTTCCCGAGTGGATATTGCCCCTCCTTTTTCACAAAAGAACATGGAAGGGAAAAGTTCCTTTTAAGTTCACTTTTGAAGGGTAATTTCTGATCTTTGTATTCCTTTATTTGTATTTTTTTTTTTCCGAACTCTTGATTAGTTCTGCGGATTTATTGCTTTTCTGAATTGGGTTTCATGTAAAAGAAAATATTGAAGAACAAATATTTTAATTTAAAATGGATTTTAAGAAGAAATTGTTTATAAACCAAAAGAAGATGTAATTTCACTTTTCATCAGATTACAGTATGTTATGAGTCAGCCAAATCCTACAAGTTTGATGTTTTCCCATTTCTGGCTCAGCTGACTAAGCAAGCTTTGTTACCTCACTTTGTGCCCTTCCTTTTATTTAATGGACTTCAAAATCCAGCAAGAAATCCTATTTATCAGCAGAAAATTGATTTTTTTGCATTTATTGTGCCCTTCTATTATAGAGCTCAGCCACCTGCATGGGTCCTTGTTTGTTGCATTTATTTTTCCTTGTACCCTTCTGAAATTTATAAACAAACTCTTGGGTTTCATTAACTGTTTCTATGTTGATTGAACCTGGCTACTTGTAGAGATGAAATTCCTGCTGTATTAACCTTCACTATTTGTCCAAATGAATGTCAGGTTTGTGTTTCATTTGAATGATTCAATGACTAATCTATTAGCTGATTTTCTGATTTTACCTTTTTTTTAATCTGGTAATGGGCTGTCTCGCCCTACCACGACTAATCCTGTGTTGCACGCACCATGCAATCGATAGTGCAATAGGCTCCGTTGGGGCCTATGAACGTATTGGTGACCTCAAGGAATATGTGTACTCAATAGTAGTATTTGAATTGTATAGGTGGCCAAGGAGCCAGGTTTGGTCAACTGCAGGGTTAGCAGTGTATGGATGGATTGGATGGTATCAAACCCATCCATATACGGGGATGAACTTGGTCTATTCTAAGAAAAAATTCCCAACCCAGTTCGACCCGTGACACAATCCCTACCGGGTCTGGTCAAATCAAGTTCCAGGTCTGACCCAAGTCAAACCCATTACTTTTCTGCGCAGGTCAAACCCAGTTCTAATCTCAGATTTGTCTTTTTCTATTTTTAACAATTTTTAAAAATAATATTGAATAAACATGTACAAAAATTTAACAAAATAATATCTTCATTTTATTAATAACTTACAAAATATAAAATATAATCAACATCAACAACAACAACAACAGACCCAGTGCCTCAAGGGCTCCCGCAGAAGTGGGGTCTGGGGGGGTTAATGTACGCAGCCTTCCCCCTTCAGGGTGTTAAACTTGAAGAGAGGCTGTTTCCAAGGACCCCCAACCTGAGATTCATGCCATCATCGCATCGCAGCAACCTGTGAGCAAAAGGGGGGCAACAATGCATAAGAGCAGGACAAAGCATAAAGTGAGTATTACGAAGCATAACGCTCTAGAGGGGACTTTAAGACAATATCATGTGCGACACGGCATGCAAATAAGCAAATAAGCAAGTATACAGATTGTAAACACGACATGCACCCTTATATGTACTATACCTAGGAACATTAATATAGCAGAATAAGCAGCGGTATGAGACCGCTACATCCACTACTTCTATGATAGTCCTCCATCTAGCTCTATCTCTATCTATCTCTATCACAGGCCATCTCTTCCTATAGGTTTAGGTGGGTGGGTGGGGTCCTGCTGTGACGCCTGCCGTCATCCCTTCTTTGGCCTGCTTCTTCCCCTCCTGCCTAGCGTGGTACGAAGTTGATTGCATCTCTTGACTGGGGCAGTGGTTTGTCTCCTCGTAATGTAACGCGCCCGAACCAGTACAACATTGTTCGGATGCTCCTATCCTGCTATATCGGATGCACCTATTCTAGACCTCCATAGAGCTCTGTCTAGAGCCATCTCTTCATTTAGGTTGAGATAGGTGAGATCCTGTCGAACAAAATATAAAATATAATGATTATGCATAACATATCAAACGCACAATGTTAGAGTTTATGGGGTCAGCTTACTTTGTACTTTAATATCTTCATCAATCATGATAAACATTTTGCTCCTATATTTAGAACCTTCTACTACAGTAGAGTTTGTGCAATCAGCTTTCGTTGAACCTAAAACTCTTGGAGTTGCAACTGAAAAAATCTAATGTCATTTGAGTGAGCTTCCCACATTTTAAAGACTCATTTTTTTTCTCCTCGTAGTTGTTATTTGAAGGATCGATTTAAAAATCTCTATTTTACCGACTTGGAGAGACTCTGTTAGGAAAAATAAAAATGGAAAACTTTGACAATAGTAGTTAAAAGCAAATCAAAGCTTTCTTGTTGATGCTCTAACCTTGTCCTTTTGTTTTTGTCCATGAAAGCAGGCATCATACATTGATGATAAGCAAGCATAGGGTAGAAAAACATTTGTTAGGCATCTTCTGATTGTCTTGAAGATGTCTCCGAACTCTTGGATAACTTCCCTTTCATGTTCAAGTTCACAAGACTCAACTGTGCGATGGGCTAAGTTCATCTTTCTTGCTCCATGTCCGCAAAGGGCACTACTTTCTGCTATTGATGTGTTATTCCTGCTTGTACTCGTTGCTTTTGTGCTTCAACGCCTTGTTTCAAGGTTCATCTTCAAGAATCGTCCTGAAACAAAGATTGTCACCAGGAGAAGCCAAGCTCGAATTCAAACTAACATATGGTTTAAGCTATCTCTAATTGTGACAGTGTTGCTAGCAGTTTTGCACACAGTGCTTTGTGTTCTAGCTTTCAGTACGAATAATGCTGAGTCGCCATGGAAGATTGTGGATGGAACATTTGGGATGGTGCAAGTGCTAACTTGTGTTGCAATTGCAATATTGATTGCCCATGAGAAGAAATTTGAAGCAGCTAGGCATCCATGGACGCTTCGAGTATTCTGGATTGTCAGCTTCATAGTGTATTCCTTATTCTTGGCTTCCGGGCTCATTCGTTTGATCTCTGTGGGGGAAGCGGGTGGCCATCATTTGAGGTTGGATGATATGATTGCCTTTGCCTCTTTTGCACTCTACATTGTTCTTCTTATAGTTGCTATTAAGGGATCAACTGGCATAATAGCAAGAGACCGAGATTCAATGTTAGATGAGGAAACTATGTTAAATGAACCCCTTTTGGAGAAATCTAATGTGAGTGGTTTTGTAAGGGCTTCAATTGTATCGAAAGCGTTCTGGCTATGGATGAACCCGCTACTTAGTAAAGGTTACAAAACTCCGCTTACAGCTAATGATATCCCATCTCTATCTCCAGAACATAAAGCTGAAAGAATGTCCGAACTCTTTGAGTCAAAATGGCCCAAACCACATGAGAAAAACAAGCACCCAGTTCGTACTACACTTCTGAGATGCTTCTGGAAGGAAGTTTCCTTTACTGCATTTCTTGCTATTGTTCGACTTTGTGTCATGTATGTTGGGCCTGTCCTTATACAGGGGTTCATAGATTTCACTTCGGGGAAAAGGAGCTCTCCTTACCAAGGATATTATCTTGTTCTGATCCTTCTTTGCGCGAAAATCGTGGAGGTCTTAACTTCACATCAATTCAACTTCAATTCTCAGAAGCTCGGTATGCTGATTCGCTCTACTCTTATTACTAACTTGTACAAGAAAGGCTTGAGGCTATCGTGTTCTGCTAGGCAGGCTCATGGTGTTGGACAGATTGTCAATTACATGGCTGTAGATGCTCAGCAGCTCTCTGATATGATGTTACAGCTTCATGCTATATGGCTGATGCCTTTGCAACTTGGCGTTGCGTTGGTGCTCCTCTATAACTACCTTGGCGCAGCTGTAGTCACTGCAGTCGTTGGTATTATTGGAATCATGTTGTTTGTTTTAATGGGAACGAAGAGGAATAACCGATTTCAGTTCAATTTGATGAAGAATCGTGATTTAAGAATGAAGGCTACTAATGAAATGCTTAACTACATGCGGGTTATAAAGTTCCAAGCTTGGGAAGAGCATTTTCGTGAAAAGATTCAATCTTTCAGAGAATCGGAGTTTGGCTGGTTAGCCAAGTTCCTTTACTCAATCTCTGGGAACATCGTGGTGATGTGGTCCACACCTTTGTTGGTGTCCACGCTGACATTTGGCACCGCGATCTTTTTGGGCGTCAGACTTGATGCTGGAACGGTTTTCACAACTACAACGATTTTTAAGATTTTGCAGGAGCCTATCAGGACATTCCCTCAGTCTATGATTTCAATATCACAGGCTATGATATCTCTTGATAGACTGGACAATTTCATGATGAGTAAGGAGTTGGTGGACGAGGCGGTGGAGCGCGTGGAGGCCAGTGATTGTGTGATAGCAGTGGAGGTTAAAGATGGTGTCTTCAGTTGGGATGATGAAGGTGGAGACGAAGTATTGAAAGACATAAACTTTGATATAAAGAAAGGGGAGCTTGCAGCCGTTGTTGGAACTGTTGGATCTGGAAAGTCTTCTTTACTGGCTTCAATTCTTGGTGAGATGCACAAGATAAAAGGAAAGGTATGTTTGTTGTCGTAAGTTTCGGTTTGTGTGGTTTTAAAGCAGGAGAAGACTAAAAGTCTACTTGGCCAAACTTCTTTTATGAAAAAATGGTTTCTTTTTTCACTAAATTTTTTTTTTCAGGATTTGAGTATGTTTTTATAGAAAGAAAAGTGTTTTTTAAAAAAAAAGTGGAGACTTTTTTCTACTTTTAAGTAGAAGTAGAAAAATAGTGTTTCTCTTTTGAAGAAAAAGAAAAAACTAAAAATATTTTAGACAAAAATACCCTTAATTAATAGAAGTGATTATGTAAAAACAGTGTTTTTTCATAGTCTGGTCAAATGTAACTCCCCTATCCTGAATTCCAAGTCTTTATTCTGTACTATGGTGGGGCTGAATATACTTCATATTAGTTAAATTACGTTTGAATGACTATATGTTTGATAAATACATGAGGAGGGCAATAGCTTTTGGTAAAGGAACAAGGAAAGCATTGATGTGGTGACTAGATATTGGTATATTGATTGAGATGGTAAAAAGCTGACTTTAATGCATGTAATTTGTGGACACCCTTGTTCTGAACATAAAAATATATTTGTTACAAATAAAAACATCAGCATACTTTCCATGTAATAAACTTATATCATTTCACTTAGCAATTTAGTGACTATTTGTTACATCAGTACCTTTCTTGATCCTTTTGCAAACCCTGAAAAGTGTTTGTTCAACATAATGCTCTTGACTTTTTCTTAAACTCAGTGCCCTTCTAAGTACTTTTAGCCTTTCTGATGGTTGTAAATTACGTAAGGACTTCTAGCATTCTTGTTAGGGAAATTTGTAAAACAGGTACTAAAATTAGTTACCAGCTTTAAGGCGTGTAGCGAACCACTTCCCTTAAGACTTATTTCGTGGATACCAAAATAGTCTCGGAAATACAATGAAACCAAAACAAAGTGAAGTAAGAGTATAGAAAGAAAAGATTTCCAGGACAAGAAGAATGGAGAATGATGTGATTTTTCAAGTATTGTTTTATGTCTCTTTTAATCTTGAGAATAGAGGGGGGTATTTATAGTTTTTCAAGTGTCTTTTCATGAAAAGACACATCCCCTTATGAAGAGACACATCCTTTACGAAGAGACACATTCTTCACGAAGAGACACACCTCTTCAACCAAAAGGCACCAAACCATCTTTTACTTGTTTTGAAAATACACCAACAATTCTTTTTTGTACCTAAAATTTAACTTTTCAACTATGCAGAAAGTACTTCTAATGGATTATTATGAAGAACCCGTTACTCGGTGACTATTTTGTAGGTACTGTATGATTTACTCATTTGGAGGTCTTTCTATTCAAAGACTCTCAATTAGTTGGTTTGAGTTTAAATTATTTGCCTATCTTGAGTTAGTTTTGTCTGTGTTGAGTCTGATTTTTGATTACTCATTTGCAATACTTCTCCAACAACCGATACTCATTGACCATTTTCTCTGTATCTATGGTTTTGTCTCTCTTCTACAGGTCAAAGTTTGTGGGACAACAGCATACGTAGCGCAAACATCATGGATTCAGAATGGAACCATTGAGGACAACATCCTGTTCGGTTTGCCTATGTACAGAGACAGGTATAGAGAAGCTTTGCGGGTTTGTTGCTTAGAAAAGGACTTGGAGATGATGGAATTTGGTGATCAAACCGAGATTGGGGAGCGTGGCATTAATCTAAGTGGTGGCCAGAAGCAAAGGATTCAACTTGCTAGAGCTGTTTATCAAGATTGTGATATTTATCTCCTTGATGATGTCTTTAGCGCAGTAGATGCACACACTGGTTCAGAAATTTTCAAGGTGACTGATTTCCCCCCTTTTTTTAATTTCTTTTTTGCAGTTAGTGGGTGGTGTATATATATTCTGCAGCAAGGATATTCTTTCTTGAATCTCTGCTTGTCAATCAACAAGTTGTCAAATTCAATAATGCCAAGCATAGAATTGACTCAGTGGTTAGCCGTCATGGTTTCATAGAAGAGGGTATCAAGGATATTGCATAACGGGTCCTCGTGATTGTGCGAAAGTTGCTTCTTTAGCCTTATCTTTGCAAGGATTTGAATGAATAGTTGTACAATCATTTCTGTAATACCCTCTTGATAGTTATAATACATGTAAATACATTAATTAGAATATGTTTAATGGATGAAGTGTATGGATGAAGTGCAATTTGTATGCTTTATGGAGGCAATTATAAGTTAATGACTAATTGCATAACCGTGGAATCTAGTCAAGGTGCAACGGCCGCTATTCAAAGGATTTTGAGCTAGTCTTGCTATTTGCCATTATGTTACTGTACTTTTGTAACAACCTTTAAAATGCGTATTTATTATATCTATTTTATTATTGCATATTTGTAAATGTGTTAATATGTCAAAAGCTGTTAATGAGATATAAAATTATTTGTTTATTTATTCATTCAATTTTTTTTCCGAAATTAGGTTTAAGGCATCTTGTATCTCCTACAAAACCCAAATACAATTGTTATGACCTGCTATGTAACTATTGCGACGCCCGTGGTGACCGCTATGTGACCTTCAAAAGCGATTTGATTCCATGTGCATAAAAACTAGTTCAAACCTTGTGACGTAATGACTGTTGTGTTATGCAAAGACCTTTATTTGATTCCATGATGTCAAGCAATCAGCAACATCTGGTGTTTGCAGAGTCTTTTCCTGATGGAAATGTAGACTTGAATTCAAGGATCAAAGTAGGCTTGAATATAGCTCAAATTTGTCACTGAATCTAGTGAATTCAATAGTTTAGCATTTGTCTTTGTGAGATAATTTTTCTTGTACATCTGAAATTGAAATCGCAGAACAAAGTGAATATATCATTATATGAATTGTTATTGACACCCCACAGTGAAATTTCTGATCTTCTACTGCATTATCCTAAATTACAGTTTTGTTTGATCTGCAGCAATGTATCAGAGGAGCTCTCAGGGATAAAACAATCATACTAGTAACCCACCAAGTCGATTTTCTGCATAATGTTGATCATATCCTAGTGAGTAAACTTCTTTGTCTCCTATCACTATGATTTCTATTATTCCCTCTGTGGATGAACTCGCTATTTGCAGCGTCATGGTATTGCATACTTTACGGGCTCATTTGGTTTCTTATATGCCTTTGTGTATGCAAAAGTTAGAAATGAAAGCCATACAACTTTTCATTATCCATTCGATGGTTTAATATGGAAACATGTTTATGAGTATACTTGATATAATTGGATGATATAATTGAAATACAATGTAATATGTTTCACAGAGATGATTAGAAACTTAATTGTTGCTTAACAACATGGAATCACATAAAGACTATTATGTAACATATGACCAATATAACAGATTTTGAGCTACCTATTATGTGATTGGATGTTGTATGACGGTATTATTGTAATTGCCGCCGCAACACATGTTATCTTTATAAATTTACTTACATATCAAGAACTATTAAAGGAGGATAAAAAACTAATCACCTTATGGCACATTGAATCATATTTTTGCAGAACATTAGAGTATTTGAAACAACTCATGTTTGTTGAAAAATCCAACACAATTGCCATGATTCGCTTCAACTTTGTTTGAGCAATACCATGGCCACAATGGTCAGTCACATATTGACTAGCTCAAATTTATTTGATTCCATGATTCCAACCCCCGGAATTTTATTAATCTTGATCTACATTTGTTTTATTACTAGGTGATGCGAGATGGGATGATTGTACAATCAGGGAAATACAAGGATATCTTAGAATCAGGCATGGACTTTAAAGCACTGGTAGTAGCTCATGAGACATCCATGGAACTAGTTGAGGCAGGCCATGACTTGATCCTTCCACAAGACTCCCCTAAACACTCTCCTAAAGCAGCTTTATCAAGCCCTAGACAACCAAGTGGCGAGCCTAGTTCGTTCCTTGGGTCCAAGTCAGAAAAGCCAAATGCTAAGCTCATCAAAGACGAGGAGAGAGAAACCGGAAAAGTCAGCTTGCACGTATACAAGCTCTACTGCACTGAAGCTTTTGGATGGTGGGGTGTTGCAGCAGTGTTGTTTCTGTCTTTACTCTGGCAATCATCCCTTATGGCTGGTGATTACTGGCTGGCTTATGAGACTTCAGAAAAGAATTCAACATCTTTCAATTCTTCTTTGTTCATCCGGGTCTATGCCATTATTGCAGCCGCTTCATTAGTGTTGATCCTCATCCGAGCATTCTATGTTACTTTACTTGGGCTTAAGACAGCTCAGATTTTCTTCGCACAGATTCTCCATAGCATTCTACATGCTCCCATGTCTTTCTTTGATACCACACCTTCAGGAAGGATTTTAAGTCGGGTGAGGTTTTAGTTCCTACTAGTACGATAATATACTTTAGAACGACACTATGTTAAGAAAAATGAAGGACGTTATTTTATATTTAAAATGCATGTGAAAGGTAAGGTATTTTAAAACAGGAACAACACAACTCAGGTCGCCTAAAAACTGTCTGAGACCTAGTGTGGAAAGCAAGCATTCAATGTCATGAACTATGAATGTTACATGAGCAATTTGGCATCCAAACCAGATTTTAAGAAACCGGTTGTCGTCATGCTTATGCACTTATTTATTTCTGCTGCCTGTTTCATATGTTTATGAAAAATGTATCTTGTTCATTTTCATAAACCCACTGTCCGTCGAACATGTTTGGCCCCCGTCTTGGTTTCATACAATTAGGATTCTCGTTTGCACATTTTAAATTAAGGACAAAAATACGTTAACGGGGAATAATGTTTGGAGAAAATGACCAAGAATGACATAATATTTATTATATATATGAGAAGGAGAGCATGCTTTAGAAAATGACCAAGAAAGATAAAATGTTTTGAAATAAAACCAAGAAGAATATTGACTTCAATAGTTGTCATGTCATCCATTATGTCATCTCTCTTATTATCCCATCATCCACCACAACATCTTTCTAGTTGCCACATTATCTTTTCGATTGCTATGTCATCAGTTGATGCCCTTCTTGTTCTTTTGGTAAAATATGTTGCACTATTTGTATATATAGTAAATCTAATGCCATTTTGGTTCTTTTTTCAACCATTATGCCCTTTTGAAATATTTTTGCCTATATTACGTAAATGGGGAATTCCTGCTACAAATACTGATGTACATCAATTTGAGTTTCCAGGCTTCTACAGATCAAACCAACATAGACGTGTTTCTACCATTCTTCATTAGCATGACGGTCGCCATGTACATTACACTGCTTAGCATCATCATCATCACTTGTCAGTATGCTTGGCCCACCGTCTTTCTCTTGATTCCTCTTGGATGGCTTAATATCTGGTATCGGGTAAGATGACATCTATCTCTTTTATGTCTTCTTGCTCTTGAAAATAAATCATCAACCTCAAATTCCCCTTAGAAATGACTTGGTAAAAAGGAATCCCTCTTGTGAATTGATTTAAGTCTCCTATAGTCTCAACTAGAAATTAAGGACGTGTTAGCTAAGTGAAAATGTCCAAAATTCCTCAAACCAAATGTTTTATGGAAACATGTTCAACAGATCTAGTTTTCCAATTTGTCAAAGAAACGCGGTTTCCAGTTTCCGTCCCTTTGTTCGAAAAGCTAGCAAACACATTTTTGTATTTTTCAAGTATTCCTTTGTAATCAAGGGAGTAATTTTTCCCTTTTCTCTAAATTATCTAAAGGTCTGTTGAACCCTGGAAATTCAAAGAAAAGACTAAAACATAGTGGAAAATATTTCTCGTCTTTTGGACTTCTCTTTGGCAATATACTTGTTGCTAGATATTATAAATTATTCTAGGACCTTCACTCATTCGCTTAAGCTTTTAGGAGAACTGGTTCTTCGACTTGGTATATGAGCTTTGTTGACAGAGATGTCACGAGTTTGAATTCCAGTAGCCTCCACTCTAAATATTCATATATTTCAGGCACAAGATATGGGAGGACCTGTGCATTATCCGGCTTCAACCAAAGGGGCATTTGCGTAAGGAAACATATTAGACTGTAAAATGGATCTTCACTCATCAATTAAGGTTTTGGGAGAGTTGGTTCCTTGACACTAAAATCACTGATGTGAATTTCATTTTGGTGGGCAAGGCTATTATCTTGCAACATTGTGAGAAAAACATGCTTAACTAGACTGGATCAGAAGTCACCTCTTATCCACTGTTTCTCCTAAAATTTTCAATTTTTCATAGAAATCACAGAGAAAAACATTGATAAAGAAACTAATAAAACTGTACAAACCAAACACAACTTATTAAACTTCCTTGATGCGAACTCCTTTGTTGTTGCAGGGTTATTATCTTGCAACATCACGAGAACTGACGCGACTAGACTCGATCACAAAGGCACCTGTAATCCATCACTTCTCAGAAAGCATATCAGGGTTTATGACAATACGGTGTTTCAAGAAGCAGGACAGGTTCTGCCAGGAAAATGTGAATAGGGTGAATGCAAATCTTCGTATGGATTTTCACAATAATGGATCCAACGAGTGGTTAGGCTTCCGTTTAGAACTTATTGGGAGCTCACTCTTGTGCATTTCCACTATCTTTATGATCCTTTTGCCTAGTAGTGTCATAAAGCCAGGTATTACTCTTGTTAAATCACTATTAATTTGTTATGGACACTCATGTTAGTGTATAAAATCATTAGTTGACCTTCGTGTGAGTATTTATGCTTTTTGGGTTGTGTGAAACTTCACTGGACCTTAGGCCCGAATCAATGGAGTTGACATTTATGAATTCCATATATGAATGTAAGTGAGATTCTATCCTAAAACCAATTAGTATTAGGTGGACTAGACTGCTTGGCTTATATGTTGATCTATTCTCTCTCAAAACTCCAGTGTGAATTATACAAGACTCACATGTGGAATATTCAACACTTTCCCACACATGTGAGTCTTTTTCAAACCCGTCGCCTTCTCCACTCTAATTGGGAATTACTTCCAATTGAATTCACATGCATTGGAGAAGCCCTTGGTGCAAGTTCAAATAGACCCCTCTTCTCAAGGACTTGGCCCATCAAACAAGAGCACGAGATCATCTAACCACTCTCATACCGTGTAAAATGCCATCCGACCTTAGGCCAAACCCACCGAATTGGCACATATAAGGTCTGCATATAAGCTTAAGTGGGATCCCATACTAAAATCAATTAGCATTAGGGTAGAGTAGCCTACTAAATTATATATTGATGTAGCTGGTTATATGTCATTAAAAGAAAGCCTTTTGGATTGAAAACTGTTGACTTCAAATCCCAATAAGCTCCACCTTGGGATGGCAATAGGGTTGGGGAAGGACGGGTTTTGCCCCCTGTAATGGTACCTGTCACTATACCCTTTGCATCCCATTACCTACCACAAGAATATATGTGTAAGAGCCTCTTTGATTCAGAGGATAAAGTGATCCCAGCTCTTCCTTCACTCTTGATATTAATATAGTTCCATCACAAGACGAGCGATGTGCCTATGCATTATCTATGGTTCACGCCTAATAGGTATTCATGGAAAGGGGCATGTCAAAGTTTAAAACATTTTTGTTCTTCACCAACAAGTTTCAACTTTTGATTTTGTTGGTTCGTTCTTATGGGAGCCTCTTTAACTGAAAAGTTTTGAATCAAATCCTAGCAAGCCCCATTTTAATATCAATAATAACTTCAATACAAGAAATGCGAAGATCATCAACATATCTCCACTTCAACACAACCCCAATGAGTATTGTGGACAATGACCTGTACCTAAAAGCTTAAACTTTTAAGATGGTTAGTTTCTTATCAATTTATGATGTAAAATTCGATGCAGAGAACGTGGGACTGTCTCTGTCATATGGGTTATCGCTTAATGGGGTGTTGTTCTGGGCAATGTACATAAGTTGCTTTGTGGAAAACAGAATGGTGTCAGTCGAAAGGATCAAGCAGTTCACCAACATTTCCTCTGAAGCTGAATGGACTCTCAAAGATCGTCTCCCTCCTCCCAGTTGGCCTTCCTGTGGCAATGTTCAACTTCAAGACTTGCAGGTATCTGATCCAAGCCCTGTTAGTAAAATACTTACGGAAATTAAATGAGATCTAACACATAAATGTATTATTTGAGTGTATACATGAAAGTTTCAGTCAAATTTTCATTGACTTATAAAAGTAAAGGATAATATTAGTCATAATTGTGGTAGCAGAAGTATACTCATTATAAATGATAGGGTAAATCAATAACTTGAGAATGAATGTGACAAATTTAACAAAATATAGAATTTGGTTACTTAATTTAGGTGTAAGTATTAATTGTTTTCAATTATCATTTATCTTTTACATGACAAGAAAAATGAATACGTGTATTATACAAATAACATTAAACAAATACATATTAAACCGTATTATTGACAATTGTACTTAAACTCCCCTTTCAAACGAAAAAGTACAGGTATGTATTCAAAATTTGTATTATACACGAGTTTTACTAACAAAGGATCCAATTTCTTGTTAGATTGTATATGAGTCTAGCCAGCTTGTGATTTGTGGCGAGTTGGCTCATTGCTTAGCTCCAAAAGCTCGACTTGTTTTGAGCTCAAGACAGGTTATTGAGCTAAGAACTAAGTCCAAATTTGGTGAGGCTTGGGCTCAAAAGATATTTTCGTTTAAGTTACAAAATATATTTCATCTTTTCGTTTAAGTTGTGAAAGAGATAACAAAAAGATATTTTCTGTGTGCCTCGTAATCAATGAGAGCTCTTTTAGAGCTTTAAATTGTTAAATGTTGAAGTTGACAGAACATGCTATATTAAACGAGCCTAGATAAGCTCAAACAAAGTTTTATCCTAAATGAGCTCGACGTTTGAGGCCTTTGAGGTCAATCGAGTAGAGTGAAACTTGATGTTGAAGTTTCTAGCCTTGTTGAGCTTTGGTCCATTTACATCCTTTATCCAAGTAGAGTGAACATACTATCTTAAGTCCAAGCTGTTACACTCTTCAGCCATGCTCCCCCCTTAGGAATGCCTACTGGACTTGTACAGATCATACATAGACATTCCTTAGACCAGCAACAACAAACCCATTGCCTGGACACGCCTTGGAGCATAAGATGCAAAAAAGGCCCATTACATGACGTAACCATTTACTTGACTAGCTCTTATGTGACCTTGGTTTTCTGTAATTGCTTCTATATTACATATATGTATTGTATTACATTTTCTAAAACTTATTTGTGAATGTATTTACATGTTATAAAACATAAGAATAGCATAAAAATCAATTTTATTTGGATATTTGTTCAAAATTGTGCAAACATTAGCACCTTATATTCCCTTTAGACTTCCAGTACCTTTGTCACCGCCCATCACATATCATTCATGATACATTTGTCATGATAGTGAGCCAAAATTTAATTCTAGGGATGGCAATGGGATGGGGTGGGGTGGGGTGGGGTGGGGCGGGGCGGGTATGGGGGGGGCCTCCTCCATACCCGTACATGCCACTCAAATCCTATACACATACCTGCCCCATTACTCGTCATGGGTATGAAGTGGGTACCCGTACCCGCCCCGGCGGGTACAAACCCATACCCGTACCCGGCTCGGTGGGTACAAACCCATTCCCGTACCCGCCCTATTACCCACGGGTACCCAACGGGTACCCATTACCCGCCCGTTGCTCACCTGTACCCGCCCTTACCCACTTTGTACCTGCTTTGTTACCTATCCATGTCCAATTTATTACCCATAAATTCTTTTCTTTTTCCCTTCAATAATAACCATGAATTCATACTTATAAATTCTATAAGAAATATTTTATATAAAATAACACAACAGGTAACTCCAATATGTGATTATAAGGCGGGCATATGCGGGTACGGGATGGGGGGGGGGGCGGGAAGGGTACAAGCCTATACCTGTACCCGCCCCATACCCGTGACAGGTATTGACATGTGTACCCTACCCATACCCGTTACCCGCCTCATATATACCCGTACCCGCCCCAAACGGGGCGGATACCCGTGGTTAATGGGTTTTACCCGCCCCATTGCCATCCCTATTTAATTCTATCCTCAAGACCTCTTATTCCAGAAACCAACTATTTTAAAGTTTTTGAAAAAGACTCGACAATAATTTTATACTCCAACCCATTTCAAGTTAACCCTCACTTGTACATTGAAAAGGCTCTAGTTAACTAGTTATGATCTAGGCTTATGCTTTCACCTCATTTCAGGCAGGGTGAATTACCTCTGACAGATCTTTGTTGGGCATCACAGGTTAGATACCGTCCTAACACACCACTGGTACTCAAAGGCATTACCCTGAACATCAAAGGAGGAGAGAAAATTGGTGTCGTTGGCCGAACTGGGAGTGGAAAGTCGACCCTGATCCAAGTTTTGTTCAGGCTGGTTGAGCCTTCTGCTGGGAAAATCATCATTGATGACATTGACATAACCATGCTGGGGCTTCATGATCTCAGATTGCGGTTTGGGATCATCCCTCAAGAACCTGTACTTTTTGAAGGAACTGTAAGAAGCAACATAGACCCTGTTGGTCAGTATTCAGATGACGAAATCTGGAAGGTACAATTCGTATGATCAGATGTGCCTTAACTTATTATTCTCTGTGTTTCTTTTGGTAAGTAAGCGAGTGATATAAATACATGAGGCTGTTAGAGTATCCAAATAGCAGTAAATGTGGGCGTTAAAAACTCCACATGTAAGTTCAATGAACAAATTTCATATCAAAGTTGTGAGGAAAAAAAGATCCACGTATAAGTCTAGTGAAC
Source organism: Simmondsia chinensis (assembly GCA_018398585.1). Classification (NCBI taxonomy): domain Eukaryota; kingdom Viridiplantae; phylum Streptophyta; class Magnoliopsida; order Caryophyllales; family Simmondsiaceae; genus Simmondsia; species Simmondsia chinensis. Next base: position 11,483,119 of record JAGTTD010000003.1, on the reverse strand, counting down.
TACTTTATATACCAATAGGTTTTGAAATAGAAACCCACTTGGGCATGTATGTGAACCTCATATGTCAACTCCTGGAAAAGTTTTGGGTCTTGATGAAATTTTATAGAGAGAAATTCAAAGATCACAAAAATAGGTAGCTCAAGAAGGTGAGGATGTTGATCTGCGTCTCTCAAAGTCTCTGCACCGAAAAAGAAGACTATTGACAATCTTAACCACCTCGTCAGTAAGGACTTTGACTGGGCTGGACTATTTGCAGTAAAACCTGTAGTTCCTTTTATACCAACAATAATAACAACAAACCTAGTGCCTCAAAGAGGCTCCCGCCAAGGCAGGGTCTAGGGAGAATAAGATATACACAGCCTTAAGTGTTACCCTATAAGGAGGCCGTTTCCAAAGGGCCCCCAAACTGTAGAAAGCACGGTTCCTCTTAGACCACATAACTTAAACTTCAAAGACAAGCACAAAGTGGCAATAACGTGATCCAAACTACTACAACAACAACAAAATCCAGTGCTTTAGGAGCTCCCGCATATGCAGGGCCGGGGGGGGGTTGGGGTTTCTACACAGCCTTACCCCTAAAAGGTGCTACCTTAAAGGGAGGCTGTGTCCAGGGACCCTCAACCTGAGAAGTATAAAAAGCTTTAAAATGTAAAAATATAAGAGTATAAGAGCTTAAAAACAACGGCACATAGTAAGCAAATAGAAAGCATGAATCGGCAATATAACAGCTCAAAGCCATATCAAATAAATTTAACAGGCAGACATATAAGCCTAAGATAGAGACCGGGCCGGGCCACGGGCCCCAAAAATTTTGGGGTTCGGCCCGGCCCGGACCCCCCAACGGCTCTTTAAAATTGTGTTTTTACATAATAAAATCACAAAAAAATTGTAGCTCATATGGTAATATGTGTGCTTTACATGCTAGAAGGATGGGGTTCAAATCCCACCAAAGCCAAATTTATGTTTAATTTTTTGTAAAATATTAAAAAAAAAAAAGTACCGGGCCCGGTCCTAGGCCGAGCTGGGGGGCCAGACACGAAGCCCAGGCCTGGCCCAACCCGTGGCCACCTCTAGCCTAGGGGCACTAGTGTTAGCTAAATTATGATCCAAACTCTTAACCAAAAAAAAAAAAAAAAGTGATCCAAACTCTTTCGCTTAAGGAAGGAGGGTGTCTAAAGAAGGTTGGCCCAAGATCGGTCGAGCCACTCCACCAAAGTACGATTCTTTATGCATTGTGATGTTGATTAACTGATTATCTTGTGTAGAGTCTCGAGCGTTGCCAGTTGAAAGATGTGGTGGCTTCAAAACCCGAGAAGCTTGACGCTTTAGGTGCGCTTCTCTTGGGAATCTAAAGACACTTTAACGTCACAAACACGGCAATTTGAAGTGACTAATGTGATGTGTGGTGTCATGCTGTGTCTTATACAGTGGCTGATAACGGAGATAACTGGAGTGTTGGGGAGAGGCAGCTGCTGTGCCTGGGCCGGGTCATGCTGAAGCGGAGCAGGCTGTTGTTCATGGATGAGGCAACCGCATCTGTCGATTCGCAAACCGATGCTGTGATTCAAAGGATCATCAGAGAGGACTTTGCTGCTTGTACTATCATCAGCATTGCCCACAGGATACCTACTGTCATGGATTGTGATCGGGTTCTAGTCATTGATGCAGGTACACTTAAAGTTCCTGTTTTGAAAACAAACCCAAAGGAACAACCAAAAATTTTCCACGAGAAAAACAAACAAGATACAAGATCTACATGATTTAGCCAATTATACCTGCATCCATTGAATTACAGGGTTTTTCATTATTTACGGGAAATTTTTACGGAGTTTTCTTCTGTTTTCTCTAACCATAAACAACATTTTATAGTCACACAAGGGAACCCTAGCTTGCACAGAATAAACCCTCAAATAAGCCTGGGCCAGACAAGCCCCCAAAAAGTTTTCGCATGGGCTACGAAGCTATGCCCCCAAGCCCGTTAGAGAGCCTACGAGCATTGGCCTGTCTATATCCGCTCTAGATCAGCCCTATTGGCCCCATCATCTGCTCCATAGACGTGGCCCATTATAGTAGATAAAAAACTAGGTTTCACACAATAAGCCCAACAATTTTGTATGTGTGCCCTTTTTTTTTTTTTTTTTTTTTTTTTTTTTTGGAGATACGTAAAACTAGACTTTAAAAATGATTTTGAATCCATAGTAATCTCGCTCTTATGATCATAATTTTAAATATAATGTGGTTTGCTGATTATCCACGCTTACACTCAGGGACATTTGCATGATAGGCCTTGTCAATGTATAAAAACATTTATGGGTCTTCACCTAACAAACTAAGTTTTTGGTATGCAAATTCCATGACACGTATCTTATTTCCATTGGCCTTAACATCAGTTCCAAGGTTGCGTAAAATGCTCATTTTCGTATAAAAACTTAAACTAGTTTTGCATATTTTGTTCAGATTGTAAAATCGTTCTCTATGATATTCATCTAAATAACGTAGACTTCTGGGATAATTGGTTCTTTGACTTGGTATCGCTACCTTTTTATTGAAGAGCTATCTTGTTCAAATCTCATTATTGTTAGTAAAAGGATTAAAGCAGACCTTGACTTTATCCATGGTTAAAGCCTAATTGATAGTAGCGTGATCGTGAAATCATTGACAGTTCTTTACCTATTATCTGAAGCTATTTTGATAGCTATTCTTAACTAATTTGTATGAACCCTTTTGGCAGGACGAGCAAAAGAATTTGACAAACCATCACGCTTGCTTGAACGACGGTCACTTTTCGGAGCATTGGTCCAGGAGTATGCAAACCGTTCATTCGGGATATGAAACACGCACTTTTGAGATTGGTTTCTGGTATAATGGAGCCGCATTATGGTAAGGATTTCACCACCATTCATAACTCTCAAGCTCATAGTGAATGTACAAGAAAGGGCCCGTATTGACGTTATTGTTACTTGCCATAGAGGCACCAATTGAAATGTTAGTGTAATATGTTGAAGGAAACAGCATTGTTCCTCTGCTCCTTTGCTGATGATAATGTGAGAAATTATGTTCTTCAGAGCTTGTCATCTTTGTTCCACGTGCTTTAAGTATTTGAAGTAAATTTTGAATGTTGCAGTAGAAACTTTGTCCCACATAGGAAGATAGAAGAGAGGGAGAGAGGGGGTGTGAGGGGGGTGAGAGTTTCTTGTTTATGTACCCCCTCATCTAATAATATTGGTAAAGTGTGTTGAGCTAGAAAATTCAAGTAGATCACACCCGGGCGCGGGTGGGGATGGGGATTTTCCATTGTGCAATTTGAAAGGCGGTTTTCATCTCCCACTATTGTTTCCACGTTTTACTGAAGTATCTATTTCTCCTTTGTGCTTGGATTACGTTATTCCCCATATCTCCACCAAAAACTTGTGGTGTTGCTTGATTCTCTCAAAAAAATCCACCTACTACACGTTAGTATTGCGATAAAATATGTTTGTAGTAGGTGGCTTTCGTATCCAATAACTGATAAAAAACTGGTTTTAGACCAAATTCATGAATATGAAAACCTTTGTACTAATATAATAAGTGTAGGGATGAAAATATGTGAAACCTTCCAAGCTGACTATTTGATAAAAAAATTTGCAACCATCCTAGGATAACTACAAAGCATAGTTGAAACATAAGAAAAAATACATGATGCCGCAAAAATTGATTTGTCACATCAATCTAGACGATCAAAACTGGAAACTGTCCGCTGAAAAAACACTTGAACTAGAAAATCCCAAGTAGACCGCACCCGGGCGTGGGTGGGGATGGGGATTTTTCCGTTGTGGAATTTGAAGGCAGTTTTCGTCTCCCACTATTGTTTCCACATTTTACTCAAATATCTATTTCTCCTTTTTACTCGGATAATGTTATTCCCCATATCTCCACACAAAAAGTTAGATAAAATATCGTATGAACCGCAGAAGGGTTACTCGCCTAACTTGAAATACCTCAAAGTGCGGGGGTGTTTAGCTAAAGTAGGAATTCTTGAAGTTAAAAGAAGTAAAATAGGTTCTAAAACTGTGGATGACATCTTTATTGGTTATGCCATGAACAATGCTGCATATAGGTGTAAGTTAATAAATGACTTGAGCCCTCAGCTTGGTAAAAATAATGAAATTTTGAGATGTAATATTCTTTAAGCTTAAATTTCCTACGAAAGAATCTATGCATATTTCATTGCCTGGTTTGCCTATTGCATCTATATCATCATCCAGTCACATGTCCCCTGAACTTGAGGTTCATGAAATTAGAAGAAGTAAGAGGGATAGAATTGATACTAGTTTTGGACTTGATTTTTATAACTGCATTTCTGTCTGAATATACTGTTTTAGATGGATGTTTTGTTAATAAATTCCTTATAGAGGAAGATCCTAAGACATATGACGAAGTAATGAAATTTATAGATGCGCCTTTTTAAAGAGAGGCTATTAACAGTGAACTAGACTCTATGAGTAATAACACGGATTCTAGTAGACCTTCTTAGGGAATGCAAACCAGTTGGGTGTAAGTGGGTGTTTAGGAAGAAACTGAGGAAAAAAAGGGTGTATCAATAAGTTTAAGGCCATATTAGTGACTAAGGACTATACCAAGGAAAAAAAATGGTGTATCAATAAGTTTAAGGCCGTATTAGTAACTAAGGGCTATACCAAGAAACACGAAATAGATTTCTCCAACGCCCACTCACCTATAACTAAGCTAGCTACTATTAGAGCTTTGATAGCTCTCGCATCTATTTATAATCTTGTAGCATATCAAATGAATATCAAAACCGCATTTTTAAATAGTGACTTTAAGGAAGAAATTTACTTGGAAAACCATAACGGTTTGTTGTCTCTAGAATAGAGAATAAAGTATGCAAACTTATAAAATCCTTGTATGGTCTTAAACAAGCTCCTAAACAATTGCACCAAAAGTTTGAGTACATTGGTTATGCATGGTTTTGTTGTTAGTAGTGTGATGCATATGCGTATTCTAAATGTGATGAGAACAGGTGTGCGATCATTTGTCTTTATGTGGATGACGTGCTTATTTTTGGTACGAGTGCTAATGTTGTAAATTCCATAAAATATTTTTAAGCTCATGTTTTGACATAAAAGGACTTGAGTGAGGCTGATGTGATACGAGGTGTAAAAATAAAAAGGGCTCCTGAGGGTTTGACTCTTAGTCAATCTTATTATGTGGTAAAGATACTTAAAAAAATTTGGTCATGTTGATGACACTCCCGTTAACACCCCATGTGATCCTAGTGTTCACCTAAAGAAAAACAAAGGGGATGTTGTATCATAGGTTGAATACGCTAATATAATTGGTAGTGTCATGTTTCTAATGAACTACACTCAACCTAATATGGCATATACTGTTAGTAGACTCAGTCGTTATACCCATAATCCTAATAATGAGCATTGGAATACTTTAATTAGACTGTTAAGGTACTTATAAGGTACCTTGGATTGGGGTTTACAATACAATAAATTCATACTATTAGATGGATACCGTGATGCCAATTGGGTGGCCGTTAATGATGAGATTCGTTCTACTACTTATTATATTTTTTTGGTTGACAATATACCGGTGACTATTAAGTTTGAAGGTATGTGGAAAGTTCATCGCAAATGTCAATTTTTTGGCCATTCTTGTCAAGTCCCGAATATTGTTACTCCCTCCTGTGTGCAGCCGGAGTAGGTGGCCCCAAAAAAATCGAGGCAGTGATGCTGGCGGCGCAAGGTGGTGGTGGAAAATTCTGGGCTGGGCAATGTTGTTGAGGGAGATGGGTTGGTCGCTAGTAGCCTAAGGGAAATTCGGCCTAGTTTGGTTGGGTCTTCCCCTCATGGGCCAAGGAATGATGTAACTTTTGTTGGGCCAAGGATGGATGATATTAGGCCGCCTGTTGATGGGCTGGGCATTGACATGCCTAGGCCAATCCTTGTGGCTTCTATTGGCCCAGCTCCCGGGCTGCGCAGTGCTTCTTCTGCTAATCCAGCTAGTGGGCTGCGTGTTTCTTCAGCTGGGCCTTGAGCCTCTTGCCTTGTTGGGCCAATTACTTCAAGGAGAAATAGGCCTGTTTCGGAGCGGCTTTCCTCTATTTCAAGGGGAAATGGGGCTATTTTGGGGAGGCTTTCTCTCATAGGAAATGGGGCTATTTTAGAGAGGCTTTCCTCTAGTGAGGCTAACATAAGGGGAAATGGACTTAATTTGGAGGGGCTTTCCTTTAGTGGATCGGCAAGGGGAAATCAGCCTATTTTGGAGTGGCTTTCCCATAGTGGGTCGCATGCTGGGGAGGATGGTGATGGGGTTAGGTCGTGCGGTTTGGGCCTAAGGGAAGAAGTTGTACTTGATTATTTTGAGCTATGTGGACCATGCCTTTCTACCGACTCACCTATATTTTTTGGTATTATTGGAGTAGCGACTCAGCACCAACCTAGTGCAGGGTCCCCTGAGCATGTCTTGGGTCAGAGTTTGGGGACTGACTAGTGGCCCGGGCCATGCTGTGGTGGAGAGGAATGTGTTTTTGCATTCTTATCCACGTAGCTAGTCTTCTACTTGTATCGTTCACTCAGCTTCAGGCTCTCTTTCTCTCCCTCTGAGGACTTTTGTTGACTTTTTCATGCCCATCTCCTCATCTACTTGTGGAACTTGTGATGTCCCTTCTAAGGTGGAGGAAGCTCAGGGTGCCATTATCGGGGTCACTACACCCCTTATCTGTACTTTGAACCATGACGCTAGTGCGCCTAGTTTCAACATATCGGACTAGTTTGATAGTGTGTCGGGTGCCTCCACTTCTAGCTGTGTTGAGGCTCCAGTGGTTGCACCTCATGTAGGGCCTTGTACTCTTGCGACTACCGACTGTGGGGGTCGACTTACCTCATAGATGTTTCATCATGGTGATCAGCTGTTGAAACATTAGGGGCCTAAACAACCATAATTCTTCTCGTGTGGTTCGAGATTGGATTTCTTCCAATTGCTTATCTGTTGTTGGTTTTGTTGAAACCAAAATCATACCATCTGATGTAGAGGCTGTGATTGCTCAATGTGCTGATGGATTGAAGTTTTTCTATAGTGGGGTCTGCTCCTCTTATTGTTGTATTATCGTTGCTTGGGACCTGGGTAATTATCATGTTGATTTGATTCGAGGAGGTGATCAGTTCCTTACACGTCATTTTTCTATTTTATTTGGAGCTGTGGGATTTTTTGGCACCTTTGTTTACGGCTTTAATGAGCCAAGCCCTCATCGAGCGCTCTAGGATTACCTTCGAGATGTTAGTACCAATTTTCTGGGTAAGCCTTGGATCCTTCTTGGGGATTTCAATGCTATCATTAGACCTTCCAATAGATGTGATGGCCAGGAGAGTTGGCCTGGTTATCTAGATGATTTTTTGGAGTGTGTTACTGAGTTTGAGCTTACAACTCTTTCTTACTCTGGACTTCATTTCACATGGTCTAATGGCACTGAGGGTCACAGATTGATCCTCAAGCAACTTGATTGGTGCCTTTTCAGTAAGGGTTGGCTTCATGACTTCCCTGCTGCCTCAGCTAAGGTTCTTGCTCATTGTATTGTTTCTAATCATAGTGCTATTATTATTAGAGGGCTTGGGAGCGTTGTGCCAGGCGACTTCCTTTCAAGTTCTTTAACTTCTAGGCATATCATGATGATTTCCTTCCTACTGTTATGAGAGTTAGGAACTCTGGTATTGAGGAAATTCTTGAGTTTCAGCTCACTTAGAAGCTGTAGTTTCTAAGGAGTGAGTTGAAAGCCCTTAATACTCATCATTTCTGTCATATTTTAGCCAGAGTTGAGGTGGCTTGAGATGCATGAGTCCTAGGTCAGAGAGCATTACATGAGGACCCTGAGTGTCCTGTCCTTCAATTACGGGAGCACTGCCTTTACCGTGAGTGCACTTATGTCAGGATGAGGAGGCATTTCATTATAAGTCACGTATTCATTGGCTTTCACTCAAGGATTAGAGCACTTGGTTCTTCCAACGGTTTGTTCTCCATCGGCAAGACAGGAACTGGATTGCATCGGTAGTTGGTCGAGATGGTGCGAGGACTTATGATATGCAGTTGATCTCCCGCACTGGGATTGTAATTTTTTAGGAATTATTGATTGAGCCTAATGGTCCGCTGACTGAGGATGCTTTAGACCTCTTTGAGGCTCATAATTCTAAGGATCAGGCTTGCCCATTGATTTCCCCGATCTTTGCTGTTGAGGTCTGTGATGCCCTCTTTTCTATTGGTGATGATAGGGCCCCTAGGCCTGATGGTTATACTTCCCTCTTTTTTAAGAGGCCTTGGGAGGTGATGGGTGGTGGAGTTATCAGAGCTATGCAGTCATTTTACTTTAGTGCGCATGCTGGGCACTCTGAATACCACCAGGATCTGTATTGTGCCTAAAATAGAGACTCTCTCCAATTTTGGTTACTTTCACCCTATCTCCAGTTGCAATATGATATATAAATGTATCACTAAGATCCTCGCAAATAGGACGAAGGGTGTCCTTCTAGGGCTGATCGATGATGCTTAGACTACTTTTGTCCTGGGCTGTTGGATTTTAGATGACATTTGGTTGAAGCTAGAGTTTATGCGTGATTATCATCTTTAGGTTTCGCCTTGCTTTGTGCTGAAGGTTGATATCTGCAAGGCTTTTGACACAATTCGTTGGGACTTCATTGTGGCCGGTATAAGGAGTATGGGGATTCCCAAGATCATGGTTGGTTGAGTCTGAGAGTGCCTTTCTACAGCCTACTTTTCTGTCACCATTAATGGCAAACTTGAGGGTTTCTTCCACTCTAGTCGGGGTGTTTGTCAAGGTGGCCCGCTCCTTATCATTTTGTAATTGCTATGCAGGATCTCCAAGGATTGCTTCACCGGGCTATTGGTGACCTAAGGTTTCATTATCACCCATGCTGCCATCGCACTGGGCTCACATACTTACGCTTCGCCGATGACTTGATGATCTTCTGTTAGGGTGATTTGGGCAGTGTCACAATTGTTCGCGAGGCTCTATATCACTTTGCTGTTTTAGGGCTCTCCTTAAATGCAGCAAAGAGTATTGTTTTTCTGACCAAAATTGCTTCTATGACTCAGACTGATATACCTGGTGTTCTAGGATTCAGTCTTGGGTAATGCCCTATTCGGTATTTGGAAGTGCCGCTTATTACTTCTAAGATGCAGTATGTGGACTGCAAGCCGCTTCGCGATCGCATCCTGTCTCGTATTTTGGCTATGGACCTCTCATTCTCTGTCGTATGCGGGCTGCTTGTAGCTTATTAGGTTAGTCCTCTTTGCTATTCAGGTCTACTAGTCATCGGTCTTCATGCTCTTGAGGACGATGATAAAGAAGATTGAGTCGACATTAGCTGCTTTCCTTGGGCGTGGCACTTTGCTAACTTCGAGCGGCGGGGCGGCGGGGGGAAGGCAATGGTGGCATGGAGGCATCTTTGCTATCCTAGGTGCAAGGGTAATCTAGGATTTCGTCGTTTTGCTAAGTGGAACTAGGCTTTGATTATGCAGCACATCTTGTTTCTCCTTTTTGATCCTTCCTCACTTTAGCCTTGCTGAGTTCATTTGAACCACCTTCAAGGAAGGAGCTTTTGGACAATTCATGCGATGAGTTCAACATCATAGTGTTAGTGTTAGATTCTATCAGTTCGTCGTCTTTGCTCTAGAGCATTCTTCATGTCATAGGTGATTGGCTTTATGATGCTTAATGTGTTGCTTAGCAAGTGCACTAAGTTGTGTCAAGTAATACAAAATTGAGCAGAGTATCGTCCCACGAGGATTATTTACTGAATGAGTACCAAAATTAGTAGTTTCAGCACTATTTGAAAGAATAAAATTTGTAGTTTTTGATATGAAACAAACAAAATGAAAATAAATGAAGGTGGTTACTGATTTTTATGAAAGATGTACTGATTTTCAGATGAGTTCAATGATTTAATAAGATCCAAGGCATCCGATTTCACCTAGATGCATCAATACACTTTTTTATTCTCGATATTCTGGTTATTATTAAATGTTAATGGTTGAAAATCCTAATTTACTAAATATTCTCTCTCAAGCAACATTTAGTATGCCCTTTTATATATTAACTCATCAATCTCTTGCATGAATTTGAATAAGAAAAGAGTTTTGAAGATCCATGGTTTTCACTTAAGATCAAACAAATCCCGTTAATTTATCTCTAGCATTCGCTCATTTTGTGGCATTTAAACACTTCAATAATCATTATAAATCTCTTCTTGGACTCATTATGAATCATTACAGGCTTTAAATGGTGATCAAGTATTCAAAACTCATGAAGGACAATGGTTCAAACAATACAATAAAAAAAACTTTGAATACCTCGAATTAGAAAAGAGCATATATTAAAACTTAGAATACATTGTAGCCTTAGAAAGATAAAATTAGTTCAGGATATATGTAATATAAACAAAACTAATTCAAAATCCATTAATTTAAAGAAGAAAAGGATAGAAAAGAACTTGAAAATATGAAATTACCAACCAAACTTTTCTTCCTTCACCTCTTTCTCCTAGTCATGGTTTCTCCTAAGTTTTTATACTTTGTATTTGGTTATTGCTGGTTGAATGATGATCCAAGACTCTCTCAAGCATCTCTATTTATAGTACATGAGGTTGCAAATTCATAACATAAAAAATTATGTCAACTTCATTCTCATTTGCTAGCTTTGCCGCCCATTTTTTACAATTTGCAAGAACTTGCTATTTTCTTCATTTTTACTTCCTCCACTACCCAAAGTTCAGCTTTTGCATCAAGTGGAGCTTGGTCATGAAGTGATGAAGAAGCTCTTGCATTTGATTTGCTCAAATTGCCGCCCATTCTTGCAAATTGTAGTAACTTGTACATGTTCTTGGTTTATCCTTGCTTAGCCGTGTGAAATTGTGTTTCTTTGCTCATTTTTCTTTTGTTTGATGCATCTTGTAATCATTTGTTGATGTTAATTGTAAAACCTACCTAGAATTAGCATAAAATGAGCGTTTTTGCAAGGAAATAATAATAGGAGTGAAAAAGAGTAAATGAACCTAAATGATATGAATAATTATATACTCAATTGGACTTATCACTTGATACATCCTTATGGAATGATTATTGGCTGCTTTACGGTTGCCTCTCGGAATGTCTCCCTGCTCGAAAACTCACCTCTTCTAGTCTTCAGTGGGATTCTCGGGTCTTAGCTATCATTGAGGATGATCAGTGGTGATGTCTGCAAGGATGTCTGGAGCTCCAACCCATATGGGATATGATTTATTTTAGCCCTCTTGCTTGTGTAGCATATTCCATCCGATGGTTGGGTGACCCTTCAGGGAAATTCACCACCATTATGCTTGGGAGATGATTCGAAGTAGGACAGAGGAGAACTCCATTCACCATTTGCTATGGTTTTAGCTTCACATTCCAAGGCATTCTTTTCTCCTATTGCTCGCTTCCAAAGATCGACTATGGACTCGAGACAGACTTCTGAGATTTGGAGCACAAGGGGTTCAAAGTGTTTGTCTCTCTGTGGTTCGATTGATGAGAGTCTCTATTTGGAGCTGCATTATTCAGCCTACATTTGTTTCTTGGCTTACCCTTCCTTGGGATGATCTCATTTCTTGGGTTGCTCAGCACCACAGAGGCCGAGAGATTGGTAGCATTATCACTCGACTCGGCCTCTCATCGACCGTATATGTTATCTGGTATAAATGCAACCCTGGGGTTCAGCGTTCACAGTCCAAACCAGTTAAGGTAGTGTGAGAGGAGATTGCGAGTTTGGTCAAGAGTTGCTTGCTTGCTATGTCTTCGTTCAGGGGAGCTCATCGTCATGCCTCCTTCCTTAGGTAATGAGGCCTCGAGGTTTAGCTGGGAAACCCTGTCTAATTAAATTGAGGATGTAAGTTTCAAGGACGAAACTTTAATTTAAGGGGGTAAGAATGTAATATCCTGTCTAATTGAATTAAGGATATGAGTTTCGAGAATGAAACTTTTATTTAAGGGGGTGAGACTGTAATACTCTACCTAATTAAATTGAGAACGTAAGTTTTGAGGATAAAACTTTTATTTAAGGGAGTGAAGATGTAATATCCGACCTAATTAAATTAGACTAGGTATTATAGTATGTGAAACACGAGCTAATTAAATTGGTTTCACATATTATAATGCCGAACCCAATTTAATTACCCTATGTTTCACATACTATAATATCTAGTCGAATTTAATTAGATTGGGTATTACATCTTCACCCCCTTAAACAAAAGTTTCGTCCTTAAAACTTACGTCCTCAATTTAATTAGATAGGGTATTATATCCAAACAACCACCACCACCACCCCCCCCCCACAAAAAAAAATAAAAGTTTCATTCTCGAAACTTACATTGTTAATTTAATTTGAATAGGTATTACATTCTCACCTCCTGAAATAAATGTTTCATCTTCGAAACTTATATCCTCGATTTAATTAGACAGGGTATCATAGTAGCTTTCTCTTTGTTTCCTTTTCAGCTTCTGTTATGGTTGTCTTTGTTTGGACTCTGTTGGACTTTGTTTGACTCTGTTTCATCATTGTAGGCTTTGACCGTGTTCTTGATATACCCCTTATAGCTATATTCTTTTTATTTCATCATTTATTTCACTGACATACCAAAAAAAAGTATTTATGTTGATTAAGGAAAAGTCCATGTTTACTTCATTTTGCTTGAATGCCTTGGAAATAGTGTAGGGGTCCAAGGTCTTTCATGGAAAACTGAGTGGAGAGTTTGTTAATTAAGGCGCCTAGGGAATAGGGGTTGGTTCTAGTGAGGATCATATCATCAACATTAAAAAGAAGGCAGATACTATCATTATTATAATGGTACAAGAAAAGAGATGGGTTTGCCTGACAACAATTTAATCAAAGACAATATAGAAAAGTACTAAATCATTGGAACCAAGCCCTTGGAGCCTGCTTGAGGCCGTATAGAGCTTTGTGTAGCCGAAAAACATGAGAGGGAAATTTTGGGTGAATAAAACCCTTAGGTTGTCACACATAAACCTCTTCTTTAAGATGACCATGTACGAAAGCATTTTTGACATCCAATTGTCTAATGGACAGACATTAGTTATGGTGAGTGAAAGTAGCAAATGGATGGTGGAAGCTTTCACAATAGGGCTAAAAGTTTCCTAAGTCAATCCCTTCATGTTGGTGGAATCCTTGAGCCACAAGGCAAGCCTTGAAATGGTGCACGGAACCGTCTGCTTTATACTTTACTTTATATTTCCAAGTACTTCCTACAAGATTCATGGATGGGTCATGGGGAATGAGGTCCCAAGTGTTGTTTTGGAGACGGGCATCAAATTCATCTGCCATGGCTTCTCTCCACTTAGGGTTCTTTACAGCTTGAGAATAATAAGTAGGTTCTTGAATTACATTTATAGAGGAGGGAGAGAGGATGTTTAGTTTTCTGAATTCTACTTTTAAAACAAGCTTGCATATGATGAGTGTTATGGACTAGGCATGGGGGATCCAGACCCAGCAGTTTAGGACTGGTGGTCATAGGGTTCACTATCGACACTTTTGGCCAAAGTGTTCCAAGTGTTTGACATTTGGAATTTATAAAATGAATATGTTCAAGTATAAATGAATTATTTAGTAAAGGGCGAGTCGGTAACTAATAAAGAAGCCGTGAGAAGGATAATAGTAGTAGTTATATTTGTCCTTTGTCATGGACATTTAGTAGAGGGGTTGTTGTTATCAATACAGTCTATTAGGGAGATATCGAATAAATGGTTTAAGTCTGGAGTGTAGTAAGATTTATTTAGTGGAATTAAGTCTCAGTAAATGGTAATTAAATTATTTCATTAGATGGTTAATTTAACCTATTTGGAGCTAGATTTAAATTGTCCCTGAGGTCTCACTACACCTTTGGGTTCATACATAGAAAAGATGAGTATGAGGTTTGTAATAAATTGGATTTAGGACAAGTAGGAGATTGTTAGGAATAGTGTCCTAAAATCCAGATTTATTATGTTAATATTATATTATTAAAGAATAAAATTGATGTTCTAGTCGTTTCCTTGTTAAATTTGCGTAAGCGAGCATTTATACCGCATGTGCTTTTCTTTTTGAAAAAATCCACGAGATGGGTGCAGTCCTCCTACTACAATTTACATGTTTGCTCTAAGTGATTTATGAGATTAACTCACAGATAGACTTGGAACAAATGGTATAGATTGTTATTTGAAAGACTCATAGTCGAAGACAAGTTTGGACCATTTGTATGCTAAGCCTATAACGTGACACTTTAGATGACTTGTCTTGGTCATGCGGATATTGATCCAAAAGTGTTATGTTGGTGTGTTTAATAAGATTGGTACACAGAGTTGGACCATATGAGTTGCTTGTTTTTGAACTACTATCAGATATGAGCAATTCATGTTGTTACTGTTTGAATGACGACTCTAAATCCTGAGAGTATTTTGCACTAGTGTATGGAGCGTTAGTTACTTTGGTGTGCTATAAGTAAGGTCTAAACGCATGACTGAATTCCCATGTACACAAAGTAGCGGCGTGAAGTGTTATAAGGATCAGGTATTCAATAGGGAATCTACAATCTATTATGAGACAGATGTCCCCTTAGTGGATTCGCAAATATTAGAATAGCTCAGAATCATTGGCCAAAGTTTTCCAAGTGTTTGACATTTGGAATTTATACTATGAATATGTTCAAGTATAAATGAATTATTTAGTGAAGGGCAAGTTGGTAACTAATTGAGAAGCTGTGAGAAGGATAATAGTAGCAGTTATATTTGTCATTTGTCATGGACATTTAGTAGAGGGGTTGTTGTCAACAATACAGTCTATTAGGGAGATATCGAATAAATGGTTTAAGTTTGGAGTGCAGTGAGATTTATTTAGTGGAATTAAGTCTCACTAAATGGTAATTAAATTATTTCATGAGATGATTAATTTAACCTATTTGGAGTTAGATTTAAATTGTTCATGAGGTCCCTACACATTCCTGAGTTAGATTTGAAATTAAAATTCATAAGATAAATTTTTACATGTGAAAAATAAAGCAAAAATATAAAAAAAGGAAAAAAATCTACAAGATAAATATCAGAAGAACTAGCGCGCGACACTGGGACTTCCCCAAGCCATTTTTGTCTACCCTCGTGGAACAATTGCGTGCTGCCACATGGCACGCAATGATACGGCAGAAGGACACTTGCACTGTGCACGAAAATGCCACGTTTCGACTCTATTTTTTAATTAAATGGTATGTTTTGGTTGCTAACTGGATTTGATAATTTATGAATCCCACATCGTTCTTATGTTATTTTTCTCTCCGGTACACTACTATAAGTGGAGGTACCTACTCAAAGGTTTGGCATTCAATTGAAACAAATTATTTTGGGTTTCTGGAATTGTTTGGGAGACCTAATTGTTTTTCGTTAAAATTTTTTTATTTCCTAGTTTAATATTTTTTCGGAGCCCATCCTCCGGGTAGCTCGAGGTCATTGCGTAGAAGATCGCGGGGTCTCGATTTTGGTATTCTTCTGAAGAAGATTATTTTCTTTTTGGTATTCTTATATTGGAGCAATTCTGGGCACGTTTTCTTTCCTTCATCTTTAGTTTTCGCTTTTCTCTTTATTTACAGTATTTGTTATTATGCCTATTTAAATTTATGTATTGTTATGAACGTATTAGAGTAAATGGCCTCTAGATCTAAATTAATCTAAATTAAGAATTTAAATATGTAGATTTAAATTAATTATGAATTTTAAATCAACCATAGGTTTGGAATTATGAATTTTAAACCCCTTCCGCTGCGTAAACTTTATAAAATTAGGAAGAATTTTTGAAATTCCCAACAACCAGTTTTAGAGCAAAGAGATTTATAGAGATAACCCTCTTCCTTGGAGCTCTCGCACGTGAGGTGTCACGAAGCTCGACTTTTCGACCGGGAGCTTAAATAGAGAGAGGAGTCTCCTACTCTATGTGCTCTAATAGGTGCCTTTTGTTGTGACCATAGTTGAAAACGGTGAACGCAACAATTTGCATCAGAGTTAATTTTTCCCAACTATTGGTATTAGAGCCAGTCTCTAATGACATTCATAATATACATGAATAGGTATACTAAGATCGAAATAAATAGATTTGCAATTTAATAAAATATAGATTCTAGAATGAGATAATCTATAGTATCATTTTTAAAAGTAAAATTAATTAATTAATTTTATTGAATAAATTTAGAATGAGATTCTTAAGCCAGAATATGAGATGATCGATCTTATAAAACGATAATGTTTTGAATAAATAAATTATTTAATTTTGGTTAATTCTAGAATGAGATTCTAAAGGGGGGTTATGAGATAATCTAAATTGAAAATGCAAGTTAATTAAAAATCACTAGTTTTAAAAATCAAGTGGAAGCGAGGTTTCAATTGTTGTGACCTCATGGTCTCCATTACCGGTCTAGCAGTATTGTAGATCCATAGACCTACCTGCGGAGGATGTTGGTTTGTAGTTTATAGGGTTAGACTTTTTTTGGGATAAACCAAAGTGCAAAGAAGCGATGCGACCACGCTGTAGTGGAGTATTACGTGTATTTGTATGGAGGTTTAGGTAATGGTTTACACTTGACTAGCGTGATGCATTAGCCTCCCTGAGGAGCTCTGTTGTGTTATGTTAGAGACTAAGGTAAAGTGGTGATTTAATCATGTTCAGTAAGAGTTACAAAAAAATAGGTTAATTAAGAATAGTTCTCACCCGAACTAGCTTCGTGTGACCCTACTGCCGAGAACTAAGGAGTGGTGTGTTTGGGTAATCATTGTATGGATGATAGTACAGTTTGGTAGATATCTGACTTATTGTGTATGCTAAATTAAAAGAATAGATATTGCTGCATTATACATGACTCTTGTTAGAGAGTTACACGAATATTTGCATTTGCAGTATTTTGAAATGGATATGACTAATGAACCTCACTTGATTACTAATGCATAATGAACTCATTGGACCCAATTACAAGAAAAAACAAGTTAGACTTAGTTATTACTCACAAGGGACCTACTAGAAAGAAAGGAAATGACAAGGTTGCTATTATAGCAGCGAAGTCCATAATGAAGTCGGCAAAAGGAAAGTGTTTCTTTTATGGGAAGATTGGCCACTGGATGAAAAACTGCACTAAGTACGTAGCTCCTCTTCTTATAAAGACTACTAAGCCATATGGTGAAGATATGTTGATATCTCACTTAGTTGAGCCATGCACAGTTGAGAGTCCACCAGGTTCCTGGTGTGTGGACTCAGGTTCAATTGACAATGTCTGTAGCATATTATAGGGTCTCAAGCTCACCAAAAGGCTACATGATGGAGAGCTATACCTGATGGTCAGGGACAGTACAAGAGTAGTGATCTTAAGTGTAGGAGATGTTACCTTAGTCTTTAGTGCTAGAGTTTTTGATTTTAAAAGATTGTTTATTTGTAGCTACTCTACACAAAAATTTGATTTTTGTATCTCATTTTATGAATAATTGCTATTCAGTTGATTTTGATTATGAACCTTTTAATACAAGAAATAAATTTGCAAAATATACATGTATAAATGGTTTATTCATGTCGTTTATTAATCAAAACTCTCATATTTGTTTAAACGAATCTAATACAAGCTCACTTGTTCCATCTCCTAAAAGAAAACACCCTGAAAGGGATAATGCCTACACATGGCACCAACGTCCAGTCACATTAATTCAAATAGGATCTAAAGACCAGTCAAAGATGGAATAATAAAGGCTTTGGAGTTGAAGTAATTACCAGTCTGCGAATCCTGCATAGAAGGAATGATG
Organism: Simmondsia chinensis; assembly: GCA_018398585.1. Lineage (NCBI taxonomy): Eukaryota > Viridiplantae > Streptophyta > Magnoliopsida > Caryophyllales > Simmondsiaceae > Simmondsia > Simmondsia chinensis. The sequence continues at coordinate 11,465,269 of JAGTTD010000003.1, read as the reverse complement.
ACCAAGTCTGTCTTTAAGAGTAAAGGCAACAGGGTTGGTGACTTGCTTGAGTTGGTTCACACATATGTATGTGGACTAATGAATGTTCAGGCAAGAGGTGGGTATGAGTAGTCCATCGCATTTACTGATGATTACTTAAGGTCTAGATATGTTTACCTAATGAGACTTTAGTCGGACTCTTTTAAAAATTTCAAATAGAACAAAGCTGAAGTTGAAAAGCATTTAGGTAAACAAGTTAAGTCACTTCGATCAGATTGAGGTGGTGAATATCTTTCGGGTGATTTTATAGAATTCCTAATTGCAAATGCGATAAGATCTCAGCTTTCTGCTCTGGGTACACCGTACTAGAATAGCGTTGCAGAAAGAAGGAATAGGACATTGTTAGAGAGGGTAAGGTCCATGATGAGTCATGCTACGTTACCAATGTCTTTTTAGGGTTATCTGAAAGGATCAAGGGTAGTCTTCTCCACAGTCTTTCTGATCAAATGTGTTTTTGTAAGTATGCAAAATTTTTAAAGGAGGATTTTGTAGTAAATTAAAAAAACATAAGCGGCGTAGTGTTAGAGGGTTTTTTAAAATAAAAGGACACTAATTCTGAACAGCTAGACACAACTCGGGATACAATCAATGCATTAGATGCACTTACTATTAGGGTTGAGAATGTTTTAAGTGCACGAGAACCTAGGTGTAGTGGGAGGATTATCAGGGAACCTGTCAGGTTCATGGCAGGAGCCTTAATTGTTGACCATGACATTAAATCTGATTCTATCAGCTATAATGAGGCAATTAATGACAAGATGCTAATCAATAGGTCTTAGCCATGAAAAACTGAGATAGGACCTATATATTCTAATCAGGTCTGGGATCTTGTAGAGGTGCCTGGGGGCATTAAGCCCATTTGTTATAAATAGGTCTACAAGAGGAAAAGAAGAGTGGACAGGAAGGTCGAGTCCTTCAAGGCAAGACTGGTTGTTAAGGGTTTTACCTAAAAGGAAGGAGTTCATTATGATAAGACCTTCTCACCAGTAGCCATACTAAAGTCCATAAGAATAATCCTATCCAATTCATCTCATTATGAGATCTAGTAAATGGAAGCCAAAATGGCCCTTTTGAATGGTCATCTTGAAGAAGACATCTATATGGTGCAACCGGATACTTTGATTGGCAAAAATCAGAAGAATATGTTATGCAAATTGAAGAAGTCCATGTATGAACTGAAGCAAGCATCATGCTCATCGAATATTAGATTCAATGAAGCGATTAAGTCTTATAGTTTTGAGCAATTGGTTGACGAACCATCAATGTGCAAACATCATCAAGAGAAAGTAGTGAATTTCTTAGAATTGTACGTCGACGATATACAACTCATTAGGAATGATGTACTGGGTGTTATCAGCTATAAGGATTTGGTGAGCTAGTTCAAGTTGGCTGTACAGATTCAGACTTCCAGTCAGATAAATATGCGATATGTTCGATGTCTGGGCATGTCTTTTCCCCTGGGGTAGGAGCCATTAGTGGGAGGAATGTCAAGAGGTATTGTATTGATGACTTCACCATAGCGGCTAAATACGTTGTAGCTTCAGAAATTGCATAGACGGCATGTCGGTTCACTTAGAGTAATTGACTCACTAAGACTTTGACTCACTACACCTTTGGGTTCATACATAGAAAAGATGAGTATGAGGTTTATAATAAATTGGATTTAGGACAAGTAGGAGATTGTTAGGAATAGTATCCTAAAATTCAGATTTATTATGTTAATATTATATTATTAAAGAATAAAATTGATGTTCTAGTCATTTCCTTGTTAAATTTGCGTAAGCAAACATTTATACCGCATGTGATTTTCTTTTTGGAAAAATCCACTAGATGGGTGCAGTCCTCCTACTACGATTTACATGTTTGCTCTAAGTGATTTATGAGATTAACTCACAGATAGACTTGGAACAAATAGTATGGATTGTTATTTGAAAGACTCATAGTCAAAGACAAGTTTGGACTATTTGTATGCTAAGACTATAACGTGACACTTTAGATGACTTGTCTTGGTCATGTGGATATTGATCCAAAAGTGTTATGTTGGTGTGTTTAATAAGATTGGTACACAGAGTTGGACCATATGAGTTGCTTGTTTTTGAACTACTATCAGATATGAGTAATTCATGTTGTTACTGTTTGAATAACGACTCTAAATCCTGAGAGTATTTTGGACTAGTGTATGGAGCGTTAGTTACTTTGGTGTGCTATAAGTAAGGTCTAAACGCATGACTGAATTCCCATGTACACAAAGTAGCGGCGTGAAGTGTTATAAGGATCAGGTATTCAATAGGGAATCTACAATCTATTATGAGATACAGATGTCCCCTTAGTGGATTCGCAAATATTAGAATAGCTCAGAATCTTTGGCCAAAGTGTTCCAAGTGTTTGACATTTGGAATTTATACTATGAATATGTTCAAGTATAAATGAATTATTTAGTGAAGGGCAAGTTGGTAACTAATTGAGAAGCTCTGAGAAGGATAATAGTAGCAGTTATATTTTTCATTTGTCATGGACATTTAGTAGAGGGGTTGTTGTCATCAATACAGTCTATTAGGGAGATATCGAATAAATGATTTAAGTTTGGAGTGCAGTGAGATTTATTTAGTGGAATTAAGTCTCACTAAATGGTAATTAAATTATTTCATGAGATGATTAATTTAACCTATTTGGAGTTAGATTTAAATTGTTCTTGAGGTCCCTATGCAAGCCTCTGTATTTATTGCCATCAGAAAAATATTAAAGAGTTCATGAGATGAATTATTTTTCTATGAGATAGGTAATTAATTTTGCCAAATCTTATTCATGAGATGAGCAAAAATTAAAAATTATAAAATAAAATAATTTTTTGAAATTAAAATTCATAAGATAAATTTTTACATGTGAAAAATAAAGCAAGAATATAAAAAAAGGAAAAAATCTGCAAGATAAATATCAGACGAACTTGCGCGCGGCACTGGGACTTCCCCAAGCCATTTTTGTTTACCCTCGTGGACCAATTGCGTGCTGCCACAGGCACGCAATGATGCGGCTGAAGGACACTTGCACTGTGCACGAAAATGCCGCGTTTCGACTCCGTTTTTTAATTAAACGATATGTTTTGGTTGCTAACTGGATTTGATAATTTATGAATCCCACATCGTTCTTATGTTATTTTTCTCTCCGGTACACTACTATAAGTAGAGGCACCTACTCAAAGGTTTGACATTCAATTGAAACAAATTATTTTAGATTTCTGGAATTGTTTGGGAGACCTAATTGTTTTTCGTTAAAATTTTTTTATTTCCTAGTTTAATATTTTTTCGGAGCCCATCCTCCGGGTAGCTCGAGGCCATTGCGTAGAAGATCGCGGGGTCTCGATTTTGGTATTCTTCTGAAGAAGATTATTTTCTTTTTGGTATTCTTATATTGGAGCAATTCTGGGCGCGTTTTCTTTCCTTCACCTTTAGTTTTCGCTTTTCTCTTTATTTACAGTATTTATTATTATGCATGTTTAAGTTAATGTATTATTATGAATGTATTGGAGTAAAAGGCCTGTAGATCTAAATTAAGAATTTAGATCTGTAGATTTAAATTATGAATTTAAATATGTAGATTTAAAATTATGTTTTTTAAATCAACCCTAGGTTTAGAATTATGAATTCTAAATCTCTTCCGCTGCGTAAACACTATACAATTAGAGAGAATTTTTGAAATTCGTCCCAACAACCAGTATTAGAGCAAAGGGATTTATAGAAATAAGCCTATTCCCGGGAGTTCTCGCGCGTGAGGTGTCACGAACCGTGACTCTCCGACCAAGGGCCTAGGTAGAGAGAAGAGTCTCCCACTCTGAGTGCTCTAATAGGTGCATTTTGTTGTGACCATAGTTGAGAACTATGAACTCAACAATTCGCATCAGAATTAATTTTTGCCAACAAGTATTATGACTTGTGTGATTGCAGATTTGAAAAAGTGAAGGACGGGGGCCAAGGAGATCCGATGCATTACAAATCGGAGGGGATGGGGCACGGTTTGGTTGCGAGTATGAAGCGTGCTGCGGTGGTCCATTTTGACCTGAGTGTTGCTGTTGATTTTGTCCACCAAAGCGACCCCCTTGATTGCCACGACGGCTATTATTTTGGCCCTTATTACCTCGTTCGTGACCACCATGACCTTGGTTGGATCCTTGAGATCCTATGCCTACAGCAAATAAAGCATGAGTTTGTTTTGGGGGTTACGGCCTTGGTAGCAGTTTTGGGCACCTTCTTCAAGAAATTTTTAGAACTTCAAAATCAAGAGTGGGAGAGGTGTTTTGGGTGAGAGTGCCAAAAGTAGAATATTCAATGGGGAGGATCAAGAGGGCATAATGGACTAGTTCTCTATTCGAAATGGGGGAATCTATGGCAACTAGGTTGTCGCCTGTCGATTTTATTTCAGAGAGGTACGATTCCATAGTTTTTCTATCTTTTCGGATGTTTACAATTTGAGTTCTTAATTTGAATTCCTTGGCCATAGAATGATCTTGGATTCACTTGACAAGGACACACCACATGGCTTTAAAGGTGTGATGGCGAACAATGTCATCAATAAGAGGTTGGGCGGGAGCGGCAGCTATACATGAACGTAAACTTTGATATGTCCTGAGCCAAGAAATTGAGAAAATTGTGGCCTCACTGGGGCTAATGACACACTGAAGATGGTGACGCCAATATTCATTAGTTTGTTGAGGAATAATACAGAGGATAGTGACCCGATATAGGATAGATAGGGCATATCCGAAGTGGGATTTGTCTTCCCCCCACTTAAAAGACCATCGACATGAGAAGAGTTAGGATCAGTAAGGGTACGAGGCACACGGTTGTCTAGGGAGAGGAGAGAGAGAAGGGAGTTTGATTGGGATTGTTAGTTACCATAGACAAAAAAAAATTAAAAATTCAAAAAGTAAAGAAAAACAACAAGAAATAGAGAACTAGTAAAATAAAAATGCGGAAAAGAAATGAAGATTGAAAAAGAGAGTGCCTCTAGAGAGGCTCCAATACCATGTGAGAAACTAAGAAAGAGAAGAATAATATAATTTTATTGAATAAATTGAAGAGTAAATGTACAACAACAACAATTCCAGTGCTTGAAGGGCTCCCGCTTAAGTAGGGGGGGGGGGGGGGTAGGATGTATGCAGCCTTACCCCTTCAGGGTGGGACCATAAAGAGAGACTGTTTCTAAGGACCCCCAACCTGAAAGGAATGAACAGCATGGAAATCATAGTGATCACAGAGATAATAGAGATCATAGAGATCATGGAGAACATTAGATCATGAGAAGCATGGAAGCATAAAAGCATGTAAGCACGCAATCATGTAAGCAAGTAAACATGGAAGCATAACATCAAAAGAGACACGCAGAAGCAAACAAGCATCTAGGGGAGAGATCTTCCATGCGACATAGTGCAATCAAATAGAGATAACAGGGTATATAAAGAATATAAGGAGATAGAAAGAGAGAAAGTAGGGATAGTAGGGGGAAGAGAGAGAGAGAGAGAGAGAGAGAGAGAGAGAGAGAGAGAGAGAGTATAGAGTACATAATCAGATAAGCAAGCAACCTCATGGCACTGGAACGAGCTTATAAGTGCACGATGCTCCTACACCTCTATATCGGTTAAACCTATACTAATCCTCCACAAAGCTCTATGTAGGGCCATCCCCTCATTTAGGTTGAGATAAGCGAGGTCCTGTCGAATTGTCTCCATCCAACTCTTCTTTGGCTAGCCTCTCCCTCTCTTCCCATCAGTAATATGGAGTTGTTCGCATCTCCTGACATGGTTGGTGGTGGGTCTGCTCCTAACATGCCCGAACCATAGTAGACGTTGCTCCCTCAACTTATCCTCTATTGGAGCCACGTCTAATTTACTTCTTATGACATCATTTCTGATGCTATTCTTCCTTATGTGTCCACACATCCATCTCAACATCCTCATCTCCGCCATCTTCATCTTCTGCGTATGATGACAATTAACTGGCCAACACTTTGCCCCGAAGGACATAGCCGGTCTCACTACTATTTTAAAGTATTTACCCTTTAACTTTAACGAAAACTTCCTATCGCATAGTACCGTTGAGGCCATCCTACATTTATGCCAACCCATTTTAAAATTCTTGTTGAAATTTGTGTCCACTCTGCCATCTTGTTGCACCATCCAACCCAAGTATTTAAAGCATGCCTTCTGTGGTATGCAGTCTTACCCTAACTTGACGACTTCTGTGCTTGCCATGATAGAGGTATTGAATTTGAGTTCTATATACTCGATCTTAGATCTACTGAGTCTTGGACCCTTCGATTCTAAGGCCATCCTCCAAAGTTCTAGTTTCTCAGTCACCACCTCCCTAGATTCTCCCACCAGGACTACATCGTCCGCAAAAAGCATGCATCACGGCACGTCCCCTTGGATGTGCCTAGTGAGCTCATCCATAACCAAAATGAAGAGAAAGGGACTCAATGCTGACCCTTGGTAAACTCCAACTATAATGGGAAAAGAGTCTGTTTCTCCTTTCGTTGTGCACACAAGGTCTCTATTTATATTGTACAATGGAAAGGCAAAAGACAAAACTGCCCTTGGGGCTTACATAAGGGATGGAAGGTGGAGGAGTCATTCTAGTTAACCTAGGATGACTTACTATAAACTATTCCTAAAATTGTACCATGATTTACTCTTAAAATATCCTTCAATAGGCACACATTGTTAGTAAAAAGCCAAATTGAAGTTGGCTTGTATGTGGTTAATTTGAAGATTTAAACAAGTCTTGTCCCAAGGAATGCTATGCTCTCCCCAAAATCAATAAGTCAGTAGACTCAATTGCTATCAATGAGTTGTTAGTTTTATGGGCGCCTTCTCGAGGTATCATCAAATTCGTGTAAATCCGGAGGATGACAACAAAACCTCTTTCATCACAAATGAGGGAAAATGCTTTAAGAAAATGATGTTGTTAGATTGAAATTGTGGGGGTGACTTACTAGAATTTAGTGAACAAGGTCTTTGCCCTGGAAGTAGGTTGTGGAAGTCTGTGTAATTTATATGGTTTTAAAGTCTCATGAGCAAAGGATTCATTTTATCGACCTACGGAAACCCTATAGACACTCAGAAAGTATTAGATGAGGCTTAACCTAAGTAAATATTCTTTAGCATCCTAAAAGGGATGTTCTTGGGTTTATAGTTAATGCGCAAAGCATTAAGGAGAATCATTCTAAGATGAGGGCAGGATTTTAAAGGGAAGCGCCAAAGATAATCACTGTTGTACATTAGCTTACCGGGTTATAGCGCCGATTAATAAGTTCAACAGTGTTGTGATTTTAGTGCTTTGAGCTTCGATATAGAGTTATAATATTTTGACTTAAAATACGAACAAAAATTGGCCAAAAAGCCAGAAATCAAAATTAGCAAAGGAGACACCGAATTTTATGTGGTTCAGACATCCACGGTACCCCTAAAACTAGAGGAGGCTCTCCACTATAAAATTTGATTACAAATACAAGTGATTTTAGCATTTTTTTTCTAGGCTAATCCCAAACAAGGCTTTATAATATAAAACTGTAAAACTAGCCTAAAGATGCTTTGATCTCACCATAATCTGAAGAACACCGATGGAACAAGCCAAGGAAACATCATCAGTGTTGGGACTGAGCCAAGAGATGAGCCACGTTCTTTCCTTTTGGAAAAATAAGAGGATGGTGAAAAACCCTAACAATTTTCTGGTTTTGAAGCTTGCTGTTAAAGAAGAAAGAATGCTTAATTAAATAGCAAAAACAAAAGCAAAATCACTAATGAGAAAAAGAAAACTAATCAATAGTTTAAACAAATATAAAATGAAAAATCATAAATTATTCAATTAATATTACTTGTTTTTTTTTTAGATATATAGCGAAAGATCGCAATACAAAATTCGACATTCCACGAAAGTGAAACCCGAACCACACAAATGGCAGCAAAAGAAACCAAAAACAAATCAAAAGGCTTCAAGGAGACCCACAAAGCAAAAAAGACATGTACAATCCCAAATTAGACTCAAGAGTCCACCCAAGCAAAGAAAAAATGAAAAGCTAAAGAAAGAAAATCAGCAAAACGTCAAAAGTATACAACACCAAGTCGTTAACGAGCTTCTGCCTGCAGGTATACTGAGCATTCCAAGCCCAACCACTGCCGAATGACTGCAAATCGGGGCAGTGGCCTAACTTTGTCGGTTTCCATGCCATTTCTTCACACATTTGATATTTCTAGCTATATCATCAATTGAATAAAGGAAGTCTTAACGGAAAGCTTTTATCCAAAAATTGAGTCTCATGTTAATCGACCAAGTGACCTCTTCATCACACCACCTCTTATTCCCAAACACTATTTTGTTCTTAGTGCACCAAAGCACCCAAATTACAACAAAAAAACACATGCTTTCTTCTGGAATTTTCCCCCCACATGGCATCACAGCCACTGTTCAAAGCAATCTTTCACATTCTTAGTGCAACCCAACTGCGGTCCCACCATTCTAGGCACATACACTACATTCTCCAATTAACCATACACTCAATGAAGAGGTGATCTATGGTTTCAGCTATCAAATTGCAAAACAGACACCACTTCTCCTCCTCAACTATGATTCCCAAATTCCATAGACGACCTTTTGCATTCATTTTCTCTAAAAGGCCCATCCAAATGAGTATCTCCATCTTTGGAGCGCCTGGGCCCTTCCACACACCAAAAATTGGGTGATAAATAGTAGGGGTTTAAAACCAAACCAACAAGGATTCTACAAATGATTTTACTGAATATATCTCCTTCGTTGTGTGCCCATATAGTTGAATCTTTTTTGTCTTTCAACGGTTGACTTGTGTTGAGGATGGCTTGAAGTTCCACCATAGCTGGTTCTTGTTTATCAAAAAGTCAGGGCCTCCAGTTTAATAGCCATCTCCGGGTCTCAGGGCCCCCAGTTTAATAGCCATCTCCAGGTCTCACCATCCCAAACGCCCATTTCATTGATGAAGTGGTTCGGCTGAAGTGATACTCAGAATAAGTCTGAGAATCGCTTCTCAAGAATTTCTTCCTCTACCCATATGTCTTTCCAAAACTTGATGTACATTCCATTATTGAGCACCCTTCTTAGATCCAAGGCTATCCAGCGTAACGTAGTGTTGTTCTCTGGAATATTTGCAATATTAGACCATGGGCATGCATACTTAATAGAGGATGAAGCTGGCAATAATTCATTCAAAGAACGACCATAGATTCAGCATACAACTCGCTTCCACATGTCGATCTCTTTTATTAGAATCTCCATCACCATTTGAATAATAAAGCTACATTTTTCATCACCAATCCCCAACACCTAGACCCCCCAAAATGTTTCCGTAACTTGATAATTTCTAATTTAACGGCCGGGAGATATCTTTCCTTCTCATTCCCATTCCAGAAAAAAGCATCTTGACATTTTAATAATCTTCTTACTCGCTATCTTTGGCATCTTGAAGATTGATAGATAATATGCCGGGAGATTATTAAGTACGGCTTTTAATAAATGGGTCAGCGAAAAGGGAAGTTCCCTTCTTCAAAGCATTAAGGAAGAGGAAAGCACTAGTTTGGGATGAAGTGATAAATGAAATCACTGAGAATATCCTTGCAAATGACGGCAGAGGGGATATAAAAATGAGACGTATCAACCAAAAATTTTGGGCAGGGTTAACATATTAGGGCAAGGTTATATTCCGGGAGGACCTAGACATAATAATGCAAGGCAATACCTCGAAGTGAATTGTTTGTTATAGGCTGTGATTTTAATGGCCATTTGGGTGCAGCAGTAGATGGCTACTTGTCCTACCGTGGAAGCTTTGGCTAAGGAACTAGGAATGATGAGGGTCAAAGCATAGTTGCACGACGCGGGAGCAGGGGCGGGAGTGGAAATGGAAGCGGGAATGGCAGAGCGGGAAATCATAGAGGTTTCTAAGTTTGAAAGTGTGAAGGGAGCACTTATATTACTATATATTAGATATACAAGAAAAACGTAATAAAATTTTATCATAATAAATATGGAAACAAAGTCAATATTAAGTAATAACCAAAGAGGGCACCAATACGCTGTCACCGGATCCCATTAGAACTCCGAAGTTAAGCGTGCTTGGGCAAGAGTAGTACCAGGAAGGGTGACCTCATGGGAAGTCCTCACCCTCAGGTTGGGGGCACTGGGAAATAGCCTCTCTTCAGGTTAACACCCTGAAAGGGGAAGGCTGTGTACATCCCTAAACCCCCCCCCCCCCCCCCCCCCCCCCCCGACCTTGCGTAGGCGGGAGCCCTTGAGGAACGGGTATGTTCCTTTCAACCAAGAAAATTAGTATTCCAATAAATAAAATCTAGAAAATTAACTCCAACATGTGCACATAATTCAATCATTCTTTCCAATCAAATGATATAACCAAACAATAAATGATCTAATAAGTATCTTCTTATGAAAATGATTCCATTATTATTTAAATCGTGTTTTTATCGAGTTTGATACTTGTTGGGAACGTGAATCTGACTTCAAAACACTAAATTAAGTTTTCGAAGCGCGAAATGTTGGCATTTTAGAAGTTTCCTGCAACTATGGGTAAAAGTATCTTAGAATTTGCGATGGTCTATGAGTTAAGGAATGCTAACCCCTTTTTTAACAACCGAGAAGAGCACACCGTCATGTGTAAAAATAGTGGGGCAAAAACTAAGATTAATTATATACTACTAAGAAAGAGAGATCATAAGAATAGTGCAGATTGTAAGGATATCTCTGGGAAAACCTATCCATGTAGCATAGGCTATTATGTGCTTATGTGTCAAACATTTTATGCCTTTTATACCTCATTCCTTTTATATTTTCAGCTATTTCATGTGTGTTATGTTAGAATCTTTGGATATTTAGGCTTGGAATATGTTGGTGCAAGAACAAATTGAAAGGCGGTGAAGAATGAGCTAAAACGAACAAATTCGAAGACTACATTGAAAAACCCAACTACGTGAAGAAAATGGACTCATTTGATCAAGATTCGGCTTTCAAATCAAGCAAGTATAGGCTTACAATGCTAACAGATCGATTGACTAGGTGACCGATTGATCGACACCCCTTTCTATTAGTTGCAGTAAGCGGCCGATCGATCAACCTTTGCCACAACGTGCCCTCTGGGACCCTTTGCCCTATTCTATTATCCTCCTTCCCCAAGCCTCCAAGAGAGACCCGATTTTTTTAAAGATCGAAGCGCAAGTGGTTGGATTACTAGGGGATCAAAGCAAGAGTCACTTTGATATTGATCAAGGGAGCCTACTATCTATGAGTTTTCTTTTACCTTTGCCTTTTGATTTTAAGATTTGTAAAACTCCTGTTAAGAAAGTAGACTACAAGTTTAGGGTTGAAGGACGGGTAGCCTTCTAGATCTCGGATTTATATATATTTTTTTCCATAACGACTTGTGTTATGCTATTTTCGCACCCCTGTGGGGAATTCTATATTGAGATTGGTTTTCTCTTCATGTGCTTGTAGTCATGGCTATATTTTCCCTTTATTTGCGATTTGTCTTATGCTTATAGCTTAAACCATAGTATAACAGGTTTTCATGAGTGGTCAGAGTTGAGGATGTACCCAAGCCTAAGCATAATCTTTTATATAAACTAACACAAAATTGGGAGTGAGAAAGGAATTAAGTAGTGCTATTAAGATAACCCATGCAGCATCAAGACTGATTAGATAGGTTATTCTCTTAGACTAGTTCATTTCCCTAACTCTAATCGAAGTGTTAACCAAGGTTTAAAGCTTGTAGCCTAAGCCCATAACCTAAATTCACACTCTAAACTATCCTTGCCAATTTGACAATTTAATTTACTATTTCACTCTTTGAATTTCATTAAATATTCTTTTAGACTGACAAAACTAAATTCCTAACTACTTATAATAACTAAATTTTGACTTAAAACTAATTCCTTGTACGTACGAAACTCATATACCTGACTTAGCCACGACGAACTCATATGCTTGCAAGTACCCGACTTTTAAACACTCTTAAAACCACATCAAGTTTTTGGGGCCATTGCATGGGAATTGGTAGGCAAAGTTTGATTTAATGATTTTTGAGTTTTTGTTTCTTTTCATTTCTTTCGTTAATTTTTTTTGTTTGCTTGGCTTTAGACTTGTAACTTGGGTTAATTCAGCTCGTTGTGCAGTGCATGTATGATAGACAATCGCTTAATGCAGAATTGATTCCTATCAATCTGAAAATTGAGTGGATGTTGTCTACCTTGAGGCGATACAGAATAAGTTCAAGTTCAGCCCACGTCATGGCTGAACAAGCTAACCCACAGCTGGAGCCCATCCCGCCATGTACAACTAGGGATTACTTTGTTTCCCAAACGTACACTTCACCATCCAGAGTTGCATTACCTGCTGTGGGTTCCGCAAACTTCGAAATTAAGTCTAGGATCATCAACATACTTCACACATCCTATGGAAAATTAATTAAGAGCCCATACGAGCACCTTGATGCCTTTATTGAAATTTATGAAACATGTTATTATTAGGCTTTCTCGCAAGATGTGGTTAGGTTGCGTCTTTTCCCATTTTTTTTAAAAGACGTAGCTAAATGGTGGTTTCTGTTTCTACTATGGGGTGAAATCACAACTTGGGAGGACCTCTAACAAAGGTTCTTTGTCAAATTTTATCCTAAAGGCCAAAACTATGGCTATTAGGCGCGCCATTAATAGCTTTGAGAAAAAAGAACAAGAGCAGTTTCACGAGTGTTGGGACAGATTCAAGAAGCTTCTTAGAACTTGTCCCCATCATTGGTCTTCCAAGTGGACTCTAGCGCAAAACTTTATGATGGTCTCACTATGTCCAACAAGTAAATGGTTAATGCTTCTTGCGGAGGAGCATTCAACCAACATGATATGGACGAAGCATGGATCCTTTTTTAGCGTCTTAGTGAGCACTCCCTTGACTAGGCCTCCACTGCTAGGGTAGTTAGGCGAGGTAAACATGGTGTCATGAGTTAGCACCAAATGATGACATGGCACTTAAGCTAGAAGCGCTTACTAGGAAAATTGATTAGATTATGGCATCTCAAGCCAATCCTACTAATGTGCGTGCCATCAACATTGCTAAGTCATTGAATGGGGCTAACATCTGTGGCATTTGTTCTAGTGCTGACCATTCTGTATTTGACTGTCCTTATGCTTCACAGTTTCCCAAATTTGTGAAGGACTAAGTTTATGTAGTGCAGAGCTTTTTGAAGAACAATTATCCATGATCTAACGCCTACAATCTAGGATGGTGCAACCATCCGAACTTCTCATTGAGTTCCGAGATAAAGAATTAGGTACAGATGCAAATATTAAAAAATTAATTAGAAAATCTCGGTGTTTTATTTTTAGAACTACTTTAACCTGATACCGAAAAGGATATGTAAAAAACCCACTAGAAAGCTAGGTGTGGTTTAAAAAGTTTAAAATTAGATTTAAAAACCTTGATGTTCTTATTTAGAACTATGTTGACTTGATCCCAGAAAATGTAAGTAGGAAACTTGAGAGAAAATGGCCGGTGCAGTCATAATTAACAAATATCAAATTTGAAATGCCTGACTCAGGTAGTTTGACGAAAGACAACCTCAAATGAGACAAAAAATCCTAGCCTCGTAGGTAATGCACACCCTCCCATGTTCCCAAGCGGGTAGAGGTATAATTCTCAACTGAACCCTCCTGTTTTGCATGCTAACCCCCTTCCCCACCTCCTAGATATTCTTCACAGTTTGAGGAGCGTATGTTCCAATTTATGGAAGACACTACACAAGTGGTTCGGTCTCACTCTCAGTCTATTGCTAAATTAGAGAACTGGATAGCACAACCAACCTAAGCACTTAATAGAAGAGAAGAAGGGAGGTTACCCTTCCAGCCACTCACAAACCGAAAGAGGTCGACTAATTCTAATCCTAGTTGCCCACTCATGAGTAAGTTAAGGTTGTGTCTATGTCATGAGCGGGGAATCTTAAGAATGTGGAGATTAAGGTTGAGAATGCAAACATGGATCCCTCACCCACTGTTGATCATAGGAAAGATCATATGAACCTGTCATAACCTTCCCTTTGGCCTTAGCTAGACCAAAGGAGAAGCACTATTGGAAGAGAGCTGAGCTCATTGACTTATTTAAGAACGTCAAGATCAACATGCAATTGATTGATGCCATTAAATGTGTTCCTATGTGTGTTAGTTTCCTTAAGGACCTACGTCAAAAAAAAGTTCACGCAGCCCCACACTTTTAGTAAGGTTTAACTCGCTGAAAAAGTAAGCATTCTAGCATCGGCCGCCCCACCCAACTTTAGAGATCCCTAGGCCTTCACAATCCCATGTGTCATCGAGGAAAGTTACACTAGTCAAACCTCCTTAAATCTAGGAGCGAGTGTAAAGCTCATTCCATAATCAACTTTTCAACAGCTGGGTATAGGAGAACTTAAGCCAACCAATGTTACACTTCAATTGGCTGATAGGTGAGAGCACATACCTCATGGAGTGTTGAAAGATGTACTTGTAAAAGTTGACTAGTTTCTCTTCCTGTTAATTTCATTGTTTTAGATGAGGACTCCATCCCTAGACAGCAGAATGACATTCTTACCATTCTAGGTCAACCATTTCTAACAATGGCTGACATTGTGATTCATTATAGGATGGGAGCGTTTGATTTTTTTTTTTCCCGAGAACCTTAAGGGAAAATTGAATGTGTTAGGTTCTATTTAACACCCTGAGACTGAGGATGATTTAGAGTGCTACAGGGTAGACCATATTGATTCTTTAGTAGAGTCAACTGCACCTGATTGTATCACTAGTGCGGTTTTGAGTAATGTCCCTTCCCATATCGATGACCATGTGTTACTTGATGTTTTGTCTGTTGTGCATGAGAGGATAGAGATTCGAGACCTTAATGCTGGCCATGTTCCACCCCTTGATATACAAGCTCAACATGATTGACTTCGAGAATGTTGCCTCAGATTTTGGCTGACTATGAGTTCTACACTGCGTTTGGCTGAAGACATTAAATGTATTGCTTTTCGGAGGCAACACAACCTACTTTCATTTTTTTTTTTTTTTTTTTGATTTTTAGATCAACCTCTCTTTACTTTTCAGGAATCTTTGTGACCCCTATCATGGATTACATTATTTCTTAGATGTACCAAGCACTTGTGTCCTTGAATTTTTTCGAATGCAATTTAACGAGTTCAGTTGGTCAATTTTTCTTAATTTGTCTTATTTTGCAGCTTTATCTCGTTGCTTGCCCTTTTTGGATGTCCTTTATTACACCAAGCTCGCCGAATTTGTTCAATCAGCATACCTGACTACTCAGGTTGTTTCTCTTCTTTCCTTGCCTTCGTTTATTTTTTTATATTTGTTGCATTATGGACAATGCAAGGTTTGAATTTTAGGATGGCGTGAGTGATTTGAACTTTTTCTTGTCTTTTTAGCATGATTTAATTTAAATTAGTTGAATTTTTGCATGGTTAGCTATGAATTTGTGTGAATTATATTAAGTTCAAATTTGGGAAGTGTCAAGAATTTTAAACTTTATGTAATGGCGATTATTCTTGGATTTTTGCTATTGTATTTGCTATTTTTGTCATCAAACAAGTATGAGAATCTTCTCTATTTCTTTCTTAATCTTTTACGTACCGCACATACTAAGTTGTTTTAGTGGGAATAATTCTAGGGATTGGAACCTTAGCACTAATACTCTTTAAGAATGAGACATCACCAGTCTATTTGTTTCTCTATTTTCTTCTAAAAAGAAAAAAAAAAGTCAAAAAAAGAAGAAATAAAAGGTACCAATGCCCTTAGAAACTAAGCAAGTACCTATGACTAGTTTCCTCTTGTAGCCCCTATGTCTTGGGCAAGTAGACTCGTAGGGGTGTTTTCACACCTGGTAACCCAAGCCAACTGGATTAGGAGTTGTTGTTTGAAAGCTCGCTACATGGGACACAAGGAAAGCTTAAGAAGAGTCAACTTTATTACTCACCCTGATAAGCACGAATGCCTAGTATGAGTGTTGTATTTTTATAAGGTATGTGCTAGGAACGGCCAAGGTTGTGAATTCCTTTGACTCAAGTCATTAGGTCCAAGGAGTGCTATTCACTCGGTGTCTTGAGCCAATCAGATATGAAACCACCGACCAAAAACTCGTTCCATGGGTCTTAGGGAGACACGCCTAACCATAAGTTACTTAAAAAAAAAAAAAAAAAAAAAAAAAAAACAAAACAAGAAGAAGAAGAAGAGAAAAAAGAGAGAGAAGAAAATACTTGAGATCTCTATTCTATTTGGGGGTAACTTGTTAGGAGTACTTATTCTCACTGTTAGTTTTAGATATGTAAGGTTTGGAATAAGATAGTGGGAGAAAGTTTTAAGCTCACTTACTAGTAGGAAGACTTAAATGGCAGAAACTTTAGCTAGAACCAGTCTAATAATATCATTACATAAGGATTCTTTTTTCTTAAGTTCTTTCTCAGATGCATTCATAAGTATGGTTCACAACTAATTCATGTAACCACATGATTGATTGAATTCTTTCTACTTAGCTAGCTTTAAATGATTCTGCTTGAGGACAAGTAAGATTTGGGTTTGGGTTTGGGGATATGATGTGTCGAGTATGTTATGTATTTTTTACCTCATTCTTATTATATTTTTAGCTATTACATATGTGTTACGTTATTATCTTTGGATACTTAGGCTTGGAACATGTCGGAGCAAGAAAGACTTTAAAAGCAAAGAAGAATGAGCTAAAATGGACAAATTCAAAGACTATGTTGAGAAACCCCGACCACTGTGGAAAAAGGACTCAATAGGTCAAGATTCGGCTTTTAAATCAAGCAATTTTAGACTTAATAGGGTTGGGGAATTAATGTTTTGGGAGTTTTTGCCCTATTTTCTTCTCCTCCATCCTCGAGCCGCCAAGAGTGACCTGATTTTCTCAATGGCCGAAGCGCAAGTGGTTGGATTACCAGGGGACCAAAGCAAGACTCATGTTGATATTGATCAAGGGAGCCTACTATCTATGAGATTTCTTTTGCCTTTGACTTTTGATTTTGAGATTTGTAAAACTCCTATGGAGGATAGAGTGGTAGTTTAGAGGTGAAGGACGGGTAGCCAATCGGATCCCGAATTTATATTTTATTTTCGATAATGACTCGTGTTCTTCTATTTTCGCATCCATGTGGGGCATTCTATAATGAGATTAGTTTCTACTTAGGTGCTCGTAGCCAATGCTAGATTTTAAGTTTATTTGAATTTGTTTTGTGCTTGTAGCCTGGACCATAGTATGGCAAGTTTTCACGAGTAGTTAGGGTTGAGGTTGTATCCAACCCTGAGCATAATATTGTATATGAATTAACACAAAATTAGGAGTAAAAAAGAATTATGTGGTGTTATTGAGATAACCCATGCAGCAGCTAAAGTGATTAGATGGATTATGCCCTTAGACTAAATTATTGCCCTAAGCCCTAATCAAAGTGTTAACCCACGTTTAGAGCATGCAGCCAAAACCCTTAAAGTCACTGTCATGGTAAAATATAATAAAATCCAAGTTAGGCTAGCCCAAATTCACATCCTAAGCTATCATTGACTAATTTGATAATTTAATTTAATGTTTAATTTTTTGAATTTCATTAAATATTCTTGCAAACCCGCAAAACCAAATTTCCAACTACTCTATAATTACTATATTTTGACTTAATATTGATCTGTATACCTGACTTAGTTATGATGAACTCGTATGCTTATTAGTACACGATCTTTAAACACTCTTAAAATCATATCATGTGCCAATATCAAGGCGAAGAAAAGGGTTAAGAGAAGTAGGAAACATGTGCGTCCACGCACTCTTTGGTGGATTTGAAGGCAAAAAACATCAAATCTTCAGGAAAAAGCAAAGATTGAGATTTACTGGGACTTTGAGTGGGGTTTAAACCACATGTGGAACCAGATGGTACAAAGGAATAGATGGTCAACATGAGAAGTAGTAGGTCAATCAAAGGGCGATGCACCGAATCAGAGGGGGTCCTGCTGGTGGTGTACAGAAGCCCAAGGAAAGATTAAGGCCAAAAGAGATTATTTCAAGAAGTGTGATTGAAAGGGAGGTGAGGTTCAGAAACAAAATATAGGTGGGCCATAAAAGAAGCTAAGACAGCAATTAGAGGGCACAGCCTAATACTTTTCAGGATTTATGCAAAAGGTTGCATATGGACGAGGGGATAGGACCTCTACAAAATCGTTAAATCTAGAGAAAGGAGAATTGGGGGCTTGGAACTTATAAAGTGCATCAAGGGCGATGATGGATGGGTACTTGTGGAAGAGCAACAAATTAAAGAAAGGGTGGAAAGTGTACTTCTACAATTTGTTCAATGAAAATGGGAACATAGATTTCTTTAGGAGAACTTGGGAGATCTGAGAAGTGCCTGACCTATTGTTACTGTAGGCACATCAAATCTAAGAAAGTCTGGGAAGCTTTAAAAATGATGGGTAGGGTAAAGCAATTGGACTAAATAAAATACGAATTAAGGCATGGAAATGGATTGGAGGCAAGGACATAAGTTGGTTGACTAAACTATTCAATTTAACTCTTAAAGGTAAGAATATGCAGGATGAGTGGAGGAGGAGAACCCTCGTATTGATCTATAAGAACAAGGGCGACATTTAGATTTGTGCCAACTGCATGGGTATCAAACTCATGAGTCGTACTATGAAGCTAAGTGAGCAGGTCATTTAAAGAAGGCTTAGGTAATAAATAGGTGTTTTAGAGAATCAATTTGGATTCATGCCACGTAGATCTACAATGGAAGCAATCCATGTAATAGGACATACTATAAAATACAATAGAGATGGACAAAAGGATTTACATGTGGTCTTCAATGATCTAAAGAAGGCATATGATAGAGTTCCAAAAAGGGTCTTATGGAGGTTTGGGAAAAGAAAGGCATCCTCATATCATTTATTTAAGTAATCAAAGATATGTATGATGACACATTGACCAATGTACATACTGTAGAAGGGGAGACAGATGCTTTCTTTATTACAATTTGGTTGCATCAAGGATCAACCTTGAACAATTTCCTGTTTGTGCTAGTCATGGATGAGCTCACTAAGCACATCCAAGGGGATGTGCCCTGGTGTATGATTTCTGCAGATGATATAGTCCTAGTTGATGACTTAAGAGAAGGACTAGATGATAAGTTAAAACTTTGGAAAAGTGCATTAGAGTCTAAAGGTTTTTGACTTAGTAGATCAAAATTTGAGCGTATGAAATTTAATTTTTGTACCATAACTAGACCGTGCGAAGAGGACATGAAGATTGGGACATAATGCATGCCGAGAAAAGAATGTTTCTCGTATTCAGGCTCAGTGGTGCAGCAAGATGGCGAAGTCAATGATGATGTTAATAATCAGATTAATGTGAGATTGCATAAGTGAAGATGGCTTCAACGATACTATGCTATAAAAAGTTTACCCTAAAATTGAACGGCAAATATAATAAGGTGGCAATGAGACCAATTATGTTGTATGGTGTTGAATGTGGCCAACTAAACGACATCACACCCAAAAGTTAAAGTTGGTGGAGATGAGGATGTTGTAGTGGGAGTTTGGACATACTAGGAAAGACATGATCCAAAATGACATTATTAGAAACAAATTAGGTGTGGCTCCTATTGAAGATAAATTGAGGGAGCAGCACCTACAATGGTTCAAGCATGTTAGAAAGAGACCGATTACCACTTTGTTAGGAAATATGAATAGCTACATAATACACAATGTCAATTCTCGCTGAGGATATACTCATGACTTACCTGCTCATAGGGGCTTGTGAGCTGTTCTCATGGGCCGGGATTGGTTGGGGCAATCCAATCCCTCGTCACAAAAAAAAAATACTATACACAATGGGAGAGAGATAGAGGCAGGCCAAAGAAATGTAGTTTGGAGATGATTAAACATGACCTTACCCAAGTAAACCTTACGGAAGAGATGATTATAGATAAAGTTGAGCGACAATTAAAAATACGTGTGGCCCACCTAACTTTTAGGAGAGAGAAGCACACCGATGGAAGTTTATAGTGCCTCTAGGAATGCATGCATGTTAGTTGTTCGTGCTGCTTCATTTGACTGGAGTACTGCCTGTTTGCATGCTTGCATTAGGCGTGCCTATTTTCATTTGACTTGAGTAAGATTCTTTGAGGGTTGGATGCCCTTCAAAAATAGCCTCTCTATAGAGTAGCACAATTTAGGGGATAAGATTGCTTATATCTTACCCTCCAAAACCTAGTTGTTGTCGTTGTTTTGTATCAACAAGAAATTAATATATGCAAAACAAAATTCTAATACCCACTTCAAATATTTATCATCCATATGAACTCCCATTGTTCACATAATTGTTATGTTAATAAGGGTCTTCTATATATTTGAGATAAGTAATTAATCTATCTGGTAATTTTTATTTGCACTTCCTTACTGGACTTAAGTCCCATGTGGTCGCTCAAGTTGGCAAAAATTGACAAATTGGTCACATAAGTCAAGTTTTAGAAGATTTAATCACCTAACTAATAATAAAAATCATATTAGGTTATTCAGTTGGTTTTAAATGGCAGGTTCGTCACCCAAGTAAAACTTTGGAAAAGTCTATCGTCCATTTCAAATAAAAATTCATTTGATCACTTAAATAATCTTAAAATGATAAAATTTAGGGTTATTTATGCAAAACATCCTTAAACTTCTTTCTCCTTATGTCAATTTATTGTTTTTCACTTTTTATTGTGTTAATTTGGTCCATGTACTATTCAAATTGTGTTAATTTAGAACTATGATTAAAAACTAAAGTTAACTATGTAGTTTCTAACGATTTTTTGTTTATTTTTTTTGGGTAAGTAAGTTTCTAACGATTTTGTCATGTAAAACGCAAATAACCCAATGTAAACTCATCTGCTAAATCCATTTAAACTCACTATCCAAGCATTACTTTTTATCATCAACTTAATGCTAATTTTACTTAAGGAATCTCGAAAGGGATATTCAAAAAGTTTCACCTTACCCGTTTCGAATACCCCTTTCAACATCAGTATTTGGCTATTCACACATGCCAATGGGTGGCCAAATTTTATTATTTCTTAATGACAATATTCATAAAAACCCTTGAACAATTAATCAAAATCAAAGTGACACCTCGAGCTTTTAATTTTATTAAAGACACTCCCTGAACTATTGGTCAAAATCAATGTGACTCTCCAAACTTCGAATTTCATCAAAAACACCCCTAAACTATTTGTGAAAATCATTATGGCCCCCTCAACTTCTAATTATATCAAAGATACCCCGAGAACTATTAAGAAAGATTAATTTGATCCTTAAGCTTCAAAATTTATCAAAGGCATATGAAACTATTAAAAAGCTAGAAAAACGATATGGTATATAAGGGTGCACAAAAAACGGCTTAAACCATAATCCAAACCAGACCAAACCGTAAATTACGATTTGGTTTGGTTAACTTGGATTATGGTTTGAAAAATAATCGTTTGGTTTAGAAAATTTTGGTTATTAGAATTTACGGTTTAGGTTTAACTTAAAACCAAACCTAAATCATAAACTGTGAAAACTATAAACTAAACAATTCAATGATTATTTACATCATCCTAATCACAACAAATTATGTCAGTAGTCAGCAAAATTTTACTCTATAATCCCATAAAAATGACTAGGTTTACACTAAGGGCCTTTGTATTTTTCTTATTGTGTCAATTTAGTCCCTATACTTTTAGTTATGTCAACTTAGTCCACTTCGATTTTATATTATGTCAATTAAGTCATTTGGTCAAATATAACTTAAGTTAATGATGTAATTTTAATGGCACAAATTTGTTTATTTTTTTTTATTTTTACTGTAGAAAGTTGGCCCGAGGCTGCAACAACACAATTACATTACATGCAAGTAAAATCCATTCGTTTATTCAATTTAACCCAATCTGTGACTGAAACCCTAAATATTTTATTAACAACTTAACGTATATTTTAATCTAAAGACTAAATTAACTCAATATACTTGTACCTAGATTAAATTGACACAATTAACATTGTAAAGACTAAATCAATAAAATTGATAAAGTATATAGAAATTTGGAATAAATAACTCAAAAAGTTATTATTATTGTTAATGTTTATACATTGACTATCAAGTTAGAAAATTGTTGATACATAATGAACTTGAAAATTAATTACACGGAGGATAAATATTCAGGGGAGTCTATCGATTCAAAGACGGACCAGATCTTAAAGGTTAGTAAATGTTTAAATACAAGGTACCAATCCAATCTTATTTTCTATCAAACTTACTTGTCTAGTGTAGGTTTTTTGGTAAATTTCGGAGTGAATTATATTGGACAGAAGACCAATGTATATCCAGATTTAGGATGGAGGAATATAATAGATTGGTAGAAGCTTTGAAAATTTTAATATAAGTATTGAGAATGGAATCCAAAAGTTACTAGTCCACTTTGGTTATAGAACAAATAACCTAGTCTAGTTGGAATTTTACGTCCGAACTAATATTAGAGCAGACTTAGTGACAATATAGTTATAGATTTGATTAAAATCTATAAAATCTGATTTGATGAGAAAATTGTTCAATTCAATTCGATATATTACTTTCACGATAATGAGAAATAAACATATATCAAATTTTATTTATGTTTGAATAATGAGTAATAACGAATACGTTCATCTAATTCAATAAATTAAAAATCAAAACTAGAAAACTAAATTGCATTTCATAGCTCTACTTCATATTGTTTATCATGTATCAAGTTATAGTTGTCTCAATATTTTATTCATAAAGTATGTATTTTCTTAATATTACGGGTAAAGCATAACCAAACTAAACCAAACCATATTATACGGTTTGGTCTAGTTTGGTTTAAAATGTTAAACGGTTTGGTTTGGTTTGTTTCGGAAACTTTTTCAAACTATTTTTTATTTGGCACAGTTGTTCATCAAAACCGGACCATGCAACCCCTAATGGTATAGGTACCCTATGTTCTAATTCAGGATCAAACCTGAATTATAACTAAGGGGATAGATGGAATTTACGATGAGAAAGAAGGAAAAGGAGATGAGGAAGTAAAAGAAAGTAGAGATGAGAAAGTAAGAGAGTATATTTTGTATTTGATAATCCCTATTACAATCTAAGTACCACTATTTATACTCTAAGTATCCCTACTAAGTACATAAGCTCAATTACACTAACTTGCTCATCTTTCCAACAAAATAACACTAACATAACAAATATAACATCCAAACTCTTATTGAGATCTCAATACATCAAAACATACTATAATCTATATAAGAATCCTCCACGGTCATGACAATACCCCTCCCTTTGAAAAGATTCTTGTCCTCAAGAATGCAAGAAGAACGTATAGGCTTGAAGAACCAATGGAAAGGCCTCTAAGCTGCTGTCTGTATTTGCTGCTGCTGTAGGAAAACAGAACCGAGCCTCTGTTGGCAAGTGAGCATGTGTACTGATTTGGAAATGCCGCTGAAATCTTGCTTATTCATTTAAGGTACTGCTGCAATATAGTTCACCTTAAGTATATTTCTTGTTTATACTCAATGCCAGCATATGGATGAATGGTATATCTTCCGGAGCTCTGCACAGCTCAAACCAGATCAACCAAACATCAATACTCTCTTCACAACATCTCGCGCCACAATTTATGGAACCCAACATCCACTTCACAAAGTTCATTTGTATTGTTGGCCAAGAGTGCTGCAGCTGAGACTCACAAATGAGAGGAATTACAGCCTTTGTTTTAATCCTCATCTGATACATCAAGCTAAACTCCCCTATTATGCTGCTGCTGAGCTTATCAATCCAAGTATTGTTGTTGCTCAGAATGAACTTTTCAGTTATGCTCCAGTTTCTAAAGCTATCCAAGGCCCAACTTACACCTAATACCTTCCACTTATCCTCCTATAACGCTGCTGCAGTTGAGGGCAAAGAGCAATTCCATGAACCAATTACAATTTCTTTGAATTCTATTAGGTGTTTGTCAAGTTTAATAAAGTATGACATGTATCTCACAGCACTTCCTTCCAGATTTCTTACAAAGTCTATCATAATCTGGCGGTGAACCTTGCTCCACCAAACCAGATTCTTCCAAGGTGAAATTGAACTCCAAGTTGAATCTGCCAGCACTTGAACTCCTAAGGAAATCTAACTGATTGTCCTATGTTGGAAGCTCAAGAACTTCAGGTTGTGCACCAAACTTTCAGCTTCTGCAGGTCCCTCTCTTTGCTTCCAGAGTTCACATGATTTTGTACCACAATATTGACTCAAAAGACCAAGTATTCCCTGCTTGTTAAGTCTCAATTGCGGTCCCATATGAACTAACCTTGATCCTTTATCAAAAAGCTCAAGTATGCAAAAGAAGTTCATCACCCCAAAAGACCATTGGAACTTCAGAAAAACTAAAAACTTCTCAAGGATTGATCTGGTCTTAACTCCTCTCCTAAAGCATATGCTAACTTTTGTTGGAGAAAGTCATGAACTCATGATGATTTTCTCAATCCAAGCATTTCGCAGGCAAGTAAGCTGTTGCATCTGTCTCATTCCTTCAGTGGAACCTACTGCAGTACTGCCTACAAAACACACCAGCCCATGAAGCCAATAGAACTTCAGAACAGATGCAAACATCACATGAGCAAGGTCTGGTCTGAGCTTGACTTTTCTGCTACTATGTAAGCTAATTTCACTTAGAATTGAACTTAATCTTCCATAGACAACTTGAGCTGCTGCTTTAACTTGTAAACAACTTCGGTTTATTCTTAATTGGCACCATACAACAGCATACTCTTGCAACTGTGAGACAAAATTCCAAAATTCTGCATCGTCAACACTGATTTTTGCTTTGTTGAACTCAGCTTCATCATCTTGTTCCAACTCCTTTGTTTGATCTAGATTAAGAGCAGCATGTTCAACTCTGTGTTGCAACCAAACCAGCGGGACTATCAACAGATGCTGCAGCCATAAGTCATAACAGAAAATCAAACTAGAATTCAGAACTTTTCTCAAGTCCTCAGCAGCAACTTTACTTCTTTGTGTGCACCAACCATCCGAATTTTGAAGCTTACAACTCTTGAACTTTAACTCTTTCTCAAAACCTCTAATTCTAGTCTGAATTCCTTCTTGTTTACTGCATTTCAGGGTCTCATTCAGAACTGTTTTCACTCCTGCAGCAAGGACTAAGGAAGCTTGATCATTTTCTGCCATGCTACTGAATTTGTACACCTCCAATAACTCAATTGCTTGTACAGAAACAATGCTTCGCCTTTGTTGAACCTTAAAACGTACTTTGGAAGCTTGATTACTTCGATTCAGCGAAGAATCTACTCTTTTCAGCTTCACAAAGCCTTGAGTATCTTCCCCCGGATCAGGAGGTAACTTGTCATAAGAGTGTGTATTTGGATACACCATTTCTCCACTCCAAGAACCTTGCAATGTATCAAGTACATAGCTGCCTGCACAAATCAGATGCTGGTTTCGAGTATCAAGATGCATTGGAGAACGATTCTGATCCAAGGAGTACGATTCTGCCACATCAACATCAATTGTTGTTGAGTAACCCAACTTTACAACAATTCTAGTACAATCAGCCCTCTTTTGCTCAAGTTCTTGCTCCCATACCTCTATTACTTCATCCTCTGATTCCTTAACATTTGCCACTATCGAAATGTCATGCTTCTCAAAAGGAGGCTGATCAAGGGATAGAGAATTTGACTCCTGAGCTTAACAAATATCGAGGTCTACCTTCTCCAACTCCTTTTCCCCATTAATACCCATCTCAAGGTAGGTTATGTTTAAACCACAACATCCGTCAAATATGTTTTTCCCGTGTAATTGCTTGAGGGCTGAAACAGCACTCATTTTCGTATAATAGCTAATGTGAGCCTTAACCTCGCTAAGGGAAGTTACGACCAACTCGGTACTTGCAAGAGGTCCATAAGGATAAAACACTCGACAAAGGATATCCTCATCGATACAATAATACGGCTTCGAGATTTTGATTAAGAGTCTAGCCACTTGAACTTAAGCTGGATTGAGCCAGCTTGGCCTTGTGTATTGAACCATTTCGCAACAACCGACGAATACTTCCCCTGACAAGCACTGATCAAAGCTTAACAGCACCCTCAGCTAGCGATTCACTATCAAGATGTAGTTTATCAGCCACAATTCACTAGAATAGCAATCTGCTCTCCTACCTTGTGCGAATCACATACAATCGCTTCGTATCAACTACAAATGGGTACAAACCCTACCCGCAGAGCTTCGAACCGGAGAAACTTGAACCAAACCCTAACAACAGGACTTGTTCAAACACTTCTGATTGTTTTAATCTGACTTAGATTCGAATTCAAATGCAATTTCGACCTCAACACACTATTCAACACCAAACCTCAAGAACCCAATCAGCTTGGTGCGATTTAATTCTTACTTGCTTGTTAATTCTACTCATGAACAAGCAACCACTCAATTTTAGATAATTATTATAAAATCAGTTGAATCCTTAACTCTTCTATACTTACCAGCACAATTTTACCAATATTTAGCCGGTGTACTATCAAAATGTAACTTCAAGATCAGAAACAGTTACTTGAGCTCGGCAACTGTATTTTAGAATATAACTACCTCAATTTAGCATGAGATTGATCTAGCAGCTCACTTCAACTTCACCAATGCCGATCTTACTGATTCTGTTCAAGAATAGTATGATCCAGTAGTACAACTTGTTTCACACAACTTGCTTAACCTTCAACTCAATCTTCATTTTGAACCGCAACTGAATGAGTTTGCTTCAGTGAGGCTTGTTCAATTTAACTGCACCAGCTTAGTACATGTAACTTTGAACTCACCACAGCAATTGATTCAATACAAGCTTAGTCTAATTGAATCAAATTCAATCCAACCAAAAGCAAATCCTCAAACACAATGTAGGAGTAGCTCAAATTACAGGACCCACCAGCTATATGATAAAAGACATTTTGATATCAAATTGCACTTGATTTGGAAGCAAATCAAGCTCTGATACCAATTGTTATAATTCAGGATCAAACTTGAATTATAACTAAGGGGATAGATAAAATTTAGGATGAGAAAGAAGGAAAAGGAGATGAGGAAGTAGAAGAAAGTGGAGATGAGAAAGTAAGAGAGTATATTTTGTATTTGATAATCCCTATTACAATCTAAGTACCAGTATTTATACTCTAAGTATCCCTACTAAGTACACAAGCTCAATTACACTAACTTGCTCATCTTTCCAACAGAATAACACTAACATAACAAATATAACATCCAAACTCTTATTGAGATCTCAATACATCAAAACATACTATAATCTATATAAGAATCCTCCACGGTCATTACACCCTAATATTTAGTAATATATTTTAAAGGTATCCTAAGATTTTGAATGTTTTTGAGATACTCTAAACATTGGTAAACATTGTTTTTGTTGGAAAAATAGCCTACTTTCCCTCTTTGTGTTAATCAACTAGGAAACCGCAATGTTATCACAAAATCACAAACTAGAATAGAATAATGATCAAACAAAATTAACTCACAAGCAAACAAAAGAAAACACACGATTTTTAGGTGGAAAACCCCTTAAATGTGAAGGGGAACAACCATAGGACCTTGAATAAACGATATCTTCTTCCACTATCACCAAATCATAATTGAATACAACCTATTTGTCTTCTTGAAACAAAGTTAGAGGCATACAAGTCATCAAGAATGGTCTTGGAACAATAAGTCTCACAAAAAACTCACCCTAAGGTGAAATATATTAAAAATCTTATTGAAGTTATGGCTGAGTGAAATACCAAATTTCAAGAAGCAAAATGACGATCCGACCGTCGGACATAAAGGTCAACACAGCAAAAACAACATACTAAAATTTTATCCCGATTGGAAAAGCTTTTACATCGATCAGGGCTAGAGAAAATTTTGGTCTACTCCTCTGTTAGTGTATTTTCAAAATAAGTTAATAAGAATTGTGTTTAAAGTTGGTCCTCGGGATAGTCTAAATGTTTTAATGAGTACTGGGATGTGTGTCGATACACAGGGCTCGTGTGTCGGCACACAATCTTACATAACAGTGCTGTAGAGGTGTGTCGACACACAGAGCCCATGTGTCGACACACAATCTTACAGAATGCACAACATACACTTGTGTGTCAACACACAGGACCGGATTATAACTAGTTTTCACGCGATAACTTCCGGACTTTGGCACCTCTTTTTGGGGTGTGTTTTAGGACGTGTCTTTTCGCAATTTCTTCTATAAATATCCCCTTGATTTGTTTGACAAAGATGTGCTATGGAAAAAAGTGATTTCACTTGTAAGAACTTGTTGATTGTTCTTGTGAAAACATCATTCGCATTGTCTCTTTTATTTCTCCTCTTACATACTCTCACTCCATTATAGTAGGTTATCATTGTATCCCTGAGCTATTTCATATGCTGAAATAAGTTTTAAGGAAAGTGACATCATGCCTCAAAACCTGTAGATCGTTTGGATACCCGTTACTTGCGTATTGCGAGTGTTTGAACCAACAATGTTTTGCTTACCCGGTTCCCGGTACTTTTGGGAATTTACACCAACATTCTTAAGACTTATTTTTCGTCAATTGAAATGGCATTGTCACTTTCCGTGATTTGATCGCGAACCATGTGTGAGATTGGAGAAAATGATGAATGGGGAAAATTAGGACATCTTCTTAGATCTGGAAATTGTATGAATTGCTATGGACTAAGGTATGTCATTTAATTTTGAAAATCATGAAATCATGGTGCACTAAGATGAATGAGAATTTGTGCTTGTGCTTTGTTGATGATGCACATGATTAATTTGCATATGGTTTTATAACATAATTCAAGAATTCATGATGATGGTCAATTTGGGCGTGTATAAGGATAATAGAGAAATGGCTTTATGCCTTTTGAGTTGCATCCAATTATTAGAATCAAGATTAGTGAAATCTAGTATATTTGATTTGGGATAAAATCATGAAGTTTTATAATGCCTAAAAAGGAGTGATAGATGCATTGTTGTTTATGCATGAAAGTATATTTACTTGTAGGATTGAAATTCCAAAGATTAAACTCCTAATTTTTCAATTTAGGCATTGTTTGATGATTTGGGAAGAAGAACTGCAGGAAATTAAAAAAAAAAATGATACGCGGTTATGGAGAATTGATCTCGTGTCCCCTTGAAAAGAGCATCATGGCTTTTAGCCATTGATCTGCATTGCATTTTTTGTGTAACTCATACAACGTAAAACTATTTGATTATGAATCAATGAAAAAAATGGATGTACAAGATTAGCAGTGTGAGTGCGGTTATAGGGATTTGATCTCACATGCCTCGTGAATGGATGTACAAGGTTAGTTACATGTTACCATTGATCCATGTTTTCTTTTGTGAATGATGACCAAAATATTATATATTTATAGATGGATCTGATATTTAATACTTAAAACCAAAAATGGTTGTTGTCATATAATGTGTGCAATGTAGTTTTTCTATGGTAAATTTCACTGTAATGTGAAAATATTTACTCCATGGTAAAACATGAGCTGTATTAATTATTGTAAATCGTGATATGTGATTACATATAAAATTCCTGTTTTGGGTGGCTGTTGAAACCAGACGTTGAGGCGATGCTAAAAAGGGAAATCCTTGTTTAGCATGGTTGTTGAAACCAAGCGCTGAAATGATTCCAAAACTGATGATAATAATAATAATAATAATAATAATAATAATAATAATAATAATAATAATAATAATAATAATAATAATAATTGGATGCACGGTCTATTATAAATTGGTGATATAAAGATCCATGCACTTCGTATAACCATGATTATAATTCATAAAGAATTATGATGGTTGAAATTCAGAACAAATTGTGCATTGTGTGTAGCAAATTTATGTTGAACAATAAATATATTAAGAATTAATGCACGTATATTCATAATTAGGTGAGATGAGCCCATAATAGAAAATAAATATGGGTATGTTGATTTGTTTCTATTTTCACGGGTATAAATCCAATCTCATATGCGTATTGTTCAATGACGGAATTTACATTAGGACGTAATTGAGTTAACAATATTGGATTTGGAAAGTCATTGAAAATCAATGTTCATATAATCATGACTATGAAAGAAGTTTGTGTATAATCATGTATACATGTTAATGATGTTAAAATGTGAATGCATGTTAGTTAATATAACTAATACTTGCATGAAAGTATGAGTATGGACATTAATGTGGCTGTATGATTAATGCTTGTATGCATGTTAATACAACTATGGATGTTTGATTCCATTAAGTTGAGGTTAATGCATAAATGCAGATGTGGTTATGAGGTCCACATGTCCATGAACATAAACATGATCATGATGCTTTAGGGCTTTGTTATTTATGAAAATGAATGTCTTCTGCCTACTTGATTAAATAAAAGTGATGTAAATTTGAATGTATTAATGGATCATGAAGTATGAGATAATATTACATATATTGATCCCTAATGTGATTGATGTATAGATATTCAAATTGAAATTCATGATTAAGAATAATTCAGAGAAATTGTATAAAAGCACTTGGTAATGATGATTTATAAATTCATAACTGACCACATATCTTCGGTGGGTTTTTCAAAGTTATTGGATATAATGTTCCAATGGAAATCGGCATGCGTGTAAAATACTTTATCATCATGATCAATGCGGTTGAAGTAAAGCTTACTTGAGTATTAAGGGCGTATGTATATGATGATTGAGTAGTCGGTTAAAATGAAGCGTATTTTATACAATAAATTTTTGAATACTCAAATTGAGTGACAGATTCATGCAATGGTTGCATGGTAAATGAGAATTTTGTGTGATGATATGTACACAGGTTAGGATGTTGTTAGTCGTTATCTTGACAAATTTAAAGAGTCTATAAATACTGAGTTATGATGACTCTTTTGTTACTTATAAGGTTTGATGCATATAAATGGCATGAATATCCATATGACTGAATTATGGGTGGAGTGAACATCCTAAGATATAAATGTATATGAGTATATAGTAAGTGACTTCGAGCCTTTCACTGATCATGAGTGACGCATTGTGATGATGTGAATTAAATTAAATTATGATGAAAATCATGGTTGAGGGTATATCCTTGGAAAGACTCTAGAACTTTGAAAGAGTAGAAGAGTGTGAAAAGAGAAGTCCTAGTGATCAGACTTGTATATTTCTAGAGGAATGAACTAGAAATAATATGAATGTCAAAGTTCAATATTGTTGTGTCATAGATTGTGATATTATGACGAGATTATCTAGTCTAGTAGTGTTGCCTTTTGAGAAGGTAGTTAATGAATCCGAAAAGTGCATATGGCAAATTTAACAAATCAGAGGCTTTATTGAATGTATGTGTGTTGATTACATGTTGAAATTTGGTGTGAAAATTTGGAACCAAACAAAAGTGTTCCAATACGTATAATTGGAATTTGGAAAGGTTAAATGTAGCTTTGTTGTTGAATAGCTGAGTACGTATAACTAGCTATGTAAGTAAAGGTAACTGACATGTAGTACATAAAGTACTGGAATGACCATGCATTATGGTGTTAATAATGAGTACTCTTCTATATAGAAGAATAGTTGGAGGCCAGTTGTACATCCGATAAGGAGGACTACGCTTCTAAAAGCTAATAAATGTTATAAGTGGTGGGGGTGTTGTTCCTTGAATTTCAAGAGGCTAACACATGTTATAAATTCCACTGTAATAATAGAGTTCATTACTCTGTTTCTGCTTATAAAGAAACATAATGATTAAAGGATGTGTTTGAGACTCTTTTGTGGCGCAAGTCAATATAGACTCTTTCTGTCCATTGTGATTGTGAGATGTGTTTTCAAATATATAAGCGAGATGTGTCGCTGAAAGCCCGGACACCACAGTGTCAAATATTGTTAAGTGAAATAACTCATTGAGTGATCACTGTGGACCTTGAAAATTTAAGTCTAAAACTAGTGGATTTCTTATTTGAGAACATTGCTAGAGACTTAATAAATAAAGGGATGGTGTAAAACCTGTCATTTCTAGTCACCCATGATAGGCTCTCAACTCGACTCCTAGCTAGACGTTAGGTCTTGGGTTCAATGAGTGAGTTTTATCATCAGTGTGATTGCAAGAAAAAAGAATTTTCCATTCCGTGTGTGTGGTGCTTGGTTACCTGCGTCAGAGATTTAAAGGATGAGCGTATGCTCTTAATGGACCCGGCTTCGAAATATTGTTAATGGACCCTGTGTCAGTAGGGGTCCACCTTAGTGAGTGCGAAGTTTGGCCGCTTCAAGGGGTTATTTTTGACAAAGGGTTTGGCTCTGAAATACTCGCAAAGGGTACAAGGCACAAGGCTTCGTATGTGTCGATCTGGGAGGTGTAGGGTACATACGGGGAGTAGATTGCCTAGTGCATGGTGATGTATTCAATTAGTCAAATGGGTTATATCGTTCAAAGCGTAGTCTACCATTTTCGATCCGATTAATTATAAACATGTCATCACTAGCTTGGGGTTCAATCGATAGACACCCTCATTGATGCAAGATATGGCCTCCTTTAATTTAGAGACATATTTGTAAGAATGATTGTATTTTGAAAATGATGGGAGAATGTTGGTGTATTTTCAAAAAAAGTTAATAAGAATTATGTTTAAAGTTGGTCCAAAAGATTATTCTAAATATTTTAATGAGAACTAGGATGTGTGTCGACACACAGGGCTCATGTGTCGACACACAATCTTACAGAACAGTGCAGAGGTGTGTGTTGACACACAGAGCCCGTGTGTTGACACACAATCTTACATAATGCACGACACACAATCTTACAGAACGCACGACACACACCTGTGTGTCGACACACAGGATCATTTTTAATCGATTTTCGCGTGATAACTTCCAAACTTTGGCTCCTCTTTTTGGGGTGTGTTTTAGGACGTGTCTTTTCACAATTTCTTCTATAAATATCCCCTTGATTTGTTTAACAAAGATATGCTATAAAAAAAAGTGATTTCACTTGTAAGAACTTGTTGACTTTCTTGTGAAAAAATCATTCTCATTGTCTCATCTATTTCTCCTCTTATATACTCTCACTCTATTACATTAGGTTATCATTATATCCCCTTGACTATTTCATACGCTGAAATAAGTATTAAGGAAAGTGACATCACGCCTCGAAACCTGTAGATCGTTTGGATACCCGTTACTTGCGTATTGCGAGTGTTTGAACCAACAATGTTTTGGCTACCCAGTTCCCGGTACTTTTGGGAATTTACACCAACATCTTCTCTCTCCTCTGTTTGTTTTCCCTCTCTTTGTTTCTTGTTGTTTTTTTTTTCGTTTCTTGCTAATATTTCTACGGCCAAAAACAATAGCCCCTTTAACTCTATTTTTTCACTATTTATTGAGTAAAAATATATTGGACCAAAAATAATAAATAATCCCAATTAAGAATGCGTTTCTTCTTCCAAGTTGGTGGCAAAAATACCCCCTCACTCCAACTTGGGGGGTTCGACCAAACGGCCTCTTTTTTGGCAGGTAACAAGATTCTCATTCGGTAAGCTTTCATGAACTTGTCTGCACCATTGTCCTCGGTGGATCTTCTCAAGTTGAAATAACTTAGACCCTAACACATCTCGAATCTACTTGCCAAAAAAAAAGTAAATAAATAAATAACACATCTCGAATCCAATGATATCTTTTAGCAATGTGCTTGGTTCGATAATGGTAAGTGGAATTCTTAGCAAGGTGGATGAAACTCTGACAATCACAATATAAAGCATATTTTACTTGCTTCATGCTAGTTTTTGCAAGAAATTCATCATCCATATCAAGTCCTCATCAGCTTCAACTATTGCAATATACTTCATCCCAATAGTTGACAATGTAACACATTTTTTCATTTTCTTGGCATCACAACCTGCGATCAACATACCATCAACATAAAGTTGAAGAATAAGAAAATCACCCTTAACATAGTTATTCACAAACACACAATGATCAACATATGCTTTGTGGAAGTCATGATCAACCATGAGTGACTTAAATTTCCCATACCATTGCCAAGGTTCTCGTTTCATTTCTTACAAGCTCTTCTTCAACAGACATACAAGGTTATCCTTCCCTTTAACTTGAAAACCTTTTTTTTTTTTTTTTTTTTGGTAATTCAGCTTTTTTATTTTTTATTACCAAACAGAGCAAAGTACAAGAGTACAGAGGCATACCCCTAGCAAGTCCAATAGCCCACAAGTCAGGCGGGACGATACAAAGCGAAAAAAAACACAAACAATCCAAAGAGGCCAACAACACACAAAAACCAAAGAGAAAAGGAGAAAACTCCTACAAATAAAATACAAAGAAAAACAGAAAAAGAAAGGAAAAGAAAACAAAGGGAAATCAATCCCCATGAGAAGCAGCAGCAGTAGCAGCGGCTGCTTGAGTCATCCGGCGCTCAGCCTTTCGCGAGCGACGAGAGGAGGCATCAGTCCATCTAGTGTCAGAAAAGTCAACAGTAGATGAATACATCACAACACTAGCACCTCGGTTAAGGGGAGCAAGGCTCGGAACACTAGCCTCGCAGTTCAGTGAACATTGAATAGGCGCAGCCAATGTTGGCGAGACATGAGAATTCGAAGAGATGCAGAAATTAGATAGGCCTGGAGGAACTAGACAACCACGGAACCGATCAGAGGAGGCATCAGGATGAGACACAGAAGAGGTCCTAAGAACCTGAGAGCCCGAAGAGTCCGGGAATCCCAGAGTCCGAGAAAAGTGAAAGCATCCAAAGCATCTCGAAATGAACCCGAAGCAGTAGCAGCAACCCGGGGGGGAGAAAACGGGGCCGGGTGGGCTGGAAGCACCGTGGCTTCTATCCCACCTACAGGCCCGAGTGGGCTTACCCCACCCGGGCTCGAAGGCCCAGTAGGGGGCCGCGCGCCCCCTGCTGGTGCAGAGATGGGCCTGAGAGGCCCGGTGCCTCTCAGGCCCACGGTAGCAGGGGGCAGCGAGCCCCCTGCTGCCCGAACGGGCCTCCCAGGCTCAAAACACACGCCGGGGGACTGGCTCCCCCAGCCGAAACGACCTTTTGCCCCCTGCTGCCCGAACGGGCCTCCCAGGCTCAAAACACACGCCGGGGGACTGGCTCCCCCAGCCGAAACGACCGGCCCAGCACAAAGGAATTTGTTTTTCAGGCCCAAAACCATCTTGAGCAATTATTTCAGGCCCAATACCATCTTGAGCAATTTTTTCAGGCCCAAAATCATGTGTTTCCATTCCATCAACCTCCATATTTTTCTCGAGCCCACGGTTCACTCTCGTTTTGCGTTGCCGCCCTCGATGATGGGCGTTAGCCCCATGAACGATCTCTACCGGTGGACGAGGAGAAGAGTCCGGACAAGAGTGACCAAAATTCGAACACTTAGAGCATATAGGGGTCAAACCTTCATATTTGAAGGTGATCGGGATTCGAAGATCCTCAAAGTGAACCTCCATATTACAAGGGAGCGGTCTCCTAGCTTCAATGTCCAGGCATACACGAGCATATTGAGTTGAAGTCCCATCGAGTGTCGGTTTGTCCATGTAGAGAGGGTGACCCACCCCACTAACGATTGAGCTTAAGGACTTACTTGTCCAAAGGGGCGCATGAAGCCCATGGATTTGGACCCAAATCGGAAGGGTTGAAGGTTCAACCCGAGGTGTGACATCGTCAAGAAACCAACGATGAAGTGCCAAGTAACGACCTTTGAAGTGCCAAGGGCCACCATGAAGAACTTTATGGGCGTCATCATAAGAGCGAAAACGGAAGAAATAGCCCGTTTTAGATGGGATTACACATTCAAGCCCTTGAGAGCCCCAAAGAGATGAGGAAATAGCAGTACAACACGAAAGTGCAACTCGGCCTCCGATAAAATGACCCGTGAGGCAACGACTCCATTTGGCAAAACCCGGGGCTACATCATCACGAGATATAGTTGCAACGATTTTGTCATTGATAGATTTAGGAGGAACTTAAGTGGGGGTGCTTGTCGAAGGGGCATTAATCTGAGCATGCCAAGCATCTAGCGACTCCCCCGAACTCTTGTCCCAAAAATCATTCCTTAACCAATCCAGTAGCATTTCAACATCCGAGACACAGCCCCCGAGGTCATAGCAGCAACTAAGAGAGAGAGAAAGAATCTCTAACTACCCAACACTAACCACCTTAACAACCCCCTAACAACCTAACAAACCAATCCACCAAGCAATCACCTCCAACCACCAAGCTGCCACCACCCGTCCACCATCAAGCCACCCACCACCACCAGATCCCACGAGACGCGCCTCCCCCAAAACCCCCACCAAAGCAACCTAGAACACAAGCAACCACCAAACGAACCACAACCGCCCCCAAAACCGATCACAAACCCCACCAAATCAGTCCCAAACACCACGTCAAGGCCTAGCAACACTACTCAAAATGAAGATTCAAGAAATCATGTGCAAGTAGATGAAGTCTAAAAAACGCAGGATCAACCCCACATCAAAAACAGGGGAACAAACCAAAACAAGCCAAACCCAATCAGATGCTTCAGCAAACGATACGCAATAGCAAGAACAAGCCAAGAACAAATAGGATCTTGAGCAAACAAGCACAAACTAGAAGCACAGCTGCAGCCAAACCACCCCCTGTGCAGCCGAAAAATAAGGGCGAACAACGTCTCCAAACCAAACGCGAAACAAAGAACCAAACAAGTACCAAAGTAGCAAATTGGCACTAACTAGGAGCAAATTAATGAGTAATGAGGGAAGATTACCCAAATTGCATCCATGGAGGAGTTTATTGCAAAGAACTTCGAGATGTGTACCAGGAGAGAGAATAAGACTCCACTAGCCACAAGCACCACCACCACCACCACTTAAAGGATTAAAACCAGTAGCACAAGGAGGAGGACAGATGAGATCTTGGCAGCAAATCGTGCGTCCTACGCGAATCATCAACAACCTTCAACTCCCTCATTTACATGTGTTTACGCCCTTGAAAATTGATTGGAAATGGTGATTGGAGTAGTCCACTAGATTCTACAGGCTTTAGGGATCACGGGAATGTAAAGAGTGCGGCCGTATGTGGCCGCACGCTCTCTCACGCACCGACAGCAGGCCCTGCAGAAAACAGAGCACACAGCCACGCGCCACCAGCTCACCCCACTCGCCACCTGCCGAAAATCGCCAGTTCAAAGCTTCTCTCTCTAGTTTCTCTCTCTAGAAGTTGCAAATGACTCCCTTTTAACTTGAAAACCCTCAAGTTGCTCCATGTAAATCTTTTCATCTAGGTCACCATGTAAAAATGTAGTCTTCGCATCAAGTCGTTCAACCTCTAAATCCATAATGGAAGCCAAACCAACAACCTTTTATGAAAGACATCTTTGTAACTAGAGAAAGTATCTCATCAAAGTGAATGTCTTTATTCTAACTAAAACTCTTCACAACCAACCTCACCTTGTACCTTGGTTGTGAGCAATTCTCATCAATCTTCAATCTAAACATCCATTTGTTCTTAGGAACTCTCTTCCCTTTTGAAAACTTCACGAGGTCAAAAGTGTGATTTTCATGCAAGGACAAAATCTCATCTTGCATGGCACCCTGCCGCTGATCATGGTTCGCATGTGACATAGCCTCCTCATAGTTCTCCAGTTATCCCCCGTCAGTCAATACCACATACTTATATGCTGAATATATAGTAGAAGGTTGTTTATCTCCGATGGATCTCCTTAACTGAGGCTCTAATGTTGGCTCTGTATGACCTTGTAGTGGATTATCATCGCCACTACCATAATCGCCAACATTATTTGTATCATCATCATTCTCCTCAACAACTCCTTTATGATTATCAGCACAGTAAGAAGTAGCATTGGGTATGAGTTGACTCTAACACCAGAAGAAGACTCTGGCTACTTTGTCTTCTCACAGTCTTCGATTATTTCCTTCTCAAAGAAAACATCTCTACTTCTAATCACTTTTCTATCAATTGGATCCCATAATCTGTACAAAAACTCATCCTATGGGTACCCTTGGAAATGAATTGTTTCGTCTTACTATCAAGCTTAGATCTCTCATCTCTAAATATATGTACAAAAGCTTTGAGCCCAAATACTCTCAAATTCTTGTAAAAAATATCTTACCTATCCACACTCTTTGAGGGGCATCACCTTCAAGTGGAACTAAAGGAGAAAGGTTAATTAGGTACGCCATAGTCATCATTCCCTGTGCCTAAAAGGATTTTGGCAATTTTGTAAGAGAGAACATACACAAATCTTCACTTCAATGTCCCCGTTCAGTCTCTTTACAACTCCATTCAATTGAAGAGTCTTTGGAATTGTTTTCTCAAGCTTGATCCTAGTCTTTTTGCAGTATTCTTCAAACAGGCTCTTGTACTCTCCACTATTGCTTGCTTTGACACACTTTAGCTTCCTGCTAATTTCCCTTTCAAATTTGGCCTGAAGGTTCTTGAATGCTTCTAAAACCTAGTATTTGCTTTTCAACACGAAAACCGTACTTTTATATAATGGTCATCAATAAAGGTTACAAAATGGTATGCACCACCATGTGATCTTTCCTTCATAGAGCAAACATCGGTATGAAAAAGGTCTAACACATTCTTCCTTCCAGATAGGGGTAAAGTATGAAATACAGCCTTATGTTGCTTTCCAATTAAACAATCAACACAAGGTTTTGGTGGCATACCTTTCACATCAGCGAGGAGCTGCTTTTTAGCTAGCATATGTATGGCCTTCACACTCATTTGGCCGAGTCTCTGGTACCACAAATCAATGGAGTCATTAGTAACATTTATCTCTCCTT
Source organism: Simmondsia chinensis (assembly GCA_018398585.1). NCBI lineage: Eukaryota > Viridiplantae > Streptophyta > Magnoliopsida > Caryophyllales > Simmondsiaceae > Simmondsia > Simmondsia chinensis. Next base: position 11,426,252 of record JAGTTD010000003.1, on the reverse strand, counting down.
TGCATAGCTTCACTTACATCATATAAAGAGATCTCTCCTTTTGACCTCGAGCCACTATCAAATTTCCTCTAGAGAGTTTCCACTTTCTGAAACTTGAGTGGTTGGCATAACCATCAACAACAAGCATCCCGGCTGAAATCAAGTTCATGCGAAATTTTAAGAGCATAACATCCCAGAGGACTAGCCTACAATCAATGGAAGTATCTAAATGAATAATACCTTTACCAGTGATCTTGCATGAGCCATTGCTCCCCATTCTTATACAAGCAAAGTCACCACTCGTATAGGACGAAAAGTAATATGCGTGTGAAGTTATATGATAAGATGCACTAGAATCAATCACCCGGGTAGGGGTGTAAATCAATTGCTCGTAAGCTAGCTCGGCATAAAGCACGTATAGCTCGGCTTGTAATGAGCTCGAACTGAGCGCAGCTCAAGCTTGATAAAGCTCAAACTCATGAGCTCACGAGCCTAAATGAGCCTAAATACAAAAACATAATATAATTAATATTTATTTTAATTTCAATTTAACTATTTACTTAAAATTTTAAACCTAATTTTGAACATTAACTACACGTTTGTAATTATTCATTATGTTAGGCATGTTTTACATGCACATTTCTCAAGCAATTATTACGACATTGAAACTAAAAACTAATGAAGAGTTCTCTGCACTGAGTGACTGATAATATGCATGTATGCCACCCCTTTAAATTCCCATCAAAATCAATCCACTATAAATAATTAAAACAATTTAGTTTAAACTTTACATAGGAATAACCGAGAAAGCAAAACACACACACACATTTGGTTGATCCTTTATCCTTTATCCTTCATCCTTGTATTGTCTCTCAATTAAATCAATTATTGGGGCTTGTTTGCTGTATTAAGATATCAAATCAAATCAAATAGTCTTGAATATTTGTTTTATGTATCCTGTAATACGTTTAAATGACATATTATATAATCGATGTAAATACTATATGTTATAGAAATTAAAGGTTCGCAACTTAAAATTTAGGACTAATAATCTAGTAATTAAGCTCAAATTAGGCAACTTGGATGAATCTAAATGAGATGAGCGTGAGCTTGAGCTTTTGACGAACCGAGCTCGAACCATGCCTGTGACGAACCAAGCCCGAGCCCGAGCCTAAAATGAGCCAAGCTCGAGCTCAAAATTTCTAGGCTCGACGAGTTTCGAGCCAAGCTAAATGTTAACCAGCCAACCCTTGGGCTTATTGAGTTCAAGCTCGGTTCGGCTTGACTTATTTACAGCACTAGACCCTAATGTAGTCATCACATGCAATGTTTATGTGATCTGTTTACACCCTAATTTCGAGGGAGTTGGGATGACATCGTTTTGGATAAAGTGCCATGTGGTCAACACGTAAAGGTCTTCTCAAGGGGAGTCAGGCCTTTAAGTACTAAGATAAGGGCATCTCGAGCCTAGCATCCTAGAAAGGTAATTACCCTTGGCACAGGGATCAACCACTCGAGGCTCGAGATAGTTGAAAGGTGAAGTAAGCTTGATCTCGAAGGGCTATCTGGAAGGCTGCAAGAAAGGTGGTTCGAAGGATCGAGGCAATTTCTTAGAGTGCAATTTCAGTTACTTAGGCATTAAGTTTAATGCAAGAGAATGTGGGGCTTCTGGAAGGGATTTCCACTAAGAATTCGGACGTGGGCACCAATGATTTCCCTCCAATATTGAATTCAAGGTACATTCATAAACAATTTGCGTACGCAAAACAAAGTTTAGTGGCCAAACGTGGGCGGAGTTGCTGAGAAAGAAGGAGCAGCCATTTGCGTCAGTCCAAAGTAGTACATACACTCATTATCAAACTTCTTCAATTATTATTATTATTATTTTTACAGCACACTTGTGTTTTTTTCCTTAGGAGTAGCGTGACTTAGCTAGGTGTAGCATAATGTAGATCTCTGCTATACTTACCTTCACAATAATATGGTTCTTGGGCTTTAGGTATGACTTTCCAGTTTTAACCTGTTCTCACAAATCAACAAGTTGAGATTTGAGGCTTTAGTTTAAGGCTTTGATGGCCAAGGCTTATCCCTTGATTATGCTAGTCTTAATACTACTGTCACTGCTTGATAAGTCAAGTTAACTTAGGTTCGCACCATTGATTAGGGCGTTGATAGCCAAGGCTTGTCCCTTAATTGCGTTGGTCCTAACCTAGTGACTTGAATATAGTTTGCTTCATCTTAATTTTGTCAGATCTAAACTCATTTGAGTTATTATGCCAAGCTTCAAAACCTGATTGACTCGGGCTTGTAAGTGGACTGCTAAGCTCTTGGGTTTGTCTCCACCCCAGTTCCTGACTTTTAAGTGTACGAGGAAAGGTATCTGTGGGACCTGCTTTATCATTGTAACTGCCACTTGAGTTAAGTCCATATCCTTTCAATTTTCTGTCATAAAAATACGTAAAAAAATCCACAAAAAAAATTTAGCATAGTTTTCTTAATTGAAGCATAAGCAGAACTCACAGTATAACCGAAGTTAGATATACCAACATATCACAAACGTTTCTCCGAAAATGATAAGTGGTTGAGGTCAAAACATGCGGTTCATATTAGGCTCACTCCATAGTCGCAGTGAGTCCCTTTTGCACATTTGTTTTATTTTCACATTTACGGTGACCACATACACATAAAACGAAATAGAGCAAATACGCCCTTTGGGTGACCACAATGGGAGGCTTGAAACGAGACTTCATTGTCTTTAGCCCATCGTGGATTACCAAAGCGTAATTGCCGCCATTCGTTCATGTTTAGGACCAGGAAGTCTAGTGCCCTCAAGCATGAGGAACTAGAAGGCTTAGCCTTGGTTGGATTTCCACTTGAGCATCGCCTTGAGCAAACTCCCATCTCTCGAAGGGATGAACCAAGTCACCACCACAGGAACGAAAGTGGTGGTGATGATGACATCCCAGAAGATGAACGTATTGGGTTCGATGGCCATTCTAGCAAGAGTTTCATGGCTATGCAACGTCATTTAGAGATTGTGGACCAAAAAGTCCAACAAACAATTAGGGAAGCCTTCGAGAGACAACGTGTTGAAACAAAGCGCAAGCTAGCAGCTCAGTATGAAAACTCTGCCACCATAAGAGCCGTAATTAACGGCGTTGTAACCTCTATGAATGAAAGGCTTCATAGAGAAACTGATAGAGTCTTAGTAGAAATGAACGTGACCTTGCCTTCTACTGCTACCCCTATTGCTAAAGATGTGGCTAGGCAGATGGTGGTTGAAGTTAGACCTATCTTGGTTAGACAAGCTGAGACTCATAATGGCTTGGTCCAAGCCATTAGGGAGGATATTAAGCAGCTGAGGCATGTACCTCTCCCATCAGTACCAACTAGTTACCCTCCCAAGGTGAAGGCCCTAAGAGCAACCTAAGAGGAGGGTCAATTAAATTCTTTCATGATAAGTGAAAAATTAAACTTTAAGAATCAAAAATTAAATTAAAAGCTAATATAAAATGAAAAAGATAAAGGCAAGAATAAAACGATGCATAAAGATTTTATACTGGTTCACATTTAAACCGGAAGCTAGTCCACTTCTCAAGTGACTACTCTTTGTCACTTGAGCCTTTAACTAATCTTGATGATCCTTTTTAAAACCATGCTCAAGATCCAACCTTTACGACCAGCCTCTTTGCACTTAGGCTCAAGGCCCGACCTTTACAATCAATCCTTTTGTAACCGTAGGCTCATGATCCAACCTTTACAATAAATAATTGAAATAAAGCAATGGAAGAATTAAAGCAATGAAACTCTTCACCCTTTCAAGAGTGAATTGACAACAGATCAAGCTTAGCTAGAGTTAAGATATGCCAGTTACGCTCAATGATCAACAATAAAGAGAACTAGTGGTGCTAAAAAAACTTTAAACAAAACTCGAAATCAGGTCGTTAAAGCACAAAAGAGTAAGAGCCTTTTATCAAAGAATGCTTAGAGAGTGTTGGATGATTTAAATCAAAGCACTAAAGCCCTATTTATAGGTAAATAAGAGCCTAGGGAACATTCAAAATATTGGAAAAGAGATTAGGAAAAATCAAGTCAAAATTAGCCATTTGGAGCTTTTTCTGATCTGTGTGTCAACACACAAGGATTGTGTGTCGAAACACAAAAGATGGCTACTGTATGTCTGTGTGTCGGCAAATCTCTTCTGTGTATCGACATTCAGCATGCCTGGTGGATTTGAACATTTTTTATCAATTAGATTGATTAATTGGTTGATTTACCATATTAGCTAAGTAAATTGATTAATTAATTGATTACCATATTAGCTTAATTTTTGAATTAATTTCCTTCATTTTGCTCATTCAAAGATTGATTGATTCAATCAAGCTAAAAACTCACCCGTTTAGAGTTTGATCTTGTTTAATTTGATCATGCTTTTGAAAATACCAATCTTGAAAGATATTTTTATTAACATACTAAATTGGCTTAAATTTTAACTTGAATATTTTTCAAATCAAATTTCAAAAATATTGCAAAAATATTTTTGTTAAAGCATCACATATCAATATTAAGATTTTGAGTCAATTGATATATCTCAACCATAAGTCCTAGAAATTAAAAATAAATGACTTTAAGACTCTTGGAATTGGATCTCGTTCTCTTCGATTTGGATGAATCTTCTCTTCAACTTTGATCTCTTTTCCTTTTGATTCATCGTCTTAGAAAGCTTAATATCAACATGATTAGCTTTGATTTTTCCTAGCTTTCTTATGAGTCACTTAGAAATAAGATTAGAACAATTTAAACACAATGACATACTAAATGATTGTTATCATTGAAATTACAATATAAGTGGATTGAGGGCCAACACGAGGTAGCCTCAAGTTCGTGGTTGCTAGTTGCTCAGGTTGACTACACGGTCCTTGAAGAACGGAGAACCCAACTATGGCCAACCGAGGTGTTATGCACTTGGAATCCAGTTGTAGAAGTTACAAGTGCCCCTTAGGGCCGTTGGGTCTTCAAATTAGAGTTTCTTAATGACCACATGGGAGCTCAACCCCAATGCCGGTGTTACTTGTACTCAAGACTGGAGGCTTAATCATTCATATCCTCCTCATGTAGTAGAGGTTGCCCCAAGGCCCACTCAAGGCGTTGAAGTAGGAGTGCAAGGTTAGATCCCTACTTTCGGGAACCAGATTTCTCATCCTAGACCTCTTTATGCTTGTTGTATTAGGGGTTTAACAACCTGCTTCCTCAAAGACATGACTTGGGAATTGATCAGGCAATAGTAAACCAACAGCCTGTTAACACTGATGTACTTCCGAGCATGCCATGTAACCCAAGTCCTGCTAGGACATACTTCATGGCCAATCAAATGCATGGCCAGTATGATTAAGGGGTTGACCCAAGATTTGGGGGGCAACAATCGGTCCCACATCCAATTGTGATGGGTGCTCGGGGGTATCCTACAGATCCCCCTCGAAATCTTCACCCACTCAGGAGGCAACGGTAGGTGCGTAATCATGTGCCTAACCTCTCTCTCCATGACCAATTGGCCGCCCTTATTAAGAAAATGTATGTACCAGGTCTCGCAAGGATTAACAAACCCTTGTATAGTAAATCATTCCCCAACTACATGGACAGGGATTACCCTTTTCTATGAGGATATAAGATCCCTGAGTTTACCCTCTTTTCAGAAGAAGGGACTATTTTTGCCCTCGAGCATTTGGCGAGATTTAATTGCCAATGTAAACATGCGGTAGATAATCAATATCGCAAACTAAGGTTCTTCTTTAGCTCATTAACTAGGATAGCTATTCAATGGTATGTTAGCCTACCCTCTAATTCTATTTACTTTAGGACGATATGGCCAGGCAATTCTAGGCCCAATTCCCGAGAATGGAATTAGAAACTTCCATGTTAGACTTTGCTCAGATGAGACAAAAGCCAGGCAAGTCAGTGGAAGACTATATAAACTAGTTCAAGAGAGCTAGGTTAAAATGCACCGTAGCCCTTCCTAAACTTGAGTACGCCAAGCTAGCCTTGAACGGCTTGGATATTGAATTCAAGAAGAAATTCAAAGGCTCTAACTTTACAATGCTTGTTCAACTGGCAGAATATATCCCTTGAAGGGAGGCCGTCTTAAAAGAAGAAAGCCTTAAGAAAAATAGCTTGTATGGAACTTATGTACACAACTTACTAGAAGGGGAAGAATATCCTCCATACGAGATTGATGCTGCTGAACACGTCAAAGGGCTTCCTTTGGTTTGTAATCCTTTAGTCAAGAAGGATATTAAAGCCAGGAAGCCTTATCAGTCCCAAGACTTGAGGAAATACTCGTTTGACCTCTCTAGAGTCGAAGTAATATTCGATTTGCTTGAGGCAAATAATAAACCCAAGATTAGGGGTAAACATAGAAAACCCAACCCCAATTCTAACAAGGGAAAGTTATATTGTAAGTGGCGCGATTCGTTGAGCCATTCAATGAGGAGTTGCGTGATCTTCATAAACGTGGTTCAGGATGCCATAGTGGCAAGAGAATTGATCTTCCCAGGAGAAAGACAAATAGGCATGGATAAAGACCCTTTCCCTAGTCCTCTTCTGGTCAACGGCGTTGAGATCTTTGATAAATATAAGCCCTTTTGTGTCCATACTAGCCCTTTTTTCGCTATACAGGAGGAAAATGGTTCTCAATGACAATTAGAAGGCATGAGTGGTTAACCACCTTTTTGAGCAGTGGGTCATTGAAGGAATATTGGGATTCCCAAGACCAGTTTGCACATTTGATGATAGAATATGCTGTTGGCATATCACTGAACTCCATCCTACCCACAGGTCTGTCATTTTTAAGAATTTGCTGATCGAGCTCCACAATAGCTTCACCATTACACTGATAGTGGCAGAAGAGTTGGCTATAGAGATCAGTAGCAACCAGGGATCCTCTCAAAGTCTAACTAGTCGGGAAAAAATATATCACGATCTAGAAAGGATGTCATACACGACGTGTCGGCAATGCTGTGGAAAAATACAAGCTGCAATGAGGAAACTCGGATTGCTTCCTCAGTACGTTTTCTCCACGGAGCCTCTTTTGGAATTGAAGATTACATCTGAGAGATCTCGAAGAACTTGTTTTGTCAAGGATTCTTGCTTAAAGACTCAGGTCATCACGAGGACAGGGCATCCTAAGAGAGATCCAAAGCACACCCTATTGGATGTGGAAACCAATCTGGTACCACAATAGTGAGGATGTCAGCCTTTTGGTGTTAGTTTCGACAATGTTTGGAGGAGGAATCACCTCAATCAAGAGGCAATTAGTCCTTCCTACCTTACACGAATCCAGAGAAGAAGAAAGCTGCACGAAAAGGCAGCTCAGCGGAGGACTTTGCTCGATACTTGCTTGGACAGGCTTTCTCAAGAAGAGGCTAGCGCCATAAGAGCAAGCAAACCGAGCATATGGATCTTAATGATCCAATAGCTGAGTCCAAACCTCTTAATACAAAAAAAGGGCCAGCTCACTAGAAGCTCGAGAGATGGGCATGTTCTTCATCATCTGAAGGGTGAGAATCTTGAAGGGACCAGCTTGCCAAGGACCCCCTAGTGTTGATATCTGTTGAGGAAGAGGAGGACTACTCCCCTTTTAGCATTAACTTGGTGGAACCTATGAATCATGTCAACCTAACATGCTCTAACATTGAGAATGATTTCCACAAAGAAGATTTCCCCAACCTATGGAGGTGTCTCAAACACAAGAGGTAGATCTTAGGGACCAACCATAAGAACAGGACTTGCTAGTAAATGACAGATCTCAACAGCAGAATTAGGATACATCCACAGTTGACAACCTTGAGAAAGGAGCAGACCAAAGGATCCAGATTCAATTCCAGACGCTTTCAGAAAAGGTTGATGCCAGAATTGCCTTACCCCTTCCCTTAGAGTTCATGGCAGCTAATGCTCAAGAGGGTCTCGAGGGTGATGTGATAGCATCGGACGAGGATCCTCAAGTAGAGCTCATCGCTGAAGCAGCAGCCACCAAAGGTACATTGAACCCTTTGTCTTGTAAGGTTAATGCTACAACAATCAAATATCCTGATGACGCACCTGACATAATGAAGATGATGTTTGATGGGCCTAACGCCACCAATAAACACATCAAGCACCTATACGTTAAGGCCAATTTGATGGCATTTTGGTGAATAGAATTTTGGTGGATAATGGCGCAGTTATCAACGTATTGCCTTCATATATGTGGGGGGCCGGTGGTAAGTCACAAGAAGACTTAATTACTTCAGATGTGGCAATTTGTGGCTTGTCTAGAGCTATTACGAAATCTGAACGAGTCATCCCAATTGAGTTAACTATTAGTGGCTTGAGTTAGCAGACAGCTTTCTTTGTGGTGGAAACTACTTCAAGCTGTAAAATTTTGCTTGGTCGAGATTGGTTACACACCAATTATTGTATCTCATCTTCACTTCACGAGTTGCTCATCTTCTGGAACCATGACAAGAATGAGGTTGTTATGGCAGATAGCAGGCCATTCATGGCTTGCTCCAACTATGTAGAGGCAAAATTCTACAAAGATGGCATGAGACCTCTAGACGTCAAAAGGACCACTCCACCATCTTCCTAATAACCATCCTTGACAACCCATTGACTAAAGCGAAGGTTGGTCAAGCAAATCTCGAGTCTGAAGACTCGGACTTCTGGGGAAGCATGAGAGCCCTTCTCGACCAAAGGGATTTCTAGAGCACTCCGTAACCTAAATGCGGAGGCACCAAGACCTCCCAGTGATGGACCAAGAGGCCATTTCCTCAGTATTAGCAAGACTCATGGCCTGGCATGCTGGGGATCAGCTTTTGACTATGTAGTCATTCAATGGTTTCTAAGTTGATGCAGCATAAGAAAAAGAGATGGAGCTTTCCGGCATAAGAGCAACACCAGCCAAAATGGAAGATTTAAAGGCTAAAGTCTAGGACCCCCTTCTTTGATGTTAACTTGCATTCAGAATAAGACCGAAGACCTACGTGTATAAGCACTCTGCTATCTGAAGAGCAGAGAGATCAATACCTAACTTTGCTTCACAAATTTAAGGACTGCTTTGCCGAGGATCATCATGAGATGCCTGGCCTAAACAGGGAAGTGATCGAGCATATGCTCCCTATTAAGTCAGGCTCGGGGCCCAGAGAAGGAGGAGGTAAAAAATTCAGCTTCTGAAGAAACAAAAGAATCGAGGGGAAAACCTTCTCCCCTAGAGAAAAGACCCGTCAAGGCCGCTGTGCCCTCTAGAGTGATTCCTAGAAAACCCTCAGGGAGGACAAAAGTGTTATAACAGGTATTCCGGCAGCAAGTTAGTGCTGCTACAATGAGAAAATCATACCTGAGGGTGATGGTAGAAAGTCAAAAGGCTTCATAGATGCGCAGTTGCTTCCATTTCTCGCCATAGGTCACCATCAGTCCATCTACCCATTCAGGGTATCACTTGGTCAGAAATGTCCATCCTCTGAAGGGTGACGCTTTCTTGCAAATGCACCTTCCTTCCCAAGAATGACCTGAGGAGACTACACGAAGAAGAGGAGACCCGTCAGTATTTGGAAACAATCCCTCAAGATTAAGAATGTCTTAGGATGTGTCAAAGATTGGCCCTAGGGCACAAAATGGCAAGTTTGGTGAAGAATCATCCTCTAGAGACCAAGAAAGATCCTCTTTGATAACATTAAGATCAGTTGGGATCTGAAGAGCATCAGAGATTATAAAAGAGTCAGATTGGAGAGAGTGTGTGAGTTGCTTAATGGGACTATCTGCCTGAGGAGGGGAGCAGAAATGGTGAACAAGATCTGTGCCATTAATTAACCAGAAGGAAACAAAGGAGGAAAAACAGATTGAGTCAAGAATTTACTGATTCAAAAACAAAGGCAAGAATTGGTAGAAGAGCTTGATGGACAACGAAGGAGAGAGAAAGAGCAAGAAAGTGGGAACTGTCCTCTTTGTAGACATGCAGGAAGGAAAAGCAAGCGACTTACAGCGTTATCTTGAGCTCCATGTAGCCGGTGAGGGTTAAATCAGGCTAATTTTTACCCATTGTAAATTTAAATTTACCGACGGCTAAAAGTGGGGCATTTGTTTACACCTAATTTTGAGGGAGTTCAAACGACGCCATTTTGGATAAAGTGCCACATGGTCAGCACATGAAGGTCTTCTTGAGGGGAGTCAAGTCTTTAAGTACTAAAATAACTGCGACTCGAGCCTAGCATCCTAAGAAGGTAATTACCATTGATAAGGGGACCAGCCACTCAAGGCTCGAGATGGTTGAGGGGAGAAGTAGAGCTCAAGCTCGAGAGGCTATTAAGAAGGCTGCAAGAAATGTGGTTCCCAAGCCTGAAGCAGTTACTTGGAGCACAATTTCAGTTACTTGGGCATTAAGCTTAATCCAAGAGAATGTGGGGCTTTTTAAAGGGACTTCCGCTAAGAATGCAAACGTGGGCACCAAGGATTTCCCTCCAATACTGAATTCAGGGAATGTTCATTGACGAATTGCGTGTGCAGGAGAAAGCTTAGTGACCAGACGTGAGTGGAGTTTTTAGAAAGAAGGAACATCAATTATTTCTTATTTTTTTATAAATAAAGGACTCTGCTCAGTCCAAAGTAGTACATACACTCATTGTAATACTTCTTCAAGTTTTCTTTACAGCACGCTTGTGTTTTTTCCTTAGGAGTAGAATAACTTAGATAGGCATAGTGTAGTGAAGATCTCTGTTATATTTACCTTTGTTGTAATACCATTCTTGAGCTTTAGGTTTGACCTTCCAGTTTTAATATGTTCCTACAAATCCACAAGTTTAGATTTGAGGCTTTAGTTTAAGGCTTTGATAGCGAAGGCTTGTCCCTTGATTGTGTTGGTCTTTATACTACTGTCACTACTTGATAAGCTAGGTGAACTTACATTCGTGTCATTAATTAGGGCTTGGCCAGCTAAGGCTTTTTCTTTGATTGTGTTGGTCCTAACCCAATGACCAGAATATGGTTTGCTCCATCTTAATCTTGTCAGACCTAAACCCATTCGAGTTATTATAAGTGAAGGATGACAAGCTCCAAAACCTAATTGACTCGGTCTTGTAATGGATTGCTAAGCTCTTGGGTTTGCCTCCACCCCGGTTCTTGACTTTTAAGCGTACGAGGAAAGGTGTCTGCTGGCCCTGCTCCGTCATTGTAACCGCCACTTGAGCTAGATCCATATCCTTTTAATTTTTGGTTATAAAAATACATAAAAATCCTGAAAAACATTTAACAAAGTCTTCTTAATTGAAGCATAAGCAGCACTGACGATATATTCGAAGTCAGATACACCAACATATAACAACCTTTTCTCCCAAATACGGTGAGTGATTGAGGTCAAAGACATATGGTTTGTAATTAGGGTTTGTTTGTTTTGCATGTTTGTTTTGTTTTCACATCTACGGCGACCACACGCACACACCTTGAAACAAAATAGAGCAAACACTATCATCAACAGAAAATAAATCCTCATCAGCTGCAACTACAGTCATGTTCTTCTCATTTGGCTGTTTCTTAGAATGGCCATCTTTATGATTCCTTTTTTTAGACTTACCACTCTTCATATTTCTTTAAAATTTTTATACATGACCGATTTCTTACAACAATGATAAATGATCCTAGTTCTGAATTTCAATCGCCCCTAGATTTATCTCTATTCTGAGAATCTTTTTTCTTATTTCTGCCCCTTTTCTAATTTTCTGCAACATTACCTTAGAAAAATTGTACAAATTATATGCCTCTTTTCTTTCTGTATATCTTCTTCATCAATCAAGGTAGCTCTCACCACTTTCAAGTTGAACTTGCCACAAGAATAAAATTTGCTGAAAGACACCTGTAATGTCTCCCAATAATCTGGTATAGAACTTGATGGCAAGAGAGGCTGCAACTCATTATCAAGTTTAAAATCCACATTGGACAATTGATTAACAAGGCCCTCAAAAATATTCTCATACTCTAAAACACTGCTGTCATCTCTATGTTAAGCTTGGCAAGTTTCTTCACTATAGAACATGGTTATTGAACTCCTGATCCAGATCTTAGAATCTTGTGATCGGTGATTGATCTAGATCCAAAATAGACTCTTAATTTTGTACAATGTTACGATCCATTGATTTTAATTGAAACTACCAGATAGAATCATAATACGATTATACAATCCTACCAATGCATACAAATAAAAAGGTAAAAAGTAAAAGATTCAAGCAAGAGAAAGTTAATTAAATCTTTATATACTCTTACGAAACTTAAGCTTAATCTTAAATCATAACCTTAAAGTTCGATTAGCAACATATATCTTGAAAATTCTCATGACCATTTGACCATGTAATAACGCGGCTATATTACGTGATAAAATATTATCATAGTTTTATTATGTTTCTTATAGTACATACCTGTGTAAGTTGAAGTCTTATATAAAACTTTGATGAATCATGCGGCCAATTTTAAGAAAATAATTATGCTACAGATTTAGCAGAATCTTACGATTTTTGATTTAGTCATACGATTCCATCTCTATAAGCGCCGTAATGATCCTAAGTAGAATCCCAATTCTAACAAATTTGCTATAGAGGCTTTATTCAAGTATGTTTTCTACTCAAAATTGGCTCAAGCCTTTCACAAAACTTGGACGCGTCATTCACATAACTTACAAACTAGTAAACAAACTGGTCAATGAATTGTCTAATCCCACGATCTTTTTAATCTATAATTTCCATTCTTCTTCCCGTTTCCATCTGACTTGGTCTTATCAAAGAGTGCCTCATGCAATTTTTCACAAACAAGTGGTCTTCCATACAACTTTTGCAGTAATCCAAATCACTAGATTTTTAATATGGGCATCAAACCATTATTACTACTGCTTCATTGATTCTCTTCCTTCTCAATCAACATACGAAATCACCAAAGGCCTAACCTCGCTTTGGTACCAATTGTTAGAAAAATAGCCTATTTTCCCTATTTGTGTTAATCAAGTGGACAATTACAAAACCACCACAAAATCACAAACCATAATGGAATAATGATCAAAGGAAATCACCCATAAGCAAACAAAGGAGAAACGTGATGTTTACGTGGAAAACCCCTCCAGTGTGAAGAAGAAAATCATGTGATTGTCAATAAACGGTACATTCTTCCAATATCACCAAATCACAAGCAGGAACAACCTATTTGTCTTCTCTAAGCCAAGCTAGAGGCATACAAGTCATAAAAAATGCTCTTGGAACATTAAATCTTCCAAAAATTCACCCTGAGTTGAAAAATTACCAAAAATCGTATAGAAGTTAGGGCTGACAAAAATACCGAATTTCTAGAGGCATTAATGATGATTTGATCATTGGATATGAAGGTCAACATAGCAAGAAAAACATACTCAAATTTCATCCCAAATGGAGAAGGTTTGGACGTTGATGGTGATTAGAGAAAATTTCTGCTCTCTCCTCTCTTTCCTATGCATGATCTCCCTCTTTCTATTTTTTGACTAATTTTGGTTTTCTAATGTTTTTACAGCAAAGAATAACGACCCCTTTAACCCTATCTTATCACTATTTGATGAGTATAAAATATATTGGGCAAGACAAATAAATAAGCTTAATTGAGAATGGGCTTCCTCCAAGTTGGAAGAAATAGCCAACAATTTTTAGGTATTCTGTCTATAACTCTATTAGCATTTCGTTAAATTATGCCGATGTGGTGCATAAAACACAAAAAAGGGACCCGGCGGGGGGGGGGGGGGGGGGGGGGTGGGGGGAGAATATAAAAAACTCCCTAAACTTTATAATTAAATACAATATACCCCTTGAACTTTCAATTCATAGAATAGTCCACTGAACTTTATAATTAAACACAACACACTCTTTGCACTTTTAATTTTATAAAATAGCCCCCTGAACGTTGTTATTATACACACCACACCCCTTGAACTTTGCAATTAAGTACAATACACTCCCTGCACTTTCAATTTTAAAAAATAGCCCTTGACCTTTGTTGTTAAACATAACTCACCCCCCCGGAAGTTTGTTACTAAACGTAAGTCACCCTTAGACATTAATAAATTTGAAAATTAAAATAAAATACAAAAAAAAAAATTCAGAAAAATTTTGAAAAATATAATAATATTTTTTAACTTTGAAAAAATTTAGATTAAAAAAATTTTAAATTAAAAAGATGTATCATGTTAAAAATCAAGGATTTTCTACTTTTATATAAAAGATATAGATTTTATATTTTTGCCCAAAAAAAAAAATGTTTTATGCTTCTAAGCGAAATATAAGAAGATTTTTTTATATTTACAAAAAATAATTTTTTAATTAATTATAGTAATAGCATTATAAATTTAGAATAAAATAAATATTTTTTAAATTATTATTAAAAATACTATATGATAAAATATAATAATTTTTAAAAAAATATAAATTCTAAAATTAGATTAATAAATTAAAATTTTAAGATTAAATTATGAAAAAAATTTAAAAATATTAAAAAACTAAAATTGAAAAATATTACTATTTTTTTTTAACTTTTTCAAAAAATTATTTTTCATAATTTGTTCCAAAAATTTTCAATTTCATACCTTGTTTTTATTTTCAAGTTTGTTAATGTCTAAGGGGTGTCTGATGTTTACTAATAAAGTTCGGGGGTGAACAGTATGTAATAATAAAGTTCAAGAACTAAATTAAAAGTGTAGGGCATGTGTTATGTTTAATTGCAAAGCTCAAGGTACTATTCTATGAAATTAAAAGTACAAGGGTATTATTGTGTTTAATTGTAAAGTTTAGGGGGCTATTTTATGAAATTAAAAGTGCAAGTGATGTATTATATTTAATTGTAAAGTTGATGGTGTCTTTCTATATTTTGCCCAAAAAAAATATCAAATATAATTTAATTATCATTTGTATTTGAAATAATTTTAAATATTCAAAAAATATTTGAAATAGTTTTAAATATTGCAAAAATATTTAAAATAATATTAAAAACAGAAATCTATCAATAAATAAATTTTGAAAATAAAGAAATCTAAATCTTGTTTTTTTTTAATTTTTAAAATTATTTTGTTATTTAATATTATTTAAATATAAATAACATTTTTTTCTTAGTTAAATTATTTTTAAATGCCACATCAGCTTAGTGTAAAGGAACGTCTAAATGAAGTTATAGGGATGACATTATTACAATATTTAAATTAAAAGCTCAAAATTATAACTGTTTAAATTCACAAATCATGCAAACCTAGAAGACCTTCAATAACACAAACGCATTCCTATTCTCTACATTAAACATAAGGACACTATTGGGAAAAAAAAAAAAAAAAATTTTGCCCAATATTTCGCAATGGTGGAACAAAATACCTCAACACTGTAAGTGAGCGAAGTCATGTGGAGTTTGCCGGAGGAAACGCTGAAGAGCTTTGGCATCTCATAGCGGACATTGCAAAGTAATTGTTTCAACTATAAGATGTCATGATCATTTGCGTTTTCATCAAAGAGGTATGCATTTTTTAAGATACAAATACATTCAAAAGCAAAAAAATATATCAAATAAAAGGAACATTCAAAGTGAACACAAGTTTGAAAAAATTCCAAATAACAGTAGGAGAAAACTCTCCGTAACTTTTGCTTTTAGTGAAAAATAAAAAATGCTAATAAAAATCTATTGATCTCCAAGGAAAGCAAAAGTTAGGAAATCAAATCAAATAATATTAAACGTGATTTCTAAATTTTAATTTTGGATATTTTTTAATTAGTGGAAAAAGATACATATTTGTCGGCTTAATAAAAATTAACATAATACATTATTTTGCATAGATTTGTGTTGTTTATGAAAAATGAAAAAAGTTCACTAACAATCTAATAAACATAGCAAAAATTATTATGAAATAAATTTTTAACCAAATAATACTTGATTTTCACATTTTTTAAATTGCATTTTTGTGTACTCCAATTATTATATTTCAAAATAACACAAAAAATCTGGATTTTTTGGCTGAAAAATATTGATATGATACATTCATGCGGCAATATGTGGATATCTTATATCAAAATGGCGAAAGATTACTTTGCGCATATTTAATATACAATGGCAAAATGGTATATAACTTTTTTAACTAAAATTTAGATTTAATAACATATATTGAGATCTAATATTTATTAAATTGGGTTGGATAAAGAAAAGTTGTTATTTTATGGGGAACTTTGATAAGATCTAGGATCTTATTTGCTAAAGTATAACAATAAAAACAACTTTTTAAAATACAAAAACACTTATAATAAAAATGTATTCAACTGAAATGTACCAAAAAAAAGTATATTTAAAGTCCAAAAAAAAAAAATCAAAGTTGGATAAATTCCAAAAAAACAGAAAAAAAAAAAATATCTCAATGATTCTCTCTGAGTGAATTAAAAATTCACAATAACTTTTTAATCAAATTGAAAAAAAAATGTGAATTTTAAAACAAAAAATTGCATTTTATACTTATTTCAATTATTATATTTTGCAACGTAGCCTCCTTTTAGGGTACCACATGAAGTATACATTCGTGAGAGAAAAAAGAACCCAAAAAAATATTCAAAGGAAAAAAAACTATTTTGAATACTTATTAAAAAAACATTAGCATAAAAATAAATTACTGAAATAATCATTCTATGATCAAATAATATTCAGTAATTAAACTAACAAATCTAAAAAAATATATATAAATATTCAATTTTATAAAATTATCTCAAATAGGAAAATTTATCAGTAGTATGCATAATTTAATAATTTTAAAGCTGTCAAATTGTCAAAAAAACTAATAATGCATTTTTCAAGATACAAATGCATTCCAAAGAAAAAAGAACCAAAGAAGTACATTCAAAGTAAACGAAAAAGAAAAGTAGGAAAAACTTACAAACCAGTGTAAATAAATTTTCATGATTTTGGATTTTAGTGAAACATTAAAAATACTACTAATAATCTAATAAATTAAAATAACAAAAGTTATAGGATCAAGTTTGATCAAAATAAAAATTATTAAAATTTAAAATTTACATTTTGAATGTATTTCAATTTACTATTTAATAACAGCGCAAGCTTATATATTGAGCCTAAAATAATTTATCAGAGTCGTCTCTACATTTCATTGAAAAAGATCACTCATACAAAGTTATTTATAATAGATTGATTATGATTGTACTAATAATTCAGATATTTGTTAATATAATTGAATGATTATGAATTCTAGACTAAAGTGCTTTGGGTCATATTGAAGCCAATAATATATATATCACAAGTGTGAAAATGGTTAAAACAATTTTGTTATATAATAAAAAATTTAATTAGTAATAAAAATTTATATATTTTGTAAATATAATTTTTACAACATTAAATTTTATGTATATAGCATATAAAATCAAAATTACATTAAATCAAACTATGCATTTAGTAATGTTATGCCCCTAACTTAAAGCATAAAGTTATAGCCAATATTGATAATTCTGGGGAAAATAAGCAAGAAACTAATAAAATTGGTATGCGAAACTAACCTGCATCTACTAAATGACATGATATACATGCAGGTTGATTGAATGCATTGTTGCAACCTTCCTAACATGCCAATATGATGTAGCATTTTCAAACTATTAGAATGCATAATGCAATTCGAATATGACAATTAATACGTGACTCATGAAGGGAAAAAAAACTCAAAAGGCAACACCCCTACATTGCACGAGGAAAAGCTAGTTTGAAAAAAAGAAAAGTGATCAAAGTTTAGGTTATCATGGAAATATTTTAAAGCCTCAGAATACTTGATAACTATATTATCAAATCTCAGGATACATGAACCAAATTTTCTTTAAATTGTTTTATTTATTTTGGATGTCTTTGCTAACACTTTTTCTTTGGGTGATTAAATTGATTGATTTTAGTTAATAGTTCGGATGCGTCCTTGATGAAATTAAAAGTTAGGGAGTGACATCAATTTTGACCACTAGCCTGAAGGGGGTTTTTGATGAAACTATAGTTCACTGTATCACTTTAATTTTGACCAATAGCTCAGAAGTCTTTATCAATATTATCCTTTCTTAATGTTTTGTGTGACCTTTTTAATGATTTATGGTGTTGAACATTTATTATTACGTGCTTAGCTAATTCAATAATAAAATTGAAAATAGCAGTTATACATATAAATAATTTAATCATGTTATTATTATCATTTATTTGAAAGAAAAAGCGATAAAATGTGATTTAGGAATGCAT
Organism: Simmondsia chinensis; assembly: GCA_018398585.1. Classification (NCBI taxonomy): domain Eukaryota; kingdom Viridiplantae; phylum Streptophyta; class Magnoliopsida; order Caryophyllales; family Simmondsiaceae; genus Simmondsia; species Simmondsia chinensis. The sequence continues at coordinate 11,407,997 of JAGTTD010000003.1, read as the reverse complement.
TTATAAAATAATAATAAGACCCAAAAAATTGAAATAAACATAAGATAATAATTAAAAGAGGGAACTATATAGGAAATAAAAATACTAAAAGTCATAAATAAAAAAAATTTACGTACTCTACTTTTGGGTGTTAAGAATGAAAGCCTAAATATTGGGTATCGATCTTACTTGGATTTTAAATGCCCAATTAGAGCTTCCGTGGGATATTCAAATGTCCAACACATCATCCGATGCAACCCGTGTCTTGGCGAAATGGGCTATAAGCCCCCATGGCAAGTCCCGTCAACAACCCACTTTTGGGCAAGCTTGGCAAGTTGGGTCTTGGCAAGATGGAAGATGGGCGAACGAGGACATGACCTGAACATTGGAAGTTAACGTCAATTAGGAAACCTTAATGTAGATTAGTACGTTTTATTATTTATCTTTTTATTCATCTGTTTCTTAGTTTTACTCTTTTATTTTAGGTAAAATAGCTCCTCTATGTAAAGAAGAGGAAGATAAGGGTTTTGTCATTCAATTGCTTGGATTTTCTCTATTGTTTGTATTTTTCTCTATCTTTAGGTTGTGAGAATTACGGTTAAACTTATTTCCCTTTGTTTCTTAATTGTTTTAGCAATAAGAATTTGAAGAAAGGCCATTGAACCTTCTGTTTCCAAATTTTTTTTCTTTTTAGCGCTGCATCATCATCCAATGAGTATTTTGCATACCAAATTAGAGATCTCTTAATTGACAGAAAATAAATATTAGAAAGACTCAATTGAGATAATTAAAGCAAACTGATGAAAATGACACAGTGTACAAAGTATCGGGACATTTTACATAAATAACCCTAAAATTTATCACTCAAGTAAAAAATAACAAAGTTGATCACTTAATTTTTAACAAAAACTCTTAGAATCTATTTGGCACATGAAATTGGACTGTAAAATTGCAATTTTAACTCCAATTATGGTAAAATTTGAACTATGACGAAACTAAATTCCATAAGGAATTATAATTTCATAATGATTCAAGTTGTCACGGGTTTTCGATTAATCGAGTTGGAGTATTTCGAGTTTTGAATCAGCTAGAGTTTGATTTTGGTCAGTTTGAATCACTTTGAGTTCGAGTTATTCGAGTTTCTAGTCAAATCGGGTCGAGTTTTAGTCGCATCATATTATTTTGTGTTCAAATTATCTCATATTTTCAGTTAATCAGGCCAAGTCTTTTTGAAGATTCAAGCTAGAATAGGTCAGTTTTGAGTTGATTTAGGTCATTTCAAGCTTCATTCATCTCAGTTTTGGGTTAAATGATTTGCATCAATTCATGTTTTGGGTTATCTAAAGTCAAGTCAAATTTAGGACGAGGTTGAGATGGGTCAGGTCATTTTGGTTCAGAGTCATATTAGGTTGTAGGTCAATTTGGTCAGGTTATTTCGACTTTGAGTGTAGTTTACAGCAAATTTGTCTAGTGAGCTTATTCGCCGTATGAGAGTCCAGAATGAGGTGAGTATGTAAGGACGAGCCGACCTCAAGCTCTAGCTACATGCACAACTTGATATTTCATAGCCTAAGAGAGGTGGAGAGGTTTGAGCGTTCGCTGCTCTGTAGTGGGGGTCGTAATGGACAATGAGCGATTGTGGCATGTGAGAGGTCTTGCTCTCAGGGAGAGAGTGTGGCTTTCCCAAGGGAAGAGAGCTTAAGAAATTTAAGCCCCCCCCCCCCCCCCCCCCCCCCCCCCCCCCCCACCCCCCCTATAGAGTTAAATCGAGTCTGGGCAGTCAACACTTGAGCGGTCAAACAGGGGCGGTCAAAGATGGCCGATCAACTAGGGACGGTCAACGATGGGTGGTCAAATAGGGTCAGTCAACCTTAAACAGCCAACACCCGGCTTTGGTAGCTTGTTTCGGACTTGCGGGCACCTGGGTGAGTAAATAATAAGCTAGTACTATAAGCATATAAAATAACCGGCTAATATTTTAAAATACAGGTCTAGTATTATAAACAGATAATCCCCCCACACCATGGGCGAACTTCAGTCATTCCAAGTTCGTCCATGGAATGGATTACGCATCAATCCTTAGCATATGTTTGCCTACGTGACAGGGGTCTCCAACTTTCTGCCCTGGCTCCTTGTAATTGCCACTTATGTGTGTTCTAAACTTTAATCAAAAATAAATACGGTGTATAACGTAAATAACATGCACATTGATGATTTTGACATTTATTAGGATGTTTAAATCATTATGACCTGTAGCTTGGTGTATTGATCCATCATGTACCTTAGCAGGGCGTTTAGTTCATTAGGGATCTTAATAGAACGTTTTATCTCTTTGTTCGTCTAAATGGGCAGTCTTCATTGCGTAAAAGCGTTTAAAAGAATCTAAGCTTCTGCTGACTTTTGAACCATAGAGTATTTGCAGCATTTTGTTCTTTTATTATCATAAGCACTTGCTATGTTATGATTTTTATGTGATAAGCATATGAGGATATCGATATCATGACTAGCCACTGGTCATATACGTATTTAGTTTGTAATATCCGTAAGTGGTTAGCATGATGCATTTCGAGCAAGTTATTTTCACGAATAAGGCACATCTGGTTGAAGCTCCCATTTGTTAACTTAATATATCCATTTCAAACATAGGTTATATATAAATGACACACCTGAATGAGGTTAGGGTGTTTAGTGTTCTGCATTTGTTTAACGTATCTTTTAAACTTGTAATTTCAATGTGATAAACTACACACCATATATGTCAAATGAAAAGTAAATAATGTTGCTTAATGTATTATCTTTAAATAACCCTCAAGTGAGTCTTGGCATCCTTTATTGTACTCGTTACTATTGATTGCACTAGGGCGGACCACGGTAATAAGCATTGCACCCGTTTCAGGTGACTGCACCAGGGCGAACCATGGTGATAAGTATTATACCCGTTGCAGGTGGTTGCACTAAGGCAGACCATGGTAATAAGTATTGCACCCATTGCGGGTAGTTGCACCAGGGCAAACCATGGTGATAAGTATTGTACCCGTTGCAGGTGGTTGCACTTGGGCAAACCGTGGTGGTTGGTCCATACATGGATAATCGTCAGGTGTTAAATGCAGAATACCTGGATAAGATCAGGCACACTCGAGGCGATAAATCAAACCAAACATGCCAATATAACACACTTGTCAAATAATGGATATGCTGGGAATAAATATCAAAATAAAGACAATGTTGCAAGAAATAACACATTTCTAAGGCCATTACCTTTTAAATGACAAACTTATGGCATATTATCCTTATAGGACATCAATGGCTAATATTCGTTTGTCCTAGACATTTATTTATGAACTGATGAACTTGGCACGGCTCATGTCGAGTAAATCACATGAACCCTAACAAATGTCGATATGACAGGCATTTATGTGCAATGTGTTACTTACTAATGTTGAATTTTTGATAGCTCGTGGTAGGTTGCTTATGTTGGTGTTGAATACTAAGAAAAACTTTTCAAAGTGAGTTGGGCTATTTTTTCCCTTATTATATCGAAAAAAATGTCTAAGGTGTTGGGCTATTTTTTCCTTATTGTTACTTTTTTCACATTGTCACCCTCTAAAGTGTTTACTATTGAGGTGTCATGATTATCAAGAAGCTGTTTCCGTGGTTTGGAAGTATCTATTACGCGCCACTACTGAATGTGTGTGATTATGAAGGTGGTGCTAAGTAAATAACACTGATATCTTGTATTACTCTTACCAAGCCGTTGACTAGCAGTGGTACTAAATAGCTTAACAGAAAGTTGGTTTGAAGTGGGAGTTGTTCAGGTGCAGTAATATGCGTGGTCTATGTTGGATTTTTTTTGTTGGAAATGTCTTATTGGGTCAAGATAAGAGGCTAAGTTGCTTAATTATAGCTCGATCTTTGACTTGCAGTGAATAACGAAGTCTCCTAAGTATGTCACGTTGTTGTGTTACACAGCATGATTAAGCGTGAAGTTTACTAGCTTTGAGACGGATCGCGTCTTATAAATGGGTAGTTTCTATCTTGTAGTTGTTCTGACCTGATTTACATTGTGCAACAGAAATGTAGTTTCAATCACTGTTGATTGTGAAGCGTCCTAATTTTGGAGTGGGTTATCCTTTATGACAGAAGTGACACCTAGCTTGTGACAGCGGGGAGAAGTTCCATAGTTGTGAAAATGATTTGCGCCATTGAGGTAAAGATGTTTAGGTTGTGAATGGGGACAAAGTCCCCCAATCCTAAAATGATTTGCATCACTTAAGATAAGGAAATGAATGAAGTGAAGACTCTAGGTATGAAAGTGATTCGCCACCAAAATCAGGAAATGACTGAAGTGAAGTTCCCTGTTATGAAAGTCATTTGCCACCAAAATAAGGGAATGATTGAGGATAAGTCTCTCAATCCTAAAAAGATTTACGCCACCGTTAAGGAAACGACCACGGCCAAGTTCCCCATTCTTAAAAAGATTTACACTACCATTAAGGAAATGACCGAGACGAAGTCTCCCAGACTAAAAAAGATTTACACCGCCCCCGTAGAAAGGAAGTCATGGACAAAGGCAAACTCTCTCGGTCCTATTCATTAGACGGTTTTGTTTTGTATTTATTGCAAACTCAATGTCTCTTGAAGGTACTTAGTCTCTTGCAACATCTAATTTTGAGAGATGGTGATATTGCACAACGTATTAGGTAGCTCTAGAATGGTGAGATTCTGTCTTTTTGATTAAATGATGCTAGTGCTTTGTAGGCGAATAACAAGCATGTCCGCATGCGGCGGGTAGCTCAGTTTTTATGGGTGACAACAGTGTCTTGTATTCCCCTTTGACGAAGTGTGTGCTTCGAAATTGCTTTGTGGGCAAATAATATATGCAAATGAGAAATTCATGGAGCAATTGGATTAGTCTGGGATGGAAAGAGATAATAGATATGTTTTGCAATTTCCAAGGAGGCTATGAGTTTTCTTGCATGTCAAATCAAAGTTCTTAGCATGAATTGTGTAACTTATCCATCTTGTTATAAGTGCTTTCACTGCTCTTTGAACTTGGTGCTTATGTGTAACTCTTGATCTGCGCTTGTGTCTTAGTATTGGATTGTGTTCATTGTGTATTATGGCATCATGAAAGATACGGTTGATGACTTCGTTCCTTTAGTATTCCTAATTTAGAATTGTTGCGCTTAGTTGATGGCTTGATAATTTGCGAGTATGGATCTAACGAAGTACGGTTCTTTTATACAAAAGATATATTATAATGAAATCGTTATAGTGGTTGCTAGGCATAGACAAGATTTTCTACTGTTTGTTTAGTTTATGAATCTGATTTATCCGACTATCGTGGTTGGAGTAGTTTAGGATGGTGATGAGGAGAGGAAAATGGCGGTCAACGCTTCAATAGGTGGTCAACAAACATAGATTGGTGGAGAGGAAAGTGGCGGTCAACGCCTCAATGGATGGTCAACAAACATAAATTGGTAAAGAGAGGAAAAGTTGCAGTCACGCCTCAATAGATGGTCAACAAACATAAATTGGTGAATAGAGGAAAAGTGGCGATCAACACCTCAATGGATGGTCAACAAACATAAATTGGTGAATAGAGGAAAGGTGGCAGTCTGCCTAAATGGGTGGTCAACAACATAAGTTGATGGAGAGAGAAAAAGTGGTGGTCAACGCCTTAATAGAAGGTCAACAAACATAAATTACTGAATAGAGGAAAGGTGGTGGTCAATCGCATCAATGGGTGGTTAACAACATAAATTGGTGAATAAAGGAAAGGTGGAGGTCAACGCCTAAATGGATAATCAACAAACATAATTGGTGAATAGAGGAAAGGTGGCGGTCAGTGCCTAAATGGGTGGTCAACAATGTAAGTTCATGGAGAGAGGAAAAGTGGCAATCAACGCCTCAATAGATGGTCAACAAACATAAATTGGTGAATAGAGGAAAGGTGGTGGTCAATCGTCTCAATGGGTGGTTAACAACATAAATTGGTGTAGAGAGGAAAAGTAGCAGTCAACGCCTCAATAGATGGTCAACAAATATAAATTAGTGAATAGAGGAAAGTTGGCGGTCAACAATTAAATGGGTGGTCAACAACATAAGTTGATGGAGAGAAGAAAGTGGTGGTCAATGCTTAAATGGGTGGCCAACAACATAGATTGATGAAGAGAGGAAAGTGACAGTCAACGCCTAAATGGTTGGTCAACAAACATAAACTGATAAGGAGAGGAAAGCTGCAGTCAACGCCTAAATGGGTGTTCAACAAAATAAATTGGTGAATAGAGGAAAGGTAGTGGTCAACACCTAAATGAATAGTTAACAAATTATAGCCAGTCAAACGAAACTCTAAGAAGGCAAAACAAAAATAGCCGTCAAAGCCAAATGCTTGGTCAACGAATTATAGCGGGTCAAACGAAACTCAAAGAAGGCAAGCCAAATATGGCGATCAAAGCCAAAGGCTTGGTCAACAAATTATAGCTAGTCAAACGAAACTCAATGAAGGCAAGCCAAACATGGCGGTCAAAGGCAAAGGCTTAGTCAACAAATTATAGCTGGTCAAACAAAACTCTAAGAAGGCAAACTAAAAATGGTGGGCAAAGCCAAAGGTTTGATCAACAAATTATAGCTGGTCAAACGAAACTCAAAGAAGGCAAACCAAACATGGCGGTCAAAGCCAAAGGTTTTGTCAAAGAATTATAGCCGGTAAAACGAAACTCTAAGAGGGCGAACCAAACATGGTGGTCAAAGCCAAAGGCTTGGTCAAAGAATTATAGCCGTCAAAAGAAACTCAAAGAAGGCAAGCCAAACATGGTGGTCAAAGACAAAGGCTTGGTCAACGAATTATAGCCGGTCAAATGAAACTTTAAGAAGGCAGACTATGAATGGCAGTCAAAGCCAAAAGTTTGGTCAACGAATTATGGCCGATCAAACGAAAATCTAAGAGAGCGAACCAAACATGGTGGTCGAAGCCAAATATTTGGTCAACGAATTATAGTCGGTCAAACGAAATTCTAAGAAGGCAAACTAAAAATGGTGGTCAGAGCCGAAGGTTTGGTCAACAAATTATAACCAATCAAACGAAATTGTGTTATACCTAAAAGGGCGGTCAAAAATCCCAACTCTAGTCAAAGCTTGTCATCTTTTGTTTATTATTTTTATATTATATATTTTTTCTTTTACATTAAGTATCTTGTAACTTTAAATAGACATAACGTTTAACCCGCTCGGAGTTATATTGCGAGCCACATATTGAATCGAAGCCCTCAAAAAGCTTTACACATCCAATGTAATTTCTCATATTTTAAAGAAAAGATAGCAAAGGAGTGTTTGGCGTTTATCCCACATGGTAGTGATTGGTGGCTTATATAAGTTGACCCTAGAACTTAAACATAAATAATTCTTAATCTCTGAGGAGCTACAAGCCAAATCACCCATCAAAACAAAGCTCTTGAAGATTTCTGTATAATAACAATGATTTTTTGATCTTTTGGATCAAAGAAAGCATATAAAAAGTGAATCGAGTCAACAGATCGCTCGTTGTGGTTATGTAACTTACTATACAATTTAAAACAGAAGTAACTTTAGATCTATAAAGAGTTACAGGTCAAATTTTATATCCAAATGAAGCTCTAGAGAAGATCCAGGAACCTATTAAATTTTTTTGAACTTTTGAAGAAAGAAAGTACATGAAAAGTGACTTGGGCTAGCTAGACACAGGTAAGACATATAACTTACCTTACAATTTAAAATGGGCGTAACGTTCCATCCATGAAGAGTTATAGATCAAATTTCATATGAAAAAAAGCTCTTGAAGGGATCTACGCACCTATAGAAACGTTTTGAACTTTTGAAGAAAGAAAGTACATGAAATGTGACTTGGGAGAGCTAGACGTAGGTAAGACATATAACTTACCTTACAATTTAAAACTGGCGTAATGTTCAATCCGTGAAAAGTTATGGATCAAATTTTATGTCAAAATGAAGCTCTCGATGAGCTCTACTTACTCATTAAAAATTTTTTGAACTTTTGAAGAAAGATAGTACGTGAAAAGTGACTCGGGAGAGCTAGACGTAGGTAAGATATGTAACTGACCTCACAACTTAAAACGGACGTAACTTTCAATCCATAAAGAGTTATAGATCAAATTTGATATTAACACAAAGCTCTTGAAGATCTCTACTCATCCATATAATCTTTTTGAACACTTGAAGAAATAAAGTACATGAAAAGTGACTTGGGCAAGCTAGACGCAGGTAAGACATATAACTTACCATACAATTTAAAACGAGTGTATCTTTCAATCTGTGAAGAGCTGAGGATCAAATTTTATATCAAAACAAAGCTCTTGAAATGTTCTAGGTGCTAATGACAATTTTTCAGATTTTTTCCCAAAGAAAGAGCGAAAAAGGGGCCTAATAGATGCAATCATACTTCACCTTGTCCAATCAAGCCTTTTTATGAACTTTGCTTGGGTAGGCTTATTCCCATCATAGTGAATGCAAAGAAATCCAAAAACGATATCAAAAATTAACCTACTTAAGACTTGAAATGCTTGAGTTTTATAAAGAAACATCAAGTTAGGCGTGAGCATATGATCCTTCTCATAGACGATGCCAATTATGTTTACGACGAATTTGTCCAGTGAGCTTATTCACCGTATGAGAGTCCGGTATAAAGTGCTACATAAGGATGAGCCAAACTCAAGCTCTAGCTACATATCCGACTTGATATTTCTTGGCATGAGAGAGGTGGATAGGTTTAAGCGTTCACTGCTCTAGAGAGGGGGTCGTAATGGACGACGAGAGGACGAGCCATATGAGAGGTCTTGCTCCCCGGCGAGAAAGTGTGGCCTTCCCAAAGGAAGAGAGCTTAAGAAATTGTTACTGGTTCAAGTATGATCTTGAGCCATAACCTAGGATTTAAGAAGAAATAGAGTAGAGTTGAGAAGAAAATTAGAGATTTAAGGATGAGGGATAGAGAGAATTAGGGTTAAGAGTAGAATAGAATCAATGCATCATTTATCAATATCATATTAAAAGGAAGATCTCACTTATTTATAACAAGATAGATGCATCGAACTAGTTAACCGCCTTAGCTCAGCCACCAATAAAGACCAACTAACTCAACTACCTTGACCAAAGACTTAACTACCATTCCCGTCTAAACCTTACTAGCCAAATACAAGAATGTAAGCAATAATACTCCTTAACAATCCTTACATTCCCCTCCCCTTAACAACATTCTTGGCCTCGAGAATGAAATAAAGGAAATGCACTTCGAAGAAATGGCAAAGCTTCCCAAGTGTTGTGCATAACCTCCAAATTAGCCCACTGAATCAATGCTTCTTCTGTGTTCTTCAAGGTAGGACTTGGTCTAGTAGCCAATATAGTCATGAGAGACTGTTGAAAAGTTCCATCTTTAGCTATTGTTGGTAGAGTCAAGGAGTTTTTAGGACCCCTCTTTCATCTGCTTCTTCAAGTGTGAAACATGAAATACATGATGCACCTAGCTGTCTGATGGCTACTCCAACTTGTATGCAACTGCTCCTACTCGCTGCAAAATCTTGAAAGGGCCAAAATACTGTGCCCCCAGCTTTACACTCTTGCGTACAGCAATAGAAGATTGTCTATAAGGCTGCAACTTTAAGTAAACCATGTCACCTATAGCAAAAGATTTGTCAGTTCTATGCTTATCTGCAAAGAATTTCATTCAGGATTGAGCTAGCTACAAATTATCCTTGAGCTGAAGCATAAGCTGCCTTCGTTGCTCTAGAAGATCAGAAACTTTAGTAAAAGAAGATACCACTCCTTAAAGGCCCATTGGTGAGGGAGGATCATAACCATGTAATGCTTTAAAAGGGGTTGTTTTGATGGCTGAATGTGTGTTTGTGTTATACCAATACTCTGCCAAAGCAAGCCATCTAAACCAATGTTTAGAATGAGTGAAAGTCATGCCACACAAATACTGCTCCAAACACTAATTTACTCGTTCAGTTTGGCCATCCATTTGGGGATGGTAAGAAGAACTTAGAGCAAGTGTAGTTCCTAACAATCCAAACAACTCAGTCCAGAAGTTGCTAATAAAAAGCATGTCCCAATCAGAAGTAATTGATTGAGGTAATCCATGTAAACATTATATGTGATCCAAGAACCCTTTAGCAAGTCTTGCTGCTGTAATGGGATGATTGAGCCCAATAAAGTGACCAAATTTGGTGAATCTATCAACCACAACTCAAATCACTTCCTTTCTATCTGATTTAGGCAAACTCTTGATGAAATCCATGCTTATGTGTTGCCAAGCTCTCTCTGGAACCGATAATGGCTGTAGTAATCCTTGATAAGGCACATGTTCACTTTTGGTCTGTTGACAAACCTCACACATTTGAACAGATTTCTCCACATCTTTCTTCATTCCTACCAAATAGAAGTATTGCTTTGCACACTGATAGGTACCTTCAATGCCCTCATGGTCTCCCCAAGCAGAAGAATGAATGGCTAGGATTATCTGTTGCCTCAAGTCTAAGCAAGAACCCACATAGATCTTCCCTTTGATTCTGATCAGATCATTGCTTATCGTAACCCTTGATTCAGAGCTAGCAGATGCTTTAACTTGAGCAGCCAAGATGTAATTTTGAGCAAACTCATCACTCTCATAAGTTTGCAGAACTTCTTCAATCCACGAGGGTATTGTTACTGATATTGCATTGCAATAAGCCTAGTCATGTCCTTCTTGACAACGTGACAGAGCATCTGCTGCTGCATTATCTCTTCCTGCTCTACACTCAATCGAATAGTCCAGCCCCAACATCTTCATAAGTCCCTTGCATTGTACTCTCGAAGTGATTTTCTGCTCCAAGAGGTATTTAAGGCTTTGGTGGTTAGTTTTAATTACAAAATGATGCCCCTTAAGATAATGTCTTCACTTCTGCACCGCAGGAAGAATTGCTAGATATTCCTTCTCATAAATTGATAATCTCATATTCTTTGGACCTAATGCTTGGCTCAAATAGGCAATTGGCTTCCCTCCTTGTGACAGGACTGCTCCAATACCAATACTGCTTGCATCGGTTTCCAATACAAATGGAAGCTTGAAATCTGGCATAGCTAGCCTTGTAGCTGTACATAAGGCTGATTTGAGCTATTGGAAGGGCTGACTGAGCCTTACTATTTCATCCAAACGCATCCTTCTTTAGCAATTCAATAAGAGGCTTAGCCATCAAGCTATATCTAGAGATGAACTTGCGATAATAGCCAGTTAAACCCAAGAAACTCCTTAATTGCTTGACAGAGATAGGAACAGCCACTCTTGCATTGCCTTGATCTTGGCTTGATCTATTGCTACTCCATTTTGTGACACAATATGTCCCAAGTATTCAACTTGTGAACTTGCAAAAGAACACTTGGACAATTTGGCATACAACTGGTGTTGCCTCATGAGCTCAAATACTTGTTGTAGATGGATCCAATGACTGTCAAATAAAGGACTATACACCAAGATGTCGTCGAAGAAGACAAAAACAAATTTCCTCAAATAGTCCCTGAATATTTCATTCATTAGTGCGTGGAAGGTTGCAAGAGCAATGGACAAACCAAACAGCATTACTATGAACTCATAATGTCCATGATGAGTGCGAAACACAGTCTTGTGAATGTCTTCACTCTTGACCCTCACTTGATAATATCCTTGCCGCAAGTCTAGCTTGGAGAAACAACTGGCTCCATGTAATTCATCAAGCAAGTCGTCAATAACTGGTATAGAAAACTTGTCTTTAATGGTAAGAGATTTAAGATGTCGGTAATCAATACACATTCAAGATGATCCATCCTTCTTCTTCACCAATATGACAGGTGATGCAAATGGGCTGTGGCTATGTTAGATAAAGTGAGTTGTGAGGAGATCTTCCACCTGCCATTCTATCTCATCCTTTTGGGCATGGGCATATTTGTAACGCCTTAAATTCACTGGCTGAGTATCATTCTTCAAAGGAATAGCATGATCCAATGTCCTTTGAGGAGGAAGTGAAGTGGGAGGTTTGAACAAGTCACTATAATCTTGTAAAAGCTTGAGTAATTCAAGGTGTTGCTGCTGGTCTTGCTCCACTTCTGCAACCCTAATCGAGAATAATTGCCCAATCCATTGGTAGTTCTTCTTCCTAATTGCATTCTCAAGTCTTTTCCCGGTCATAATTTGCACCCTACCATGCTCCCTGATGCCGTGCAGCAGCACCTTTTGACCATTTTTGTCAAATGAGGTTGTAAGCTCAGCAAAGTCAAACACAATTGGACTTATGGTTTTCATCCAGTCAACTCCGAAGACCATATCACATCCTCCAAGCCTCAATACTCGAAAATCATAAGTAAAGCTATGCTTTTGCATTAACCATGAGAACTGCTTGCACTAAGTCTGCGTTAAAATGGAATTCCCATCAGCAACCATGAATGGAATTCCCATCAGCAACCATGACAGTCAAGGGGTTGGTTTTGATCATCTCATGTCCACTTGCTCACGGAATCTTTGAATCAACAAAGCTATGTGTACTTCCTCTGTCCACCAAGATCAATATTGGTCTATATCCAACCTCTCCTTTAATTCTGATAGTGTTATGGAAACCACCACCAGGCAAGGCTTGCACTGAAATTCTAAGTTCATCCTCATCAAAGTCCCCAATTTCCTCTTGCTCCTGACCTTCCAACTGATCTAGTTCCTCACTTTCCTCAAGTAAATCTTCCAATTCCTCCTCATATTCCATCGCAGTGACAGCCATTAAGAGTTTAGGATCGCACTTATGGAAAAGAAGTACTTCTGATTGCACTTGTAGCATAAGCATTAAGCCTTTTTGTCCTCCACATTATGGCTTCTATTGCCTCTAGCTGTTAATGAAGGGGTGGCAGATGTTCCTTGTCCACCTCTGGAACGCAAACCATCAGTTGTAGACAAGATGGTATTCTCAAAGAGCTGGGCCTTGGAATAAGCTTGAGAAAGAGTTGTAGGCTCTAAGGTCTTAACAAGATTCTTGATCTTGAACTTCAAACCACTGATGAGACTTGAAACATAATAAGCCTCAGAGGTCTCAGGATACGCATCAAAATGCGTGCTCTCAAGTTCTCAAATCTGGTCATGTACTCTTTAACTGAAGTTGTCTATATTACTTTGCTGAAATCATCCACGATGTCTCCAATATCTTCTTCCCCATATCGTTCACATATCTCCTTCACAAATTCAGCCCAAGTAATGGCAGCTCTACCCCTCATCAGCCCAAAATACCAAGTCTCCTGATCGCCTTTCAAATAAACTGCAGCATGGTCCACTTTTTTAGCCTTAGATATATAATAGAAGTTGAAATACCTCTCACGTCTTCTAATTCAGGATTGTGGCTGCATTCCATTAAATGGTCCATGTCAATTCTTGGCTGCCTCAATCCATTTCCTCGAGCCACAATCACCTCTCCACTGCCTTCAGATGTATTTTGAGTAATTCGAGTGTGTATCTGACTAGCAGGACGCAGAATTCCACCAGGAGCACCCTGCCTATCCAGTTGCTGCTGTATTTAGTTAATTTATGTTCGCAGACTTCGAGTTTCTTCAAGTGCCACACCTTGCCTATCTAGTAACTGCTGCATTTCACTAACTTGTGTGGTGAGGTTTTGAGTTGCCGCCCTACTGTGCTGGAGAGACAAGACAATTGTATTCTCTTGGCGAGCCATGTTGGCTATTATAACATATTGCCCATTAGCAATAACATTTCCAACATTTCCAGCTTCATTCGTAGCAGCTCTTGCTACTACAGCAGCATATGAAGCTGCACCGGATCTTGTAGTAGGCATAGCTTGTCTTTACAATTTGCAATGCATACTGATTGATGAATCTGCAAAGGAAACAAGCAATGGATAGTACAATATACTTGTATTGAATGTATCGTATTGATATGTAATTGCACTCAGTTGTATTGGATCCTTAATCAAGGATCAGATTATCATATTTGTCAATGAATGAACTTATAGTTATGTAAATGCACTCAATTGTATTGGATCCAAATTTAGGATCAATTAAGCAAGGCTTTGGCTACTGAATTTTAATTCGCCAGCTGTTAAATCCTAAATTTGAGTCCAATTTTGATCTTGATCAACATCTAATGATCAATCCTCACACAGCACACAGCTGCAGGTTATTCAAGAACAACAACGCAGCAACTTGAACAATTTTAGCTCCGATTCTTCACAATTACTTGAATCAAGGATCAGATGCAATTACTTGGACTTGGTAGCTCACTTATGCGGAATTAGAGCTAAACTTAAGCTCTGATACCAATTGTTATGGTTCAAGTATGATCTTGAACCATGACCTAGGATTTAAGAAGAAATAGAGTAGAGTTGAGAAGAGAACTAGAGATTTAAGGATGAGGGATAGGGAGAATTAGGGTTGAGAGAAGAATAGAATCAATTCATCATTTATCGATATGATATTACAAGCAAGATCTCACTTATTTATTACAAGATAGATGCATTGAACTAGTTAACTGCCTGGGCAGTCAACACTTGAGCTGTCAAACATGGGCAGTCAACCAGGGCCTGTAAACTTTGAAAGATCAGCACCCAATTTTGGTAGCTTGTTTCGGGCTTACGGGTAGCTAGTTGAGTAAATATTGGGCTAGTGCTATAAGCATATAAAATACCAGGCTAAAATTTTAAATAGTAGCTTAGTTATGTCACATTCAAATCGAGTAGTTTCACTTTTTGAATTTGAGTCATCCCTGAGTTTCAGGTAAATTGGGTTGGTCACTTCAGATTTTGAGTTAAATTGATTTAGGTCATTTCAGTTGGGTGATGTCGAGTTTCAGGTCAAATTTAGGTTGTATATAATCTTTCGGTTTGTGTCATCTTATGCTTGGGTTAATCAAGTGTTATTTTGGGTTTCAAGCCAATGGAGTTAATTTGAAATTACTATTCCTCACCCTAACCCTATTTGCTCCTTTTGTCTGTTTTAGTGTGTATGTAGTCACCTTGAGTACAAAATTAAAGAAACATGGGAAAAAGGGACCCACAGCAAATTAGGAGCGGGTGTAATTTATCAATTGCACGTGTTTGACCTCAATCAACCACCTCTAGAGATGGTGCTCTTGGTGAATCTAACTTCTGTTTGCAATTACAATGATTCTACACTTGCTCCAATTAAGGAGACTTAAGTCATATAATTTTTGGTATTTTTTGGTTTAATGGTTTGATAGAAAATAAAGGATTCTACACTACGCCAAGTGGCAATTGGGGTGACAGGGTGAACCCCATAAATACCTTATCTCGTACATTTAAAAGTTAGAAAATGGGATGAAGACAAGCTCAAGAGTTCAGCAGTCCACTTACAAGCCCAAGTCTACAAGGTTTTTAGGCCTAGCACCCTTGACTTGTAATAATGCAAATGAGTTAAAGCTTGACAAGATTTAGGAGGAGCGAACTGCATTTGGGTCACTGGATTAGGATTAAGGCAATCAAGGTCAAGCCTTGTTCGTCAAAGCCCTAGAATAATGACTCAAACCTAAATTCCCTTGACCCACTAAGCAATGACAATAGTGTTAAGACCAATGTGGCTTGGCTGTTAAGACTTTAAACTAATGACTCAAATCTTAATTTGTCGATTGTGGGAACAGAATCAAAACAAAGAGCCTTGATGAAAGAAAAAAAAGTTACAATCTATGTTATGCTAAGATAAGTTAATTTACATTACTTCTAGATATAAAGCACAAATTTGAAGAAGTTTAGTGATGTTGGTGAAGGACACTTTACAATGACAATATGTCACTAGCTTATAAGCCTAAGATCTAACCGATGTTATGTGGTCGCCGTAAATACAAATGTAAACAAACCTGCAAAAGGGACTCACCATGACTAGGTAGTGAGCCTAAATTCGGATCGCACATCTTTGACCTTAACCACTCACCTTTTTCGAAGAAAAGGTTGTGATATTATGGTGTATCTAAATTCGATTATAACATAAGCTCTGCTTATACTTCAATTAAGAAGACTTTTTTAGATATTTTTGTGGATTTTTTTTATATTTATTGATGAAAAATTAAAGGGATATGGATCTAACTCAAGTTACAATTACATTAACAGACCAGGGCCCACAGACACCTTTTTTCGTATACTTAAATGTCAGGAACTTTGGTGGAGACAAACCCAAGAACTCAGCATTAAATGTCATTTTCAGTGATTAAATGTTAGATTAAAACAGAGTTCATACCTAAAGGCTGAAGCACTGTATTACTAAAAAAGCAAGTACAACAAGATCTATGATACGTTAGACTAAGTTTCACTACTCCTAATTAAAAAGCACAAGTGTGCTTTTGTATGAGTGTATGTACTTGTTTTGGACTACTACAAAGTCTCTCATTTATAGAGAACTAAATAACGGCTTCCCCTATTTCTGCTGCACTTTCTTCCCACGTTAAGTCACCACGCTCCTTTAGCACATGAATGATCAATGAACGTGCCCTTGATTTGGTACTAGAGCATATTTCTTGAAGCCTACCTCTGCATTTTCAGCTAAGGTCTCTTCTAGATGCTCCATATTCTCTTGGATTAAGCTTGGTGTGTGGGCATCTGAAATTTCACTCCAGGTAACTATCTCAAGCTTATAAACCACTTGTGTTGCAACCTTCTTAGCAGTCCCTAGAACTTGAGCTACCTTTAGCCTTCGACCATCTTGAGCCTGAGTAGGTGTGGGTGATACCCCTATTAGGGTGATAAACTTCTCAAGATACTAGGCTTGAGATGCCGTTATCTTAGTACCTAGAGGTCTGATTCTCCTCGAGGAGGACCTCACGTGATAAGCACATGGCACTTTTCCCAAAACAACATCGTCCTAGCTCCATAGAATTTAGGGTGTAAAAAAATTCCCCATTTTAGCCGTTGGTAACTTCAAATTTATAATGTGTAAAAAATCTGCTTGATTTGACCCTTAACGACTGTAGGGAGCTCGAGAGAACACTGTTTGATCTTTGCCCTTCTTTCCCGTGTGTCCATAAGTATTACTATTAGGGCTTTGTATTTTAACTTTCTCTTCTATGAGCTCTCCTTTTTTGTAACCAAGCGCTCCGAAAACACTTGCCCTCTGCCCTTTGTTCTTGAATCTATGATTCTTGTTGATTCAATCTATTTCATATTCCTTTGCTTTTTCTTCAAACCAAGCAATAATGGCTCAAATCTCTTACGCCGTCTTTGCCCACATTTCTCGTGCTGATAGCCCTATTGAGCAGTTGGTGCGTTTGGTTCAATTAGACACTTCAATGGTCTCTGATAGGCTTCAGAACCCTATTGATCTTAACAATATCAAGAAGCACAGAGAATGATACTTTTTCAACCTTTGCATCGTGTGCCCTAGGGCCCATCTTTGATCCTTCTCACGACGTCCCGAGTCTTAAGGGCTTAGTTCTAGATAGTCACAAATTTCCTCTGCTTCGTACAGCTTCCGCAGGTCAATCTTGGGGAGGAAGACACATTTGCAAAGAAGCTGCCCCCTTCAAAGGATGGACATTCCCGACAAAGAGATTTTCTAAATGGATAGATAGATTAATGCTTACTTGCGAAGAGAAATGGAAGACCCTTCACATCTACGAGGCCATTAGGCTTTCCAAGATTGTTTTCAGGTATGATTACCCATTGTAATGGCACGCTTCTGCTGTTGGAACATTTGTTATAACGCTTTTGTCCTCCCAAAGGGGTTTGTTGGTATCCCTCTAGAGGACATAGCGGCCTTAACAGGTCTTTTTCTAGGAGAAGAAGAGTTGCCTCTTGATTCTTTTGTTTCTACAGAAGCTAAGCCTTTGCCTCTTCTTTCTCTGTGACCAACTTGCCCTGTGGTTATGACTCCTTTATCAAGATGTTTGTCACAGGAATGCATGACTTTGAGCAAGGGTCTGGGGAAGAAGAAGTCTACTTTTACTTGTTTTGGTTGAACAAATTTTTCTTTAGTAACTCTTCTAACTCAGTCCATAAATTCTTTAAGCCCATGGCTATCAACCTAGCCTTTAGCACTGGTCCATAGGCTCTAGAACCATTATTTCTAGCGCAATTGTATGGATGCCTTAAGGACATCATAGTTAAGAACTATGTTGTCCATATAGAAGGATCTTTGTGGCTGGTGTAGCTTTGGGCCAAAGCCTAATTTTCTGAGCTCTGGCCCAACGGCCCCTGTATCCCACAGGTGAGGGGTTCTCTTACTATGGAGAGCAATTTCCTTGTTGTGAGGTACTTTTACCCCAAGGATGGTCCTTTGACCAATGCCTTGAGAGACTGATATCTCATCAAGGTAGGAAAGGGACCCGATGGACTCCTTTCAAAGAGAGGGATCTTAGTCCTCGTTGGTTTAGGAAGCTGGACCTTCACCATGATGTCTCTATACAAATCAAGTCTCAGACTTGGCAGGCATTCTTGTGCCCTTGGGATCTCATCTTTTATCACTAGACTCACCCTAGTGTAGAGATTTATAGGCCTGGGTTGCTTGCCAGGAAATTTGGAATGCTCCAAGACATCCCCTTGACAAGTCAAAGGACCAAAAACCTTTAGTTGGCTAAAAGGATTTCCATTCAGCTCTCTCAGTGTCAAGAGCTTCATGAGTCCAACGAAGAAATCAAATCCCTTTTTGGGTACACAATTGTTTGTCGGAACTCTCCATGTGCCACACTCAGTTTTATAGCTTGGTTCCAAGCCTATTGGTCCTCTTTGGAGGCCAAAGGCACCAAGCAAGGTAGACTCTACAAAAGGCATTATCAGGTAAACAACAATCACTTATCCAAAAAAAAAAAAAAAAAAAGGTAAACAGCAATCCCTGAAGTATACTTCAATTTTATTTCTTAGATGGCTTGAACAAAGACTAATCTTGTTCCTTTAATGGTTGTAGTCGTTGTTCCTTTAATGGTTGTAGTCGCTCAGGAAACTCCAAGGAATGCTAGGACTAGGAGTTTCACTAGGATGTTTCTAGAGGGGTTCCCTCCAATAACCTCTCCACCAGCCCTTAAAATTAGTGGCCCAAATAAAAGGAAGAAGAGAAAGGTCCCCTCTGCGCTCCCAAATAGAGCCATGTAAGCAGTAGAGGAAGAAGAAGAAGATGATGATGAAGAAGTATTCGTCTCACAGTTAGTGAGAAAGAGAAGAGCCAGACTCCCTGAGCCAGAGGTATTGCTTTTCTTAGCTGGTGTTTCTTTTGTTTAACTTTTGTCAACATTGTTTCTAACTTTGACTTTGTACAGCCATAGGAGGAAACAACTCTAGTTATCATGGAGATTCTAGACTCTCCACCTCTAGAACCTCCGCCAGAGCTTACTTAAGATACTGAATCATTGAGCTCAAGCACTGAAGAAGGAGAAGACCTGGCTACCTTAGTTATGGAGCCAATTATAAGTAAACCCCCTTAAGAAGCTTCAATCCCAACCCTTCTAAACCAGGGTCTTATGCAGGCTCCATACCTCTTTCCAGGAGCACCCTCCATATATTGGGACGAATTTCAAAAATTTTTCCTAATTTGATAAAGTTAACGCAATGGAAACTTAAGGTGGATTTAAAATTCGTAATTTTAAATTTACAAATTTAAATTCCTAATTTAAATCTATAGGCCTCTACTCTAATACCTTCATAACAATTACATGAACTATATCTAGTACAATAAGAAAACTGTAAATAAATAGAAAAGAAAAAACTTAAAAGAGAAGGAAAGAAAGACATATCCCGAATTGCTCCAATATAAAGAATACCAGAAAGATAAAAGTCTGAGAAAGCTAACAAAATCGAGACCTAGCGGCCTTCTGCGCAATGACCTCGAAACTGCCAGGAGAGTGGGCTTCGATAAATATTAAACTAACGAAAGAAAATTTTCAATGGAATTTTCCTCTCCAATGAGGTCCCCGAAAGCAAATCCTTTCTAAAACCCATTATTTTAATTAGATGCCAAACCTTTGAAATAGGTAGCTCTATTTATAAAATACACCGAAGCAAAAAAAATTAAAATTTTTCGATGTGGGACGCCCACAAAAACCAACAAAAATGCAATGTTTAAACCTAATTAGCAGTCAAAACGTCATGTTTCATATTCAATGTAAAAGGCGAGTTATTTTAATATTTTCCTCGTGCCATGTGGCGGCCTACGATTGGTCTGCTCGTGAGCACGCGAATTACAACTTTAGGACCAACCAGTGCACAACCCCTGTGCAAATTTTTTGGATTTTTTTTTTTTTTTTTTGCTTTGTTTTTCACATGGAAAATTTCATTCTATAAATTTTGGTTTTCAAAAATTATTTTATTTTATAATTTTTAACTTTTATTCATCTCATGAATAATATTTGGCAAATTAAATTTATTCATCTCATGAATTCTTTAATATTTTTCGATGGCAATAAATATACAGGCTTGCATAGGGACCTCAAGAACAATTTAAATCTGGCTCCAAATGGGTTAAATTAATTACCATCTAATTATAAAATTTAATTATCATTTAATGAGACTTAATTTTATTAAATAAATCCCACTACACTTTAGACTTAAATTATTTATTCAATATCTCCCAAACCGACTGTATTAATGACAGCAACCCCTCCACTCAATGTCCATCACAAAAAATAAATATAAATACTACCGTTATCCTTCTCACAGCTTCTTCATTGGTTTTCGACTCACTCTTCATTGAATAATTCATTTATACTTAAATATATTCATAGTACAAATTTCAAAGGGGAAACACTTGGAATACTTTGGCCAAAGCTTCCGAACTATTAAAATACTTGCAAATCCACTAAGGGAACATCTGCATCTCATAAGAGACTGTAGATTCTATATTGAATATTTGATCATTGTCACACTTTATGTCGCTATCCATTGTATGTAGGAATTCAGTCATTTGTCTAGACCTTACTCATAGTACACCAAAGTAACTGACATTCCATGCACAAGTCCAAAATACTCTCAGGATTTAGAGTCATTATTCGAACAATACAACATGAATCACTCATCTTCGATAGTAGTCTAAAAACAAGTAACCCACATGGTCCAACTCAGCGTGTCAATCTTATTAAAAATGCCAACCTAACACTTTTGGATCTCCATCTGCATGACCAAAACAAGTCATCTAAAGTGTAGAGTCATGATCTTAACAGACAAGTAGTCCAAAATTACCATCGACCACGAGTTATTCAAATAACATTTCATACTATTTGTTCCAAGTCTATTTGTGGCTTAATCTCACTATCGGCTTAGAACAAACATGTAAAGTGTAATTTGAGGACTCTGTCCATCTCATGGATGATACTTTAAAGAAAATCACATGTAGCATATATGCTCACTTATACAAATTTATCAAGGAAATGACTGGGACTTCAATTTTATTCTTTAATAAAATAACATTTGTAAGATAAATCTGGATTTTAGGACACTGATCCTAGCAATCTCTCACTTTTCCTAAATTCAATTTATTATAAACTTTGTACTTATCCCTTCTCTGTATGATCCAAAGGTGTACTAAGTTAAAGTCTTAGTGAAGTCAATTACTCTATCTGAATCTACATGCCCTCTTTGCAGCTTCTGAAGCTACAACATGTTCAGCCTCTATGATGAATTCAACAATACATGACTGCTTGACATTCCTCCCACTAATGGCTTCAACTCCAATGGTCAAGACATGCCCAGACATCGAATGTCTGGAATCTCTATTTGATTGGAAGTCTAAATCAGTATAGCCAATTGGAAAAAGCTCGAACTGACTTAACATCCAAATCTTTATAGCTGATAGCACCCCTACATCAATCCCGATGAGTAGTATATCATCAACATACAATACTAAGAAAGTCACTACTTTCTCTTGATGTCATTTGTACACGCATGGTTCATCAACCAATTGCTTAAAACCATAAGACTTAATCACCTCATTGAATCTAATATTTCATGAGCATGATGCGTGCTTCAGTCCATATATGGACTTCTTCAATTTGCATACCATATGATCCTGCTTTTGGCCAATGAAACTGTTTAGTTACACCATATAGATGTCTTCCTCAAGACGACCATTCAAAAGGGCCGTTTTGACTTCCATTTGCCAAATCTCATAATGAGAGGCAATGGATAGGAGTATCCGTATAGACTTTATAATGGTTACTGGTAAGAAGGTCTCGTCATAATCGATTCCTTCTTTTTGGGTAAAATCCTTAGAAACCAGTCTAGTCTTAAAAGTCTCTACCTTCCCATCCACTCCTCTTTTCCTCTTGTAGACCCATTCACAACCAATGGGCTTAATGCAGACAAGCACCTCTATAAGATACCAGACCTGATTGGAATATATAGATCCTATCTCAAATTTCATTGCTAAAACCCACTGGTGAGCATCTTTGTCTTTAATTGCCTTATAGCTGAGAGGATCAGATTCAATATCATGGTCAACCATTAAGGCTCCCGCCATGAACCTTTCAAGTGCCCTGACAATCCTCACACTACATCTAGGCTCTCGTGTACTTAGAACATTCTCAACCCTATCAGCAAGTGTATCTAATGCATCCAATGTATCCCGAGTTGTATCTAGCTGTTCAGAATTAACATCATTTTTCTTTTAACTCCTCTAACACTACTCTGCTTTTGCTTTTGTAGTCCCCTATAAAAATCCTCCTCTAAACATTTCGCATTTACATTTATTAAAACCTTTTGATCAGAGGGACTACAAAAAAGACCACCCTTGTTCCTTTGGAATTACATTAAAAAGAGATTGGTAAAGTAGCATGACTCATCATGAACCGTACCACCTCTAAGAATGTCCTATTTCTTTTTTGGAACACCATTCTGCTGCGGTGCACCAGAAGCAGAAAATTGAGATCTAATCCCATTTGTAGTTAGAAAATCCAGAAAATCACCCGAAAGATATTCTCCACCTCGATGTGATCAAAGTGACTTAACTTGTTTACCTAATTACTTTTTAACTTTAGCTTTGTACTCTTTGAACTTTTCAAAAAAGTCTGACTTATGTCTCATTAGGTAAACATATCTATTCATTAAGTAATCATCAGAAAACTTGATAACTACTCATACCCACCTCTTGCATGAACATTCATTGGTCCATATACATCTATGTGAACCAGCTCAAGCAAGTCACCAACTTTTTGCCTTTACTATTAAAGACAAACTTGGTCATCTTTTTTTCTATACATGATTCGCAGACTTGTAATAACTTCAAGTCCAAAGCCTCTATTAGTCAAACTTTTATCGGTCTTTGGATCATGTTCAAATTAATGTGACTTAAATGTTGGTGCCTTGTGTAGGCGTTTCCCTTTCAGAGTGTTTTAGATTCATTTAAATAAATATCAGAATTTTGATCAGTATCTAACATGAAGAAACCATTTATATATGTACTTTTAAAAATAAACAATTTATTTCTTATAGTAAAAGATTCACAACAACCAAAGAGGGCACCAACACGCCGTCACCGGATCCCATTAGTACTTGGAAGTTAAGCATGCTTGGGCGAGAGTAGTACCAAGATGGGTGACCTCCTGGGAAGTCCTCATCCTCAGGTTGGGACCACTGGGAAATAGCCTCTCTTCAGGTTAACACCCTGAAGGGGGAAGGCTGCGTCATCCCCCCCCCCCCCCCCCCCCCCCCCCCCCTCCCCAAAAAAAAAGACCCTGCATGGCGGGAGCCCTTGAGGCACTGGGTATGTTCAAACCAGACCCTGCTTCATGCGGGAGCCCCTGCGGCACTGGGACTGTTGTTGTTGTAATAAAAGGTTCACAACCAAAATCAATTGAATAACAATTATCCATAAAATGAGACACAAAAATCAAATTCTTGCGTAATGTAGGTACAAATAAATAATCCTTTAACATCAAAACTCTACCACTAAATACTAAGCTAACATCTCCTACTCCTGAGACCACTACTCTTGTACTGTCTCCAACCGTCAGGTATAGCTCCCATCATGCAGCTTCCTGATTAGCCTGAGCCCCTGTAACATATTACAAATATGGTCGATTGAACCTGAGTCCACACACCAGGAACTTGGTGGACTCTCAACTAGGGGTGTAAATAAGCCGAGCGAGCTGGCTCAATACAAAGCTCGTATAGCTCAACTCGTCACGAGCTCAAGCTGAGCTGAGCTGGCTCGTTAAAGATAAACAAGCCGAGCCCAAGCCTGATAAAGCTCGAGCTCGTGAGCCTAAATGAGCCTA
This sequence comes from Simmondsia chinensis, assembly GCA_018398585.1. Lineage (NCBI taxonomy): Eukaryota > Viridiplantae > Streptophyta > Magnoliopsida > Caryophyllales > Simmondsiaceae > Simmondsia > Simmondsia chinensis. The sequence goes on along the minus strand of JAGTTD010000003.1, from coordinate 11,383,825 downwards.
AATATAAAATAATAATATAATTTTAATTTTAATTATAATAATTTAAAAAAAATTGTTGGTGGTGAATGACCCTCCACCTCCTCTCTCTCGCTCACCACCACCCAAACCCTACCTCCTTTCCTCTCTCTCGCTTTCGAATTCACTGGTGGTGACAATGACGATGCTCTCCCCTCCTCCCCTACTTCGACGATGACGACTCAACTCTCCGACTCAGACGACAACCACCGACTCTCCGCCTCTCTCTCTACTCTTTTTCTCTTTTCTCTCTTTACCGGTATCAAATCTCTCTCTTTGATGAAATTTACTTTAATTTATTCTTATTTTTTTTGTTTATTTTCATGTTTATTCCTCCAATTTTGCGTGTCCAGATTCAACCAGGCTAGTTTTATTCTCTTTTGTTGTATCGTTTTTGAAATGTGACAGTGATTGGGTGTCATTTTTAGGGTTTTAAAGTGTTCTTTGAGTGTCAAGGAGATAGATCTCACATTTTGTTGAATTTTTGTGGTTTTGAATGAGTTTTGAGTGGTGGAGGAGAATCGATCTTCTGGGTTTGTCGTAAATGTTGGAAAAATGGGTTGAAATGGTGAGAATCTGGGTTGCATTGATGATTTGAGAGTGAAATTTGGAAAATGGGTTGAAATGGTGAGAATATGAGTTTTGTGGTTTTTTTATAGAACATAAAGCAATTTATATACTCTTATCTTACGTTTTTTTTTTTTTTTTTTTTTTACTTAGAGCAAATAATTATGTTGTTTCTTACATAACAGAAATGTCAACCCAAGAATCATCCCCAAATCAAAGTACAACAGAGTCAATGGAAACGTTAGATATAATGACTGAAAATGACAATGTTCAACCATCACCATGTGTCGCTCAAGAAGATGACCCTCCTCAAACTGATGTTATGGAGGAACACATACAAGTTGAAGATGCAGAGACATTTGAAGTAAAAAAGAGGAGTAGGACATCAGTGATGTGGGAAGAGATGATCATCGAAAAGGTAGGTGAAGAGATTAAAGGAGCTCGTTGTAAGTATTGCAAAAAAAAAAATTTCCACACTTAAAGGGGGGGGGACCTATTAGTAATATGAAGAGGCATTTGGGTGTTTGTGTGGCAAGAAAGTTAGAACTCAAATAACAAAACAAGCTTAACTTCTTGCCAATTGATGCAGAGTATAGAGTAGTTATAAACCAGTTTGTTTCTTCTATACATGACGGCAAGTTTGATATGGGAAAGATGAGAGAAGCTGCAGCACATGAACATCCTTTTTCAATTTTAGAAGTGGAAGGCTTTAAAATAATGATGAAGCGTGGAATGCCTGAATGGAAAAAAAATATCACGTCAAACAGGAAAAACTGATTGTTTCAAGGTCTATGAAATTAAAAAGAAGAAACTAAAGGGGATGCTGAAAAATGTTGACAGAATTTGTTTGAGCACAGATTTGATGAAATCCAAGCCTCAAAAAATTGAGTATATGGTGATAGTGGTACATTGGGTTGATTCTAACTGAAAGTTACATAAGCGCGTTCTTAGCTTTGTTCATTTACCACCTCCGCGATGAGACACGCAAATAGCTGATGCTATCTTTAAGTGTTTACAAGAATGAGGAATTGAGAATAAGGTAAGTCTAACAAGTTTATTTATCTTTTGTACTATTATCAATATTTTATATAAATCTAAAATAATTGTGGCCTATTTAATGTAGGTATTTACCATCTCAGTTGATAATGCGAGTGCTAATTATTCTTGTATAAAGATTATTAAGGACACATTCTCCAGAACTAATAGGTTGGTATGTGAAGGAAAATTATTTCATGTTAGTTGTTGTGCCCATATTTTAAATATTATGGTGTAATATGGTCTTAATTAAATAAAATATGTTATTGAAGAAGTTCACGAGAATGTTGAGTACATCAATGGAAGTGATGTAAGATTGAATTTATTTGCTGAAATCGTGTCACAGCTGCAAATTCCTCATAGAAAGTTGGTTCTTAAATGTAAGAAACAATAGAATTCAACGTATGATATGTTGGCAACTGCTATCAAGTTTAAGGAAGTATTTGCACGAAACATAGATCGAGATCCTTCTTATATTTATTGTCCTAGTGATGAAGGTTGGGAGAATGTGGAGAAATTGTGTCCAATTTTGCATATCTTCAAAGCTGTTAATGATATCATTTCAGGATCAGAATATCCAACATCTAATTTATTTCGTTTTGAAGTGTATGAAACTGAAATTTTGTTGGATAAGCATTCATATTCTCATGATGAATTCATTCGATCATTAGTCACCAAAATGAAACAAAGGTTTGACAAATATTGGGGAGAGTGCAATATGTTGATAGGTATTGCTTCAATGTTAGATCCTAGAATGAAGATGAGGTCAATTGAGTATACTTGTCCAAATCTGTTTCCTCAAAATGAAGCTCGAGGTAGCATTCGAAAGGTTAAAGATGCATTGTATGAACTTTATGAGGATTATGTATCTCAAATACATATTTCTTCTGGGGATCCTATTGGTGAACATCAAGCAAGTGCCATTAGTGGTGATATTACAATTCATGATGCTAAAGGAAGAGGAAGTGGTTTACAAAAACTTTTGCAACGTGTAGCAACTGTGGAGACAGTTCAACCTCAAAATTTTGATTTGGATATTTATCTTGAAGAGGGTTGTTATGCTCCTTCCCCTAGAGAAGCGTCATTTTGTGCTCTAAATTGGTGGACATTGCACAAGGACAAGTATCGTATTCTTTCTAGGATGGCTGCCGATGTCCTAGCTATACCTATCACCACATTGGCTACTAAGGCAACATTTAGTGCTGGAAGTAGGGTAACTGATCAATACCGTTCCTCGTTAACTCTAGGAATTGTGCAAGCATAGCTTTGTGGAGGAGATTAGCTTCGTCATCTGTATAGCGTGAAGAAAAAGAAGGTATTTGTTTATTAATGTTTTATGATGTTAATTATACAAAAAATAAAAATTTAACAGTTTTTGAATGTCTTTGTAGGTCATTAATGCGGAGGATCAACCCAAGGAAATCGATTTGCCAATTCCTTAAGTCGTTTTTTTACTCTAGTATGATTCATATTGACCTTGCATTTTTTTTTCTTTTTTTTATTTAAATAATTAATATATGTATACTGATAATATATATATATATTCTTTGTTGAAATTGCATAGGTATCAAATTTGTGAGATGAGAAAGGAAATATAAAGAAGAATCTTAGATTTTGCAGCATCTGAGGTTTGATATGGAGTTTGTAAATTGTAATGAAGTTGTAATGTGTTTTGGCTCGACTATGATGAGTTGTTTATTTGGGACACATTGAATATTTAGTTTGATATTGTTGATGATTTTATGATGGCTTTAGTTTGATATTAGTTTTGATCAAAAAAAAAAGTTCAATATTTGTTGGATGATTTTATAATGGCTTTTATGTTTGACACATGAACATTTATAATAGATATAAATTAGTTTGAGCTTGAACCATTGGCGAGCCAAGCTTGAGCCTATGACGAGCCAAGCCCGAGCCCACAACGAGCCGAGCTCGAGCCCGAAATTTCCAAGCTCGCCGAGCTAAATGTTAATGAGCTGAGCCTAATGAGCTTGGGCTCGGCTCGGCTCATTTACACCCCTCCTCTCAACTATGCATGACTCAACTAGGTGAGACATCATCATACCTTCACCAGTTGACTTAAAAATCTTTGCAGGAAGAGTAGCTATGTACTTTGCACAGTTCCTCTTCCAGTGGCCCATCTTTTCACAAAAGAAACACTTTCCTTTTGCTAGCTTGTTGTTGAGTTTAGTCCCTACACTAGCAACTTGCCTTTGCCTTTCTTTCCAGTCGGTCCCATGTTCTGCTTGCTCCCACTAGCCCTTGATACCTGAGTCAAGTGGACACTCCCCTTGGCTCACATCACACCCTCTGCAACCTGCAACTCCTTCATCAGCTCAGGCAATGAATGATCTTTATTATTCATTGTGAAGTTGAGCCTAAACTAAGTAAAAGAGCTGGATAGAAAGTTAAGGATGATTTTCTGCTGAGACTGACTATCAATCTTAGTACCCAGAATCTCCAACTCAGATAAGCATGCCATCATTTTCATGACGTGCTCCTGAACTGGCTACCCTTCTGACATCCTCATGTTCAAGAGCTTCCTCATCAGCTCTTGCCTAGCTATCCTATCTTGACCACCAAACATTTCCTTTAAATGTTTTATCATCTCAACTGCTGTTTCCAGTCAAAGCATCTGATGCTTGAGAACATTGGTCATAGAGGCAGAATATAACATCTGGCCAACCCATTAGCCTTATTCCAGCATTCATAATGCTCTTCAATAGCAGTTAGAGAATTATTAGCTGGCACCGTACGTCGAGCATCAGTGCAAACAAACTTGTGACCCTCATGTATTAATATTATGTTCAAGTTCATTTTCCAGGTGAAGAAATTCAGTCCAGTTAAAGCATTATCTTTCATATTTGAATGAAATGTACCAGTCACGACCATTTCAAAAATGTTGTAAATGCAAACAATTATGTAACTATCTTATAAGAGTCATGTATAATGCAGTGATATTTATTCTTTTATTTTAGCATATATAGTAAGTCAGGAAACCACTAAGCTATACTATCATGCATACAATGATGGCCCAAACACACCACTACTTACTCACAAGCAGTAGGGTCATACAAAATTAGTTTAGGTGAGGACTATTCTCAATTAACATGTTTTTTTTTGTAACTCTTACTTAATATGATTAACTCACCACTTTACCTTAGTCTCTAACATGACACAGTAGAGCTCCTCGAGGAGGTTAAAGCATCACGCTAGTCAAGTATAAACCATTATCGAAACCTCCATACAAATACACGTAATACTCCACGGCAGCATGGTCACATCGCTTCTTTACACTTGGGTTTATCCTGATATAAGTCTAACCCTGTAACTTGCAAACCAATATTCTCTGCAGGGAGGTCTATCGATCTACTATACTACTAGACCAATAATGGAGACCATGAGGTTTCAATAATTAAACCTCGCTCCCACTTGATTTTTATAAATTAGTGTTTTTAATTAACTTGCATTTACAACTTCGATTATCTTATAATCTCCTTTAGAATCTCATTCTGAAATTAAATTAACTAAAAAAATTAATTAATTAAATTTTTTATTTAAACTAATACCATTTTATTACTTAGATTATCTCATAATCTACTTTAGAATCCCAATCTAAAATTAACGAGCAAAATTAATTAATTATTTTTATTTAAAATAGTACCAATTGACATCTTTGATTATCCCATAATATACTTTAAAATCTCATTCTAAAACAAAATTAACTAATAAAAAATTAATTTTAATTATTATATAACCAATACTGACGTCTACACATCCCTAAATTTTTTTTAATATTTAAAAATGCTGACGTCAGTGGCTGACGTCAGAGGATGCCGTCAGTGTCAGAATATTGTTTAAATAAAATAATTAATTTAAAAAAATAATTGAATCTACTCTCATTAGATCAATATTATCCGATTTCGTAAATCATGATCGAATATGTATAATCTCATTTTATGAACAATATAATCGCAAATTAATAAATTGACGGATCTGAATTAACTATTAATTTATTAACGATTCAAACAATTTAAAATGTTACCTTAAATAATCTAATTAACTATTAATTTATTAACAATTTAAACAATTTAAATCGTTAGTTAAATAATCTTTCCTTCTTAATAAAATATCTATTTTATTAAATCGTAAGTCTATTTATTTTGATCTTATTATACCTATTCATGTATATTATGAATATAATTAGAGGCTGGCTCTGACATCAATAATTGGGTCGAATTTCAAAAAAAATTTCCTAATTTGATAAAGTTAACACAGCGGAAGGGTTTAAAATTCTTAATTTAAACTTAAGGTTGATTTAAAATTCATAATTTTAAATAAATAGATATAGGCCTCTACTTTAATATATTCATAACAATTACATGAACTATAACTAACATAATAAGGAAAATATAAATAAATAGAAGTGCAAAAACTTAAAAGACAAGGAAAGAAAGACATTCCTAGAATTGCTCCAATACGAAGAATACTAGAAAGATAAAACTCTAAGAAAGTTGAGAAAACTGAGACCTAACACCTTTCTGCATAATGACCTTGAAACTGCCCAGAGAGTAGGTTTCGAAAAATATTAAACTAAATAAGGTCCCCAAAAGTGAATACTTTCTAAAACCCTTTATTTTAATTGAATGCCAAACCTCTTAAATAGGCATCTCTATTTATGCTAGTAGACCGGAGCAAAAAAATCCCAATTTTTTAATGTGGGACGCATAGAAAAACAAACAAAAATGCAGAGTTTAAACCTAATTAGTAGTCAAAATGTCATGTTTCATCGTCAGTGCAAAAGCTGCGTTATTTTAATATTTTCCACGTGCCACGTGGTGGCCTAAGATTGCTATGCTTGCGAGCGCGTGGATTACAACCTTAGGACCCCCCGTGTTGTGCGCTAGTTGGTCCTGGGAAGTTTTTCCAGCATTTTCCTTTGCTTTGTTTCCCACGTGTAAAAATTCATCCTATGAATTTTAACTTTCAAAAATTATTTTATTTTATAATTTTTAACTTTTATTCATCTCATGAATAATGTTTAGCAAATTAAATTTACTCATCTCATAAATTCTTTAATATTTTGCCGATGACAATAAATACGACCTCAAGAACAATTTAAATCTAGCTGCAAATGGGTTAAATTAATTACCATCTCATGATAAAGTTAATTACCATCTAATGGGACTTAATTCCACTAAATAAATACCGCTACACTCTAGACTTAAATTATTTATTCGATATTTTTGAAATTGACTGTATTGATGACAACAACCCATCCACTCGATGTCCATGACAAAGAATAAATATAACTATTACCATTATCCTTCTCACAGCTTCTCCATTAGTTTCCGACTCACTCTTCACTGAATAATTCATTTATACTTTGAACATATTCAAAGTATAAATTCCAAATGTCAAACACTTGGAATACTTTGGCCAAAGCTTCCAAACTAACCAAATGCTTGTGAATCACATAAGGGGATATATGTATCTCATAAGAGGCTGTAGATTCCTTATTGAATATCTGATCCTTGTCACTCTTCACACTACCCGGTGTACATGTGAATTCAATCATTTATCTAGACCTTACTTATAGTACACAAAGGTAACTAAGGTTTAATGCGTAAGTGTAGAATATTCTCAGGATTTAGAGCCATCGTTCAAACAGGATAACATGAATCATTTATCTCTAATAGTAGTCTAGAAATAAGTAACCCACATGGTCCAACTCATCGTTTCAATCTTATTAAACACCAACCTATCACTTTTGGATCTCCATCCACATGACCATGACAAGTAATCTAAAGTGTTGAGTCATGATCTTTACAGAAAAGTAGTCCAAACTTATCATCCACCACGAGTTATTCAAATAGCATTCCATACTATTTGTTCCAAGTCTATCTGTAGCTTTATCTCATTATCGACTTAGAACAAACATATAAAATGTAATCCGAGGACTCTTTTTATCTCATGGACGATACTTAAAAGAAAATCACATGCAGTATATATACTCACTCACACAAATTTATCAAGGAAACGACTGGGACTTCAATTATATTATTTGATAAAATAACATTTGTAGGATAAATTTGGATTTCAGGACTCTAATCCTCACAATAACCATTGAAGAGATCTTTGAAGGTACGATCATATTCTCTATCTTCTAAATCCTTGATGTCCAAATCATTAATTGGCTTTAACATAGAAGTATTGCTTATTAGAAACCCCTATCGAGGAAGGCATTCTAGTGGCTAAAGTGCCAGTAGAGGTTCCTCCTGTTGGGAAAAAATAACTTTTATTGGAAAAACAAACTCTGATACTGATTATTAGATTCACAATTTTTTAACTGTGGTCACAACGAGGGGTACCTATTAGAGCACTTAAAGTAGGAGACTCTTCTCTCTACCTAAGCCCCTGGTCGGAGAGTCACGCTTCGTTACATCTCACGTGCGAGAGTTCCCGGGAATAGGTTTATTTCTATAAACCCTTTGCCCTAATACCGATTATTGGGACGAATTTCAAAAGTTCTCCCTAACAAAGTTTACGCATCGGAAGGGTTTAGAATTCATAATTATAAACCTAGGGTTGATTTAAAATTCCTAATTTTGAATCTACAGATTTTAAATTTATAATTTAAATTTATAGATCTAAATTCTTAATTTAGATCTATAGGCCTTTTACTCTAATACATTCATAACAATACATAAGCTAAAATAGGCATAATAAAGAAATACTATAAATAAATAGAAAAGCGAAAACTAAAAGCGAAGGAAAAAAGAACATACCTAGATTCGCTCCAAAATAAGAAAACCAGAAAGAAATAATAATCTTCAAAATCGAGACCCCGCATTCTTCTATAAGATGACCTCAAATTGCCTGGAGGGTGGGCTCCGAAAAATATTAAACTAGGAAAGAAAAATTTTAATGAAAATTTTTCTCTCCAATTTGGTCTCCGAAACAATTCCAGAAATCTAAAATAATTTATTTCAATTGAATTACCAAACCTTTAGAATAGGTACCTCTATTTATAGGAGTGCACCGGAGCAAAAAAGAGCTAGGAAATCGATGTGCGATTCGCACAGTTCAAATCAAAACGCATCGTATAACATAAAAAAGCAACAAAATGTCATGTTTTACTTAAGCCTCAAATCTTGTTATTTTAAAATAAAATTAAAAAAAATGGCAACACATGTTGCTAGGGTATTGTTCTGCGCCTAATGACGCGGATCCATCCCCTCTTTTACCAGAGCGTGCCACGTGGAACGCTCTGGTTGGTCCGTGCCTCAAGGCACGGATCAACACGGTGTCGCACGCTAATTGGTCCCTGCTACAACACACGGATCTGAACTTTTTTTTTTTTGGTTGCTTTGTTTCCCATATGTAAAAATTCATCTTAAGAATTTTAATTTTTCAAAAATTATTTTATTTATAATTCTTAATTTTTATTCATCTTATGAATAATATTTGGCAAAAATTAAATTTACTCATCTCATGAATTCTTTAATATTTTTTCGATTGCAATAAATACAGAGGCTTGCGCAGGGACCTCAGGAACAATTTAAATCTAACTCCAAATAGGCTAAATTAATTATCTCATGAAATAATTTAATTACCATTTAGTGAGACTTAATTCCATTAAATAAATCTCACTACACTCCAAACTTAAACCATTTATTCGATATCTCCCTAATAGACTGTATTGCTGACAACAACCTCTCTACTAAATGTCCATGACAAATGACAAATATAACTGGTACTATTATCCTTCTCACAGCTTCTCCATTAGTTACCAACTTGCCCTTCACTAAATAATTCATTTATACTTGAACATATTTATAATATAAATTCCAAATGTCAAACACTTGGAACACTTTGGCCAAAGATTCTGAGCTATTCTAATATTTGCGAATCCACTAAGGGGACATCTGTATCTCATAATAGATTGTAGATTCCCTATTGAATACCTGATCCTTATAACACTTCACGCCGCTACTTTGTGAACATGGGAATTCAGTCATGCATTTAGACCTTACTTATAGCACACCAAAGTAACTAATGCTCCATGCACAAATCCAGAATACTCTCAGGATTTAGAGTCGTCGTTCAAACAGTACAACATGAATCACTCATCTCCGATAATAGTATAGAAACAAGTAATCCACATGGTCCTACTCAGTGTCAATCTTATTAAACACACCAACATAACACTTTTGGATCACCATCTACATAACCAAGACAAGTCATCTAAAGTGTCACGTTATAGTCTTAGCATACAAGTGGTCCAAACTTGTCTTTGACTGCGAGTCTTTCAAATAACAATCCATACCATTTGTTCCAAGTCTATATGTGGGTTAATCTCATAAACCACTTAAAATAAATATGTAAATTGTAGTATGAGAACTACATCTATCTCATGGATGTTTCCAAAAAGAAAATCACATGCAGTATAAATACTCGCTTACACAAATTTAATAAGGAAACGACTGGAACTTCAATTTTATTCTTTAATAAAATAATATTAACATAATAAATCTGGATTTTAGGACACTATTCCTAACACCTCCTACCTGCTTAACTAAAGTTACAGAGGTAAAAATAGTCCCTTCACACTTTGGTTTATTTCTAAAGTTAGGACTTAATCTAACTCCTTTTAACGTTACCTTTTTAGGTCACACCATCAAGAGAAGCTAGGGGCAAGTGGAAGATTAGCCTTCTAACAATTGGACCAAGTTTTAGGAATCTCACAATAACTAATACCCTCTATGATATCAGTTGTTTAGACTACCCACGAAACACCAAACCATAAATCGAAATAGTAAACATAATAAAGGGAATGAGGGAAAATAATAAGGCACTGGAATTTACGTGGGTCAGTCAAAGCCTACGTCCATGGAGGGAGAGCAACATAATTTTAACTATTTGAATAGAGGTATTACGACAGAGTATTATGCTCACTTTCTACCTCACACTATTTGGACTACATTTCAACCCCTTGCTTTCAGCCTCTACCTAAACTGAGGCACAAGAGGTCCTATTTATAGGTTTCTGTCTCATAACCTTCAGGAAGTCCAAGAGTCACAATCATTATACAACCCTTAAATTTAATCCAGCCATTAGAGTAGGTATACCATTAGTCTCTAAACCTAACAATCTCCCACTTGGAGACTAATGAGGATCACAAACAATCTCCAACTCTGATTTTAATTCTCTAACCCGGTCCAAAATTTCTGCTTTAATAGCCAATCAATATAAACCCATTGACTACCAGGACCCCAAGGAAAATAAAACCGAACTCTAGACAGATAATCCAACCAGAGAAACCTTAGGCTTAATTTTGGTCTTCAATTTTGTTTTGGTCTAACTTTAACTTTGACCCAAGACCTAAAATAAACCTAGACTTGCAAAAATTAATTACAGCCCCATTTTCACTATAGCGCCATTTCACATCTCTTGCCTATGTCCAGTCTTTTCATCTTCTGAAACCCAAAATAGTCATTTCTTACTCTATCTTCATCTTCTTCTCTGGGCACTTTGTCATTTTCTCTTCTCTGGCAGCACCGACACCAACCACTGTTAACCATTGTTCTTCTCTCACTGTCGACACTACTCTCGCTATCGACCACCACAAAGCACCACTAGCGAAGTTTAACTCCTTCACTGCTCTCGCTTGACCTTCGACCTTGCAGCCACCGACTCACCACTGGATTGATTGACCACCGCGAGACGTGCAGCGCAGGCACCCTTGAAGCCCCACGTTGACAACCACCATCATTCTCTTCAACTTCCAGACCATTGACGTTGAGATCAGATTTCTGACGACACCACGAATCTCTAGACCTAACAAACAACAGATTTGAGTGGTTCTCAACCGTCAACCACCATATCTGAACATCGCCACTGTTCGGGAGCACCACTACCAAACCTCCATCGGATTTCATAACGATTTACAGATTAAACCATGACCCACCGACACCACAAATGAAGATATACTTCTAGAACCACCAAATCTCCCTGAGCCACCACCGTCATGTACAATGCCGCCTCGACCTGCCGCTACCCTTTAGTTTTTGGCCTTGATTTACATGGTCATTGTAAATCAGGCCACATTCAACCACCCAAGTACACTGATCTAGTCTTTCTCTCCATCGGATTTCATAACGATTTATAGATTAAACCATGACCCACCGACACCACAAATGAAGATATACTTCTAGAACCACCAAATCTCCCTGAGCCACCACCGTCATGTACAATGCCGCCTCGACCTGCCGCTACCCTTTAGTTTTTGGCCTTGATTTACATGGTCATTGTAAATCAGGCCACATTCTACCACCCAAGTACACTGATCTAGTCTTTCTCTCCCTTTGTTCACCAACACCCACCCTCACGCACCTCCCATACGCACTCACGTGTTGCCACGTGCCGCCAAGCACCACTCGCGCACCACCAGGATGCACACGGGCCACCCCTGCGCTGTTGTACACTATTCACGTGCCACTGTGCACATTTTATTTTTTTATTTTATATTTTCTTCTCCGAAACAGTACCATCTGACCACCGGTCCTTTCCTCCCACTCAAACAGTGACTTCTCCGAGTTAGGTTCCACTTGGCACTTTGATACCAGTTGTTAGGAATATCACAATAACTAATATCCTCTACGATATCAGTCATTAGGACCACCCATGAAACTCCAAACCATAAATTGAAATAGCAAACACAATGAAGGGAATGGAGGAAAATATTAGGACACCTGAATTTATATGGTACAGTTGAAGCCTACGTTTACAGAGGGGAAGCATCACAATTTTCACTATTTGAATAGAGGTAGTATAAGTATTACACTCACTCTCCACCTCACACTGTTTGGACTACATTTCAACCCCTTGCTTTTGACCCCTACCTAAACTATGGCACAGGAGGTCCTATTTTAGATCTCTAACTCATAACCTCAAGGGAGCCCAAGAGTCATAGTCATTATGTAACTGTTAATTTAATCCAGTCATTATGGTAGGTATACCATTCATCTCCAAACATAACACCAAGTATCTCCAAGACTTCATAAAATGAGAGAGATTGCAAACCTCCATGTTCTTGCTCTGACTGAGGGAGCCTCTTTCCAAGAAGCCATTTCTCTACTGAAGGCCTTAAAGGAGGATCTTATGGTGGCTCTAGCCATTGCCGGAGAACTCGAGGATCTGGAGGGGTGTTTGTGAACGTGAATCAAGAGCTCCCATCACTTCTTCAAAAGAAACAGCTCTGTCAAGATGCCATTAGGGAACTGGGGCATTCAATTGGCCTAGGTGACCTACATCTTCTATTTGAAGAACTCCAAGCAGCCAAGAAAGTTCAGAGTCAACAAGCCCAAGACATCAAAGGTCTCAAGGATGAAATTTATCACTTGGAGAAGAGACTGGTTTATTTCAGAGGACAACTGTTTTCTCTCAAACAGTAGTATACCTCTCAAAGCTCGGTAGTTAGAGAGCTCGAGCAAGCTACCACAGAGGCTCAAAGGAGCAACCAAGCCCTTTAAGAAGAGGCACTCTCCTTGGACCAAGAGCTGCATGAAGCAACCAACCAACTATTAACTATTGAGGAATCCTAAGTTAGAATTAGGACTCGACTCTTTTGATTTTCCTTTTTGTAAAGAAGCTTTTGGCCATACAAGTCACTTGCTTGTATTGTTTTATGTAAGCTATGTACTCATCAATAATATTAATGAAATACATATTTTTTGTCAAATACGTCTCTCAGTTTGGTAGTTCGTCTTTCTCTATTTTTCTAACTTAAGGATCATAGAGTTAATTCTCAAGACATTGATATTAAAACTAAGCCCATAATTTAGGGAATCTAAATTTAGGGAATTCCTTATTGGAATCCTATATTGATGGCATGATTTCTTTAGGAACCTTCCATTGATGACCCTTAGGTGAGTCCTTCTATTTTGGTCTTGGAGTAAGCAAGCATTTCCTTTATACACCTCTATGACTCTGAATGGGCCCTCACGTTCTTTCTAGCCAATGGGTAGAATCACTTTCCAAACTAATTCCTCTAAGTCAAAGGACCTAAGTTTGACCTTTTTTTTTGTAGGCATTGGCCACCCTCTTGTTTTTTTTGTTTTTGTAGCTAGTGAAGGGTGTCAGGCCTAACTTGGTCTTAATTAGTTAGCTCATCCATAACAGCTTGCTCATAATCAAGTTTAGAAAACCTCCCTTGATGAGCCAACCTAACAAACTAAATTTTGACTTCTATTGGGAGTACAGCATCATGGCCATACGTTAAATGGAAGGGGGTTGGTCGAAGTTGCATCACGTTTGGAAGCTTTGTAAGCCCAAAGGGCATCAAGTAGTAGTTCTTTCCTCCTCCTCGGATTATCTTCAATCATTTTCTCAATACTGGCATTTAGAATCTTGTTGGTGGACTTTGCCTGGCCATTAGCTTGATCATAGTAAGGGGTTGGGTTCAAGATTTCTATGTTGAAACTTTTGGTGAACTCAACCTGAGCCCCATTGAACACCTTGGCTTGGTCCACAATAATGGTTTTTGGGATTTCAAACCTACACAGGTTATTCCAAACCAACATAAGATGTATTTTTTGATAAAATCAATCACAGCTTGCCAATTGATATTCTTATATGGTTTAGCCTTCACCCATTTTGTGAAGTAGTCTATGGCCACAAGAATGTAAGAGTGTTGCTTGCTAGAAGGAGGGTTAATCTCTTGTATTGATATCCATCACCCATCCTCTAAAGGGCTATGGTTTGACAATAGCACGCATCTCAGTTGCAGAGACGCTTGGTACATGACCATATCTTTTACATTGCTCTGCACCCCTTGGCATATTTAAAGCAGTCATGCATCATTGATGGTCAGTAATAGCCATAGCACCTGATGAGCTAATGCATCTTATTGCCAGCTAAATGGGATCCACAGATACCCTCATAGGCTCCTACTCTCACTAGCATGTCTAAGTCAAGGCACTTGAAAAGTACTCCACTAGCGTCCCTTTTGTATAATTCTCCAAGTTCATCATCTAGATGGAATCTATGTGCTCTTATTTTCATTTTTCTATCTTTAACATAGTCTCGAGGGTTATTGAAGTAATCCATTAGTGATTTTCTCCAATCCTCATGTTGACTCGTGACAGTTTGATGTATTTCAAAGCAATCCAAGCATTCACTTGGTGTGACTTCACTCTCAAAACTGAAAGACTTAGTGAATTCCATGTCATGGTCTAACACTTTAGTCTTAATGACCATGGTTTCTTCACACTAAGTCTTGGGTAGCTTATACCTTGAGGCTAATTAAGCCAAGTCATTGGCTGCTTTGTTTTATTCTCGAGGAATATGTTTAAACTAAACACCATCAAACTTACTCAATAGTTTTTGCACCATTGAGATGTACTTATTTGAGGCATCATATAAACAGTGAAATTCCATTTTTTACTTAACAAATGACCAACTATGAACCTCCTCTTATGATAACATTAGGGACTTGCATTTTTAAGAGAGTATGTATGCCTATGATCAATGTCTCATACTTTGCCATATTGTTGGAGCACTTGCCAACCAAAGTAACAGCTATCTTGGTGATGATCTCAGCGGGGGATTTAATCACAATTCCAACTCTAGCGCTTGAATTGGTCCTTGATACATCGAAGTATAGTTTCCAAGGAATCATTTCCCAAATAGGAGCTGATCTGGCTCACAGTTTAAGCCATGTGAATATTTGGATGGTCAGCTAGAAAGTCTGCTAAGGCTTGACCTTTGACTGACATATACCAATTCAAACAAAAGCAGAGCAATGCTCCACTTGTTTAATCCTCCTCTCATTAAAGGTCTTTCTAGTATGTACCTAAGGACATCTATCTCAGCAACCACGTATATGGTAAGTGCTAAGAAGTAAAGTCTCAATTTCACAGATGCATAGAAATGAGATAGACACGATTTCTCAATAAAGGATTACTTTATTTCACATTCATTTAATCAATGACTTAGGTAGAACACAACTTTTTCAAATCCTTGCTTATCATCTTGTACAAGCAAACAACCAATTGATTCATTAGAAGCATAGACATAGATCTTCAAGGATTTGCCTTGCTTTGGTGGAATCAACAATGGCAGCCTGATTAAGTATTTTTTGATGGCCTTGAATGCTGCTTGATGTGGCTTCTCCCACTTGAAGTCCTTCTTAGACTTGAGTCTCAGTAGTGGAGATAAGACTTTGGTTTTCCATGCGACATTTGGAATGAAACATCTCAAGAAATTAAACCTTCCCCAAGAAGTGTTGAAGCTCCTTTTTACTCGATGGAGGTTTGGCCTGTTGAATGGCCTTAGTCTTGTTAATGTCCACCTCAATCCCCTCTAGTGTACCAAAAACCTAAGAAGTTTCCAGCACGTATGCCAAAGGAACACTTTAATGGGTTCATCTTGAGGTTATGGCTCCTCATTTTAAGGAATGCCCCTCTTAAGTCTTCCAAGTATTTGACTTAGGACTTTGACTTAACCACGATACCATCTATGTAGACTTCCATAGTCTTACTGATGAGATTATGAAAGATCATGTTCATGGCTCTCTGGTAGGTTGGCACGGACATTTTCCAAGCCAAATGGCATAGCCGCCCACTCAAAGGTCCCTATTGATCCAGGACACATGAATGTTGTCTTGTTGGTATTGACTAAAGTAAGCAGGACTTGGTAGTACCCACAATATCCTTCCATAAAGGATAAGACCTCGTAACTTGAGGCTGAATCACGAAGTACATCAACTATTTGCAATGGTATTCATCCTTGGGGGTTGCTGCATTTGGATATCTAAAATCAATATAGACTCTTATTTTGCCATTCTTTTTGACAACGGAAATAATGTATGCCAACCATTCAACATACCTGGCAGTTCTGATGAATTTGGCCATTAAGAGTCTCTTAATCTCTTCTTTGAACAAATCAACTACTTCTTGGACATCCTTCTCTAGGCCTGAAAGATGGGCCTCAAGCTTGGCTTGATAGGAGCCTATGCTCAACCAACTTTTTGTCTAAGCCGGGCATCTTGTGATGGTCCTAAGTAAAGTAGTCCTTAAACTCACGAAGTAAGATCAAATATTGGTTCCTCTGCTCTTCAGAAAGTAGAGCACTCAGATGGGTAGGTCTTGGATCCTCCATTGAGCCTAAGTTATCCTGGAGGAGGGGTCTTGAACTTCAGCCCCTAAATCCTTCATCTTAGCCGACACTGCTCTTAAGTCAGATAACTCCAACTCTTTCTCTTATGCCACCTGTACTTCCAAGCCATTCAATGGCTACTTAGCCCAAAGTTGATCCTTAGCATGCCAAGCCACAAGCTTTGCTATGGTTGAGGAAATGGCCTTTTGGGCCATTATTGGGAGGTCTTGGTACCACTGCACAAGCCTTCTGGTGTGCCTTGGTGATCTAGCTCATCAAGAAGGGCTCTCATGCATCCTAGAAGTCAAAGTCTTCTGACTTCACATTCACTTGATCAACCTCAGCTTTTGAAAGTGGGCTATCATGGATGGCTATCATTTCTTGGTGTTAGGCACACTAAGGAGTGGTCCTTTTGACATTAAGTGGTCCTATGCCATCTTTGTGGAACTTTGCCTCATCATAGTTGGAGCGAGCCATGAATGGCTTGTTATCTTCCATAACAACCTCATATTTGTTATGGTTCCAGAAGATTAACAATTGCTGAAGTGAAGAAGGGATATAATAATTGGCATGTAGTCAATCTCTCCCAAGAAAAGTATTATAGCGTGAGGTAGCATCCACTTCAAAGAAGGATGTTAGCTTGCTTAAGCTGCCAATAGTTAATTCAATTGAGATGACCTCCTCAAACTTAGTGGTGGCTCTAGAAAGGCCATAGATTGCAACATCTGAAGTAATCAAGTCATCTCGAGATTTACTGATGATGACGGTAAGACGTTCATGGCAGCGCCATTATCCACCAAGAGCCTATACTAGAATGCCATTGAATGTGGCCTTGATGTATAGAGGGTTGATGTGTTTATTGGCAATATTATGCCCATCAAACATCATCTTCATTATCTCAGGTGTATCATCAGTTGTCTTGGATGTTAGGGTTGTAATTTTAAAAAACAAAGGATCTGGGTTACCTTCTATAGCTACTACTTTAGGTATAAGCTCCACCTAGGGATCTCCATCTGATGCTATCACATCTCCCTTCAAGGCTTTCTTGAGCATTAGTTGCCATGAGCTACAAGGGAAGGAGCAGGGCAGTTCTAACATCAACCTTTACAAGGAGCATTCCAAATTGTTTTTAGACCCCTTGATAAGTTTCCTTCTTAGGACTGCCATCCATTGGCACATCTTGATCTTGCTTTTGAGGACTGCCATCGATTAGCATGTCCTGATCTAAAGGTTAGCCTTTTGGATCAACCCCGGGAGTTTGAGATTCCTCCATATGTTGGGGGAAAATCTACTTCATGGAAATCATTCTCTACATCAGACCATGTTGGCTTAACATGGTCTAGAGGTTCCACTAAATTGATGCTAAGAGGGTTATATTCTTCCTCATCATCTAATGACCTTCAAGCCAACAAATCCTTGGCAAGCTAGTCCCACTAAGATTCCTTTCCTTCTTAACATGAGGGACTAGTTCATCTCCCAAGCTTCTTATTTGGCTCATCTTGACCAGTAGTGGTAAAAGGTATGGGTTCAGTTACTGGATCTTTATGATCCATAGGCTTAGTTTGCTTGCCGTTACGGACTTTGGTTTCCTTTTCATAGAGCCTAGTTAAGCAAGTATCAAGTAGAGCTCTTCGTTGTGCTACTTTCTTTAGCAACTACCTTCTCTTCTAAGTTCGAGAAAGGTTGGAGGGACTAGCATCCTCTTGCTCGAGGTGGTTCCTTCTCCAGAAGTTACCAAAGTGGACATCAAAGGTTGGCGTCTTGACTGTCCTGGTGCCTGACTAGTGTCCATGTCCAACAGGTAGTATTTTGGATTCTTCTTTGGATGCCTAGTCCTAATGACTATTTGGCCCTTTAAAGGAGGATCTTCAATAGGCTCATATCTATGGGAGACTTCTCAGATGGCATCTTCAATTCAAGGAGAGGATCAGCAGGGGAAATGTACTGAGGAAGCGGCTTGAGTTTCCTCATTACTCCTTGTATTTTCCCCCAACAATGATAGCCTGCCTTGTAGGATGCCTTCTCCAGAACTCGAGAAATTCTCTCCCGATTTATAAGGCCTAGATTAGGCCCATGGTCATTGTTGATTTCCATAGCTAATTCCTCAGACATTGTCAGTGTAATGGCAGAGTTTTTGCGGAGTTTGATTAGTAAGTTTTTAAAAACTACACACTTGTTTATGGGATGGAGTTCAGTAATGTGCCAACGGCAAATTCCACCATCCAGTGTGCACATTAGGAACTTTAGTATTCCCTCAATGACCAACCGTTCAAATAGGTTGTTCACCACCCTTGCTTTTTAGTGTCGTGCAAAACCATCTTTCTCTTGTAAAAGGGGAAAGGATTAGTTAGGACACTACAACAATCATTTTTACCAATAATGTCAATATTGTTGACTTGAAGAGGACTAGGGAAGGGGTCTTTGTCAACGCCTATCTGTCCTACTCCAAGGAACATCAATTTCCTTGCTTTAATGGCATCTTGAACCACATTTCTATGATTAAGCAGTTCTTCATCGAATGAATCATCGAATCATGCCATTTACAATATACCTTTTCCTTTGTTAAATTAGGGTCAGGCTTTCTGTGTTTGCCCCTAATCTTGAGTTATTATTTTTCTCGAGCCAATCAAATATAACATTAGCTCTTGAGAGGTCTAATGACTACTTCCTCAAGTTTTGGGATTGAAATGATTTCCTAGCTTTGATATCCTTTTTTACCAAAGGATTGCAAAACTTAGGAAGTCCTTTGACGTACTCAATGACGTCAGTTTCATAAGGAGGATCTTCATCCTCTTTAATTAAGTCGTGTATGTAGGTTCCATACACATTATTTTTCTTGAGGCTTTCTTCTTTAATACAACCTCGTATGTAGGCGCACATTCTGCTAATTGTAGAAGCGTCGTGAAGTTTGAGCCTTCAAACATCTACCTAAATTAAATTTCCAAGCCATTCAAGGATAGCTTGGCATATTCAACCTCAGGAAGGGCTACAGTGCATTTTAACCTGGCTGTCTTGAACCAGTTAAGGTACTCTTCCATTGATTCACCTTGCTTTTTTTCTCATTCAAGGCGGGGTCAAAACATGGAAGTTCCTAGTTTCATTGTTAGGAACTAGGCTTCAAATTGCCTGGCAATGCATCCCAACAATAAATGGAATTAGGTGGTAAGCTAATGTACCACTGAAAGGCAGTCCCCATTAAAGAACTTGGGAACAACCAAAGTTTGAGGTACCGATTGTCAGCCACTTCTCTACATTGGCAATTAAACCTTGATAAATGCTTGAGGGCAAACACACTCCTTTTTCTTGAGAAAAGGGTAAACTCGGGGATTTTGTATCCTTGAGGGAAAGGGTGCCCTTGTCAATATAATTAGGGTAAGGCTTACTATACAAAGGTTTATTGACCCATGGAGGGGTAGGTCAGGCACATGGTTATGCGCCTGCCATTACCCCCCAAGGGGTTAAGGGGCTCGAGGGGGATCCTTAGGATACCCCCGAGCTTTCCATTACATTGTGGGAACAGTTGTTGCACCCCACACTCTGGGTAACCCTCTTGATCATTTTGGCCATAAGTTTGACTAGCCACGAAGTATGTTCTAGCAGATCGTCAGTTATATGGCATGCTTGAGGGCGCACCTACATTAGCAGGTTGTTGGTTCATCCTTGCTTGATCATTCCCTATGACATGATCTTGAGGACACAAGTGGTTAACATAGCCCCTGGTGTTATAAGTATAAAGAGGTTTAGGAGAAAATGTCTGATCCCCAATGCCTGTCCTTACACACATATTTCAAGGCCTTGAATGAGCCTCGAGACAACCTTTCCAGCTTCAGGAGGGTATATGCCCCCTTGTCTCAAGGATAGGTGACATTGACACATTAGCTTTGAGATCCCTCAAAGCCAGAGAGAATCCCTTTATCGAAGGTCCAACATCCCCAAAGGGTACATTGTCATTCCTATGGCTGGATTCCAAGTGTGTAACACTCAATTTCGCCACAATTGGGTTTTCCATTATCTCAGGGACTATGTAGTCAACCTGAGCAATTGGTATCCATGAGCTCAAAGGAACATCACGAGGGTGTCTAGTTTGAACTGATGGAGGAAGTACAGGCCTAAGTTTCCTAATGTCCCCTCTAACGGCTTGGACTAAGATATTATGAGCCTTAGCCTGTCTAACCAAGATAAGCTGGACCTCAACTACTGTCTATCTTGCCACATCCTTAGCAATAAGGGTAACAGTAGATGACAGGGTCGAATTCATCTCAACTACGAATTTTTCAATTTCTTTATGAAGCCTTTCATTCATTAAGGTTCTTAACGTTAGTTATCACAGCTCTCATGGGGATAGAGTTTTCACCATAGGTCACTAGAGTGAGCTCTATTTCAGCATGTTGTTTCTTGAAGGCCTCTCTCATAGTTTGTTGGACCCTTTTATCGATGATTTCTAAACGATGTTTGAGCATATCCATGCAACTCTTTCGAGAATGGCCATCAAGCCTAATGCATTCATCTCCTGGGATGTCATCATCACTTCTGCTTTCACTGCTGCGGCCTTGACTAGTTTATCCTTTCGTGTTATAGAGCTTTGTTCAAGAGGATGCTCAACTGGGGATCCAATTAAGGCTAGGCCTTCTAGTTCCTTATGTTTAAGAGCACCGGACCTCTTAGTTTTAACCATCGGTGAATGATCTAAAGTTACATTCTGGTAATCCACAATGGGTTGAAGACAATTAAGTCTTGCTTTAAGCCTCTCATTGTAGTTGCCATAAGGCATGTTTGCTATATTTCTTTGTTGTTAAGTGTGATGTGGTACCCGTAAATAGAAATGTAAACAAACCTACAAAAGGGACTCACCGCGACTAGGGAGTGAGCCTAAATTCTGACCGCACGTCTTTGACCTCAACCACTCACTGTTTTCAAAGAAAAGGTTGTGATATTTTGGTGTATCTAACTTCGATTATACCATGAGTTCTACTTATGCTTCAATTAAGAAGACTTTTTTGGATATTTATTGTTTTGTTTTTTTTGTATTTTTGACAAAACATTAAAGGGACATGGATCTAATTCAAGTGGCGATTACAGTGACAGGGCAAGAACCACAGGCACCGTTCTTCAAACACTCAAAAGTTAGGAAGTGGGGTGGAGACAAACCTAAGAGCTTAGCAGTCCACTTACAAGCCCGAGTTAATCAAGTTTTTAAGCTTGGCACCCTTGATTTATAATAACTCAAATGAGTTAAGATCTGACAAGATTTAGATTGAGCAAATTGTATTTGGGTCATTGAATTAGGACCAACATAATCAAGGTCATGCCTTGGTCATTAAAACCCTAAACAATGGTTCAAGCCTAACTTTACATGACTTATCAAGTAGTGACAGTAGTTTTAAGATCAATGCAATCAAGGTCAAGCCTGGCCATTAAAGCCTTAAACTAAAGCCTCAAGTCTTAACTCGTCAAATTTGGGATAGATTAAAACAGAGAATTCATACCTGAAGCCCGAAGCACTATATTACTGAAGAAGCAAGTACAACAAGATCTACGCTACGCCAAACTAAGTTAAGTTATGCTATTTCTAGGTAAAAAGCACAAGTGTGCTATAAAGAAAACTGGAAGAAGTTTTTTATGAGCGTACGTACTTGTTTTGGACTACAACATAGTCGCTTATTTATAGAAAAACTAAATAATGGTTGCCTCTATTTCCACAGCACTTTCTTCCCACATCAGGCCACCAAGCTCCTTTAGCACGTGAATGATCAATGAATGTGCCCTTGATTTGGTATTCGAGCATATTTCTTAAAGCCCATGTCCCCGTTTTCAGCTGAAATCTCTTCTAGATGCTCCACGTTCTCTTGGATTAAGCTTGGTGCCCACGCATATGAAATTGCACTCCAAGTAACTGTCTCGAGCTTGGAAACCGCATGTCTTACAGCCTCCTTAGCAGTCCCTTGAGCTTGAGCTCTCTGTACCCTTCAACTATCTTAATCCTCGAGTGGCTGATATCCCTATTAGGATGATAAACCTCTCAAGATACAAGGCTCGAGACACCGTTATCTTAGTATCTAGAAGTCTGATTCTCCTTGAGGAGGACCTTATGTGATAAGCACATGGCACTTTGCCTAAACCATTGTTGTTCTAGCTCCCTCGAAATTAGGGTGTAAACAACTCCATCCTGAAAAAATTGCATACATGCCTCAAGTTTTGTCTCCATTCTCTTTTCCCGTGCTGAAATGGCATTGGACATGCTTAAACACATGTGCTTGAGGTCCTTCTAGATGCCTTACGTCCAGCTACTTCTTTTTGGATATGCTTGAAATCCACGTTCCTTGATATGCGGTCCAACTATTTGTCTTGAGCCTAGAAACTGCATTTTTGTAGCCTTCTTTGTAGTCTCTAGAGCTCGAGCCCCTTTTATGCGTTTAATCTTCTCGAAAGGATGCTAATCATTTAAGGTTTTTAACTCCTCAAGTAATTGGACTTGAGATGCCAGCATTTCTCTTTTTAAAGGCCATTTAAGCCTCGAGCAAGGCCCCATGCGACAAGCACATGTCTTTTTATCCTTAAATGGTGTTGCCCCAACTTAGTCAAGTTTGGGGGTATAAACACACATCAAGGAATTTGAATGTATGATTTTCAGTAAAACCCCAATTTCATGGAATTGGGTTGTGAAATTGTAATGTCAATTCCGGCAAATTAACCGAACAATATGATTGAAATTCTGGGCTCGAATTACAGTCTCTACCCAGTTCTAGGCTCTAATTTCATGCGTCAAATATAACCTTGGTTTTGTTTGCCATATGAAATTGAAATTGAGCTATGGAATTATAATTATAATTTTAATTCCAATAAAATTGAAGCTCCAATCTTTTGGCCACCAAAGAATTAGAAGTTGGAAATTAGAACTCCACAACCAATTGTCCTCTGTTTTAAGTCATCCGATTTTATGTCAATCCAAATTTTGTATTGAATTTGGTCAATTTGGTAATTTTTGATTTGACTCATTTTGAGTTGGGCTCAACTCCAGCCGGTTCCGTGAGCTCACCAAGACCTTCATTTTTTTCTTTTCCCCAACTAAGGTGGCCAAAACCCTAAAGCGCAAACACAGCAAAACCCCCCCTTGCACAGAGAGAGAGAGAGAGAGAGAGAGAGAGAGAGATGGGGAGGTCAAGGAGGAAGTACAAGAACTCCCGCCCAAAAGTGCGAGTCGGACTCCCTCAGAAGAACCCTCGCGCATTCAAACCCGCCTTCAATTTACCCCCAAAGCTCCGAACCCTAATGGATCCGTTAGGCACCAAATGGGACGAAAAGGGAAGCGTCATCACCAATTACAAGCAATTCGGGTTCGTATCCAACCCTAATTTGCTCGGCGTCCGCGCCCGCACCTCTCACATTATAGAAAGCGACTCTCTCAACTTCCCTCCTCCTCCGCTTCCCTCTGACGAGTTTGAGCGCGTTGAATCCGGCAGTGACCTTGAAGAAGATGGTACGTTCTGCTTCTCTTTCTTCTTCTCTAATTTCTTTTTGTTTTGTTTTGTTTTGTTTTGTTTTGTTTTGTTTATTGCGTGAAAATTTGTTGTTTTATGTGGTTGTGATGACGACGACAACAACAAGCCAACCCAGTGCCTAAAATGCTCCCACAAAGGTAGGATCTGGGTGTGAAATGTATGTTGCCTTACCTTACAGTGTGGGGGAGACTGTGTCAGGGGCCTCCAATCCTAAAAAACATAACGGAAACAATAGTTGTAAAATCAACTTGAAAGTCACAGGTCTTAGAAGCAAAGTCGATCCGAACTTGACCCGTTTATGAAATGAGTTAGAAACTCTCAACCATTATCCAACTCAATTATTAAACGAGTAACTTGCGGGTTACTCGTTTAATTATATCGGTAAATTTTTTTCCTTTAAAGCCAGTTTGTTAACTAATACCATCTTGGCGGATCTGCATCCACCAAGCCCTCCTCAGACAGACACACACTTGGCGGCTTCCCAACACACACTCAGCTCTTTGTCGCCAACAGCAGCTCAATGTCACTCGCCATTCAGCTCTGCCGCAGATCACCTTCTCTTCTAGATCCTTCCATACCTGCTACGTCACCTTAGATATTTTCTAGATATTTTGTACTTTTCTCTTATAAATAGTGGGAATTATTAGATTCCCCGTGCGTGAAGTGTGTCATCTTTTTCCTCTCCCCCAAATTCTTCCATGTCCTCTCCCTTTTCATTGTAATTCTCCATTGATTTGGAGCTTATTTACTGTACTTATAAATACATAGAAACATAACGGGACTGCCGAATTGCTGTCCTGTAGCCCAAATTGTTGTGATTTTCCAATTGATTGAGCTAGATTACATCAAGTTTGTATCAATTGGTATCAGAACATTCCATCCTCGGCACCATCGTCACTGCCGGAATCATTTTCATCATTGTCAATGCTTAGTTCACTATCGATCATCATCGATTTCCCCATCGCTGACTCCCGATCGCTGCTGCCATGGTTGAAGGAACCCGGTCCCAAACTTCGATGAGAGAGATGGAGGAAGCTAATGAGCGCCGCTTCTCGTTGACCGAGCGTAACATAGAGAGGCTCACAAAAGCTGTGGATGCCTTATCGATTCAATATACTGGAATCGCTCAGCTAATCGCCCCTGCGTTGCTGCCTCCAACACTAACTCCTAAACCGGCACCACCTCCACCGCGTGATGAGGTCCCCTGCCTTCCAGGTGCTAGCATTTGTTTGAGGTAACTACGAAGCGCTAACTCGGTTCACTAAAATTGATTTTCTAAGGTTTAGTGGGAAGGGTGTTGATGGTTGGTTACAAAGATGTGAGAAGTAGTTTGTGCTGGATGGGACCTCGAATGAGTTAAAAGTTGTGTTAGCTAGTGTGTCAATGGAGGATGATGCACAAAAATGGGACAACTCCTTTGAAAAGTCGTGGCCTCAAGGGTTTTATATCCCATGGGAGGTCTACGCCCCACGAATTCGATCCCAGTTCATGGAAACCGCCAATGACGCATTAACCGAGTTGATGCGACTCCTGCAAATGGGTAGTATTGATGAATTCTTGAGCAAGTTTGAAGCCCTTGTGAATCGATGTGCATTGAGTGAAGAGCAAAGGATTAACATTCTTTTGGAGGGATTACGAGAAGAGATTTCAGGTCATGTTCTCATGTCTAAACCGCAATCTCTACATGATGCGGTTACGCTCGCTAAGTTATAAGAACGTAACTGTGCTTATATGGATCGTATAGCCGGTAAGCGCTCCTTGAGATCTGCCCCTATTCTTCCCTTGCCAAGCCCACTAAGGGAAAAACCCGCCCCAACCTCCCCCTCGTCCTCCACTTCCCTTGTTGCCGCCAACAAGCACCACGGCCCGACCCTAGTCTAGGGGGCAGTTGAGTTTAATGCCGGTTGAGCTAGATGATCTTCATGCTCGGAATCTCTGCTTCTATTGCCGCGATAGCTTCACGCCAAGCCATCAATGCCGCATGTGCAATCGCGCCAGGGTATTCTAGCTAGAAGCTGATGACGATGACGGCTCACTTACTCCGCTAACATTGGATTCCGATCCAGACCCAGAGCCGGTTACAGAACCCCACATTTCTATGCATGCCTTAGAAGGAATTCCGCAGACCCAGACTATGAGAGTTATGGGTCACTGTTGCAAGCGTTCACTAAGTATACTCATCGATAGTGGAAGTACTCACAACTTCCTCGATACCGCCATTGCTCCACTTCTTAGCGTCTCCATGGATACCACTAGTCGCCCTTTTGGTAGTGCGGACGGGAAGCAGATTTTCTGCGCTGGGGTTTGCAGAAATTTTTCTTGGGGAATACAGGATGCTCAATTCTGTTCAGATATGCCACTCATTTCTCTTTCCGGATGTGACATGGTTTTGAGAATACAGTGGCTTCACACTCTTGGCGATGTCATGGAATTTTTCTGAGTTAGGGATGCAATTCAGTCCTTTAGGACGATGTTATACACTTCACGGTATTACCAAGCCAACTTTGAAGACGGTAACTGAAAACACATTGTCTTCCCATCTCTTTACATCTACCTCTTTCTTTGCCATTTCTGTGACTCCGGTCGTGGAACCACCACTCTTGTTCTCAGTTAATACAGATCCGCCAACCGGGTCGGATCCACTGGATCTTCAACAGCTGCTTAATGAGTTTGAGGATGTCTTCACCGTCCTCACCACACTTCCTCCATTCCGCCAATTCTTTGACCATCGAATTCCGCTCAAGGAAGGCAGCAACCCTGTCAATCTTAGGCCGTACCGCTACCCCATTTTTCAAAAGGATATTATTGATTCCTTGATCAAGGAGATGCTACACGCGGGAATCATACATAACAACTTTTGCTTCCTCGGTTGCCCTTGTCAAAAAGAAGGATGGCTCATGGCGCCTGTGTGTCGATTATCGCACTCTTAAAAAGCTTACGGTTAAGGATAAGTTCCCGATACCTATTGTTGAGGAATTGCTCAATGAGTTGGGAGGTGCAACTTTTTTCTTTTCCCAAAATTGGCCTCAAGTCCGGTTACTGGCAAATATGGATGGCTCGTGAAGACATTCCCAAGACGGCATTTCGCACCCATTTGGGACATTACGAGTTTGCCGTAATTCCCTTTGGTCTCTCGAATGCCCCCTTCAACTTTTCAGAGTTTGATGAACGACATCTTTCACCCCGACCTCCTGCGTTTCGTTCTTTTCTTCTTTGACGATATCCTGGTGTACAACTCTACTTGGCAGGCTCATCTACCTCATCTTCGGGAAGTCCTTGGCGTCCTCCGTGCCAATCACTTGACCGCTAATCGCACCAAGTGCACATTTGGCACTAGACTCATTGAATACCTGGGTCATTTTGTCTCAGGTGATGGAGTCTTTGCCAATCCCCGCAAAATTGACGCCGTCACCAACTGGTCCCTGCCCCAGTCGTTCAAACAGCTTCGCGGGTTCTTAGGCTTATCCGGTTATTACCGTCTATTCGTAGCTCACTATGGCCTCATTGCTCGTCCTTTGATAGATCTCCTAAAGAAGGATAACTTTGGTTGCAATCCGGATGCTGAAACGGCTTTCAACCGTCTCAAGCATGCTCTAACTGTGGTACTAGCGCTTGCCTTGCCCGACTTTACAAAGACATTCATCATCGAGACAGATGCTTTGGGTACCGGAATTGGTACCGTCCTTATGCAAGATGGTAGACCTCTGGCCTTTATTAGTCGCACTCTTGCTCCACGCCATCAGGGCATGTCCATTTATGAAAGTGAGCTGCTTGCCGTTGTGTTTGCCATTGAAAAGTGGGAACAATACGTCATGGGCTGTCATTTCATTATTTGCACTGATCAACAAAGTCTGAAGTTCCTTCTTGAGCAACACCTATCATCTTCTCTCCAACACTTGTGGCTCTCTCGCCTGATAGGTCTTGACTATGACATCATCTACAAACGAGAAATTGAGAATAGGGCGGCTAACGCCTTATCCCGCCTTTTCGGCATAGAAGTATTATGCATGGGCTTATCTTCCATTTCATCCAACTTTATGATCCACCTTCGAGATTCCTGGTTCAGTGATCCCGCCTTAGCTCGCATTATTTCAGACAAGGCAGCTGAACCTTTGTCTCATCCCCGATTCTCTTGGCGCTAAGGCCATCTCCGCTACAATGGCCGCTTGGTTGTTGGGAATGACGCCAATCTTCGGCAAGACAACTTACTTTGGCTTCACGATTCTGCTTAAGGGGGTCATTGGGGCGTTGGCGTCACCTATCGTCGTATTCATCCTCTATTCTACTGGAAGGGGCTCCGCTAGGATATACACACATACATCCGCTAGTGCTCTGTCTGCCAACTAAATAAATAAGACACCACGGCACCTGTTTGGAATAGTATATCCCTTGACTTCATTGAGGGGTTACCGCCATCAGAAGGCCGATCAGTTATTTTGCTGGTTGTCGACCGCCTCACCAAGTATGCTCACTTCTTGCCTCTCGCCCATCCTTACACCGCTGTCAGTTTCGCCAATATCTTCCTCGATCACATCTATCGTCTTCATGGACTACCGGAAACCATCATCAGTGATCGTGATCCCATCTTTACCAACATCTTCTGGAAAGAACTCTTCTGACGGTTGGGCACTCACCTCAATCTCTCATCTTTCTATCACCTGCAATCCGACGGGCGAACCGAACTCCTCAATCGCTGTTTGGAAACTTACTTACGTTGTATGGTTAGCGAGTAGCCATGTCTCTGGACCCGTTGGCTACCATAGCAGAATTGTGGTATAATACTTCCTTCCAATCCTTCACTCAAGCCACGCCATATCAACTTCTCTATGGTCAGCCGCCTCCAGTTCATCTCCCTTACCTATCACAAGAATCCTCTGTTGACGCCGTTGATCGCAGTTTAAGAGCTCGTGAAGAGACTATAGCTTGCCTACGCCATCATCTCCTTCGTTCTCAGAACTGCATGAAACAGCTCGCTAATCGTCATCGTACTGATTGAGAGTTCAGTATAGGCTACTATGTGTGGCTCAAGCTGCAGCCATACCGCCAACAAAGTGTTGACACTCGGCGCTTCCATAAACTCGCACCTCGCTATTATGGTCCTTTCCGCATTATGGAAAGAATTGGCCCGGTGGCTTACTGCCTTGATCTCCCTGCACACTCTTCCATTCACCACACGGTGCATGTATCTCTTCTGAAATGGTGCTTCTCAATTCCCCCCACCAGCACTCCATTACCCGATACTTGGCCTCCGGTTGCTTCTCTGCCCCAACCCTACGCTATTCTGGATCATCGCATGGTTAAATGTTGCCAGGTTGCCGCCACTCAAGTTCTGGTTTAGTGTGCTGGATAGTGTGCTACCGACGGCACCTGGGAGTTTCTTCCTGACTTCCAACTCCGCTGTCCTTCCTTTGATCCTCGAGGTCGAGGATCCTCTCAAGGGGGCGACATTGATACCATCATGGCGGATCAGCATTCGCCAAGCCCTCCTCAGGCGGACACATACTTGGCGGCTTCCCAACACACGTTAAGCTCTTTGCCGCCAACAGCAGGTCAATCTCACCTGCCATTTAGCTTTGCCGTAGATCACCTTCTCTTCTAGATCCTTCCATACCTGGCACATCACTTTAGATATTTTCTAGATATTTTGTACTTTTCTCTTATAATTAGTGGGAGTTAGTAGATTCCCCATGTGTGAAGTGTGTCATCTTCTTCCTCTCCCCCAAATTCTTCTATGTCCTCTCCCCTTTCATTGTAATTCTCCATTGATTTGGAGCTTATCTACTATACTTATATATACATAGAAACAAAACGGGACAGCCGAATCGCTGTCCCATAGCCCAAATTCTTGTGATTTTCCAATTGATTGAGCTAGATTACATCAAGTTTGTATCATTAACTTACAAACATGTCAATAATACACGTCATGGATGAAATTAACAATAAAACATAATATATTTATAATTTTAAAATAAACTATCAAATTAACATACTTAAATATAGTTCAAACTATCCTATATGAGATAGGCTATCAAAAATAAATTATAATAATAGTTGTATGTCACTCAAATAACTACCATACCTATATAAACGAGTCAAGAGTGTTGAAAATGGGTTGACCAACCAAATTCAACATGGCTTCAAAAAGCTCGGTCCAAATCTGCTATCTTTGTGTCGTTTTCGTGTCATGTTATTGTTTGCCAGCCCTAATTGTGCTGTTTTAATGAAGTTGGTAGCGCTTCGTCTAGATGATGTTAATGTGCAAAATTACCTATTTGATGTTGACAATCATGAGAACTTGCGTTAGTTTGAGTCGTTTGGATGATGATGAGAAACAGTTGTATTTTGGGTTCTGTAATATTGTATACTCCTTGACTTCGTTTGGTTGGATAGGTATGGAAAATATTTTTCCTCAGAGTTCTTTTCACTGAGTAATTTTTTTTTTTTAAATTTCTTGTCTTTAGTTGGGATCGAGGAATATCCCATTTGGTTGAGAGTAGTAATGCGGAGAAAATACCTTTTGTCTCGTTGAAAGGAAGTTTATTTCTCCAGTGTTTTGGATTATTTGTTTTACTTGTTTATTTGAGCAAACAATAGAATGGAGTGAGAGAGGATTTCCTTCCAACCAAACTAACATGAGTGTTTTGGGTATGGAACAACCATGCTGTAGAAGGTATTAATGTGTAAGTGCACGATTTACAGGGAACTAGTGTCAGGACTTTGGAGCAGCTTTGATCTTTTGCTATTTAGATGATTAAAATGCTGCCACTTTCTGTGGACAAATCAAGCACCGGACTTTATTTGACCACTCAAGCTTATTTTTGGTTTAGAAAAAAAAAATACTAAATTTAGACAAGAAGTCTTTCTGAACTATTGAGTTGATCTACCGAGCTTAGCGGATCTTTGTTGCTAATGCTGACCTTTATATAATATGATATGATCTTGTTTAATCAGATGGACAGTGCTGCAGAATAGGCTGAGAAAGATGTCATTTTCCGTCGTACTATGGTTCATTTTTATTTTTGACAGCGTTGGGGAGAACTTTTGATGGCCTTGTTATCTGAAGTTATATATACCTCAGGACTTAAGATGGTTATGAAAGTATGGAGGATAGTAACATTTATTTCCTGAAGGTTGATTATCCATACGGCTTTGCCTAGTTAGCTTTTGTAGATTTGATGGATGGTTAATAGTCTCAACAATAAGCATTCTTGTTTCTCTTGGATTTGGACATATTTGCTCAATTCTTTGCCTCAAGTGACACAGCTCATTCGATCCTGCCTCTCTTTGTCCTTCAGTGGAACTTTGTCATGTAATTCCACCTTTCAGCACAGTGTTTATGGGATAGAAAGGAAATGCTACAGGCTGAAAGCCCGACTATTTTATTTATCAAAAGAGCCTTCATGTTGTGCTGATTTCTGTATCAAAATTCCTTGTTTTGAGTGAATCTAAGTTTCAATTCCTGCTTCCTGCATTAAATGCTTGTTTTTGCTCTTCTTACGTCCTTCTGGCCAATGGAGGAGCCACCATTATATGACTTGGGGAAATTCTTGAAGAACAATGCTAATTTTTATCACTTGTCTTATCCAAAAAAAAAAAAGAGTGCATCAGCAATTTTATGAATTTTTTCTAAGCCAAAAAATATTTTGTGATTAAAGTACAATGTTGTATACATCTCTAAGTTTTGTGGTATTTTCTTAAACCATTAAATTTCAATACTCCTTGCTTCTATTCTGTTTGGTACGTGTTCATATGTTTTAATATTAGTAATCTTAATATAAATTTATATATGATATTAGGTACATCGTTTGTCTTTCATTCTTACAAATGCCCCTGACGAAGGAGTTTTCTGGATCCATCAATACTTCTCACAACTGATAAAAATGTATATTTGTGGGTGAATTAGTTTACGACAACAAAAACTTAACCATGTGTACAGCCACAGTATAGCTGGTCTACACCCCGTCATGTAAAAAGAAAGAAAAAAGTAGAGACACATTGCAAAATCCATCGGTAATTGATTATCCCTCGTGTCTTAATCTCCCTTAAAGTTCACTTACTTCTCTGCTCTTTCTTTTGCATCTACCCCAATGCTCTGAGGTGACGACTTCTTTCCCTTCCCATGGTGCCTTAAAGTTTATGATTTGTATCATTCCCTGCCATGCGAGCTTTCCCCTTGCTTGAGAGGACAGGATGCTTTGGGTCCTTTGTGCATGTTGCTATCTGTATATGCGCTATAAGTGCCCTTTAACAATCTTCCATTCACTATTGCTTGGATTTGTTACATTTTTGTAGGCAAAATTGTTAAGACTGGATTAGATTCAATATGTTCTGTTTATTTCCATTTGTTTAACTGTTTATTTACATTAGACTTACTACAATTCAGGGTTTTTTTTTATTTTTTATTTTAATAATTAGTAGATGTCATTTCATCAAAATAAAAGCTGCAGAGTGTGCTGCATGATCATGCACCAGGGATGGGATTAAAAAAATAAAAGGGAAATAAATATCAAAATCTCAAAGGCAGACACCTGAAAATTTGGCATCAAAGTGCAAAACTCCCATAAACAAGTGATGAGATCTAAATTTCTAATAGAGAGTGGACTTGGGTTGCAAGCTATCGTCCTTTTATTCTATATCTTATAACTACTTTTGATGGGAAGTCAAAATTTCTTCTAGTGTCTCCTAGAAATATAGGATCCAGGTTATTAAACTAAGCTTGACCTTGTCAAGACTCAGTTGTCAAAATGAGGTGCAACTGGCAAGAATTTGTTTGTGAGCTTGTAATGACAAGTAGCAGGAATGCTGATTGATAATTTTTTTTGTTAAGATAATGGATTAAGTTTTTGGCTAATACATTAGAAAAAGAGGAATGACACTCAAAAGGATATTTAAAAATAAAAAAAAAAGGAAGCTGCTAGAAAGTTAGGATTGGAGCTCATTTCTCAAGTGATAAAAACAACAAATTTTTTTAATTTGGGAGTGTCTCATGTGGTATCAAAGTTGAACTGGTTATTTTTGGAGAACCAAAAACTATGATATAAGTTCTAAGGATTAGACGAGTTTGGGAGTTGGAAATGATAAACTTGGGAAACTTAGATTGCCCATTGGGTAATAATATGTAGACTAACTTTTATTTCTGTGTCCATAACACAAGTAATTTGTATGCTTAAATAACAGAAAATTCCAAGTGTACCTAATTTAGGTATCCAATTTTTGTAACCAATTATTTGGCTGAAAATCATTAGGTTATGATAAGTAATCTTTATTTAAGTACGATTTTATAAAGCTAATTGCCTTTTGCTATTTCTGTTATAGTTGAATATTTTTTTGGATACCTATGGCAAAACTGTTGGAACCCTCTCATTTTGATGTTATATATATTAATTTTTTTAGTGTAAAAGTTGTGCTGCGTTGTGTTTTATATATATACACTTGAGAATCACGTAGATTCACCAGTGTCCATATATCTCACAAATCAAAACAGCATCGGACTGTTAGAATTCTGAATACTCTTGTCGATCACACCGTGTTATTGTTGAAGCATTCAAAAAAGCAAGCTTTGAGGTTGTTTCCCATTGACACGTTGGTCTTCAGAATTATTGTTGTAGGGCCCCCTCTTATTTAATTTTTCTTTTCTCATTTCCTTATTTTCGTTGTCGAGAGGGGTACTGGTTAGGATTAAATATCACCTACCATCTCTCATTATCATTATCAAACTTGCTCATGACACGAGAGGGTGCCTCTTTATTGTTTTTAGATTTGAAAACCACGCTTGGGAAAAAGCGAAGGGATGGGAAAAGCGCACCGTTACAACCACTGACTAGCATGCAGCGTGCACATATTCTTCCATTGATTGAGAAATATGGAGATGACTATGAGGTACGTTGCAAGAATATGATTTTGGTGAACTAATCTTTGTTGGGTTATTTACGTTACATCATAAGTTCTTGTATTTTACCTAATGTATTAGTTTAGTCCCTAAACTATTAATTGTCAATTTTAAGTCCTATAATTGAAATTGTTTCAATCAAATCTAATACATTAAGTTTTGATTAAAATTGTAAGGTTAATTAGCATCTACAAGACATGCCAGTCTATGTAAACATCAACTCAAAAAAACCCCTTGATGTGGAAAACATATGCAAATGCTTATTAATGTCATAGTTTTAATCAAAAAATAATTTTTATTTTTCAATATTCTACTTGATTGGAACAATTTCAATTGGACAAGAACTAAATTGACATAATTAAAAGTTCGTGGACTAGATTAAAATAATAAATAAAATATAGGGACTACCGGCATAAATAACCCTTCATTGTTTTTACTCCTCGCTCACTAATTTGTTGTGTGATCAGAGCATGTTCCGGGACACAAAGTTAAACAAAATGCAGCACTCGGTTGCAACGCTGGAGAAGCTATGCAAAAGATATCATCAATGGAAAGATAAAAATCCCTTGATATTAGCTAAGTGAGCATTAGACATGTTTTGGTATCGAACTTCTTCACTGTGAGCACCTTAATCTTAGTTCCCTACCTTATTGTATGATTACATGCATCTTAGAATCTCATGGTTCTCATATGAAAAAAAAAAAAAAAATCAAAATATTTTTTTTGCCTCATGAACCATTATTCTATGTTTATATTTGCATGACTTGTATTTTTCCTTCATGTATTGGATCTTGCTATCCAAGTTTGCTGGTAATTGCTGGTTCTATGCTTTAATCTTCACTGTGCTGACAACTATACTTTAAAAAGAAAGAAGTTGTAATTGTCGTGTGTGTTCGTAAGGAGGGTTGAGGGGTATTTTGCCACTACCGGGATTTGATCCCAGGTGTTGTATTTGGCTTGCGATGATCATCACTGTAGTCCAAGCGCCTCTCTCTCTCTCTCTCTCTCTCTCTCTCTCTCTCTCTCTCTATATATATATCATGTCTATCCTTGTGAGCCATTTTTTTAATGCTACTAGGTACTCCAGCCCGGATGAGCAATGGTGGTAAAATGGGGCTTCCTTTTTCTCTATATCTCCCATATGTCGATTCCAATTCTTTGTTGATCGTAGGGGCGTTTTAGAGAATTTCGAACTGAAATATCGAATTGACAATGTGGTTTACGGTACTTGGTTAGGTTAATCGAACTTAATAAATTTACAGTAGTTTGGAATGGTAACAATATATTGATTTATTCCATTTTGCTTAAGTGATTTACTAGAATAATGTCTATATGTCTATATTTTTATTTACATTAGGTGTGTATTAATATTAAGTTTATATACTTTAGTATACTTACTGAACATTTTTCTATGTAATTGGAATTTGTAAATGGGTTATGTGCTAAAGCTATTTACTAAACTAAACATTTATAATCCTTTTTTTAAAGTACAAAGAGAGAGGTCATAGAAATTATAGCTTATGGCGGGTCATCAATGGTCGCCTCCTTTTCCCTATTCTTCTCTTACCCTTAATTGATTGCTAGGCTATTGTTTTTTAGTTTATAGTTTTTGATAAATTAAAACTAGGTTATGAAAATTGGTTTTTTTAGTTTTGGGTTTTTCTTCCTCAAAATTTTCTGTCAAATTTAAAAAAAATTTTTTTTTTAAAATGAGAAATAAAAACTAAAAAAAATTGTTTTCAGATTATGAAAAATAGTTTCTAAAAAAATAGTAGCTGTAAATAAAATATGATTCTAAACTAGCCTTTAATTAATTGCCCATAGTTTTGTTGTATGTTTTCATTTTTAGTAAACTTTTGATTGCTGTAAGTTCTTAAAAGACAATAGATTATACAACATGAAAAAGGCGTTGGATTCCTATTTTTATTACTGATTAACTGGCATAACTTAGCTTATTAATCGATCTACCGAAAATTGGTGTACCGGTTGTTCTAGCAGCAATAATAGCGTGAGATATTTGAGTATTTGGATACTATTAATTGAATCCAGTTACTTTTTAATACTGATGATTGGGCTGTAAGTTGGTGCACCGAACATTTGAGGACGAGTCTGAATCTACAAAGTACTAAACTTTTGTAATTTTACTTGGTCAATGTCCGCATATTTTACAATAATCAACTAATTGTACATCTTAAGGTCAGTCCGTCTTTTATTTAAAAACCGTCGTTTTGGCGGTTATTCCCATTTTATAGTTTGTAATTCTTTGTGTTATAAGAAAAATAAACAAGGCTTATAATAGCTAGAGGAAGGTGATTTTAAAAAAAGCTATTTCAAATTATTGCTCCGAATATTAGCTGTTTGTCTTTCTCCTACTCTACCCACCACCGGTGTTTGCATGCAATGTAACCGCTGCCCGCTTGTCATTGCTATTGCTGCCGCCTGCTTGTTGCCCGCCCTCCACAGCCCTCTACAGCCATTTGCAGCCTACCGCCCGCCATCCACTATCATTTCTCGTAGTCCCTCTCTCTTTTGCTCTAACACTGTTGGTTGAAAACTAAAAGTTAGAAGGTGCAAATAGTTTTTCTTTTTCATAAACCAAAAACCAAAAAATAGAAGTGGGATTTGGGAACGGGAAGGTTTAACGGCCTTCCCTTTAATTTTTATTATGAAAATAACAAAAACAAGGGGAAATAGTTGCTCAATTGCTTACAACTCGAGAAAGAGAGAAAACCCTAATAATTCTTAAAATTAAATATGAAATTGAATGCTAAAACCCAAGCTAACCTTGTCTTTAAATAGAGGAGCTTTCTTAACTAGACTTAAACTCCTAATTTAGAATCAACGGTTGAGATTGTAATCTATGTGCTTAGGATGAACGGTTGAGATCACAATCCGTGTACTCCTACTAAAAATAAAAGACTAAAATAAAAGGGTTAAATATAAATAAATAAATACTACATGTAACTATCTTAATTGATGCTGAACTCTTACAACCGCGTTTCCTCTTCAAGCTGCGTCCCTCTTAAGCTCGCCAAGCCATAGCTGCCAACTCGCCAATTACTTATCCGCCAAGCTATCCACCAATGGGGGCGGGGCTGCATCAGTCTCTCTGGGCTGGAGAGAATTCATCCTTGTATTTGTCGACATATTATATGGGTCAATTCTGTCCAGCCATATTCCTGCACGCCTGGACTCCATCTCGCCAAACTTCAGATCACCAAGCTCACCCAGTTGTGGCTTGTTGTCTCGGCTTGCCAAGACGTGTGCTGAACCTTGCCCCGCCAAGGTGTGGACGGCTTCATTCTCCTCGGGTTGAAGAGAATTGGCCCACGAATTCGACATGGGCTTGTTTGGACTACCCTCGCCAATGTGGGAGTCATGTTGGAAATCCTTATGCGCACTTTCTTGCGTGGCGTGGGCTCCAAGCAATGACCTTCGGATCTGCTCATGTTCAACCTGTTGGTTGGAAGGGAAGTGTACCGCCTTCTCTCGTGGACACAATGTCCCCTGTCCCCACATTCTGACGTGCTCGGTAATAAAACATTGGATAAGGACACCCAACATTCTTCTTGCCGCCTCTGCTAAATCATTCACCAATGGTGCGGAAAGCCCATAGTACACAGTGACCCAACTGAGTGCCCTGTCGCCAATATTCCTCCGCCGAGCCTTGTCCTTCTTCGGGGTCAAGAGAAATGTGAACGCTTGATGTTGGCTACTTTGCACTTCACAAGACTCGGTAATGAGGCCAATCCAGAGGCTACCTCAGGTACTTATTCTATTCCATGTGGATTGTTTACCGCCGGTAACACGGTACTCAATACCTCCTCTAGCTCTTCTCCCTGTTTTGTTTTGCCATCAAGATAGTTCTGCCAAGTTCTATCCTTTTTTTGGCATCAATACAGCTGATCCGCCCTTCTAATTTACTCGGATGTAACTCCTAGCAAGTAGTCTCCACACTTGGCACCTGAAATCTTCACGCTCCGCAAGGCTTACTCGGTATTGAATCCGCCTTCTTGGTAAGGCAACCTCGGGAACCCAATCTAGCTGACATTGTTCCTCCCTTGTTGGCGGAAAGCAATACGCAAACCTTTCTTGACACACCTTCTTTGATAGACTCCCTATCTTATCCGGCACCTCCTCCTTGTCATGGATGGGCTCATTATATGTGGGCTCATCAAAGATGGTTGGAGAAGACAAAACAAGATATGTCGGCTTATCAAAGATGGATCCTCTCCTGATGTCGCCTATCGGTGTAGATGCCAACTTTGTTGGTGAACACGGCTCTATCTTGTGGTTTTGGGTCTTCGGTCTTCGACACGCGTGGCGCCTTATCTTTCTTGGGCAGCAAGATTATCCTTGCTTTCTCAAAGATAAAGCTATACGTGTTCTTTCTCCCGTCATGTATAATACCTCTATCATATTGCCTAGGTCGGCCCAAAAGCAAGTGACACACATCCATGGCAACAACATCGCACCATACTCCATCCCAATACTTCGACCCAATAGAGAAATTAACTAGGCATCATTTCGAAACGGTTACCTGGCCTCCTCTCTGAAGCCATGACATCTTGTAAGGGTTCGAACGCTCCTCCGTCTTCAACCCTAGCTTCTGGACGGCTTCCTCAGAGATGGCGTTGTCACAACTCCCGGAGTCGATGACTAGGACGAATACCCTCTCGCCAATTGTACATGTCGTCTGGAAGATGTTTTGTTGAAGCCATTCATTTTCTTCTGCTTCCTTAAGCGTGAAGTCAATTCGCCTTACCAATAGCAAGCGACTCTCGTCACTTGTTACCTCCTCTTCGCCTAGCGATGCCAGCTCATCCTAAGCCTCTTCAGCCACTATGATGCCGTCACCTTCAAACATCGAAATTTTTTCCTGAAGGCCAGATTCCCAACTCTGCTCATCAACGTTGGCAGCATGCTCGATATTGGGGTGATTACTCCTCATCCGTCTAGCCAGTGCCTCTGCTTCTAGGAACAGTTTAAGAAAGCTTTCGTTTGTGTCTTCTTCATCACCCCCTGTTGGCAGGTGTTGGGACTGGGTTCCCGGTGTTTGATTTGGATATACCCCAAGTTGAATCAAGCAGTGCTCGATTTACCGGAATCTCTCTCCCACATCCTCGAATCTCCTCTCATTTTGCCGTTGAACATCACGATAAAAAACGTCTCCGATGGGCCATCTCAGAAGTCATTCTGAGCTTTGATACCAACTGATATAGCGCATAAAGT
This sequence comes from Simmondsia chinensis, assembly GCA_018398585.1. Lineage (NCBI taxonomy): Eukaryota > Viridiplantae > Streptophyta > Magnoliopsida > Caryophyllales > Simmondsiaceae > Simmondsia > Simmondsia chinensis. Next base: position 11,344,429 of record JAGTTD010000003.1, on the reverse strand, counting down.
GGAAACTTGGAGACAGGAAGATTCAATGGCCTTCCCTTTCAATTTTATTACGAAAATAACAAAATAAGGGGAAAAAGGTGCTCAAGTTCTCACAACCTAAGAAAGAGAGAAAACCGTAGAAATTCTTAAAATTAAATCTAAAATTTAATGCTAAAATCCTAGCTAACCCTCTCTTTAAATAGATGAGCTTTCCTAACTAGGCTCAAACTCCTAATTTAGAATCAACGGTTGAGATAGCAATCCATGTGCTCCTACTAAAAATAAAAGTAAAAGGGATAAATATAAATAAATAAATACTAATATAAGCTATCCTAATTGATGCTGAACTCTTAAAGCCACATTTCCTCTTCAAGCTGCGTCCCTCCTGAGCTTGCCAAGCCAAAGCCACCAACCCGCCAATGACTTATCCGCCAATGGAAGCGGGGCAGCATCACAAAACCAAGTAGACACTTCCGAACATAAATGAAAGAGTCCTTATGCATGCGTAAACATGATTTATGCATGCGGAAACATGATATAGGGATAAATAAATTATAGCTATTTTCAAATAAAAAGATCAGGATCGTTGAATGCTTCAAATAGATGTTTGAAATAATTATTTGCATCCAATTATTCATTATCACCACAACCATTGGTGACCTCGATCACTCCATCTACCACTAATGGTCATCCATCAGCAACCCAAGCATCCGACAGTCCCTGCCCCTAGCCTACTGCCAGCTACCCCTATCAATGCTCGATCAAGGTCCAAGCAGTCCTTTTGCGAAGATTAATTATAGTTTGAGTTTGTTTCTAACGCATATCAACTCATTCATATTTGTCAAAATGACAACCTATATATAAGAAAGTATAAATGTATATGTATACATGTATAAAATATAAAGGATACATATTAGCTTGTTTTGTTAATATAAAATGGATTATTTGATCTGTACTAGGGATTATCTTAGATAAATCGTCATAGAAAAAGGCATGCTGATCAGACTGTACTTTTGCCACCTAAAATCTCGAGACCGACTCTGCCCCTACTCAACCCCCAAATGTTGAAACCTCCTTCGACCTCCCTGTCACATTATCCTCAATGCCCCATTCCATCCCCTGCCTTGTTAGGGGTATGCACGAAATAATTGAAAATGTAACTTAAATCATAAACCATAAAGCTGTAAAAATAAAAGAATGGCTAATGATTGGCCAAACCACTAGAATCATGATCTAGTCATGCTACAAGGAAACTAAATTTTTACTTTTTCACATAACTCAATGGAAATTTTGGTACTTGTGCCCGATCGGAAATTTTGTTACATAGAATATGTTTTATACTTCTGATACGTATATAATTAAGATAAAAACTACAAATATGTAATGTCCTCTAAACCATTCCTTGATACTTAATCATCTTTTCGTGGAAATAAGGAAAGTCAACTTTGACATGCTTGCTTCGGTCATTGGAGATTGTTAGGGAAATAGTAAAACAGGTATCCAAATTATTCACCAGCTTCTAGGTGTTTAGTGAACTACTTTCCTTAAAATTTATTTCGTGGATACCGAAATAGTTCTAGAAATAAGAGCATAGAGAGAAAGGATACGGAGGCCTAAGGAATGAGAGCATGAAGTTTTTCAAGTTTGTTTTGATGTACTCTAATCATGAGAATGGGAGGGGGGATATTTAAATTTTTCCAAATGTCTTTTTATTAAGAAACACATCCCTTTATGAAGAGATACATCCCTTCACGAACAGACACATTTCTTCACCCAAAATACACCAAATCACCTCTTGTTTATTTTGAAAATACACCAACAATCCCCCACCATTTTCAAAATACAAAATACATACATTCTCGTGCAAAGTTTACATCATCTCGGAATAAAAGGAAGTCTTTGTGCATAAATAAGGGTGTCTTCCGATTAATCTCTCACTTAGTGAAGACACGTCACAATTAATCGGAGCGAAATGGTAGACTATGCTTGGAAACATACGAGTCCATTTGACTAACCATACATGTCTCCACACAGAAGACTTACTAACACACCTCATCTTCGAATGACATATTTTAGGCCTCGTGTCTTGTACCTTTCATAAGTGTAACAACAACATCAACATGTCATTAAAACACTCCTTGAAGCGATCAAACTTCACACTCATTTAAGTAGACTCCATTGATTATGTCCCTGCAACACGACATTCAATAATTTCCTCTGGTACATTAAGAGCATGCGCTCAACCTCCTTTTTCCATTTTTTACTGGTTACCAAGCACTAGACCAGGGATGCAATTTTACTTTTAGTGCTTGCAATCATACGGATGATGGACCTCTCTCACTGAACGTATGATCTGGCGTTTTACCAAGTGCTAGGATGTTGAGGGTCTATCATGGGTGATTAAAATTGACGGGTTTTACCCATCCCTTTACTTGTAATTAAGACCAAGTCTCTAGCAAGTCTTTTTGTTAAGAGATCCGCTAGATTTTGACTTGCATTTTCAATGTCCACATTGATTACTTAATTTTTCATGAGTTGTTTTACATAACTATGTCTTGCACTAATGTGCCTGGACTTTCAATTATACACATCACTCATGCATTTGAAAGCATAGCCTCACCATCACAATTGATATAAATAGGCGATATTGGCTTAGGCAAAAAGGAATCTTACATAAATGATCCTTTAATCATTTTGCTTCTTTAATAGCAAAAGTCAGAGCAATTAACTCTATAATTATGGTGGAATTATTAATACATGTTTGTTGTCTCTTGGGAGCAATTAACTCTATAATCATGATGGAATTATTAATACATGTTTGTTTCTTGGGACCCCAAGAGACAACACCGCCACCAAGTAGAAATACCCACTTGCTTGTAGAAGCGTAGTCCTTCTTATTGGAGATACAACTGGCATCCGAGTATCCTTCTACAGTAGAAGAATACCCATTAAAAAGAATATAATAATCCATCATTATTTCAGTACCTTACTTACTACCAAGGTTGTCAGAATCGGGATTCTACGTAGGATCGATGAGGGTTCCTCAGGATCAGGATCGTAGAATCGGATGGAGAATCATAAGATTCTACTTTTTGTGTAAAACAATAACTTGTATCTATTAAAATCGCATTACAAGCCTCAAATATATTGCATTATAAAGTTAAAGAAATACAATAAAATTCCTAAAATTGACTACAATCAAGTAATCAACAATTCAACACAAAAATTCAAATGGGTACTTAGATAAACAATGCAAAACTTTTTTGAACAAAAATTAGAAATTAAATAAAGCAAAACGAAACCAAGCTTAAAATAAACAAAATCAAAATCAAAATAATTACCTAAGTAACTCAATAATATACTAGAAGAATGAGAAATTAAACAAAAATTAGGGATTTACCCAAAAAGAAAATGAGTTATGGTTGTGTGTGGCCCTTGGGTTGGTGTCAGAACTTGGATGGTGGCTAGAGAAGTCGGTTGGTGGCGTGGTTGGCGGCAGTCGGTCGATGGCGTGGCATGGCGTGCGTGGCTGGTGGTTGCGGGTGAAGTGAAGAGTTGGGGCGAGGTTAGGTTAAGGGGAAGGGGAAGGGGGTGTGCAGGTGGTGAGTGAGTGAGGAGGAGAGAGAAAATGTAGGAGGTGGTGGGGGTAATTAAAAAAAAATTGATTTTTTTGATTTTTTAATTCTATGTTTTTAAACTAGGTAGGATCGGTCAGAATCGTCGATCCTACCGATTCTATACCGCTCTTATCGATCCTACTTGATTTTTCTGTGATTCTACTTTTTTTACGATTTTTACACGATCCGGGTCGTTTGGGCAAAGTAGGATCGTAACGAACTAGATCGCGATTTTGATAACCATGCTTACTACATACCAATAAACTTTACTTAAATTGCTAATTGTATATACTCAGCTTTCCAACAATAGAGGCTATATCGGGCCTTTCCATGCTCCAATTGTACTACTAGAGTATCTTCATTTGATACTAAATATCCATGCCAAATATCAACATCTAATCAACATACAAATATATAATGACTCCTTTATCATTATTAAACTTGCTATATACGCATTTACCCAATTCATTTATTGCCTATTTACAAAAGTGGAATCACGAGACTTCTTAGCCTTGCCATAGGATCATATTCTGTGACACAATAATATGGAACTTGACAATGCATATTATCTCCAGTTCATTCCATTAAAAATTTATAAAAATTTGGACTGAAAGACATCTCTTGCTCTTTTACCTCTTCCAAGTTCTAGAGTCTTTTCAGGGATTTTTTCCCTCATAACATGATTTTCATCATATGACAAAGACATGTAATTTTCCATTGAAATTCGATCTTTTGATCTAGAAATTCAACAAAAACCATTTTCATCTTAATATATTTTACTTCACATTATCATAATGCATCACCATTTCAACAACATTGACGAAAGATTCAAAATCACTTTTGCATACTCATCTATATTTACATTCATAAACTTCAATTTACTCATAATTAAATCATGTGAATCTCATGCCATTTATAAGAATCAAATCTTATGGATAACATATGAAGCATTATAATTCAATATTCATATTCTCTTAAAATGTTCCGTTTTAATGACTAATAGCATCATAACATATGAATATGAAATCACATAATAGTCTTATTTCCCATGCAATAATCGTACTTATATTGCACTCAGTTTGATTATCTTAATATCAATGACATAAAGGATCAACATATAGAAAATAATCATATAATATTTACCTTTCTTGATCCACTAATTCTAATTCCTTTCAAATTCACACCAATTTCATTTTTATCGAGCAAACAGAAAGCATTCATATTAATAAATAAAACTCTCAAAATTTTTTGATTGCATTAACATGCATATATGCAGTAATTGCATACCTGCATTATTATCCATACTCATACCTAAATTGTATTTCATATTTATGAATATGCATATATTAATTACATTAATTGTACCTCCACTAACCTTGTAACTCCATTAACATGTGCACATACTTATACTCAAATTCTTTTCCATAAGTACAAACATACATGGATATACACCCATTAGGTCATTATGAGAATGTATCATCAATTGCATGCATGTGTTAATTTCCTTGTCAACCTTTACGCTAATTTTCTTGTCAACATTTACCCATACAATATTCTGTGGGGCATTATACTGCAAAGTACACATGCAGATATTATATTATATTCATATATGTAGATATTTATGAGTATCAAAGGGACAATTAAATTGCAAAGCGAACATGCGGTTTTTAACAATGAAAATCAAATTTTTGATTATCATTATTTATCTTTTTTTTTCCCCACTCAATTACATATTCACATTATGAATTTAAACTATGAATAAGTTTTCATATTCCGTAAAAAACCCATTGTTCCTCTTAATGTGTAAAACTCATGAATCATTATCAACATACTTTATTATCTACATGGACACAATCATATAATTCACTTATTTATTAGTATCATTGGTTTTGGCATTGTCTCGGCGTATGGTTTCAACAACCACGCGGAACAAGGAATTTCCTTTTCAGCATCGCATCAACTTCTAGTTTCAACAACCACCCAAAACTTGGAATTTCACGTAGAGAAATATTATTAATTATAGGTGTTAGATTTATGTTTCAAATTACTTGTTTTATGTTTATGGGGTTGCCGTAGGATCACCGATCGATCAGGAGTGAAGCCCAATTGATCGGGTGGTTTAAGGAAAGATTCCATATTTTTTAGGCAGTTAGAGGTCCGATCGATTTGCCGGATCCCATCGATCTGGTGTTTCCCGATCGATCAGGCCCTCCCTGACCTGCGCCTATAAATTTGGTCTTAGGGTTTCGTCATCTGCATCCAATCAAAGAGTGAGGCGCCGCTAGAGGTGATTTCATAATTCCTATAATTCAGATTTTGAGAGCTACGAGAGTTTAGAGAAAGTGATTGTAATTCTTTCATATATCTCGTTCAGGGGAAGTGTCGTTGTAATTCTTCCGTTCAGTATCAATAAAGAATCTCCATCTCCGCCCGTGGTTTTCTCCCCTCTCGATTGTAGAGGGGTTTCCACGTAAATATTGTGTGTTCGTTTTTGTTCTTTCTTTCTCCATATTTGTTTACTTCTCGTTTTGCGTGAGTTATATTATTTGAATGGAATCAAGCTATCAGGGTTTCACGCTTCCGCATTAAGTTTTCTTTAACAAATTGGTATCAGAGCATATCAGATTTGTTTAAGTTTTTTCCGCACAAATTGGTATCAAAGCCCTGTTTATTTCAATTTGATAATATGACGTCTGCAATTAGATCCGAAGTTGAGAAGTTTGGTGGTCAAGGGAGCTTCAGTTTATAGCAGGTTCGCATTAAGGGCCACTTGACTCAGAATGGCTTGAAAAAAGCTTTAGATGGGAAAGAGAAGAAATCAGAGAATATTACAGAAGCACAATGGGAGGAGTTAGATGAGAAGGCACTCACAGCAATTCAGATGTGTCTTTTGGATGACGTTTTGAGAGAAGTTCTGGAAGTGAAGACCGCTAAGGAGTTGTGGGAGAAATTGCAGAATATGTTCTGTTTCAAGTTTGCAGTTAAGCGCTGGTTGTTCACATTTCGTATGTCAGAAGATACGTCACTTAAGATTCACGTCAGTGAATTTAATTCAATTATTCAAGATTTGAAAGAATTGGATGATGTTCCTAACGATGAAGATCAGGCAATGTTATTGTTATGTTCTCTCTCTGCTTCATATAAGGGTTTTGTCGAAAGCATGATTTATGGTGGTAGACAAACTATATCTGTTGATGAAGTTAAGAGAAACCTACTGAGTAAAGAACGAGTAGATAAAGAATTATCTGATTCAGTGTATAACTCAGGTAGTGGTTTATTTATGAGGGGGAGAACTGAGTATGATCATAGTGGAAACAAGTCTAAGTCTTGGTATCAAGACCTAACCTGTAACTACTGTCATAAGAAAGGGCACATTAAGAAAGACTGTTACAAGCTTAAGAGAAAATTAGAAGCAGATAATAGGTCTGACCAGAGATCCATAGCAGCGAGTGTTGTAGATGGTGAGAATGAAGATCTTCTATTGTCTGTGTCTGAACCTCAGTCCAATTTGAAACATAGTTGGATTTTGGATTCGGGTTGCTCCTATCATGTCTGTCCCAATCGGGATTAGTTTTCCATGTACGAGTCTATTCAAGGTGGAGTTGCTTTGATGGGTATGGATAATCCATGCAAAGTTTTGGGTATAGGATCAATTCGTTTTAGGATGTTCGAAGGCACTATCAGAGTTTTGAGCGATGTTCGTCATGTTCCTGATTTGAAAAAGAATCTCATCTCTTTAGGTACTCTTGAGTCTAAAGGGTACAAGTACACAACTGAAGGTGGAGTTTTGAGGGTCGTTAAGGGTGCATTGACAGTTATGAAGGGCAGAAGGTTAGGTACTCTGTATGAGCTTGTCGGTTCTACAGTTGTTAGATCTGTTGCAATATCTTCATCATCCTTGTTGTTGACAGAACCAGAGATCACAAATTTAGGACGTTTGAGATTGAATCATTCTGGTGATAGGGGTCTGTCTGAGCACAGTGTGAGGGGCTCTTTGTGTGGTCGGTCTACAGGACTGGTGGTATGTGAACAAGGGCTTTATGGGAAGCAGAAAGGTTTTCGCTTCAAGCAATTCTTGACGAGTAGACGTGCCACGTTTGGTGAGTCTTCATTGCTATCTCCACAGAAGATGTCATCAGTTGTTTGTGATTTAGGTCAGGTGAGTAAGCCAGAGGGAGTTCAGTTTCAGTTGAGTAACACAGTTCAACAGCAGGTGGCTGTTTCAGAAGATGTGACAGGAGCCAATTCAGAGAAGAAGATTAGCGTTGCTGATAACCTCTCAGATATGTTCACTTCAGTTTGTTTGAGTTAACCCCGTGTGTGGGGGGTTTAGTGGAGAAGGTGGAAGAAATTCTTTTATGTATGTAATTTGAGCAAAGGTGGAGATTTGTTACGTTTATGTCTCAAATTACTTGTTTTATGTTTATGGGGTTGCCGTAGAATCACCGATCGACCGGGTGTGAAGCCTGATCGATCAGGTGGTTTAAGGAAAGATTCCGGATTTTTTAGGCAGTTAGAGGGCCGATCGATTGGCCGGTTTCGATCGATCGGGTGTTTTCCGATCGATCAGGCCCTCCCTGACCTGCGCCTATAAATTAGGTCATAGGGTTCGTCATCTGCATCCAATCAAAGAGTGAGGCGCCGCCAGAGGTGATTTCGTAATTTCTCGAATTCATATTTTGAGAGCTACGAGAGTTTAGAGAAAGTGATTGTAATTCTTTCATATATCTCGTTCAGGGGAAGTGTCGTTGTAATTCTTCCATTCAGTATCAATAAAGAATCTCCATCTCCGTCCGTGGTTTTCTCCCCTCTCGATTGTAGAGGGGTTTCCACATAAATATTGTGTGTTCGTTTTTGTTCTTTCTTTCTCCATATTTGTTTACTTCTCGTTTTGCGTGGGTCATAGTATTTGAATCGAATCAAGCTATCAGGGTTTCACGCTTCCGCATTAAGTTTTCTCTAACAAATTGGTATCAGAGCATATCAGATTTGTTTAAGTTTTCTTGACAATAGGAATGAACACAACCCATATCTTGCCATGGAGTAAATATTTTCACATTATGTTACATACCAACAACAAAAACAACAGACCCAGTACCTTAAGGGCTCCCACATAAGCGGGGTCTGGGAGGGGTGGATGTATACAGCCTTACCCCTTCAACGTGTAACCCTATCGAGAGGCTGTTTCCGAGGACCCCCAACCTTTTAGGGTTTGCAACATGAGGACTTTACGGGAGGTTACCCACCCTGGTACTATTCTTGCCCAAGCACGCTTAATTTGGAATTGCATTACGTTACATATCAATTAACTTAAATTCATGCGTAATTTGAAGTATTTAATCATGATAATTATTGCCATCTACAATATAAATGAGAACATCGAAAGTATCCTTACTTGATGGCATAATGGCAAGTGGCAACAATGGCAGTACCACATGCAGGGTCGCGGGACCTATCTCCACTATTCCAATAAATGCATGCATGACACTTCAGGGGAAGAAACAATAGACAATTTTATTTTATTTCGATATTTAGTGATCAGGTCACGATTCAATTCAGGCGGTTGAGCTAGCGACCCCTTATAAAACTCGTTAAATAATGGGGTACAGAGAAATAGGAACAGGATCATACAGGACTACAAACAACAACCGGCATAACATGACGAACCTAACTAACCACTATGATTGATTCGGATTTCAGGGCAATTGAAACAGGATAAAAGGCAGTCAGGTCACCCTTTCATCAAGTATGGCTCTCACCGTAGGCGGGTCAAAGCCATCGAAGTTCAGACCTAGCCTCTTTCCCATCTCAATTACTCGCTCAACCTGAAGGTTCTTCTCGGCCTCATGCACGTTACAAGTCCGCTTCGCCATATTCCTCTTCCTCTGCTTGCCTGAGGTCTTACCCGAATTCTGCGTGCTATTTTTGGGCAACATATCCTTTTTGTCGTCAACCCTTTTCTATTAGTCTTCCTAGTAAACTTAGGTCCCTCCATGAGTGGCTTCGCCCTGTTTAGGGCATGGGGCTCGAAACCTAGTGCAAATTCAGGTCCAGAAGACCCTGAATCATAATCGCTGGCGATGTCTCGAGCTTCGTTCACATGATGCGAGATCTGAGCATGAGGCTTTATTGATTGGGCATTATTATTTTCAATCCATGAGAGAAGAGGAGGAGCATGCTGGATTTCTCGAAGTTCCTGAATTGGTCTTTGAACAACAGGCTGGGGAAGCGTAAGAAGAAGAGATGCACGTGGCCAACAACACTCCAGATGCCACCTCTCGACATACTGACCGTGAATATGAATAGCAATCTGACCCAGTGACAGTTCTAAGATGCTCACTCCTTCATTCACTGACCTTGTGAGGCATCTTCCAGACTCCACAGAAACATTGCTGACAACCGTCATCTGTACGAGAGAGGGTTGAATCGGTGTGTTATGTTGCACTAGGGTGATGCACTAAGTGTCACGGTGCGGATGCGTACAGTAAGTGTGCTACCCCCTTGTTAATCTGGCCGAGGCCGTAAGAGCAACAACTCTGCGCGAATATTTAGGGATCAATTCCGAATTACCCTCCTTTACAAGGACCAAGCGTTAAACTGGACTTGGACCATCTGGTGAATAAATGTAGAGGAGCAGGTGTCGATGAGGATCCTGGCGGCATCAATACATCTCATAGCAGACGCCCTTGTGTCCATCCTGATGAACTTTCCCATTTTTTAGCGAGATGAAGCAGTCTTTGGTCTAGCATTGGACAGGCAAACCAAATACCTCTATCCATACTCTTCTGCTTAGAGAAGCAAGAGTCTCTCCGAAGTATTTATATATATCTCTAAATTAACACATAAAATTTACACATATAAAATTTGATTATTGTATATAAAATTTGCATACACAATATTTCATCGTCCGTATGCACGCGAAACCCTAAAAGATGACGATAGAAATATAATGCTGGGCTGTTATCAATGCTATATAATATACCCACATTAACTCAGTCAATATTGAACTGTAACGTATACAAAACTCTAGCAGTTTTTATTGCAATATTTTAACCTTTTTTTTTGCCCTTTTTTCTTTTGTAAAATAAACATGATACAACATCATTTGACTCAAAGGCACTTGATCATAAATTCATGATAGAAACCATTAAAACAATGCCTAATTAACTTCAGTTTTGATATCAAATGTAAACTTCATTATATGCATAAAGACAAAGAAAAAGAAAAGAAAAAAGAACATACCCAGTGCCTCAAAGGCTCCCGCCTACGCAGGGTCGGGGGGGGGGGGGGGGGGCGATTTACGCAGCCTTCCCCCTTCAGGGTGTTAACCTGAAGAGAGGCTGTTTCCCATTGCCCCCAACTGAGGGTGAGGACTTCCCAGGAGGTCACCCATCCTGGTACTACTCTCGCCCAAACACGCTTAATTTTAGAGTTTTAATGGGATCCAGTGACAGCGTATTGGTGCCCTCTGTGGTATTATATGCATAAAGACAATGCATTAATATAGATATCACATACATGAGAATTATATATCGGTGATCCTTGAACATATAAATGAAATTCATGCAAAGAACAGTGATAAAAAACTTACAATATCCAAAAGAACATGATTGGGAACCACTTCCACATCAAAGTGTAAATTAAATGCATAAAAACATATAAATCACTTTCTCATATTTCACAGGTTCACTATCAAATCACGCAAAGAGAAGAAGCAATTTTCATGAAGGAAAATAAGTCTTAAGATTGTTAGGAAAATAGTAAAATATGTATCGAAATTTGTCACCAGCTTCAAGGTGTGTAGCAAACCTTTTTCCTTATATTTCTTAGATACCGTTTACACCCTAATTTTGAGGGAGCTGAGACGACGTCATTTTGGGCAAAGTGCCACACCTCGAAGAGAATCAGACCTTTATAACGATGTCTCGAGACCAACATCTTGAGAAGTTTATCACCCTAACAAGAGTATCAGCCTCTCAAGGCTCGAGAAGATTGAAGGGAAAGGGGAGCTCGTGCTCAAGGGACTGCTAAGAAGGCTACAAGACAGGTGGTTTCCAAGCTCGAGACAATTACTTGGAGCGCAATTTCAGATGCGTGGGTGCCAAGCTTAGTCCAAGAGGACATGGAGCATCTAGAAGAGACTTCAGTTAAAAATGTGGACATGGGCTTCAATAAATACACTCAAGTACCAAATCAAGGGCACATTCATTGATCATTCATGCACTAAAAAAGCTTGGTCGCCTGAGTGGGAAAAAAGTACCACGAAAATAAGGGGGTAGCTATTATTTAGTTTTTCTATAAATAAGCGACTCTGTTGTAGTCCAAAACAAGTACATACATTCGTACAAAACTTCTTTAAGTTTTCTTTATAGGACACTTGTGCTTTTCACTTAGGAGTCACATAACTTAACTTAGTTTAGCGTAGCATTGATCTTGCTGTACTTGCTTCTTCAGTAATATAGTGATTCGGGCTTCAGGTATGTACTCTCTGTTTTAATATGTTCCCAATTTAAGGCTTTGATGGCCAAGGATTGACCTTGATTGCATTGATCTTAACACTACTATTACTACTTAGTATTTCAAGTGGACTTAGGTTTGCGCCATTGTTTAGAGCTTTGACAGTCAGGGCATGACTTTGATTGTGTTCGTCCTATTTTAGTGACCTAAATACAGTTTGCTACATCTAAATCTTGTTAGACCTAAACTCAGTTGAGTTAAGAACTTGATTGACTTAGGCTTGTAAGTGGACTGCTGAGCTCTTGGTTTGTCTCCATCTCAGTTCCTGACTTTTAAGTGTACGAGGAAAGGTGTTTGTGGACCCTACTCCATCATTGTAACTACCATTTGAATTAGGTCCATATCCCTTTAATTTTCTTTCAAATAATATATAAAAAATCCACAAAAAATATCTAAAAGCCTTCTTAATTGAAGCATAAGAAGAACTCATGGTATAATCGAAGTTAGATACACCAAAATATCACAACCTTTTCTTCGAAAATGATGAGTAGTTTAGGTCAAGGACGTGCAGTTAGAGTTTAGGCTCACTTCCTAGTCGCAGTGAATTCCTTTTGCACGTTTATTTTCATTTGTATTTACGGAGACCATTTTACACTCAATAACAAACAAAAATAGCGAACACGTCTTTTGACGACTGCAGTGGGAGGCTTAAAGCAAGACATCATTGTCTTCAAGCCATCGTAAATTACCATAATGTAATTTCAGACCATTCGCTGATGGTTAGAACTAGGAGGTCCAGTGCTCTTGAACATGAGGAACCAAAAGGCGTAGCCTTAATTGGATCTCCACTTGAGCATCCTCTTGAACAAAGCCCTATAACACGAAGGAATGAAACTAGTCATAGCCGCCATAGTAAAAGCAGAGGTGATGATGACATCCTAAAAGATGAATGTATTGGGTTTGATGGCCATTCGGGAAAGCATTTCATGGCTATGCTCAAACACCATTTAGAAATCGCGGATCAAAGGGTCCAACAAACTATTAGAAAGGCCTTTGAGAAACAGCGTGCTAAAACAGAGTGCACTCTAGCGGTTTAGCATGAAAACTCTGCTGCCATGAGAGCCTTGATAAATGACATTAGAACCTCAATGAATGAAAGGCTTCATAAAGAAACTGACAGAATCTTAGTTGAGATGAACTCAACCTTGTTTTCTACTGCTACCCCTATCCCTAAGGACGTGGCAAGATAGTAATTGTGGTCGACCCTATCTTGGTTAGACAGGTTGAGGCTCATAATGGCTTAGTCCAAGTCATTAGAGAGGACATGAGGCAACTTGGGCCTATACTTCCTCTATTAGTTCCAACTAGATACCCACGTGATGCTCTTTGGAGCGCACGGTAACCAGTGACTCAGGTTGACTGCATAGTCCCTTAGAGAATGGAAAACCTAACTGTGGCTAACTCAAGTGTTACACTTTTGTAATATAGCCATAGGAATGACAACGTGCCCCTTGGGGTTGACCGTATAGTCCCTTAGAGAATGGAAAACCTAACTGTGGCTAACTCAAGTGTTACACTTTTGTAATCTAGCCATAGGAATGACAACGTGCCCCTTGGGGTTGCTGGACCTTCGAGTCAGGGATTCTCTTTAGCTTCGAGGGATTTTAACGCCAATGTACCGATATCACCTATCCTTGAGACAGGGGACCATGGCCGTCCATACCCTCCTCAAGTTGAAGAGGTTGCCTTGAGGCTCACTCAAGGCTTTGAAATGGGTGTGCTAGGACAGGTTCCCACTTCTAAGGACCAGGCCTTTCCTTCTAGACCTCTTCATACTTATCACACTAGAGAGCAAGCTAATCACCCACATCCTCAAGATCAGAACTTGGGGATTGATCAAGTAAGGATGAATCAATAGCCTGCTAATGTTGGTGTGCTCTCAGGCATGTCGTATAACCCAAGATCTGCTGGAACATACGTCATGGCAAATCAAACATATGGCCAAAATGATCAAGAGGGTTACCCTAGGTATGGGGGCCAAACCGTTCCCACACCCGATTGTGACCGGAGCTCAGGGGTGTCCTGCAAATCCCCCTCGAGGTCCTCAACCACTTAGGGGGCAATGGTAGGTGCATAACCATGTGCCTAATCTACCCCTCCAGGACCAATTGGCTGCTCTTATCAAACAAATGTATGGGATAGGCCTCGCGAGGGTCAATAAACTCTTGTATAGTATACCTTACTCTAACTATATTGACAGGGATTATCCTTTCTCTCAAGGGTACAAAATCCCCGAGTTTACCCTTTTCTTAGGAGCAAGAACTATGTCTGCCCTCGATCATTTGGTAAGGTTTAATTTCCAATGTAGGGAAGCAGCTGACAATAAGTATCTTAAACTCAGGCTGTTCCCTAGTTCTTTAATAGGGACCGCCTTTAAGTGGTACACTATCTTACCACCTAATCTCATTTAATGTTGGGATGACATGGCTAGAAAATTCTAGGCCCAATTTCTAAGAATGGAATTAAAAACTTCCATGTCTGACCTGACTCGAATGAGACAAAAGCCAAGTGAATCAGTAGAAGAGTATATTAATCGGCTCCAAAGAGCTAGGTTAAAATGTACTGTACCCCTTCCTAAAGTTGAATATACCAAGCTAGCCTTAAATAGCTTGGATATTAAATTTAGGAAGAATTTTGAAGTCTCAAACTTCATGACACTTCTACAGCTAGTAGTTTGTGCCGCTAGATACGAGGCTGTCTTACAAGAAGAAAGCCTTAAGAAAAATAGCGCATATGGAACTTACGTACACAACTTAATCGAAGAGGATAAAGATCCTCCTTATAAAATTGACGTCATTGAGTACGTCAAGGGACCTCCTATGGTTTGCAATCCTTCTATCAATAAGGATATCAAAGCCAGGAAGTCATATCAATCCTAAGACTTGAGGAAGTACTCAATTGACCTCTCCAAAGCTGATCTAATACTTAACTGGCCTGAGGCAAGTAGTAAACTCAAGATTAGGGGCAAACACAGAAATCCTTACCCTAATTGAACAAAGGGGAAGGTATACCGTAAATGGCATGATCCATTGACTCATTCAATGAAAAACTACGCGATCTTTACAAATGTGGTTCAAGATGCCATTGAGGCAAGGAAATTAATCCTCTCTGAAGAAGGACATATGGGTGTTAAAAAAAACCCCTTCCCTAGTCCTCTTCAAGTCAACTTCATATACACTCTTGCTAAAAATGATCGTTGTAGTGTCCAAACTAATTCTTTTCCCCCTTTACAGGAGGAAGATGGTTTTGAATGAGACACAGAAAGCAAAGGTGGCGAGCAACCTATTTGAATGGTTGGTCATTGAGGGACTACTAAGGTTCCCAACGCTTGTGCGCACACTGGATGATGGAATTTATTGTTGGCACATTACTAAACTCTATCCCATGAACAAATGTGCAGTTTTTAAAAACATACTGATCAAATTCCGCAATAACTCTTCCATATTCTAATAGTGGCTAAGGAGTTAGCTATGGAAATCAACAGTGACCATAGGCCCACTCTAGGCCTTACAAATCGGGAGAGAATATCTCGAGATCTGGAGAAGGCATCCTACAAGGCATGCCGTCATTGTTGTGGGAAAATACTAGGAGCAATGAGGAAGCTGAGGCTGATTCCTCAATACATTCCACCTGTTGATTAAGTCTAATTTAGTAGACAATTGTTTATATAATTTAGGTTCGTTTTCTAACTATTTTACATCAAATTTTTATCGCTTTTGCTCGCTTTCGCTCCTATTGCTATTTCCTTGCAAAAACACTCATTTTATGCTAATTTATTCTTGCTAGGTTTTATCATCAACATCAACAAGTGAATGCAAGATACATCAAACAAAATAAAAAATGGGCTAATCACATCAAAACTACACAGTAATGCAAGGAAATTAAAACAACATGTACAAGTTGTTACAAATCTCAATTTTGGGTGGCTAATTGGATTAATCAAGTGCAAGAACTTCTTGAACACTTCGTGAACACATAAAAATTGATGCAAAGGCTGAGTTTTGGGTGAAAAAATGGAGAAAAGATGAAGAAATTAGCAAGTTGATTCAAAAGCTGAAAATGGGTGGCAATAGGCGGCAAGCTTAACAAATGAGGAAGAACTTGTGTTAATTTTTTATTTCATATCTTCCCATCCTCAAATACTATAAATAGAAGTGTTGGAGAAGGGTTTTGGCATCCATTCACTCAAAAAAATCCAAATACAAAGTAGAGAAAGATAGGTAAAACCGTGAGAGAGGGAAAGGAGTGAAGGAAGAAAGTTTGATTTGTAATTTTGCATGTTTAAGTTCTTTCTATTCTTTTCTTCCTTTAAGTTCATAGATTTTGTCTTAGTTTTTTCTTTATATTATGTATAACATGAACTAATTTTGTCTTTTCAGTGCTACGATGTAGCCTAAGTTGTAATATACGCTCTTTTCTAATTCAACGTATTCAAAGTTTTTTTATTGCCCTGTTTGAGTGTTTATCATTGTTCTTCATGAGTATTTAATCTTGATCACCATTCAAAGTCTATAATAATTCATAATGATTCTGAGAGAAGATTTATGATGAATGCTAAAGTGATAAACACCACAAATTGAGCGAATGCTAGAGATAGATTAACGCGATTTGTGTGGTCTTAAGTGAAAACCGTGGATCTTCAAAACTCTTTTCTTATTTAAATTCATGCAAGAAATTGATGAGTTAATATGTAAAAGAGCATACTAAATGTTGCTTGAGGGAGAATATTTAGTAAATTAAGTTTTTCGACCATCAACATAAATATCGAGAATAGAAAGGCACATTGATGCAACTAGGTGAAATCAGATGCTTTGAATCTTATTAAATCCTAAAAACCATCTAAAATCATAACAATTTTCATAAAACTCAGTAACCATTTTTGTTCTTTTTCATTTTGTTTTGTTTCATATCAAAAACCACAAATTTCAATCTTTCAAATAGTGCTGGAACTACTAATTTCAGTACTCATTCAATAACAATCCTCGTGGGATAATACTCTACTCATTTCTATATTACTTGATACGACTTAGTTCACTTGCTAAGCAGTACACGGAGCATCAATTTTTTGACGCCGTTGATGAGGATTGTTTTTACTTGAGTAATATTGATACCACATAGTTTTAGAATAATTTGAAGTTGTTTTGTTAAATTTGTAAATTTTTTTTAAGTTTCAAGAAGAAATTTCTTTTCTTTCATTTATTTCATTCACTTGATTTTATTTGTAAAGTTATTTTTGTTAAGTTTTGTTAAGTTTGTGTTATTTTGTTGTTTTTCTTGTGTTTTTTTTCTTTATTTTCATCTTTCTTTACTCATAAGTTTACTTTGATAAAATTTTAAAAGTTAAACTTATTATTTTTAAGTTTTTCAAAATGTTAGTGTTACTAACCCTGCATTCCTTTTTAAAGTTTTGTTTTTGTATAAGATTATTGTATTTTTAAGTTTTCTTATTAGTTTTACCTTTCTTTTAACTTTTTAATATACCTAGGTAAGCTTTTCAAAACTAAGTTTACATTTTTAAGTTTTTCGAAACATTAGTAATACTATCCAACCCCAACACCCCCCCCCCCCCCCCCCCCCCCCCCCCCCCCCCCCCCCCCCCCCCCAATGTGGTTTTGTTAAGTTTTGTATTATATTGTAGTATTTTGGTTTTTTCTCATTATTGTTATCTTTCTTTTGACTTTTAAGTTTGTCTGTCTTACTTTGTATGCAAAATCAAAATGAAAATGAAATAATCCCTCTGGATCCTAAAATTGAAAAAACACTTCGACAAATCAGGAAAACTAATCGAATTGAAATAATGGCTAATGGAAATAATGATAATGAAAGAGCTTTAAAGGATTATGCTGTCCCAATTGTTGGTGGATGCACTTCTAGCATCCGATGTCCACCTATACAAGCGAACAATTTTGAAATAAAACTTGCGATAATACAAATGATCCAAAAGGCTGTTCAGTTTGGCAGCCTACCTAGTGAGGACCCGAATTTACATATCACTAACTTTTTTGAGATATGTGATACATTTAAGCATAATAGCGTTAGTGATGATGCCATTCGCTTAAGATTATTCCCGTTCTCACTAAGAGACGAGGCTAAGGCATGGTTAATGTCATTGCCACTAGGTACTATCACCACATGGAGTGACTTGGCACAAAAAGTTCTTGCTAAATATTTTTTACCAGCCAAATCAGCGAAAATGAGGATTGACATTACCTTTTTTATGCAATAAGATATGGAATCATTGTATGAAGCACGGGAACACTATAAAGAGCTTTTGAAAAGGTGTCTACACCATGGTTTACCAGTTTGAATGCAAGTCCAAAATTTTTACAATGGTTCGGCACCTAATACCCAAACAATGGTGGACGTGGCTCCTAGAGGGGCCTTAAAAAACAAGACACTAGACAAAGCATATGAGTTGCTAGAGAAACCTGTAGGTATTCACGAAGTAGACGCATTAACCATATTATCCACTCAAATTTCGATGATTTAGAAACAGTTAGATAACATAGGTTTTAATGCCAATCATTCTCCTATGTTAACATGTGAGTTCTGTGCAGGAAATCATGCAAGCATAGACTATCAGATAGGGAACCCCTTTGCCATAGCCTCTTCAAATCATGAGCAAGCCAATTTTGTTTCAAATTTTCAAAAATCACAACACAATTCCTACTCCAACACTTACAATCTTGGGTGGAAGAACCACCCAAAATTTTCATGGAGTAATCAAAAATAGCCCATACACCCACAACTGGAAAATAAAATTGATCTCGAAGACATGTTCAATAAGTTTATACAAGAAACTAGAAGTTTTATGCAACAAACATAGACAAATCTTCGCAATCAAGAAGTATCTGTTAGAAACCTCGAGACCCAAACCGGATAAATTTCAAACCAACTCTCTGAAAGGTCTCAAGGTTCTCTACCAAGTACCACAGTGACTAACCCTAGAAAGCACGTAAATGCCATTGCTTTTGAAAAAGTACTGAGAGAGGACAGCTTAAACAAGCCCACTCGGACCACATCACACCTTGAACTTGGACGAGTAGATGAGTCCAAAAAGCAAGACGAAAGCGAATCAAAGAGGGCTGAGCCTAAGCCCTACAAACCAAAAATTCCATTTCCTTAATGCCTGAAAATGCAAAATGTGGATAACCAATTTATGAAAACTTTCAAGAAATTCCCCATTAATGTCCCGTTTACTTACATGTTGGAGAAAATGCCCAAAAATGCAAAATTCTTGAAAGAAATCCTATCTAACAGGAGAAGACTAGAAGAATTCGAGACCGTGGCACTGAACGAAGAATGTAGTGCGATACTACAAAAGAAGCTTTCTTCTAAACTCAAAGATCCAGGGAGTTTTTCAATACCTTGCACCATTAGCACCTATACTTTAATTAACGTCTTATGTGATTTAGGTGCAAGTATAAATTTGATGTAGCTCTCAATTTTCAGGAAACTTGGCCTAGGGGAAGTAAATCCCACCATGGTATCACTCAAATTGGACGACAAGTCCATCAAGTATCCACGAGGAGTGGTAGAGGACGTCTTGGTGAAAATAGACAAGTTCATATTTTCAGCTGATTTTGTAGTGCTTGACATAGAGGAGGATAAAGAAATACCTCTTATTCTAGGCCAATCCTTCCTTGCTATGGGAAGGGCCTTGATAGATGTGCAGAAAGGGAAACAAATCTTAAGGGTAGAAGATAAGCAAATGACATTCAATGTTTTTAAAACAATAAAACTTTTATTAGAGAAGGACACTTGTTTTCAAATTGAAGATTAAGTTTCTCCAACTAAGTCGGAGGATTTCAGAGCCAAGGATGATTTAGTAAAAAAAGGCGCCAAAATTATAAAAAGAAAACTAAAGGTGTATGGGGGAAGTTCCATTCTTTTAAAGGATCTGGGATAGAACATCATTGAAAGTTGAGATAACGACTATAACTTAAGCGCTTTTTGGGAGGCAACCCAAGTTTTTCTGTTCCTTACTTCTTTTCTTTTATTTTCCTTTAATTATTTTCTTATACTTATGTACATGTTGTCGACAAGTTTTTGAAACAAGTTTAGGGGTAACATGATGTCAACATTCACCATAAAAAAGCAATCCTCAAACTTGGGAAATATCTCATCTACTGCTTCATTCCTTGTATTTCTTTTAACATTGAGGACAAGGTTAACTTTAAGTTTAGGGGTGGGAAAGACATTTTGTCACATATTTTTAAAATTTTGAATAAAGTTTTCCAAAACATTTTCTTGTCTAGTCCTATTTTATTTTTTAGCGTCGGCTTTAGTGCCTCCTAGAGTTCGGAGTCTTTGTATGGGGATATAGATAGTGCTGGCCAACAAAAATATTTTCTATTTTCTATAGTTCAAATCATTTGTCTTTTAAATTTTTGTTGCACATTCTGAATCAATTTAAAATCATAAATTTTTTTAGATCTTATCATCATGCTTTTTAGGCAATTTTTCTAGACTTTTTAGCCCATTTACTTTAATTAAATTTGAATAACCTGCGAATCAATTGTTTTAGTGTTCTAATTGCAAAACATTATCTATTCTAAGGCACTCTCTTGATAAAACCGTGGTATTTGAGTTCACTAGTTAGCAAGGCTGTTTTACCTTTCTTTTAGGCTAAAAGATGCTCAAATTTGAATGGATTACATTAAGATTATCATTTGCATAATATACTTTGAAGAGTTATACCTCAGTCTAAAGCAAAATATGACCCAAAAAAAAAAAAAGATTGAAAAAAATGAGGGAAGCATCTCTAGCACTGCTATCCCATATAGACATTTTAAGATATGTGCTGCCCATCATGAGGGCGTCTCAGTGGTGGCATCTCTTACCCATGCAGTCATTTCCAAGGGGTCAGGAGTTCGAATCTTGCTGAAGATATACTCATGAAGTCATAATGAGGGCGTCTCAGTGGTGGCGTCTCTTACTCATGCGGTCACCGCCCAAGGGTCAGGAGTTCGATTCTTGCTAAAGATATACTCACGCGGTCATATTGAGAGCGTCTCAGCGGTCGCGTCTCTTACCCATGCCATCATCGCCGAGGGGTTAGGAGTTCGATTATCACTGAAGATATACTGATGGGTCGGGGTTGACTGGGGCAGATCAATCCCTCATAAAAAGAAAAAAAGAGAGAGAGGAAATTTTGTGAATAACTTTTAGTTATGGGCAAACCTGAGAAGTCTTGTTATGAATGGCATGATTTTTGTCATCTATTCGGTTTGAATGCCTTAAGATTAGAAAGAACGGATAAACTTCATTTGCTTAGCCAACCTTTGAATTCAGTTACCTAGGTGATTGACGGGCTTTTCCTTAGAAACATTGTTTTGCCTTCAAAACCTTACAGTTTGAACCTCGGTCATTCTTTTCTAATAGATGTAGTTTTGATTTGAATTATGTTAAAAATTCTTAAAAAAGCATAAGATCTTGCGCCTTCATATTTAGCCTTGCTCGAGGACAAGCAAAATTTAAGTTTGGGGGTATTTTGATAAGTCTAATTTTGTATATAATTATTTAAATCATTTAGGTTCATTTTCTAACCATTTTACTTCAAATTTGTATCGCTTTTGCTCTTTTTCCATTCTATTGCAATTTTCTTGCAAAAACACTCATTTTATGCTAATTCATGCTAGGTTTTATCATCAACATCAACAAGTGAATGAAATATATACTAAACAAAAGTAAAAAATGGGCTAAACACATCAAAACTACGCCGTAATGCAAGGAAACAACACCAACATGTACAAGTTGTGGCAAATCTCAATTTTGGGAGGCTAATTGGAAAAATCAAGTGCAAGAACTTCTTGAACGCTTTATGAACATATAAAAATTGATGCAAAGGCTGATTTTTGGGTTGGAAAAGTGGAGAAAAAAAAATGAAGAAATTAACAAGTTGATTCAAAAGCTAAAAATGGGTAGCAATAGGCGGCAAGCTTAGCGAATGAGGAAGAACTTGTGTTAATTTTTTTATTTTACAACTTACCATCCTCAAATACTATAAATAGGAGTGTTGGAGAAGTGTTTTAGCATCAATTCACTCAGAAAAATCCAAATACAAAGTAAAGAAATATAGGTAAAACCGTGAGAGAGGGAAAGGAGTGAAGGAAGAAAGTTTGGTTTGTAATTTTGCATTTTTAAGTTCTTTCTTTTCTTCTTTAAGTTCATGGATTTTGTCCTTAGTTTTGCTTTATATTATGCATACTATAAACTAATTTGGTCTTTCCAATGCTATGATGTAGCCTAAGTTGTAATATGTGCTCTTATCTAATTCAACGTATTCAAAGTTTATTTGTTGCACTGTTTGAGTGTTTTTCATTATTCTTCATGAGTTTTGAATGCTTAATCATCATTCAAATGCTATAATGATTCATAATGAGTCCTAGAGGAGATTTATGATGAATGCTAAAGTGACAAACACCACAATGCTACAAATAGATTAACGCGATTTGTGTAGTTTTAAGTCAAAACCATGGGCCTTCAAAACTCTTTTCTTATTTAAATTCATCCAAGAGATTGCTGATTTAATATGTAAAAGAGCATGCTAAATATTACTCAAGAGAGAATATTCAGTAAATTAAGGTTTTCGACCATCAAAATGTAATAACAACTTGAATATCGAGAATACAAAGGCATATTGATAATCGAATTTTTTGGATCTTATTAAATCATAAAAATCATCTAAAATCAGAACTCTTTTCATAAAAATCAGTAACCATTTTTGTTCTTTTTCATTTTGTTTTATTTCATATCAAAAACTAAAAATTTCGGTCTTTAATAGTGCTGAAACTGCTAATTTCGGTACTCATTCAATAACAATCCTCATGGGACGATACTTTACTCATTTCTATATTACTTGATACGACTTAGTGCACTTGTTAAGAAATACACTAAGCGTCACTGATCCTCTCCTTGATTTGAAGATGCCATCTGAGAAGTCCCGTAGATATGAGCTTACTGAACATCCTCCTTCATAGGGGCTAGATCATCATGAGGATTGGGTATCCAATGAGAAATCCAAAATACCACCTGTTGGACGTGGACACCAACCTTCTGGGGTCCATTTTGGTAACGTCTGAAGAAGAAGCCACCTCGAGCAAGAGGATGCTAGTCCCTCTGGCCTTCCTGGAACTCAGAAGAGAAGGCCGTTGCCCAAGAAAGTAGCACAACAAAGAGCTCTGCTTGATACTTGCTTAACTAGGATCTCTGAAGAGGAAGTCAGGGTCTATAAGGGCGAGCAAATTGTGCCTATGGATCTTGAGGATCTAGTAATTGAACCCAAACCTTTTACCACTATTGGTAAAGGTGAGCCACGTAAGAAGCTTGAGAGATGGACTAGTCTCTCATCTACTAAATGAAGGAATCTTGGTGGGCCCAGCTTGCCAAGGATTCATTAGCTTGAAGGTCATCAGATGATCAGGAAAAGTATAGGCCTCTCAGCATCAATTTAGTGGAACATCTAGACTGTGTTAAGCATACATGGCCTAACATAGAGAATGATTTCTATAGAGAAGACTTTCCCCAATCTATGGAGGAATCTCAAACTCCAGGGGTTGATCCAAAAGGCCAACCTTTAGAGTCGGGACATGCTAACTGTTGGCAATCCTTAAAACTAAGATCAGGATGTGCCAATGGATGGTAGTCTTAAGAAGGAAATTGATTAAGGAGTACAAATACAGTTTCGAGAACTCCCTGAAAAGGTTGATGTTAAAACTGCCCTGCTCCTTCCTTTGGAGTTTATGGAAACTAATGCTCATGCAAGCCGATGAGGATCCCCAGGTGGAACTTGTAGCTGAAGTAGCAGCTACCAAAGTTGACCTTAATCCTTTGTCTTTTAAAATTACTACCCTAACATCCAATTCAACTGATGATACACCTGACATAATGAAGATGATGTTTGATGGGCCTAATACTGCCAATAAACACATCAAGCCTCTATACATCAAGGCCAAATTCGATGACATTCTAGTGAATAGGGTCTGGGTGGATAATGGCGTCACCATTAATGTCTTACCTCCATATGTGTTGGTAGTCATTGGTAAATCTTGAGGTGACTTAAGTACTTGAGATGTTGCAATCTCTGGCTCTTCTGGAGCCATCACTAAGTCTAAAGGGGTCATCCCAATTGAGTTAATTGTTGGCAGCTTAAGCAAGGTAACAACCTTCTTTGTAGTGGATACTACTCCAAGCTACAATGCTTTACTAGGAGAGATTGGCTACACGCCAATTATTGTATTCCTTCTTCAGTTCACCAACTGTTAATCTTCTAGAATTATGACAAATATGAGGTTGTTATAACAGATAACAAGCCATTCATGGCTTGCTCCAACTATGTTGAGGCAATGTTCTATGAAGATGGCGTGGGACCACTTGATGTTAAAAGGACCACTCCTTAGTCTACCCAACACCAAGAAATGATAGCCATCCTTGATAATCCACTCACTGAAGTTAAGGTTAATCGATTCGATGTCGAGTCAGAAGACTTTAACTTCTGGGGATGCATGAGAGCCGTCTTTTTATGAAGGAGATCTCCAAAACAACTAGAAGCCTTATGCAAAGACCTCCCACATTTCTTCAGCCATAGCAAAGCTCATAGCTTGGCATGCTAAGGAATAACTTTAGATTGAGAAGCCATTTAATGGCTTCGAAGTCCAGATGACACAAGAGAAAAAGCTAGAGCTATCTGACTTAAGAGTAGCACTGGCTAAGATGAAGGATTTGAGGGTTGAAGTTCAAGACCCCCTCCTTGAGGTTAACTTGGGCTCAATAGAGGACCCAATACCTACCTATATGACCGCTCGGTTTTCTGAGGAGTAGAGGGAGAGTATTTGATCTTGCTTCATGAGTTCAAGGATTGCTTTGCTTGGGACATCATGAGATGTCTGGCCTAGACAAAACGGTGGTTGAGCATAGACTTCCTATCAAGCCAGGCTGGAGGCCCATGATTTAGGCCTAGAGAAGGATTTCCCAAGAAATTATTGATTTAGTCAAAGAGGAAATTGAGAGACTCTTAAAGGGTAAATTCATTAGGACTGCCTGGTATGTTGAATGGTTGGCAAACATTGTTCCTGTCATAAAAAAGAATGGCAAAATTAGAGTTTGTATCGATTTCAGAGATCTGAATGCAGCCACCCCAAAGGATGAATACCCAATGCCAATTGCTAATGTACTTATTGATTCAGCCTCAAGGCATGAGGTCTTATCCTTTATGGATGGCTATTGTGGGTACTACCAAGTCATGATTGCTTCGAAAGATACCCACAAAATGGCATTCAGGTGTCCTGGATCAATAGGGACCTTTAAGTGGGTGGCTATGCCATTTGGCTTGAAAAACACTGGTGCCACCTACCAGAGAGCCATAAATATGATCTTTCATGATCTCATAGACAAGACCAGAAAAGTCTACATAGATGATATCGTAGTCAAGTCAAAGTCCCAACTCAAACACTTGGACGACTTAAGAGGGGTGTTCCTTAGAATGAGGAGCCATAACCTCAAGATGAACCCATTAAAGTTTGCCTTTGGCGTACGCGTTGGAAATGTCCTTAGTTTTCTGTTACACCAAAGGGGCATTGATGTGGACATCAACAAGACTCAGGCCATTCAATAGGCCAAACCACCTTTGAGGAAAAAGTAGCTTCAAGCTTTTTTGGGGTAGGTTAATTTTGTGAGAAGTTTTAGTTTGAATGTTACAGAGAAAATCAACTTCTTCTCTCCACTCCTGAGACTCAAGTCTGAGAAAGACTTCAAGTGGGAGGAGCCACATCAAGTAGTTTTTGAGGCCATCAAGGAATTGTTGATCAGGTCACCAGTGCCAATTCCACCAAAGCAAGGCAAAGCTCTGAAGATTTATGTCTCTGCTTCTAATGGATCAATTGGTTGCTAGCTTGTACAAGACAATGAGCAAGGATTTGAACAATCTATGGTCTACCTTAGCCATTGTTTTATTGAATGTGAAATAAAATATTCCTCTATAGAGAAATGATGTCTATCTCTATTCTATGCAGCTTTAGAATTTACTTCTTAGCATTTACCATATATGCAGTTGCTCAGACTGATGTCATTAAGTACATGCTAGATAGACTGAAGGCCCAAAGAGCAACCTAAGAATGGGTGAATTAGGTTCTTTCATGATAAACTAAAAATTTAAATGTTAAGAACCAAAAAATTATTTAAAAGATAAAAACTAAATGCAAAATATAAAAAGTAAATGCAAAAACAAAAAGATGTACAATGATTTTTATAGTGGTTCACTTCCAACCCGGAAGCTAGTCCACTCCTTAAGTGACTACTCTTCATCACTTGAGCCTTTAACTAAGTTAATGTTCTTTTTTAAAACTAAGCTTGAGATCCAACCTTTTCAACCAATCTTTTTGTACGTAGGCTCAAGATCTAACAGGATTATACCCAGTGCCTCAAGGGGTCCCGCCTACGCAGGGTCGGGGGGGGGGGGGGGGGGGGTGCGGATGTACGCAGCCTTCCCCCTTTAGCGTATTAACCTGAAGAGAGGCTGTTTCCCAATGCCCCCAACCTGAGGGTGAGGACTTCCCAGGAGGTCACCCATCCTGATACTACTCTCTCCCAAGCATGCTTAACTTCGGAGTTCTAATGGGATCCGATGATGGCGTGTTAGTGCCCTCTAATAGTAGGCTCAAGATCTAACCTTTACAATAAATCCTTTTGTAACAGTAGGCTCACGATCTAGCCTTTACAATAAGAAATTGAAATAAAGCAATGAAAGAAATATAGCACTGAAACTCTTCACTCTTTCAACAGTGAATTAACAATGGATTAGGCTTAGCCAAAGCTAAGGATATACCAATTAAGCTCAATGATCAACAATAAAGAGGACTAGTGACGCTCTAGAAAAACTTTAAGAAAAGCAAAAGATTAAAACATTAAAGTGCAAGTAGAACTCAAAAAATTTTGATGAATAAAAGCCTGAAGAATTAGATTATTTTATTAAAGAATTTAATCCCTATTTATAGGTCAAGATAACATTGGTGCCATTGGGAAACTTTAAGAAAAAAAATTGAAAAGAAATCGGATTTAAAATGTAGCCGTTACAGCTATTGCAGTGTTGTGTGTCGACACACAGCTCTGGACGGCTACGGTATATTTGTGTGTCAACACATCCGTTCAATGTGTCGACACTAAGCATGCACAGGTGGATTTGAACTATTTTGACCATTTAGCTTGATTGATTGATTGATTACCATATTAGCTTAATTTTTGAATTAATTTTCGTGATTTTGCTCATTTATTTGAAAGATTGATTGATTCATTCAACTTAATAAATCACCCTATTAAAATTTAATCTTGTTATATTTGAGCATGCTTTTCATAATACGAATCTTACAAAATATTTTTATTTACAAACTCAATTGGCTTGACTTGAGTATTTTCAAATAATATTTGAAAATCAAATTTCAAAAACATTTTTGATGTCAATATTGAGATTTGACTCAATTGATTTATCCCGATCTTAAGTCTTATAAAATAAAAAACAAACAACTTGAAGCTTCTAGACTTGGATCTCATTCTCTTGATTTAGGATTAATCTTTTCTTCAACTTTGATTTCTTTTCCTCTTAATCAATCATCTTGGAAAAGTTTGGTATCACCATGATTAGTCTTGATTTTTGCTAACTTTCTTATGAGTCACTTTCAAACAAGATTAGAATAATTTAAACATAATGACTAACTAAATGATTGTTATCATCAAAATTACAATATAAATGGCCTTTAGGGCCAACAATCTTCCTCTTTTTATGATGACAAAAATTTTGTATTTTCTCTTTAAAAACATGAAAGTTGAAGTATAGAATTGACCATAAAAATATTGACTATACAAATCGTACAAATTCTTACTTCGTATCAAGTCATGTAGTTATATATAACATGTTAAAAATTCAAACTCAAATGTCTTCCCCTATGTTGATGCATTGTAAGAATCATACATTCAATAGGTTAACATCAACATCATTTTTAACATTTCTCAATCAAACGCAAACTTCATACCATGCTTGATGCATTCTAGGAGTTAGATGTTCAATAACTTACTCATAGCATCATTTTTTTAACATTAAACAACTAAACATCAACTCCTCCCCCCCCCCCCCCCCCCCCCCCCCCCTCTCTGTCATCAATAGAAAAAGAATAAATGAATTCAATGCACTGTGTTTGATATTTCTCTCCCTTTATGATATAACAAGTATTTTGAAAAAGAAAGATTTGTCCAATGTTTAAACCAGCATAAAAAATTAAAAAAAAAAAAAAAACAATAAGGGATGGGATCTAAGTTTAAAATGTAAAAGTAGTTTTTACATATGTAGCTCGATATGTTAAGGACAATTTTACCTCCTTTTTTGTGATATACTGTTTCACCGTTTTTTAAAAATATTTCCATATGCCTCAATAAGGTGAACACGAATAATTTTTCACAAAGTAAGATTTTTAAACTTGAAGTTTTGGAATTCTCATAACCCATTTATAACTTTAATTGAAATTATGAACAAGAATGTGAGAGAATATTCAAGTTAAACAAACATTGGAGATATCAAAGGTAACTCAATTCTGTGTTTCCTTTTAAAACACAGTTTCCAAGCACTAATATTCATTAGATTGGATAAGAATACTTGGACAACTGTACGCTACCATTTGAGAGCCATTTTCAGTATAACTATGAATATGAAATTAATGTACCCAAGTAATATATTTCGCCATGTTAATCCTTCTTTTAATATCACCAATTAGTTCCACATAGAGGCCTAGTAACATTATCTAGTTGTTGATCATTTGTGGGCACAAATTTTACGATATATCCTTTAAGCACATGATCACGAATGGTATGATTGGTTCTAAAATGTTGACCCGGAGGTTTGGTTAAGCATATTGTACTACCATTATCACACATAATAAGAGCATGATCAATATGAATGCCTTAATCATCAAATTCATGCATTAACCAAGATATTTTAGCACAATGACTTGTACAAGTAATGTATTTGACCTTAATGGAGGATGAAGCAATGTTCTTTTTTTTTTTTTTACCATGGCACTACTGCATGACCAATAAATTGACAAGTTCCATAATTTGATTTCTAGTCCACTTTTAAACAAGTAAAATTCACATAATTATATTGAACTAGATCTAGGAAATCACACCTGGATAGAACAAGTCTAAGTACCAACTAGGCATCGAAAAAATTCTTTTCACGGAATATTATTGCGATTCTTTTTAGACATTTATGCAATGCACCACATATGCACACATTAATTTGTGGAATGGTAAACAAAGGATCGAATCATACCTTTATTTAGCTTTTTAATCCACCTTTTTTATCCATATCTAGCTTGAGTGTTGAGGTCATTGGGGTTGCATTTGTTTTCAAATTTTCCATGCCAAACTTCTTAAGCATTTCCTTGATTTACTTGGCTTGGTTGATGAAAATTCCTTCCATGTCTTGCGTGATTTGCAATCCAAGGAAGTAATTGATTTCTCCCATCATGCTCATTTCAAATTCCCTCATAAGATTTGTAAATTCTTCACAAATAGAGGGGCTAGTAGCACCAAACACTATATCTTCAATATATATTTGCATAATTAGAATATCATTTCTAGAGTGTTTGATAAAAAGTGTGGTTTCAACCTTCTCTTGAAAATTTATTTCGCATTATAAAAGAACTTGATCTTTTATACCAAGCTCTAGGAGTTTGTTTCAATCCATAAAGAACATTTTCGAGTTTATCAACATGATTGGAAAATTTATTATCCAAAAAATCAAGTGATTTTTTAACATAAACTTCTTTTCTAATACAACTATTCAGACATACACTTTTCACATCCATTTGAAAAAGTTCAAAATCTTTGAAATAAAGGAAAGGCACATAAGAGTCAAATAGCTTTTAATCTATCAAGGGGTGCAAAATTCTCTTAACAGTCTGTACCTTCTTCTTGGTTATAGCTTTTAGCTGCTATCCTTTCCTTGTTTTTTACCACATTGATAGGGATCGCCGATGATTTGACTTGTTGGGTGATCCTTCAAGAATTTCCAATCACATGTAGCATGTCTTCCTCTTTGGATTCTATATTTTTGACATTTCCTTCCGGGGAGCTTTGGGTTTATCCTTTTCTTACTCTTCGTATGCGGGTATGATATTTATTGGTTTGATTACTATACCATCAACATCATAAGAAATTCTAGAGGACAAGGCATTAGTTTCATCAAAAACCACATGTATAGACTCTTATACAGCTTTTATCCTTTTATTATAGACTCTATATGCTTTGCTAGTTAGAGAATATCAAATAAAAATACCTTTATCTACTCGTGGATCAAATTTACCAAGGTTTGTTTTACCATTGTTGTGGATGAAGCCATTTACACCCAAATGATTTGATATGTGCAATATTTGAATTTCTTTCTTTGTAAAAGTTCATATGGTGTTTTCTTCAAAATAAGCCTTATTAAAGCTCAATTTAAGACGTAGCAAGTGGTGTTAACGGCTTCAACCCAAAATGAATCTGCAAATTATTTTCAAAAAGCATGGTTTTTGCCATTTGTTTAAGAGTTCTATATATATATATATATTCTTTTTTTTTTTTTTTTTTTTTTTTTGAACCACTCTGTTTTGTTGAGAAATTTTAGGAGTTAAAAAATTATGTTGGATTCCAATTTAATCACAATATTTTTCAAAATCACTTTTTTCAAATTTCCTTTCACGATCACTTCTAATTGAAATGATTTTCAAATATTCTTCATTTTGCACTTATTTGCAGAACTTTTTCAAATTTATCAAATGTTTCACTCTTATGAGAGGCAAATAGGCACCAAGAAAAATGGGAGTGAACAACAACAATTACATGTCCATACCTTTTCACAATGGCTTAAATGTCTAATAGGATCAAATAAGTCTATATACAAAAGTTCAAGATGCCTTGAGATAGAAAGTATATCACTGGGTTTGAATGAAGATCTTGTTTGTATTCCATATTGAAGTGCATGACAAATATGATCTTTTTCGAATTAAGCTTTGGTAGTCGTCAAATAAGATCATTTTTCAAAAGTTCTGAAATTAAGTCTATACTAGCATGTTTAAATCTTCTATTTCAAATCCAATGACCATTTTCATTCCAGACACTAGACCATTTCACAAAGTTCATATATTTAAGATCAATCATATAGACATTATCACATCCTAATTGATCAAGTCATAATTCATTCATTTAAGCACACGCCACTACAAATTTAAATGATTCAAGATTGCACACAATAAATTCTATCACATTGTAGACTAATGTTAGGAAAATTATGCAAAAGACCATTAACAAGTAAACCATTATATATAAAAGGAGAAGGGTCAGGGGCAATGTTACTGATGCAAAATTTTTTTTCTTTTCTTAAAGTTACCAAAAGTGATGTATACTTTTCTTGGTTTGATAAAAGTGCTCATTCATTGTTCTTCGGTTATATGACTTGTGAAATTATTATCCAAGCACCATTTTGACTTCTTTTTGTTAGGAACAATGTCCTGAAATCCAGATTTATTCTGGATATATTATTTTAACTAATAAATAAAATTGAAGTTCCAGTCGTTTTCTAGTTAAATTTGTGTATTTGAGCATTTATACTGTATGTGATTTTCTTTCGGGAGGCATCCATGAGATGGGTGTAGTCCTCAGACTACAATTTACATGTTTGTTCTAAGCGGTTTATGAGACTAAGCCACAGATAGACTTGGAACAAATGATATGGATTGTTGTTTGAAAGACCCGTAGTCGAAGACAAGTCTGGACCACTTGTATGGTAAGACTATAACGTGACACTTTAGATGACTTGTCTTGGTCATGTGGATGGAGATCCAAAAGTATTAGGTTAGTGTGTTTGACACACTGAGTTGGACCATGTGGGTTACTTATTTCTAGACTACTATCGAAGATAAGTGATTCGCATTGTGCTATTTGAACGACGACTCTAAATCCTGAGGGTATTCTGGACATGTGCATGGAACGTTAGTTACTTTGGTGTACTATAAGTAAGGTCTAAAACGAATGACTGAAATCCCATGTACACTGGGTAGCGGCGTGAAGTGTGACAAGGATCAGGTATTCAATAGGGAATCTAGATTCTTTATGAGATACAGATGTCCCCTTAGTTGATTCGCAAATATTTGAATAGTTCGAAAATTTTGGCCAAAGTATTCCCAAGTGTTTGACATTTGGAATTTATACTCTGAGTATGTTTAGGTATAAGTGAATTATTCAGTGAAGGGCGAGTCGGCAACTAATGGAGAAGCTGTGAGAAGGATAATGGTAGTAGTTATATTTATCCATTGTCATGTACATCTAGTGGAGGGGTTGTTGTCATCAATATAGTATATTAGAAAGATATCCAATAAATAATTTAAGTCTGGAGTGCAGTGAGATTTATTTAGTGGAATTAAGTCTCATTAAATGATAATTAAATTAATATCATGAGATGATTTAATTTAACACCGTTTGGAGCTAGATTTAAATTGTCCCCGAGGTTCTTGAACAAGACTCTATATTTATTGCCATTAGAAAAATATTAAAGAATTCATGAGATGAATTATTTATCCATAAGATGGGTAAATTGATTTTGCCAAACATTATTCATGAGATGAATAAAAAAATTAAAAATTATAAAATAAAATAATTTTTGGAAAATTAAAATTCATAAGATCTATTTTTACATGTGAGAAACAAAGCAAAAAAACAAAAAAAACAAAAAAAATCGCGTTTAAAACTTGCACAGTTGCGATCCGTGTGAACCGGATCCTTCGCACGCTGGGACGCCCACCAGGGCCATCTGCGTGCCCATGCGGGGACGAATCGCGCTGTGACACGTGGCACGCAATGACAGGCCCTCAGAAGCGGTTGCACTGTTACTAAATGCGGCGTTTTGAACCTGTTTTAAATAAAACGCTGCGTTTTGATGTTAACTGTGCAATCCTTTTTCGATTATAATTATTTTTTTTCGCTCCGATATATTTCTATAAATAGAGGGGCTTATTCTGAGGTTTGGCATTAGAGTCAAATTATTTATTTAGTATTTCTGAAATTATTTCGGAGATCCAGTATAATATTTTTAGAAGCCCACCCTCCGGGCAATTCGAGGTCATTGCGTAGAAGGCCTCAGGGTCTCGGTTTTGAAGAATATTATTGTCTTTCTGGTTTTCTATATTATTGGAGTAATTTCAGGTATGTTCTTCTTTATTTATTCTTTTTCGCTTTTCTATTTATTTACGGTATTCGTTATTATACCCGTTTAAGTTTATGTATTGTTGTGAATGTATTAGAGTAAAAGGCTTGTAGATCTAAATTAAGAATTTAGATTTGATGATTTAAATTATGAATTTAAGTCAGTAGATTTAAAATTAGGAATTTTAAATCAACCCTCGGTTTAGAGTTGTGAATTCTAAACCTGTTCCGCTGCGTAATCTTTAGGGAGAATTTTTGAAATTCATCCCAACAACTGGTATTAGGGCAAAAGGTTTATAGAGATAAATCTATTTCTAGGAATTCTCGCACGTGAGGTGTCACGAAGCGTGACTCTCCGACCGGGGGCTTAGGTAAAGAGAAGAGTCTCCTACTCTAAGTGCTCTAATAGGTGCCTATTGTTGTGACCATACTTGAGAACTGTGAACCCAATAGTCGACATCAGAGTTTATTTTTTAACAAAATTTCATATCTTTTTCCCAACAATTGGTATTAGAGCCAGCCTCTGATTACATTCATAATATACATGGCTAGGTAAAATACGATCGAAATAAATAGATTTGCGATTTAATAAAATAGAGATTTTATTAAGAAGGAAACTTAGTTTAATTTGACGGTTCGATTTCAATTGTTTAAATCAATAATTAAATTCAGATGATTGTTTATATTTGTGATTTAAATTGTTTGAATCATTAAAGTAATTAATTGTTAATTACTTTGTTTTAATGCAACGATTTAAATTGTTTAAATCCATTAAAAGAGTTAATAGTTAACTAGATTGTTTATAGTAACGATTTAAATTGTTTAAATCGTTAACGAACTAATCGTTAATTCGGAACCACCCATAAGTTTGCGATTATGTTGTTCGTATAATAAGATTGTACTTTCTCAGTCATGATTTACGAAATCGGACAAAATTGATCTAATAGGATTAGATTCAAATATTTTATAAATTTGGACAAAGTTGATCTAATGGGATTAGATTTAACTATTTTATGCGAAATCGGATAAAATTGATTTAATGAGATTAAATTCAATTTATTTTAAAATTAAATATTTTAATTTTAAAATTTAAAAAAAAAACTTTCTGACTTGGTTGTCAGAGTCAGGCTAACGCTGACATCATGCTGACGTCAGCATCAGATATTTAAATTTTTTTTATTTACTAATTTGCATAAAAACTATTAATTAATTATTTTATTAATTAATTTTCTTTTAGAATGAGATTATAAATTAAATTATGAGATAATTTAAGTTGTAAATCAGTGTTATTCCAATAAAAGTTATTTAAAAATATTTTAGAATAAGATTCTGAAGTAGACTATAAGATAGTCTAAGTTAACTTTATTTTTAAATTAAAAGTGAAATTTTGTTAATTAAATTTTAGAATAAGATTCTAAACTATACTATTGGGTAGTCTAAGCTTATTTGATTTTAGATTAAGATTCTGAAAAATAGACTATGGGATAGTCTAAGCACAAAATCGCTATTGATTTTAAATAAAATTATTTTAATTTAATTTTGAATTCAGAATTTTAAAAGTAGATTATATGATAATCTAAATTAAATATTGGTATTGCTTTAATTAAAATTAATTAATTAATTTTATTGATTGGTTTTAGAATGAGATTTCTAATGCAAGATTATAAGATAATCTTTGCTTGAAAACGATAGTGTTTCTGAATAAATTAATTAATTAATTTTGGTTGATTTTAGAATGAGATTCTAAAGGGGATTATGTGATAATCCAGGTTATAAATGCAAGTTATTTAAAAATCGCTGGTTATAAAAATCAAGTGGGAGCGAGTTTTCAATTGTTGTAACCTCACTGTCTCCATTACCGGTCTAGTAGTATAGTAGATCGATAGACCTCCCTGTGGAGAATGTCGGTTTGCAGATTACATGGTTAGACTTCTTTAAGATAAACCAAAGTGCAAAGAAGCAATGCGATCACGCTGCCGTGGAGTATTTCGTGTATTTGTATGGAGGTTTAGGTAATGGTTTACACTTGACTAGCGTGATGCATTAGCCTCCCCGAGGAGCTCTGTTGTGTCATGTTAGAGACTAAAGTAAAGTGGTGAGTTAATCATGTTTAGTAAGAGTTATAAGAAAAACATGTTAATTGAGAATAGTTCTGACCTGAACTAGCTTCGTGCGACCCCGCTGCCGGGGAGTAAGGAGTGGTGTGTTTGGGTCATCATTGTATGCATGATAGCACAGTTTGGTGGATATCTAACTTATTGTGTATGCTAATTGAAAGAATATATATAGCACTGCATTATACATGAGTCTTGTTAGACAATTACACATATGTTTGCATTTACAATATTTTATATGGATAGGGCTGGCGAACTTTGCTTATTTTTTAAATACATAATGTACTCATTGAACCAAATTACTTTGCCTTAAAAAAATATATAAGTTGGACTTAGTTATTACTCACAAGGGACCTACTAGAAAGAAAGGAAAGGGCAAGGTTGTTATTGTAGCAACCAAGTCCATAAGGAAGTCGGCAAAGAAAAGTGTTTCTTTTGCAAGAAAAACTAGGCCACTGGAAAAGAAACTACGCTAAGTACCTAGCTACTCTTCCACAAAGATTGCTAAACCATCTGGTGAAGGTATGTTGATATCTCACTGATTTGAGTCTTGTGTAGTTGTGAGTTCACCAGATTCCTGGTGTGTGGACTCGGGTTCAACTGACCAAGTCTGTAATATGTTACAGGAGCTCAGACTAGGCTAAAAGCTACACGATGAGTGTTATACATGATGGTTAGGGACAGTACAATAACTGTGGTCTTAAGTGTAAGAGATGTTAGCTTAGACTTTAGTAATAGAGTTTTGTTTTAAAAATTGTTTATTTGTAGCTACTCTGCACAGGTATTTGATTTATGTATCTCGTTTTATGAATAATTGTTATTCAGTTGATTTTCATAATGAAAATTTTAATATGAGAAATAAGTTGTTTATTTACACATGTACTTGAATAAATTATTTATTCATGTTATTTCCTTATCAAAACTATGGTAATTGTTTAAATGAATTTAACGTAAGTTCACTTGTTCAATCTTTTAAAAGAAAACACCTTGAAAGGGATATTGCCTACACATGGGGCCAACGTTTAGGTCACACTAATTCGAACAGGATCCAAAGACTGGTAAAAGATGGACTGATAGAGGCTTTGGACTTGAGGTCATTACCAATCTGTAAATCCTGCATAGAAAGAAAAATGACCAAGTCTGTCTTTAAGAGGAAAGGCAACAAGCTCGATGGCTTGCTTGAGCTGGTTCACATAGATGTATGTGGACCAATACGTGTTCAGGCAAGAGGTGGTTATGAGTACTTATTCATGTTTAGTGATGATTACTCAAGGCATGTATATGTTTATCTGATTAAACATTAGTCGGACTCCTTTGAAAAGTTCAAAAAGTACAAAGCTGAAGTTGAAAAGCAATTAGATAAACAAGTTAAATTACTTCGATTAGATCGAGGTGGTGAATATTTTTTGGGTGAGTTTTTGGATTTCTGAACTGTAAAATGAGATGAGATCTCAGCTTTCTGCTCTGGTTACACCGCAGCAGAATGGTGTTATAAATAAAAGGAACAATGACTGTTTTTTCTACAATTTTGATTTAAAAGGTCATTTGTAAATACAATGCAAAATACTTAGAGAAGGACTTTACAAGTAAGCTATAAAAACAAAAACAAAAATAGTATTAAAGAAAAATGACAATAATTCTGAACAACTAGACACAACTTAAGTCATAGTGGGAGCATTAGATGCGCCTACTAATAGGAACGAGAATGTTCCAGGTACACGAGAGCTTAGGTGTAGTGGGAGGATTGTCAAGACACCTGACAGGTTCATAGGGGAGCCTTAGTGGTTGATCGTGGCATTGAATCTGATCCTTTTAGCCACCATTAAGCAATTAAGTATTATAGTTTTGTGCAATCGGTTGCTCGAACCATGCATGTACAACCGACATTAAGAGAAGGTAGTGACTTTCTTGGTATTGTATGTCAACAATATACTAATCATTAGGAATGATGTAGGGGTGTCATTAGCTGTAAAGACTTGGTTGTCATGATAGCTCAATATGAAAGACATAGGAGGAGCCAACTCTACTTTTAGATTTAAGCTTCTGCGAGGTCGTAAGAGTAGGATGTTGGTTCTTTCTTTAGCCACTTATATTGACAAGATGTTGTCAAGGTATAGCATGGAGTCCCTATCCCTTTTGAGTAGTGTTCTAGGACACCTCAAGAGAAGGAGCAATTGAGGAATATTCCATATGCTTTGGCAGTGGGAGCCTCAGGTATGCCATCTTGTGCACGAGACTTGATGTCTGCCATGCTATGGGATAGTATGCAGGTGTTAGTCTAATTTAGGTCCAATGAACTAGGTGGCAGTGAAATGTTTTCTCTTGTTCTTGAGAAGAACTAGGGATCCTATGCTGATCTTTCAAGGTGATGAGCCAGTTCCAGTTGGTTATACTGATTTAAGACTTCCAGCCAGATTAATATGATAGACGTTCAACGTCTAAGTATGTCTTTACCCTTGGAGTGGGAGCCATTAGTGAGGAGAATGTCAAGCAGTATTGTATTGCTGACTTCATAATAGAGTAATTGTGCTCACTAAGGGTCAGGCTCAGTAGATTTTTTGTTCAAACTTAAAAAGAGGTGAGTATGGACTTTGTCATAAATTGGATTTAGGACAAGTGGGAGATTGTTAGGAACAATGTCCTAAAATTCAGATTTATTTTGGACATATTATTTTAATTTATAAATAAAATTGAAGTTCCAGTCGTTTTCTAGTTAAATTTGTGTATTTGAGCATTGATACTGCATGTGATTTTCTTTCAGGAGGCATCCATGAGATGGGTGTAGTCCTCAAACTACAATTTACATGTTTGTTCTAAGTGGTTTATGAGACTAAGCCACAGATAGACTTGGACCAAATGATATGGATTGTTGTTTGAAAGACTCGTAGTCGAAGACAAGTCTGGACCACTTGTATGTTAAGACTATAACGTGACACTTTAGATGGCTTGTCTTGGTCATGTGGATGGATCCAAAAGTGTTAGGTTAGTGTGTTTGACACACTGAGTTGGACCATGTGGGTTACTTATTTCTAGACTACTATCGAAGATAAGTGATTCGCATTGTACTGTTTGAAAGACGACTCTAAATCCTGAGGGTATTCTGGACTTGTTCATGGAACATTAGTTACGTTGGTGTACTATAAGTAAGGTCTAAAACGAATGACTGAAATCCCACGTACACTGGGTAGCTGCGTGAAGTGTGACAAGGATCAGGTATTCAATAGGGAATCTATAGCCTTTTATGAGATACAGATGTCCCCTTAGTTGATTCGCAAATATTTGAATAGTTCGGAAACTTTGGCCAAAGTATTCCAAGTGTTTGACATTTGGAATTTATACTGTGAGTATGTTCAGGTATAAGTGAATTATTCAGTGAAGGGCGAGTCAGTAACTAATGGAAAAGCTGTGAGAAGGATAATGGTAGTAGTTATATTTATCCTTTATCATGGACATATAGTGGAGGGGTTGTTTTCATCAATACAGTATATTAGTGAGATATCGAATAAATAATTTAAGTCTGGAGTGCAGTGAGATTTATTTAGTGGAATTAAGTCTCATTAAATGGTAATTAAATTAATATCATGAGATGATTTAATTTAACCCCGTTTGGAGCTATATTTAAATTGTCCCTGAGATCGCTACGCAAGCCTCTGTATTTATTGCCATTAGAAAAATATTAAAGAATTCATGATATGAATTATTTATCCATAAGATGGGTAAATTGATTGTGCCAAATATTATTTATGAGATGAATAAAAAAATTGAAGATTATAAAATAAAATAATTTTTGGAAAATTAAAATTCATAAGATGAATTTTTACATGTGAGAAACAAAGCAAAAAAAAAAACCAAAAAAGAAATCGCGTTTAAAACCTGCACAGTGGCGATCCGTGTGAACCGGATCCAACGAACCAGCGCGCGACAGGGCCATCCGCGTGCCCATGCAGGGACGAATCGCGCGGTGACACGTGGCACCCGATGACAGGCCCTCAGAAGCGGTTGCACTGTTACTAAACGCTGTATTTTGAACCTGTTTTAAATAAAACGTTGCGTTTTGATGTTAACTGTGCAATCCTTTTTCGATTATAATTATACTTTTTCGCTCCGATATATTTCTATAAATAGAGGAGCTTATTCTGAGGTTTGGCATTAGAGTCAAATTATTTATTTAGGGTTTCTGAAATTGTTTCGGAGATCCAGTTTAATATTTTTCGTAGCCCACCCTCCGGGCAGTTCGAGGTCATTGCGTAGAAGGTCTCAGGGTCTCAGTTTTAAAGAATATTATTGTCTTTCTGGTTTTCTATATTATTGGAGCAATTTCAGGTATGTTCTTCTTTATTTATTCTTTTTCACTTTTCTATTTATTTACAGTATTCGTTATTATACCCGTTTAAGTTTATATATTGTTATGAATGTATTAGAGTAAAAGGCTTGTAGATCTAAATTAAGAATTTAGATTTGATGATTTAAATTATGAATTTAAGTCAATAGATTTAAAATTAGGAATTTTAAATCAACCCTAGGTTTAGAGTTATGCATTCTAAACCTGTTCCGCTGCGTAATCTTTAAGGAGAATTTTTGAAATTCATCTCAACAACTAGTATTAGGGCAAAAGGTTTATAGAGATAAACCTATACCCTGGAACTCTCGCACATGAGGTGTCACGAAGCGTGACTCTCCAACCGGGGGCTTAGGTAAAGAGAAGAGTATCCCGCTCTAAGTGCTCTAATATTGTTGTGACCATAGTTGAGAACTGTGAACCCAATAGTCGGCATCAGAGTTTATTTTTCAACAAAATTTCGTATCTTTTTCCCAACACTTTTCTCCAACTTCAAGCATACCTACATGACTTAACGATCTTTTGGTATCCAAATCTTCTTGGGTCCTTCGTTGTCGAGATCCTTTTGGAACCCAAACCATCTTGGTTTTTCTCAAATCCTTTTTAACAGGACATTGATGCATGATATGCCCATGATCACAACAATAATGACATCTTATAGATCTTATCGATGGTGATGAGGCTTTGACAAAAAGTATATTCAATTTTTTTCTTTCGATCATTTCCCCTATAGCCAATTCTCTCGTTATTGTAAGTGGGTCTTTGAGAAGAGAGTATTTTTCTGAGAAACTTGAAATTTGTGAGAGTTCTTTTACTTATTCTTTTAAGGACTCATTCTCTTCAAGCAATAATTTATCTCCCTTAGATTCTTCATTTTTACTTTTAGATTCTTAATTTTTACTTTGTCAGCAACAGGATTAAAGTAGGCTGGTAGAAGTGGAGGATGGCATCCGGGGTGCTGTGTGATAGAAAATTCCCGTTAAAGTTAAAGGAAAAATACTATAGGACGGTAGTAAGACCGGCTATGTTGTACGGGGCAAAGTGTCGGCCAATGAAACAAAACCAAACACAGAGGATGAAGGTGGCAGAGATGAAGATGCTACGATGGATGTGTGGCCACACAAGGAAGGATAGGATTAGGAATGAGGTGATTCGGGGTCAGCTGGGTGTAGCCTCGATCGAGGATAAACTGAGAGAGACCCGTCTCAGATGGTTTGGACATGTTAGTAGAAGACCAACTTCAGCACCAGTCAGGAGGTGCGAACAGCTCAACACAGCGACAAGTAGAAGAGGGAGGGGCAGACCAAAGAAGAGTTGGCTGGAGACAATTCATTAAGACCTAACCCACCTAAACCTAAGAGAGAAGATGGCCTCAGATAGGGCTCGTTGGAGGGCTAGCATTAGGGTAACGGAGATGGCAGAGTAGTGTAGAGCGGGGAGTGGTTGGTAGTCCAAGATCCTTAGGCAGGCATGACCTCTAGTGGGGCACTTTTAGGCTAGCTTAGTCCCTATTTATTATTTATTGTTTATTATTTATTGTTTATTATTCATTCTGCTACTTCTCCTTATTCTTCTTCTTCTTTTGCTCCTCCTTCTCCTTATTCTCTCCTTCTTTGACTTTTTTATCAGAATGCAAGGTGATTAATTTGTGGTTTATCTGCAGGCATTCAACTACTTCAGGTTGGGGGTCCCCAGAAACAGTCTCCTTTCCAGCTGGAAGGGGTAAGGCTGCGTACATCACCCCCCCAGACCCTGTGTTCAGTGGGAGCCGCAAGGCACTGGGACTGTTTTTGTTGTTGTTGTTGTTGTTGTTGTTGTATTCTTAATTTTTACTTTCTTTTGAAATGACCCTTTCTTCCAAGAATTGCTTCTCATTGATCAATGTTTCAACTTGATCATTTAATGACTTTTTTTGCTTTCAAAGATTCATTTTCAAGTTTCAATATTATTTTGACTCTTTTTGTACCTCATTTTTGTTAGAAGAGAATTTTTCTCAATTCTTCAAACGTGCCATACAATTTATGAAAACTATCCATGAGCTCATTATAAGATAAATCATTTACCTCATCTTCTTCAAGTTCTTCTTTTCCTTCAAATTCAATGGCCATGAGACGCGAAACCACTTCCTCTTCTTCACTTGTATGAGGGGATTCTTCATTGGACTCTCCTCCAAATAAGGGCTCTAGTGTGTCCCAAATCTCCTTTTGCGGCTTTGCAACTTTTGACATGATTAAAGACATTGTGAGTAATAGCACATAATAATTGGAAATGAGCTTTAACATTTTTCTCAAGCTTTGTTTTGTCATGTGGAATAAGCTCATTTTCAAATTCATCAAGAATTGCATTTTCTTTCAATAGATGTAATAAAAACCATCATCCTAAGTTTCCAATAGAAAATGTTATTACCATCAAAAAGTGGAGGATTCTCGGTTGGAGGACGCTCGACCAAAGATTGTCATAAGGATCACTCTAAGTTTGTTAGAACAAAAAAATAAAATAAAATAGAATAAAAATAAAAATAAAAATTTGAGTACTAGCTCTGATACCAATTGAAGGCCCAAAGAGCAACCTAGGAGAGGGAGTGAATTAGGTGTTTACGTGATAAAATGAAGATTTAGATTTTAAGAACCAAAAAATGATTTAAAAGATAAATACTAAATGCAAATTATAAAAGATAAACGCAAGAAAAAAAATATGCACAACGATTTTTATAGTGGTTCACTTCCAAACCAGAAGCTAGTCCACTCCTCAAGTGACTACTTTTCATCACTTGAGCCTTTAACTAAGTTGATGATCCTTTTCAAAAATAGGCTCAGGATCTAACCTTTACAACTTATCTTTTTGAACATAGGCTCAAGACCCAACCTTTACAACCAATCCTTTTGTAATAGTAGGCTCAAGATCTAACCTTTACATTAAGAAAGTGAACTAACACAATGAAAAAAAATTAAAGCACTAAAACTCTTCATTCTTTCAAGAGTGAATTGACACTAGATCAAGCTCGGCCAAACCTAAGAATATACCAATTAAGCTTAATGATCAACAATAAAGAGAACTAGTGATACTCAAGAAATACTTTAAGAAAAATAAAACATTAAAACATTAAAACATTAAAGTGCAAGTAGAACTCGAGAACTTTTAATGAATTAAAGCTTGAAGACTTGGATTATTTTATCAAAGAATTTGAGCCCTATTTATAGGCCAAGATGACATAGGAGCCATTAGGAAAGTTTTAAAAAAAATTGGAAAAACACATCAGATTTAAAAAGTAGCCGTTAGAGCTGTTGCAATGCTGTGTGTCGACACAAAGGTTTTGTGTGTTGACACACAGCTCTGGATGGATATTGTATGTTTATGTCGACACCTCCCTTCTGCGTGTCGACACTCAGCATGCCAGGGTGGATTTGAACAATTTTGACCCTTTAGCTTGATTGATTTATTGATTGACGTTTTAACTTAATTTTAGCATATTTGAAAGATTGATTGATTCAACCAAGCTAATAAATCACCCTATTAAAATTTGATCTTTTTAGATTTGAGCATGCTTTTCATAATACCAATCTTGCAAAATATTTTTATTTACGAACTTGAATGGCTTGACTTGAGTATTTTCAAATGACATTTGAAAATCAAATTTCAAAAACATTTTGGTTAGAGCATCACATATCAATATTGAGATTTGACTTAATTGATATATCCCGATCCTAAGTCTTATAAAATAAAAATAAACAACTTGAAGCGCCTAGACTCAGATTTCATTCTCTTGATTTATGATGAATTTTTTCTTAAACTTTGATCTCTTTTCGTCTTGATCTATCATCTTGAAAAGCTTGGTATCAGCATGATTAGTCTTGATTTTTCCTAACTTTCTTATGAGTCACTTCCAAACAAGATTAGAACAACTTAAACATAATGACTAGCTAAATGATTGTTAAATCAAAGTTACAATATAAATGGCCTTTAGGGCCAACATAGAGTTTTAATGAGATAAAGATTAAACAAGTGGAGTATTGTTCTACTTCAGTTTGAATTGGTATGTGTGTTGCAAAAGTCAGTAAAAGGCCAAGCCTTAACAGACTTTCTAGCTGGCAATCCAAACATTTATACTGGCTTAGACTATGAGCCAACCCAACTCCTAGTGGTGGAAATGGTCCATTGGAAACTATACTTCGATGGATCAACATAAAAATCTTGAACTCAACCCCTTGTTATGCTCAAGCTAATGGTTAAGTAGAGTTTACCAACATGATTCTAAAGGACAATATTAAGAAAATGATTGAGGATAATCCCAGAAAGTGGCATGAACTGCTACTTGATTCCCTTTGGGCTTACAGAACGTCCAAACATGATGCAACTGGGACAACCCCTTCCATTTAACGTATGGTCATGTTGTACTCCCAATGGAAGTCACAGTTCACTCTATTAAGCTGACTCACCAAGGGAGGTTTTCTGAACTTGAGTACGAGCAAGCTCTGATGGATGTGCTAACTAACTTAGACCAAGTTAGGCTTAGCGCCCTTCACAAGCTAAAAAACAAAAGAAACGAGTGGCCAAAGCTTAGAACAAGAAGGTCGAACCTAGGTCCTTTGACTTGGGAGACTTAGTCCGGAAAGTGGTTCTACCCATTGGCCAGAAAGATCGCGTGTTTGGGAAATGGTTCTGAAACTAGGAGGGTCCATTCAGAGTAAGAGAGGTATTTGGAGGAAATGCTTACTTACTCCAAGACTTAGATGGAAAGACTCATCCAAGGACCATCAATGAAACCTAAAGAAATATGTGTCATCAATCTGGGATTCTAATAAGGAAGTCCTCAAATTTAGATTCCCTGAATTAAGGGCTTAGTGTCAATATCAATGTCTTGAGAATCAACTTCATGATCCT
This sequence comes from Simmondsia chinensis, assembly GCA_018398585.1. Lineage (NCBI taxonomy): Eukaryota > Viridiplantae > Streptophyta > Magnoliopsida > Caryophyllales > Simmondsiaceae > Simmondsia > Simmondsia chinensis. The sequence goes on along the minus strand of JAGTTD010000003.1, from coordinate 11,299,754 downwards.
TAAGTTAAAAAAAAGAGAGAAAAAGGAACTACCAAACTGAGAAACCTATTTGACAAAAATGCGTATTTCATTTCAGGAGTACATGGCTTACACAAAACAATACAAGCAAGTAACTTGTATGGCCAAAAGCGTCTTTGCAAAAGGAAAATCAAAAGAGTCGAGTCCTAATTCTAACTAAGGATTCCTCTGTAGCTGACAGTTGGCCGGTTGCTTCATTCAGCTCTTGGTGCAAGGAGAGTGCCTCTTCCTCAAGGACTTAGTTGCTCCTTTGAGCCTCTACGGTAACTTGCTCAAGCTCTCCAACTACTGCGCCTTGAGAGGTATGCTGCTGTCTGACAGAAACCAGTTGTCCCCTGAGATGACGTAGTCTCTCCTCCAAGTGATGAATTTCATCCTCTAGGCCTTTGATTTCCTAGGTTTGTTGAATATGGAAGTTCTTGGCTGCTTGGAGTTCTTTAAACAGAGTTGTTTCTTGACAGCGTTGTTTCTTCTGAAGAAGTGATGATCTTTTGATTCACTTTCACAAACACCTCCTCCAGAGCCTCAAGTTCTTTGGCAATGGCCGAAGCGACCTTAGGATCCTCCTTTAAGACCTTCACCAGAGAAAAGGCCTCTTGAAAAGTGGCTCCCTCGGTTAGAGCAAGAACAGGGAGGTGTGCAATCTCTCTCAATCTATGGAGTCTTGGAGATACTTGGTTCAATTATTAGAAGGCCAATCTTCCATTTGCTTCTAGCTTCTCCAAAGGGGATGACATTCTTTCTAAGATTAGGGGAGGAATAACTCTTGGTGGTGTGAACTTAAAAGGGCAACATCAGGAGGAGTCAGACTAAGTCCTAACTTTAGAAGAGGGGGGGGGGGGGGGGGGGGGGGGGGGGGGGGGGGGGGGGGGGGGGGGGGGGGGACCAAAGTGTGAAGGGACTATTTTACCTTTGAAACTTCAGTTGGAGGGGTAGGAGGAACCTCTACTAGCACTTCAGCCACTAAAATGCTTTCCTCGAGAGGGTTTTCTGAAAAGTAATACTTGTATCTTAGAACTAACTATTGTTTGGACATCAAGAATTTGGAAGACATGGGATGAGATCATACCTTCAAAGATCTCCTCAATGGTTATAGAACGTGCTCCTGGAAAGTGGTATGGAGCCCACACACGAACCTGGTTTAAAGGAACTGGGAGGGAAGCTTCTTCAGGATGTTCACTTATAATTGGCTCTATAGCTGAGTTAGCCATGTCTCCTCCTTCATCGGCACTTGAGCTCAATGATTCAGTAGCTTGAGGGAGCTCTGGCGTAGTTTCTTGAGATGGAGAGTTTGGAATCTCCACCATAACTAAAGGCAGTTCCTCTTATGGTTGCACATAGCCAAGTTAGGAACAATTTGGAAAAAGATGAATGAAAGAGACACCAACTAAGAAAGTCCAATACCTTTGGTTTATGGAGTCTAGCTCTTCTCTTTCTCACTAACTGTGAGATGGGTACTTCTTCAACTTCTTCTTCTTCTTCTTCTTCCTCTACTACCTGCATGGCTCTGGTTGGGAGATTAGAAGGAACATCTCTCTTCTTCCTTTTCTTAGCGCCACCAACTTCAAGGGCTAGTGGAGAGGTTCCTAGAGGGGACTCCTGTAGCAACATTCTGGTCAAACTCCTGGTCCTAACGCTTCTAGAAATTTCCTGAACAGCTACGGCTGGGAAAGGAACAATGATCAGTGTTTGTTTAGGCCACCTAAGAAGCAAAACTGAAGTATGTTTCAAAGATGGATATCTACTTGATTGTGCCTTTTGTGGAGTCTGCTTGATGCTGACTGGCTGACCTCCTCTTGAGTTGGGACCTGCAAGCTCAAGGGAAGGCATAAAATGTTGCTTGGCGTCTAGCCTTCAGAGAGGTCCAATAGACTTGGAATCGAGCTACAAAATGAGGTGAGGCACATAGGGAGTACCTACAAACAACTAGGTAACCATAGAGAGATTTGACCTCTTGGTTTGACTCACGAAGATCTTGACACTGGGAGAGCTGGATGGGAATCATTTTAGCCCACCAAAAGTTTTTTGGTCCTTAGACTTGGAAAAGGGACATCCTGGACCATTCCAACACGCCTGGCAAACAACCCAGGCCTGTAAGTCTCTACACCAGGGTGAGTTTGGTGATAGAAGATGAGATCCTGAGGGCACAAGATTGCATGCCAGGTCTGAGAGTTGATGTCTACAGAAAAATCATGGTGAAGGTCTAGCTTCCTAAACCAACGAGGGCCAAGATTCCTCGCCCTAAAAGGAGTCCATTGGGTCCCTTTTCTACCTCGAGGAGACATCACTGTCTCAAGGCATTGGTCAAAGGACAATCCTTGGGGTAAAAGGACCTCACAATGAGAAAACTGCTCTCCATAGCAAGAGAAGCCCCCACCTTTGAGGACATAGGGGTCTTTAGGGTAGAGCTCAAAAAAATAGGCCTGGGCCAAAAGCGAGACCGGCCACAAGGGTCCTCTTATATGGACAGTATAGTTCGTAACTACGATGCCCCTAAGGCATCCATACACTTGGGCCTGAAATAATAGTCCTAGAGCTAATGGACCAATGTTAAAGGCAGGCATGGTTTTAAGGAAATTAAGAACTGAGTTGAAGTTAGCAAAGAAAAGCTTATTCAATGAAAACAAGTAAAAGCAGGCCTCTTCTTCCCTAGACCCTTGCCCAAAGTCATGCGTTTCTGACAAACATCTTGATAAAGGACTCATAACCACCGAGCAAATTGGTTATGGAGAAGGAAGAGGCAAAGGCTTCAGCCTCTGTATAAATTAAAGAATTAAGAGGCATCTCTTCTCCTCCTGGAGAAAGACCTATTAAGGCCACTATGTCCCCTAAAGTGATGCAAAGAAACCCCTCACAATGGACAAAAGCGTCATAACAGATGTTCCTACAGTAGGTAAGTGCCGTTACAATGGGGTAATCATACCTGAGAGCAATCTTGGAAAGCCTGATGGCCTCGTAGATGCGACGGCTCTTCCATTTCTCTCCATGGGTTAGTGAAGGCCAAAAGAGAACCGGAGGGGGGGAGGGAGGGGGTGAATTAGGTTCTTCAAAAAATTTTAACTCTAGGAACTAAAAATTGAATTAAAAGATAAATAATAACTATGAAAAACAAAGGTAAGAAGAAAGCGATGCACAATGATTTTTATTGTGGTTCACTTCCAACCCGGAAGCTAGTCCACTCCTCAAGTGACTACTCTTTGTCACTCGAGCCTTTCACTAAGCTTGATGATCCTTTTTAAAACCTAGGTTCATGATCCTTTTTTTTTTTTAATTTTATGTATGTAGGCTCAAGACCTAACCTTTTACAATTGACCCTTTTGTAACAATAGGCTCAGGATACAACCTTTAAAATGAAAATAACTAAAGCAATGAAATTTTAACTCTATTTAAGAGTGAATTGACAATAAATCAAGCTTATCTCAAGCTAAGGATATACTAATTAAGCTCAAATAATCAACAATATAGAGAACAAGTGATACTCAACAAAACTTTACAAAAACTCAAAATTAAAACATTAAAGCACAAGAGAACAAGAGCTTTTAATAAAAGAATGCTTAGAGAGAATTGGATGAATTAAACCAATGTATTCAAGCCCTATTTATAGGCAAATGAGGGGCTTAGTACATTTGAAATATTTAGGAAAAGATTAGGAAAGAATTCAAATCAAAAGTAGCCATTTGGAGCTGTTTCAAGACTGTGTGTTGACACACAGCAACTCGGGATGGCTACTGTATGTTTGTGTGTCAACACTTAGCATGCCTGAATGGATTTGAATGATTTTGACCATTTAGTTTGATTAGTTGATTAATTTACCATTCTAGCTTCTTTTTTTTTTAAGAATTAATTTCCATGTTTGGCTTATTCATTTGAATGAATGTTTTTCAAACCAAGCTAAAATATTAGCCTAATAAAATTTGTACTCTTTTTATTTTTGGGTGTGCTTTTCATAATGTCAATTTAAAATATCCTTATTGAAAAATTTGATTGGCTTGAATTTTGAATTGAGTATTTTCAAAATAGGATTTGGAGATCAAAATTTCAAAATATTTTAAAAATGTTTTTATTAGAGCATCACATATCATTATTAAGATTAATATATCCTAATCCTTAGTCCTCAAAATAAAAATAAACAACTTGAAGCTCCTCGACTTGGATCTTGTTCTCTTCATTTTGGATGAATCTACTCCTCAACTTTGATCATTTTCTTCTTGATCCATCGTCTTGGAAAGCTTTGTACCAACATGATCGATCTTGATTTATCATAGCTTCTTTACTAGTCATTTTCAAACAAGATTAGAACAATTAAATGCAATGACTCGCTAAATGATTGTTATTATTAAAATTACAATGTAAATAGCCTTTAGGGCCAACTATCTCCCCCTTTTGATGATGACAAACATTTGGTGTTTTATCGTAAAAATATGAAATTGAAGTATTGATCTCACCATAAAAGTATTAACCAATCAAATCATACAAATGCCCATTTTATATTAAGTCATGAAGCATTGTCTAGCATGTTAAAGATCAAATTGAATTTTCTCCCCCTATGTTGGTGCATGTTGGAGATGAAGTATTCAAGAGCTTAATATCGACATCATTTTTACCATCACTCAAGCAAGCACAAACTTCATAACTTGGTTGATACATTTTAGGAGTTAAATATTCACTAACACACACCAATCACCGTTTTTACCACATGAATTATCTAAACACCAACTTCTCTCCCCTTTGTCATCTACAAAAAGAAAATAAATCAATACGATACACTGTGTTTGATGTTTCTCTCTCCATGGTATATGGCAAGTATTTCAACATGGAATGATTTGCTCCATGTTAAAAGCAACATAAACAACACCAATCTCTATCCCCCTTTGTCATCAATAAAAAGCAATAAGTGAAGGGAATCACATTGGCATTTTCTTTCCCCTATCAATACAAAACATTGGAAATAGAGAGACCTATAAACATTAAAGGTCAAAACATAAAGGTAGCATTTGCAAATGTAGCTCGATATGCTAAAGGATAGTTTCACCTCTTTTGTCACTCATATTTTCATATGTCGTAATGAGGTGAATATGAAAATTTTTTTACAAAGCTAGAGTTTTAAAATTTGGGGAAATTTCTTATTTCTCATAACGCATTTTGTTTAAAGTAGAGATCGAATAATGTTTCCTTTAAAAACAATTTCCAAGGACTAATATCTATTGGATTGAATAAGAATACTTGGACAACTGAGGCCCATCATTTTAAATCTTTGAGAGTCATTTTGAATATAACCATGCATATGAAATTAATGCATTAGTGTCACCAAATAGTTCCACATAGAGACCTAGTAAAAGTGTTTAATTATTGATCGTTTGTAGGGACAAATTTTACAATCACATTTTCTTTTAAGCATATAATCACAAATGATATGATGTCTACCTCTATATGATTAGTTCTAAAATGTTGAGCTGGAGTTTTGATTAAGCATATTGTACTAGCATTATCACACATAATAGGAGCATGGTCAATATGAATGCGTTAATCATCAAATTCATGCATTAACCATAACAATTGAGCATAATGACTTTGACAATGCATTTCTAAGGAGGGTGAGGCGACAAATTTATTTTATTTTTATCTCATGTTTGTTTTTGGCTGAACCACGACATTAAAGCGTGACCAAGAAATTGACAAGTACCGCTAGTCAATTTTTGTACACTTTGTATCCAAGCGAAATCCACATCATTATATCCAACTAAATCAAAGAAATCACATTTATGATAAAATAAGCCTAGGGTAGAAGTACCAACCAGGTATCAAAAAATTCATTTTACAGCATATAATGATATTCCTTAGGGTATGCTTGAAATTTGGCACATAAGCATGCACTAAACAAAATATTAGGCCTACTAGTGGTAATGTAAAGAAGGGATCCAATCATACCTCTATATAGCTTTTGATCCGTATTTTTTCTGTTTTCATCCATGTCTAGCTTGAGTGTTGAGCTCATTGGGGCTTTGATTTCCTTGGAATTTTTCGTACCAAATTTCTTAAGCATTTCCTTGAGGTATTTGGCTTGGTTTAAAAAATTCCTTCCTTGCCTTGCTTGATTTGCAACCCAAGGAAGTAGTTGAGTTCTCCCATCATACTCATTTTGAATTTTCTACTCATAAGATTTGCAAATTCTTCACAAAGAGATGGATTGGTAGCACCAAATACTATATCATCAACATAAATTTGAACAATGAAAATGTCACTTTTAGAGTGTGTGATAAAAAGTGTTGTGTCAACCTTTCCTCTTGAAAATCCATTTTGCAGTAGAAAAGAACTCAATTTCTCATACCAAACTCTAGGAGCTTGTTTCAGTACATGAAGAATCTTTTTGAGTTTAAAAACATGGTTAGAAAATTTGCCATTGTCAAATCCGGGTGGTTGTTCAACATAAATCTTTTCTTCAATAAAACCATTTAAAAATGCACTTTTTACATCCTTTAAAAGGTTTGAATTTTTAAATGAAGCAAGTGTAAATAGGAGTCTAATGGCTTCTAATCTAGCAATGGGAGCACATGTTTTCTTATAGTCTATACCTTCTTCTTGGTTATAGTCTTTAGCTACTGACCTTGTCTTGTTTCTTAATACGTTACCTTCCTCATGTTTCTTATTGCGGTAAACCCATTTGGTACAGATGACTTGAAGATCTTGGGGTCTATCCATAAGCTCCCACACATCATTTCTCTTGAACTGATTTAGCTCTTTTTTTATTGCCGTGATCAAATTTGTGTCAGTAGGAGCTTCTTCTATGTTCTCAGTTTCTTCAAGAGATATGACTTCGGCTAGATGGCAATATTCGGTCAAGGCATGCCTTGTTCTTACACCTTCGGAAGGATCACCAATAATTTGACTTGTTGGGTGATCCTTTAAGAATTTCAAATCTCGTGGCCAGTCTTCCTTTTTAGATTCTACATTTTCATCATTTCCTTTTGGTTCATCCATTCGAGTTTATCATTTTTTTACTTCTCGAACGAGGGTGTGATGTTTAGTGGTTTGATTACTATATCATTGTCATCACAAGGAATTTTAGAGGACAAGACAATAGTTTCATTGAAAACCACATGTATAGACTTCTCTACAACCTTTGTCTTTTTATTACAGACTCTACATGCTTTGCTAGTTAGAGAATATCCTTAAAAAAATATCTTCATCCACTTGAGGATCAAATTTACTAAGGTTTGTTTTGCCATTATTGTGAATGAAGCATTTGCATCCAAAATGAAATATGCAATATTTTGTTTTCTGCCTTTGTAAAGTTCGTACAATATTTTCTTCAAAATAGGTGTTATTAAAGGTCGATTTAAAATGTAACAAGCTGTTTTAACAGATTCGGCCCAAAATGATTTTTGCAAATTATTTTCACAAAGCATGGTTCTTATCATTTCTTCAAGAGTTCTATTTTTTCTTTAAACCATTTCATTTTGTTGAGGAGTTCTAGGAGCCGAAAAATTATGGTCGATTCCAAAGTAATCACAATATTTTTCGAGATCATCATTTTCAAATTCCCTTCCATGATTACAATTCTAACCGAAATGATTTTCAGATTTTTTTTTTTTTTTTTGTACTCCTTTGCAAAACTTTTCAAATTTATCAAATGCTTCACTCTTATAAGAAAGAAATAAGCACTAAATAAAATGAGAGTAATCATCAACAATTACAAGTCCATATCGCATTCCACCAAGGCCTAAATGTCGAGTAGGACCAAACAAGTCTATATATAAAGTTCAAGATGCCTTGATGATTTTTTTCTTTCCTGTTGTCATCAAAAGTGGCATTTCCTCTTTTTGGCATGATTAAAGTGAACTTGGATTTGTCTCCAGTCATGTGTCTTGAGCAACCACTATCTATGTACCACTTTTTAGTTCTTGCTTCCAATCTTCATACATACCTATCATGATTTAAATGCTTTCAAGTACCCAAATTTTCTTGAGTCCTTTGTTGTTAGCCTTGATGTTTGGTGGTGGTGGAGATCCTTCTGAGACCCATACCATTTTTGCCTTTCTCAAATTCCTTTCAAAAGGACACTGGTACACAATATGTTCATGGTCACCATAATAGTGACATTTTATAGAATTTGTCAGGGGTGAGGAGGCTTTGACAAAGAGTGCATTCAAAATTTTCTTTGGAACATTTCTATTATAACCAATTCCTTCTTTGTTGTAAACTGATTTTTGAGAAGAGAGAATTTTGTCGAGTGTTTCTTCTCCTTTGAAAAATTTGTTTGAGATTTTTGAGAGTTCTTATATTCTTTCTTTTAAAGACTCATTTTTTTCAATAGTGAACCATCTTCCTTGGATTTTCCTTGCTCATTTTCATGTGAATGAAGTTTTTCTTCAAAAGATTGTTTTTCATTAGTTAGTTTTATGAGTTCATCATTCAAAGACTATTTCATTTTCAAGTTCAAGCAATAAATTTTGTTTTGACTCCTTTTCTAATCTCGTTTTTTTTAGACCCTTTATGGGAGCATTGTGTCCTTTTTAAAAAATTTTATGTTTCTCATATAATTCATGAAATCTGACAAAAAATTCATTATAAGGTAGATCGGTTACCTCATCTTCTTCAATGCTCTTATCATCAATGGCCATGAGATAAAAATTGGCCACTTCATCTTCACTTTCTTCATCGGAGTCATCATTCCTATCTCCCAAAGCCACAAATGCTTTCTTCTCTTCCTTCTTGTCCTTCTTTTTGAATTTGTTGAAGGACTTCTTTTGTTCTGGTTTGGGACAATCTCTTTAAAGATGTCCAATTTCTCCACACTCATGACAAGTTGGTTCATCTTTGGAGGAAGATGAACCTTTTTTAAAATTTTTCTTAAACCTTTTCTTTGCAAGGTGTTTATAAAATCTTGGCCAATACAACCACTTCATCATCACTTTCGTCAATTAAAAATGATTTAAATACTATGTCTTTATTTTTCTTTTGTTTTTCTTCTTTCTTAAATTCTTCATGTCAATCTCATGGGTCATGAGAGTGCCAATTAGTTGATCAAGTTCATAGGTGGAGAGGTTATGAGCTTCTCGAATAGCAGTGACCTTGCCTTGCCATGAAATAGGAAGATACCTAAGAATTTTACTTACTTGCTCCGCATTTCAATATGTTTTTCGGAGAGCTTGGAGTTTGTTTATAATGTCGGAAAATCTAATATAAATTTCTTTTATCGATTTTTTCAATTTCATTTTAAAAAGCTCGTAGGATCTTACCAACATGTTAATATTTGAAGATTTTACTTAATCCGTACATTCATAGGTGACTTCTAGGTTGTGCCAAATTTCTTTTGCCGATTGACAACCTACAACATGATTAAAGACATTTGGAGCAATAGCACACAATAACTGATAATGAGCTTTTGCGTTTTTCTTAAGTTTTTCTTTATTATCTTTCATAAGCTCATTTTCATTTTTCTCAACAGTTTTCCCTCCTTTTCTTGTAGGTACATTGTCACCATTTTTTATTATAAGCCATGAATCAAAATCAATGAATGTGATGTATAGTCTCATTCTAAGTTTCCAATAGAGGAAATTTTCCCCATCGAAAAAGAAGGTTTGTTGGTCGATTGATCCTTGGCCAAGATAGGAGCGAATGTTGCCATTTGGATCATTCTAAGGTTGTTAGACCAAAATATAAAAAGTACTAGCTCTGATACCAATTAAAGGCCCAATATCTGTGGCTCATTTGGGCCTGGCCTGGCTCGACCCACTACTTTAGCGGGCCCAGCCGATCCAGCCTCGATCCTATACCGGGCCGGGCCCCAAAAAATTTGGGGCCTAGCCCGGGCCCGCTTGGGTATTTTTTTAATTATTATATTTGTATATATATTAATTTTACCTAATAAAATCATAAAAAAATTATAGCTTACATGACAATGGTTAACTTTATATGTTAGAGGTATTGGGTTCAAATCCCATTTGTGTCAATTTTGTATCAAATTTGTCATTTTTTCGTAAAGTATGTTAAATTATTTTTATACCCAATAAGATTACAAAAAAATGTTAGTTCACATTGTAATAAGAGTGATTTGCATGCTAGAGAGGTAGGGTTCGAATCTCATTAATGTCATTTTTTGTAAGATTTTCAAGATTAAAAAAAATAAATAAATAAATAAATTGGGAGGAGGGAACCGGGCCAACCCGGGCCATGCCCAGGCCTAGTGGGCTCGGGCCCAAGGCCGGGCCGGGCTGAGCTGCCAAGGCCAGGACCCAAGCCCTGCCCGGTATCCCAACAAGGCCTGGCCCAACCCGGCCCATGGCCACCTCTATTTTCCGTGATGGTGGTACTTCTTCCGGTTCGAAAGTGCTCAGATTGAAACTTCAAAACCTCCTCTCCAATAAAAAAAAATGGCTTAAATGCTCCTTCTAAAAAAGAATCCCCTAGCACTTAGAAAAAGAAAACAACGAAAATACGACAACTACCAAACTTAGTACTCGATTTGCATACTGAATCAAAAAAAACAGAAAAATCATTGAATCATAAAATAACATTAAATAAATTATTTCTGTAAGTTTACGATACTTCACTATATACATATATTAAGTAAACAAATTAAATATTTATTGCTCGAGAACAAAATGCGAACAAAAGCCACCTTAAAAGTAAGTTCTAAACTACAAGGCTTATTCCACTAGTACAACATAAACCATTCCGAAACAACATCGACATTAATACCGACCCAAAAAAACTAAAGCATTGAAACTTATGCACAAAGACTGTAGTTCTTCGAGAACTGCAAGAACCTGAAAAATTCATAAAGACTTAACAAACAAATCATGAAATCACCTAACTATCCCAGGCAAAGAAAATGCGTGCTCGTCGTGGGGCTCAAACACCAATGACTGCACGACACTGCATTTCCCAATGCTTCTTGGCCTGTTGGATCCTCTCTACCCTCTCTGACTGCAACCGTTGCTCCCAGTACTCACTGCACCTGCATAAGCTCGGATTGTTCGATCCAAAAGATCAACAAACCATTGTTAAAGATTTGACATACGAGTTTAGTAAGAATCTCACGTAGAAGTTATGAGAGAGAAAATATCACATATAGAGTTATTAGGTTACTCCACTTAATGCCAATTGGTTTCAGGATCAAACCTCATTGGGTTTATATGTAGACCTCATATATTTCAACTTAGTTTAAGACCCCGATGAAATTTAACGTAAATCTTTTTAAATCTCACATCATGTGTAATATTATACATAATTCACAACTGAGCTAAGGAGCAGTTTCACAAGATAGCGGCGCATTGATGTATTTGGAAAGACATACCTTCGGCTTAGTAGGATGCTAAGCTCGTCTAAGTGGACTGCACCTTCAAAGATCCCGGCCTAACATATATGTATATATATATATATATATATAGACATTCAAATGTGTCAGAATTACGTGATTTGGAATAAGCACATCAGGAGAGGGAGTAGGGGAATAAGGGAGTGTTTAAAACATATTTAAGTCCTACTTAGTGAATAGAATTGGAGCTTGCGTTTGGGTTAGAGACTGAAATTGGACTCTAGAATTCCAATATGTTGTTCGGTTCACTTGTTGAAATTGGAATTGCAATTCTACTACCCAGCACAATAACAATTACTTGGGAGGAGGATTGTAATTCCATTTGAACTCTAATGACCTAAAACTTAGAATGACCAACTCAATTAGCCCGAAATCCAAGATGATTTGAAACAAAAACACCGACCCAAACTAAATTTCACCGAAAACTCAAAATAGCCCCACTTGAATGACTAAAACCTGAATTGATCTAACCAACTTGAACCTAACTCAATCTAACTCAAAATTGGAAATACCCAAACCAATAGATCCAAAATCCGAGATGATTCAAACCTAAAATGACTCTACTTGACTCAAGTCCGACTCGAAAGGGACCCAACAGAGCTTATTCAATACCAAGATAACCCACCTATTTGACACGAAACCTAGAGTTAACTAAAACTAAACCTAACGTGACACAACTCAATTCGACCAAATATTGGCCCTACCTAGATAACCCGAATTGGAAACAAAGCAAAGTGATTGACTTGAAATCAAGATGACTCAAGCCCTAGATCATCCTACCAAACTCAAAACAGTCTTTTGTGTGAATCCAAATCCTAAAATGAATCCATCTAATTAACCCAAAATTTGATACGACTTGAGAAAACTATAATTTGACCCAACTGCCCAACCCGGTTGACCTAGAACTTGAAATGACTTGAATCGAAAATGATCCAATCCGACCAAAGCCCAATCCTAGTTTATCAAAAGTAATCTAACTTGATCGACTCAAAACTCAAGAAGATTAGTTATGGATTAAAATTCCAACTTCCAATTCTTTGGTTAGCCAAACAATGGAATTTCAATTACATCCTAGTTCCAATTCCAGCAAAACTAGAATTGGAATAGCACTTCCATGGTCCAATTTCAATTTTAAGTGTCAATAGAACTTTGGTAGAAAAATTGTTAGAATTGCATTCCTTAAACTACTGAAGCATAACAATTTAAAATAAAGTTAACCAAATTGCCTAACCAAGAAAATTGTATCAGGCACATAAGATTCCCTTCTATAAGTGATACTTTACAAGTAACTTGCAAGTCAAGGGGTTTAAGGCCAGAAAAATAAATCAGCCTACAAAAGGTCTCCTTTCCGACCCAAACTCCATTGTTGATCTCGTTTCTCTAAAGTACAAGACGTGCTCCAAATGCAAGTCTAACTTTGAAATATTAAAATCCCTTTTATGCGTCGTTCAACAATCCCCATAGGTGCAGAAGCATTTGATAAGTAATCTAATAGAGATTAAGCATCCATGTGCAAAATTAGGAGGGGAGGGTTCCTAAATCCTGTACATGAGGATTGTTCAACAGCTTGATGCTTGAACAAGTATCTCTTTACTTAGTTTTAAGAGCCATATAGTTAAGAAATATAACTAATTGAATTTATTTCAATAGCCTAGTAATACTCTTAGGCTCTAGTTATACCAATATTTATAGAGATAAAACTAGATTCCTAATAAAAAAGAAACTCTGAGTTCATAATAACTAACTAATCTACAACTAATATGATGATCTCCTAATCAGATAATATATCAGATAAATAGAATTCAAATCCTAATGAAGTTCTACCCAATTAAAAATTCTAAAATACTAAAATTACAATAGTTATAATCATCAAAGCCCTTAAATTTAGATCTTGATTTATCTCCGTCATTCTACAATCTATCTTCCAACTTTGAGAAAAAAAGTCCACCTACCCCTTGATACCCTTCGGAAACTAGCCCCTCCTCATTCCCCCACCCTAAAAATAGAGAACCATTTTCACATAGGAAAATTTGGAGGTAATAATGAATCAAATGGTACTGAGTCTTGCAGAAATTATGGAGTCTATAAAACAAGCGCTAGAAAGATTACAGGCATACAATAATGCAATAGGAGAGCATAACATCGGAACTAGCCCATGTAGATGACAATCCAAGCCACAAAGTCATCAAGAGGAACCGGACATCTCAAGACTGGTGGAGGAAGATGATCTCCATGAGACGACAATTGGGCTTCTAGTATGAAGCCTAGTTTTATACTAATATGGACCAAGTCCAATGGAGTGGAGAATCAGGTTAATAATCAGGTTCAGGCCCATGTTGGTGACTTCAGCTGGAAATCCAGGGTTTCTGCTGTGCGCCTATATAAAACCGGTTCTAGGAGGTTTGAGAAAGTAGAGTGAATTGAAGAAAACTTTCAGTAATAATTCCAAAGCAATAAAATTCTCTCTGCAACTCTATGGACATAGGCAATTCTAGCCAAACCACGTAAATCTCTCTGTTTGTTATTTATTTTCTCGTTAAATTTTCGTTGTGTTTAGTTGTTGCGTTTCCTATCAACTCCTCCAACAAAAAATGAGATAATTGTAGAAGTAGTCAAGCAAATTGATTTCGTTATTCCCCAGAATTTGCTAACCTAAGAGGGTACCAACAACAAGTGCAATATCCCATTAGAACTCCGAAGTTAAGCGTTCTTGGGCGAGAGTAGTACCAAGATGGGTGACCTCCTGGGAAGTCCTCGTGTTGCACCCCTCAAGTTGGAGGTTCTCGGAAACAGCCTCTCTTCAAGGTAGCATCCTGAAGGGGGAAGGCTGCATACATCCCCCCCCCCCCCCCCCCCCAAAAAAAAGGACTCTGCTTAGGCAGGAGCTCATGGGGCATTAGGAATATTGCTTGTGATTCCTCAGAATTTGCTAGTTATTCTGATCAAGAGACTTATCCCTTCAAGACGATGTTAAAACATTGGAGTCAAACAACTTGTTAGTGTGCGCTGCCCGGAAGCTACTCTTTTGGTACCTACTCATATCATTGACATTACTATACTCGAGGTGGAGTTTTTTGCAATTAGAGAAGAATGACGGAGATAGAGGAGAAAACATCAAGACCTAAATTTAAGATATCTGATGATAATTTAAATTGATGCAATTTTAATAATTTAAAAATGTTAATTAGTTTGGAATTTTATTGGGATTAGAATTCCATTTATTTGATAATTATCATATTTGTTTTAGATTAGATTGTTATTGTCAATTTAGGAATGCCTTTTCTATTAGGACTCTAATGTTATCTATATAAACATTGACGTAACTAGAACTAAAGTTTTGATTAGACTATTTGAATAAATTCTATTAATTATATTTCTTAAGCACATGACCACTTAAAACTAAGTGCATGGATACTTAGTTGGTTGAGCGTACGACTGTTCAACTATCCTCCCAAGTGCATGGATGCTTAATCTCTATCAAAACCAAGAAAGAAATGCATATGAAGAAGTAAGACTAGAGCCAGGATGCAATGACCTCTCGACACAAAGGACACTTCTCCTTCGGAGATGCCGCTTTCAGTCCATCGACAATCGTCACAGATGCAGCTGAGCAAGCACACATATAACAGAGGATATGACCACATGTAAGAGCCACGGGATCGAATACTGTGTCCTGTCAGTAGTGGAGAGGAAGAACCCACAGGTAAGTTCACCGTTTCTACTTAATGAAAAGAACATTAGGCAATGCACTTCTTCCATTTCTGAGATTCTTAATAATTTAGTATACTTTAATATTGAAGTTGAAATGATGGGGTCTATGCTGGAAGTTTCACCAGTATGCATGAAAGTAAATACAGGTCATTACATAATATTATGATTGTCAAGTAATGGATTTAAGCTTACTGCTACATTACACAATCAACATTACATGTTATGTTGTCCATGACATGAATAGGCGCTGTGCGCTGAGAGGGTGAGAAGAATATCCTTGAAAAGAAAGCGCCCGACTTGAAAAGATTTGGCGATATAATCGGGTAACATAGTTATAGTCCTCTAATGCTTAAAAAATATAAAACAATGAACCAAAACACCATCATTCTCAAGATTTGTTGTTATGTAACAGTACTTTTGTAATGTATTTATTTACCAAAAGAAACTTATTTAATATACTCATAATGCGTAAGTATTTTATTTTATTTATTAAACCATGTATATGAATGCATTTACATGTTAAAAATGATAAAATGCTTGTGAAAGTCAAATCATTTCGTAGATATTCATTCAACTTTTAAGAAACAAAAGGCTAAAATGCAACTTATGTTCCCTTTGCAAAAATAAGGGGAATAGTAATTAGAACCTATCAGGAAAAGACGAATATTTTTGTCGTGCCGTGAAGTTCATCACTACCCTAAAGTCATTCGTGCTCCACACCCGTACAACAGGACCAATTGACACTCCGATCCCCAAGGTCAACATGACGCCCACCAGTGTAGTGTACTCTAAAGTAGCGGACTAAAATAAGCTCAGTTTTATCACGATAACTTAGAATGAGGAAATAGAACAAGAACAGTGCAAGAGAGAGAGAGATTTCAGGGTATCAATCAACCAAGATAAATCACATATATAGACTTCAATAAGACTTATTTAAAGGCTCAGAATTAATAGAGGCAATTCAATGGTGCATTATGACAGTAATGAATAGGCCCAATTCAAATGTTCACAATTGTGAAAAAGGATAAACAGCCGTATAAAAATATTACCAGATCATTCAATGAATCTGCTCCCATCAGGTATTCTCTATGGGATAAGATTCTCACACTAAAATTAAAGCACATCCAAAAATAGTTAGATCATAAACGGAAAACAATCCAACTTACCAAGCAAATAGAACATGTCAAGTCAAGATCCAGGTTGACAGACTCAAACAGCTCACAAGTAAGCGACGGTTTGCCATCAGTGAAAGTGAGCGAGCTCCCTTCAAACAACTGGGCTGGTTTATTTGTCTTGGCGTTTTTCTCTCTCAAATTGATATGAAATGCCATAAGCTCACAAAGCCATGGCGACTGAAGGATCTCGATATGCATACTTCGAGCTTGAGATTTGAATGCTTGGCCTTGCTTTGAGTAATGAACCTGCAATCCAGCCCAAGCCTACATTAACCGTCTAGCTCTCGTGATTTTTCCCTCTAATTCAGAGAAGTTTCCACGTAATTCTTTGAGTTGATTGTCTCAATGTCTTTTATGCTTCTATTTTTCCTAATATATTTGAACAAGTGTTTCCATCGAGAATAAGTAATTTTATATGGGATTCGTACCTTGTCATACTTCTTCAAAATCTTACGAACTGCGACAGCATTGATCATGGCGTAAGTGACAAGGTCCTGACCCTCTTGTATCAAGGAAACATGATCCTTCCGCACCTTGCCTTTGCACCAGACACAGTACTTTCTGAACCCTGTTGCAAGATGCAGGTCGAGCAAATTCTGTGCTCGCTCATTGAAGCACCCTACTACAGCAGACATCTCCTTGAGAAGGGAAGGAAAGAAGGTACCATCGCATACTGTGGATAAGTATCTTTAGATTATTAACACTGCTAATGCAAAAAACTTTACGAATACAAGCTTAATACTTTCTCATTGACATGAAACATAATGCATGAAATTAATGAATGGAAGTTCTTCTTCCTTCTCCAGTTTCATGAAGAGAATACCATTCAACTTGAACTAAATCAAGTGACCACCTATCTCCATTCGATTAGCCAAAAAGAACCGAATTTTTTTTTGGTAATTGGGGTGTCCAAACAAGCTTGTGCACCTCGACTAATCTTTGGGCTGCATGCAATGCCTATTTGGAAGTTTTTCCACGTACAGTAGGGTAAGTTGGGGCCCACCTACCTAGAGTATAGCCACTGGGAATTTTTGCAATACTATGGGACCCCAAACCTTGACGATTCTTGAGACAACAGGTTCAAGGGTCTTACCAAATGTGCCAACCAGCTAGGATTAAACCCGAACTCCCCTTAATTTCAAAACTATCAGACCAAGATAACATCCACATAACATAGCTTTGCAAGAACCCTCCAAGTATAGAACTTCCAAAATATTTGAAGGTAAAAATTACACAGAGCATTCTAGGTCCTCCGCCATATACAATAACTGTATTCATGGAAGGTCAGTTGGATAGCTGACTCTATTACTCCGTTCTTGTAAGAATGGAAGCACGGCCTTTTTGTCGGGTTAGAGCAAAAACTAAAAATCCTCAATTGCATTCAGGTGTACAACATGGATAAATAACAAGGAAAAATATCATAACAATGTTTTGAACTATTGCTTGAAATCATATAGACGACCCTAATTTCTAATTCACAAAATCATTGCCAAACTATTAATTTGTATTAATTATACTCCTTTTGACAATTTCATCCAAATTTTAGACAACTTGAATATCCAAATTTCATATGTAACACTTTATTAATGTACATTAGACGATGCACATTACTTCATTTAATATTTATAAATTTTGATCGCATCACTTAATATTTACATAATTTGACCGTTGAGAAAGTTTAAAAAAATTGAACTTATACTTGGAGGTTCTTTAATATGAATTGCTAGTACGTAGGTCTATTTGATGAACCTCATGTTAAGGGGCCTGTTTGGTATGGTTTTTCATTTGTAGTTTTGGTATTTTTAGAAAACAAGGAAAATAAAGGTTTTAGAAATAACTTTTATGATTTCTATTTTTTTTTTTTTTTTTTTTTTGTTCTTAACTATTTCAAGTTTGAGCTAAAACACAAAACAAGAAAACCAAATTAAAGAGAAAAAATTGTGGTCAAAATATAGCTTTGGTTCTTCAAAAACCAAAAACAGAAAATACAAAAACTGATTCACGACTAGTAACGGGTAAAGAATGGTAAGGGTAATCATGGTAAGAGATTACTCTTGTCTGGCAAAAACTTTTGAGAGGTAACGAAGGGTAACGGAGGTACCCAATTTGAGATGTAAAGGAGGAGAGGGTAAAAGTTTTAAAAAGCTAAGATAACTTTATGTAAGACGAAAATACCTAAGATCTGAGTTCGATTTAACTTTATGTAAGACGAAAATACTCAAGATCTGAGTTCGATTTAGATACTAACCAAAATCTGAAAAATAAATTAGAAGGTAAAAGAGAAAGTGCAACAAAGAAAACATTATTTACTTGGAAAACCTTAAGGGAGAGGGAAAAACCATGGACAAAGGTTGAGAATTGTTGTTACATCGAAATTAAATAGTACAAGAGAAATCTCTTCACTCTCTTACTCTGTTTCATTCTCTAATGTGTTTGCACGGCTCTCTCATGGCTGAAACCTTAAGAGGGCATTTATGTAGTGCCTGGTGACTCTGCCACATACCTCTATTTGAAATCTGAATAAAAAATTTGAGACACAACGCAACACTTTACCCTTATTTTAACTACAGTTTACCCATTTATCCAGTTATCAAATAAAAGTCACTTTATGATGAAATGACATGGAATTGTAGGGTTATTAAAATGAAGAATTTTAGGACGGGTTTATAGGGTTGGGCGTTTTGTAATAATATAATAGATTCACAACAATTCCAACAAAGATAATAAAAAAAAGAAAACAAAATCCTCGTTGGTACATAAAAGATCATTATCATATGAATTAATATATGGATTTAATTATATTATGAGCCGTAAAAAATACCT
The DNA here is from genome assembly GCA_018398585.1 of Simmondsia chinensis. Taxonomy (NCBI): domain Eukaryota; kingdom Viridiplantae; phylum Streptophyta; class Magnoliopsida; order Caryophyllales; family Simmondsiaceae; genus Simmondsia; species Simmondsia chinensis. Next base: position 11,280,707 of record JAGTTD010000003.1, on the reverse strand, counting down.
GGGCATTGGTGAGGGCAAGTAGAATGGATAAGAGAGGAGGAGGCATCATCATCATCAGATGCATGGTGAGATTCCAGGTCTCTTTTGCAACTCTTGAGAATCTTCTTTAGATTCTTGAACCCCACCGCTGGCAATTCTCTCTCCTGCATGTACTCCTGGTATGTTTTGCAAAACTTCATCTTTTCTCTCCTTTTCCAAAAAAATTAAAAACAAAATTCGACAAATTACAAGCAGTGGGTCAGCCTGGATTTCCTCTTTCTTATCAAACAGTAAACCATTCAATTAATCGATACAATAGTAACAACCCAGTTCCTCGATCGTAAAAGAAGAGGGGATTTGAAGAGGGAGAGAGAGAGAGAGGGAAAATGTCAAAGAAGGCACGGGATTAACAAGGGGAGGTTGCGCATACAAAGGAGAAAACTTTTTTGAATGAAGCCCCCGCCGCGTTTATAAAGGAGAAAAAGCAGAGGCGAGCGGCTCTGCCTTAGTTTTTTTTTTTTTTGATCTAAGGCTCTGCCTTAGTTTGAACGGGAAAAACGAAGGCAACCGATGGTCGCCTCTCTTCAAGGGCCGGTTACATCATACAGAAAAAAAAATTAATATTATGTACGGTAGAAATGGAATCAGATAATCATAAAAAAAAATAATAATATGTTTTAATCTTTTCTATTTTTATGTGGTAATTTTTTAATTTAATTATTAATGTGTATTATATAAAAAATAATTAATTATATATATTAATTAATTAGAATAATTATATATTTTTAATTAATTTAAATACAGTAGTAATAATATAATAAATTAAAATTTTATTGATTTGAAAAAAATTAACTGGTTAAAATTAACAAATATTAATTAATTTTATGTAAAAATTTATTGGTCTGAAAAAAAAATTAAGTGGTTAAAAATAATAAATGTTCATTAATTTTATGTACCTAATACTATTTAAAAAACACTAAAAATAATTATACTAAATTTTGAATAAATGATTTACATTAGTGATGACTTTGAGTATATGGATACTAATCTTAAGTACTTCGGTGGCGATATTGAGTACATGTGATCTTGAGTACATACGTTGTGTGTCGATACACATGTATTATGTGTTGACACACATGCATTTTTTTTGCTTTCTAGATTGTGTGTCGACACACAATTTGTATTGGTTGAATGGTAATTTGGAGTACGTTGTTAGTGATTTTGAGCACCTTCTTGGTGATTTTGAGTATGTGATTATGTGTCGACACATAAACTTTGTATGTCGACACACAAAATTACCACAAATGTACCCAACTTCACATGTACACAAGACGAAGTACATGTGTGTCGACATACATATGTACTCAATAACACCAATATTGTACTCATATTGACCACTAATGCACTCAAAATCACTATCTACGTACTCAAAATCGTCACTCACATATTCAAAATAACCAACCATGGACTCAAAGGCAAAATAACCTCTGTGTCGACATACAAAATACAGTTAAAGCCCAAAATTTTCCTCATTAGTTGTGTTCTTTCTCTCTCTCTCCTCTCGCTCGAACCCTAAATTCTACTTCAACTCAAAATCTTACCAAAGTCATCAATTTTTCACAAATTTCGTTTGAATTTTTATTACAAATCGGTTTCTATCTATAATTTAACATCAAAATCTTTGATTTTTGTCAGAAATTCATCTTTTTTGCAAATTCTAACTCAAAATGAAACCACCCAAATGTTTACTTAAGTTTGCTTGCTTTTCTTTACTTTTCTTGCAGCTCTAAGTAAAAAAATCATCTATTTGTCTCAAAATTTCATTATCCCTAACAGTTTTTGGACAAATCTCAAAATTTTATCTTACTCCACCAAACCCTAACCCCAACCTCAAAATCTCTATTTTTTTTTTTTTTTAACCAAAGGTCATGGGTCGCAAAAAGAGGGCGGAAACTACTTTAAAGATGAATCCCTTACGTCCTCTGCTTCATCACTCTCCTCCCGTCAACCCTTTCCTTCGCATCCTCCTTTATACATGAGTTGGGCCTTACGCCAAATAACATTTCGCATTATGATATATGAACAAGAGAAACTAACATACATGGTTCATCACTCATGACCGTCCTTAAAGATGTGTCAAACACAAAGTCCAATGTTCTTCCATTGAAAAGAAAAGCAATCCTCTTCCGGAATATTCCTTCTTCCATTGGAGTTCCCAAATTGTTTAATCAAGGAGGTGGCATGTCACCATTGAAGTTCCTTAAAAATGTGTCCCAAATTGTTTAACCAAGGAAACTCCAATTAAGGAACTCCAATGGTGACATGCCACCTTCTTGATTAAACAATTTGGGAAATCCAATTAAGGAACTCCAATGGTGGCATGCCACCTCCTTGATTAAACAATTTGGGAACTCCAATGGAAGAAGAAATATTCCGAAAGAGGATTGCGTTTCTCTTCAATGGAAGAACATTAGACTTTGTGTTTTGCACATCTTCAAGGACAGTCATGGGTGCTGAACTATGCATATTATTTTCTCTTGTTCATATATCATAATGCATAAAATGTCATTTGGTGTAAGACCCGACTCATGTAGTTGTTATAGGAGGATGAGAAGGAAGGGGTTGATGTGGGGAGAGTGATGAAGCAGAGAAGATAAGTAATTCAAGAAGATGGGAGACAGAAGTAAAGAGTGGGTTCACAAGATGAGGATGAACAATAGAAGGAATAGGCTTGAGGGAATCTTGTAGTTGTAATGGCGTGCAAGTTGGATTTTGTTGTACATCATTTAATTTGAATTAAAAGCTAGGCCCATTTGATAATGTTTACGCAAATGTTGAACTTGATGATGATGTTAACATATCGAATGTATAATTCGACAATGCATCAATATAAGGCGATGTTGTACATTCGAAATCAATAAGTATGGATGTACCTGTTATTTCTGGGTTGCTTCTACCAAAATATTGATAGGGACCAAGAAAAATTATCTGTAATGTGTATGTTGCTTGATGAATTGTATTGTTGGTCCTATATTTGGTTAAATACATAACATTATGCTGTTTGTAATTGTTAAAAAATAAAATATGTAATTGTTGCTATGATTCGAAACATACTGCATTGTACTGGGTTAGAAGATGTTGCATCGTAAAGTGCGGCAAGGGTTGTTGAGCAGTTGTACTGTGGTAACCGGATAGATCGCCACCACCTAATGTGAAATATCTAGCATTGATCGAGGACGATCGGTTGTAGTTGTATGTGCTAGAGCTTCGACCTACGTACGTGGCCTGTTCACTTGATGCCGCGTGATGTATGCCTTGCATAGAATTGCACTTGAGATGGCCTTCTCCTCCGCATTACTTGCAGACCTTTGTCTTGGTCGGTTTTTTTTTAGCTCTTGAATTAGCAATTGGAGGGTCAGCCACCCCGAAGGTAGCTCAATCATTTTGATTATTACGTAGGTCAACACTCTTCGTCATCTTAGCACATAATTGTTCTTTACATTGTATTATTTCTTTGAATGCATCGTCAGTTTGCAATGCAAGGAAACATAGTTGGTTCCAACGGGTGTTCAATGCACTGTATCTTATCATACGCTGCATTTCAGTGGGCGCCGATAGTTCGGAGCTACTGCAATAGGAAGGCTTTGCATGTATTGTCCATCATTGTGCAATGTAACCGAGAAGGATGGAGTCCATGTCCAGATATTTCATCATAGCAATCATGCGTCGACATAGGAAACTGAACCGACTCTAGCTTCTTGCAACTGCATTTCATTATCTGTGTGGATGGATAATGTAGAACTATCCACGTAGAATCTCCTTTTGAATATTGACGCAAGTGTATGCCATGTATTCCCCAAGTTGTGTGGCATCTCTTAACATAAAAAGCGACTCGTACGACAACTTGTCTTGAAATATCTTGAAGGCAGCTCAAGTGTACAGTTGACTGGCATGAGTTTCGATACTGATCAAGAGACCTCTGATAACTAGCTTGGAGTGTGGAGTATCGAAGTCGGCCTTGGCCTCTTTTTCCCTATTCTCTAGAAGCTAGTGATCAAAATACTGAACAAACACAAACAACTTCAGCCTGTGTTGCATGTACTGTTTCAAAGTTGAGTTTGTACTTTCACATCATTGTGTGCTTCTCATGCCAGCAAAGAAGTGACCCTCCAAATATGCATCTGCCTGATGAAATCTTTTTTAAAACAGTTATTTAACCCATTCGTTTCTGGTTAGCTCCAATTGCTCAACTAATGTTTTCCATGCATGCACAAACTCTTCAGGTGTACAATGTATAATTGAGCACTGTACGAATTCCTTCGAAAAAGGTTGACCTACATGAGCTTGTGCAGTTCTTTTTAGGTTCCACAAACACAATCGATGCACGGTCGTAGGGAGGACTAGCGATATTGCATTTCCCATGCTCTTGTCCCTGTCTGTGATGACAGTCAATGGTTTTTTTTCCATCCATTGCCTCTAGTAAAGTTTCCAGAACCCAGACGTATGTCTCTGTGGTCTCATCATGAAGCAATGCACATTCGGACACAACCATTTATCAATGGTTGTTCACCCCAACTATAATCACGAACGGCATCCCATAAGTGTTGACCTTGTACATCGTATCAAAGGCCATAGTGTCACCAAAGTGACAATAGTCTATCCGCAACTTTGAATCCGCCACAAATATGTTTCGTAGACGATTTTCCTCATCAACATCGTACTTTACGAACATTAACGGATCTGTTATTTTCTTTCCGAATAGATAACCCAGTACGCCTTCCGTGTCACCCCCTTATGTTGCATTCCTGCGCTCCTAAGTGATGAAATTATACATGTCCTTCTTCGTCTGTCCGACCTTTTCAGTCCCCCCCCCCCCCCCCCCCCCCCCCGCCCTCCCCGATTGTTGCACCATGTGCGATGAATTTGAGATTGTTGTATGCCTAATTTGTACATTGACATTATTTGGGCCTTATTTGCTTCGTTTAGGCCTCTATGTAATCGTAAGTACGACATATGTGCTGAATCAACAAGTTGATGGTTGGGGTTTGATATGAACTCTTTCACACACCATATGCTTCTATGCTTATCATACTTAAACTTTATTCTGCCTTGGCAGAAACACCTTGTGAGCGGCTTCTCTTGCCTTATTCCTTCTTATTGAAGTGTGTGTGGATTTGACCTCTCTCCTTCTCTAGAGCACAATAATGCCCTGTATATGGGAAGATCGGTCTTTCTATCATTTTCATGTCACCTCTATGCACAGTAAACCCTGATACTTTAGCATAGTCGTCGTAAAATCGTTCTGCTTCTTCCAGAGATGAAAATACCAGCGACATAACATCATTATCTTCTAATTCATTTAAGGATTTCCTCTAGTAAGACCACTGACTTTGCATAAAAGAGGCATCCATGATCTGTAATTGTAAGATTAAAATTTGAAATTAGTTACTTGAGTCACATTGACAACCCACGTACTCAAAATCAAGGAATGTACTTAGAATCACCATGACTCAAAATAAACTTTGTATCGACACATAGAATACGCGTGTTGACACACAGACTAAAAAAAAACGAACGAAGTCCAATGTGTGTACACAAAATCACCACACATGTACTCAGTAGCACTATTAATGTATTCAGAATCACCACACAAGTATTCAAAAACACCAAGAACATACTCAAAATCACAACTCACTTAACTTCAACATCCATGTACTCAAGATCTAATTCAACATCCATGTACTCAAGATCTAACTATGTGCGTAAAATCACAATACATGTACTCAAAAAAATTTGCACTTTGAAATTAAATGTCCAATGAACATAAATAAAATTGTTTATTCGAAAAAATATATGATATAATTAGAAAATGGAGCACAAATGACTTACCGACTAATATTTTTTCTTCAATATGTTCCAAATCACCAAATAATCACTTGCATGGTGAAGGAATTAGTTCTGGAGATTTAAAGAAAAAACAAGAAGATAGGGAGATTTGAGTTTACATCACCCACATTTCATTTAAATTTTAGGCGCTTCAATTGAATGCATAATCCTTAAATTTTCAACAATTGTTATGTGTGTCGACACACAAAACATGTGTGTCGACACACATGCCTTATGTACTCAATATCACCACCCATGTACACAATATTACCAAAAAGTACCCAGTGTCAGTAACATGTGTGTCGACACACACAGCTGTGTACTCAATATCACAACAATTGTACTCATGATCACTATTTATGTACTCAAAATCACTACCCATGTACACAGTACTATCACTAATGTACCCAACTTTATCATTAGGAGTATGTGCTGTGTGTGTCAACACACACAGTACGTGTGTGTCAACACACACAGTACGTGTGTGTTGACACACAATCACTCTTTGTGCCCACTGTAATACGTGCATCGACACATGGACTTTGTGTGTTGACACGTGACTTACTTTCATGAATTGCTGAATTTGAGTCCTTGAAAGGTCACTTTAAGTATATTTGTGGTGTTGTTGAATACTTAGGTAGTAATATTGAGTACATGTTGATATTGAGTATATTAGTGGGTGATTTTGAGTACATGGTGTACATTAATGGTGTTGTTGAGTACGTAGGTGGTGATTTCAAGTATGTGGACGGTGATATTGAGTACTTATTGATATTGAGATCAGATTGAATATACATTATTTGCTACAATATTTTCCATATATAAGTTGGACTGAATAAAATTTGAACTTGAGTTGTGATTTTACTAAATGTACTCAAAATAAGTAACTTGTACTCAATTTTGAGAACATGTGTGGTGGGTTTGAGTACAATGAGTGTATGTCGACACACAGGATCCAGAAACCAAAGTGAAATGTCTGATAAGGGGAAAATCGAGGTAGCATCAATTGTTACAAATTATTTCTTTTGTCATCAACAAAAAGAACAAGAAGGAATCACATAATTTCATTCAAATAAAATTTTTACAACAAAATAAATAAAAAACATACAAATACAAAAAAATAAAACAAGACTTTGGTGTCGGAGGCTTCTGTCTACAAGAGAGGAAGTCCATAATCTTCTGCAGGGTTGTGTGTGTTTTGTTATGGAACTCTTCATGATTAGAGCGTGTTTCAGTGCGGAATGCTTTAAAATTTGAGATATGTGAATTCATTTGTTCTTCTAAACACTGACTACGTTCGCTGACGCTCCTTCTTTTGGTGGGCCCTTGTTCCACATCGACCTCATAACCCAATCTCGTGCAGAATTTTCCTCTTTCTCATCTCTATCCTCATCTATTTCTATTGGTCTCTTGCCTCCTCTTTGTTTCTTTACCCATACACCGTCTCTAAGTGCAAACCCCATCTTTTTCAAAGATGTCTCAGTTGAGTCATCTTCGCACGGAATATGATGTATTTAACATGCGTTGGAATACACAGGTAAGAAGCATGTCATAAACGGGAATAGTCTTCTTTGTATAGATATGAAGCACGAATTTTACGACTAAATCCCCATGGTTAACCTTTTGGCCATTAAGGAGGTGAGACAAAAGGAATAAATGCAAGTAAGAGACCGAGTCGAAGCCACCCGATGTAGGAGTGATGTTCATACAAATCAATTTATGTGCAAATCTAAGAACCACTCTTAGATCATTTGAGTTCGGCTTCTTTGGGTTAGAAAGTGGTATTTCACCCTAGACTTGTTGAATCATGGAGTGGCAGTGAGATTCTTGAAGCAGAAATTGGTTGAATTCTAGGGGAAATTTGAAATCATCCTCTTCATCATGGATAAAACCAAGTAATTCATTGATAAACACTGCATTAATTTTGATTGCTTATCCTGCCACTTTTGAGGACAATTGAAGAGGATTATTTCCAGAAATTTTAGGTTGGAATAAAATTCTCGTACCAAAGCCGGGAATACTGGTTCCTTTATACTACAAATTTCAAGCTAATCTACACCTTGAAACGAAGCATATAATTGCCCCAAGTTGTTTAGCATAACCTATTCCCAATTCACGGACCTACCAAATAACACTTCCTTCATGAGGAAAGGGTTAGAGGAATCTACCGAAGTATGACCCTCGAAAGTTTCATCTTCGTTTGTTCTAGACCTCTTCTTTGATGTAGTTTCGAACCTCTTCGTGTGAGCCATGACCTTTTTCCTACAAAAAAATTAACAAAATGTGAGAGAAATTTCGTGGTAGGGTTAGGGTTTGGTGGGATAAAGTGAAACTTTGGGATTTTTGAAAAAACTGTTAGGGATACAGAAATTTTATAACAAATAAATGATTTTTTTTTACTTAGACTAGCAAGAAAATTAAAGTAAAGCAAGCAAATTTAAGAATGGAAAATCGTGAGTTTGGTTCTCAGTTAGGGTTTGGCAAAGAGATGAGAATCTGACCAAAAATCTTAAGGTTTTGATGTAAAAAGGTGTGTAGAAACCTGATTTGTAATAAAAATTAGCTTACATACCTGAGAGAATGGATGACTTGCTGGATATTGAGTTATAGATGAATCTAGGGTTCTAGAGAGAGAGTGGGAGAAAACGAAGTGAGGAAGATAGTTTAGGGTTTCGACTTTTTAAAGCATGGTCGTGTGTCGACACACGTACTTTGTGCATCGACATACAATGCTCACTGTAACATGTGCGTCGACACGCAAACACCATGTGTCGGCACATATGATATAGTGAAGAACATTGGTGGATAACTTGTGTCGACATATGAACATCGTGTGTCGACACGTATGGTATTGTGATGTTGAGTACATTGGTGGATAACTTAGGTACCTTGGTTGTGAATCTGAGTGCGTGACATGTGTGTCGACACACAATGCTCACTATATTATGTGTGTCGACACCCAAACTTCGCGTGTTGACACACATCTCCAAACCTTATTTTGAATCTGAGTACGTGATATGTGAGTTGACAGACCTATCTCATTGTAATATGTGTGTCGACACATAATCATAGTGTGTCGACACATTTGGTATGGTGGTGATGTTGAGTACATTGGTGGATAACTTGGGTACTTTGGTGGTGAATCTGAGTACGTGATTTGTGTGTCGACACACAATGCTCACCATAACATATGTGTCGACACATGAACATTATGTATCGACACAGATAGTATTGTGATTTTGAGTACATTGGTGGATAACTTGGGTACTTTGGGTGTGATACTGAGTACGTGACATGTATGTCGACACAAATAGTAACTGTATCGACACACAATGCTCACTATAATATGTGTGTTGACATACAAATTATCTGTGTTGACACTCATCTGCATCCTTTGGTTTTCATACAAATGCTGGTACTTTGTGTCGACACAAAGATTAAATATGTCGACACATAATGCTCACTGTAATTTTGGAGTCGACACACTTTATCTGTGTGTCAACACATAGGTTGTGTTGATGAATTACTAAGAGTACATTATTGTGATGTATACATGGGGTGGTAATTTTGGGTACGTTGACGTTGATTCTGAGTACATGATTCTGTCTACACAGATATTTCCTGTGTTGACACATAATGCTCACTGTAATTTTTGTGTCGACACACGTGTATTATGTGTCGACACACAAATAGTGTTAACGAATTACTGAATTTGAGTACATTAAGGTGATGTGTACATGGATTCCGGTTCTTTGATGGTGATACTGAGTACCTCTAAGTACATTACTTGTTTTGTTGAGTACTTAGTCATTTTGAGCACATTAGTGGGTACTTGGTTGTGATTTTGAGTACATTAGTGGGTACTTGGGTGTTCATTTTGAGGACTTGGATGGTGATTTTGAGTACATTAGTCTTACAAACAATCACGCTGCCTCAGTACTACGTTTCACCAATCCCTTCTTTTAGACAATAGAGTTCCTCCATCCAAAGAAATAACATACATAAATTTGAATGGTTCCTATCAACAATTTAACTAGTACGATCTGGTAATAAACAATATATCAATACATTCATACTCATTGGTTACAAATGTACAGCATCAATACAAAAATTTTATTACACTTATGTTTTGTTCAATACAAGAAGGGATCTTAGAGTAGAAGAAGTCGACAAAACTGAGTGCAACATCACTGTATGTGAATACTAGCAGCCCGCTCTGTCTTTAACTTATTGTAATTTGCTGTTGAGGGAATTAGTCAATAATTCTATCAACAGCTTTAATCTATCGTGATCCCATTCCTGCATGCAAGGAGAAAAAAGGAGTACATTATTTAATTACAGTTGTAAATATACAAGGAAAACCTTCAAAAGGGAACATGAATCATGACCATGAACAATGACACTAAGCATTTACCTGAATTGACTTATGATCAAAAGGCTCCATGTTGTCCCATTCAACAGCTTGAAGCCACTTTATTACAAAAAATTCACAATCGTTGCTGCGTAATAAGAATGACAGTGCAAATTACTATAGATATCAACAACCCAAGAATAAGTGGTATACCTATTATGCTAGTTAGGGACCGTTGAAACACGGATTGGATAAGAATGTATTTCAGCACATGTTTCCCATGCACTCATTTGTCCGGAGTATGCTGAAGTACTTTGCAACTATAATAAAAAGGATATTATGATCACATATGGTGTAATTATAACTGCATGATATTCGTATCAAACATGTGGTGAAGACAACGATGCTTACAATTTTCTTAGTCAATTCCACCCTTCACTTAGTTCCTTCATCCAATGGAAGAGAATCCAGTACATAGGATACCTTCAGATAGAGGTCAACCACACACAGAAACCAATGCATGTTACTATATTTATTGGGATGTATAGCTGCAGTGCAACACAAGTCCTTAGAATGTACATTGATGAACAATTTTATCCAACTGTGATCATCAAAAAAATCATTGCTACTTACCATATCAGTGTTATACATCGTACATGAAAAAAATGACCCAGGGTACGTGAGACAAAAATTCGTCATGTCTTCCACACTTAAAGAGAGAGCACATGCCTATATAAAGGCACATGTATGAAGTTCTTAGCACAATAGATAGAATAATTTAAGCCGATCTTGTACGTGTGTTGAATGGTGATTTACCAAAAATAGGTAGGCAAGAAGACTCGAACCCATCCGTTATTTCTAGAAGAGATGGTCGGGTAAGAAACATCACAGTTGATGACCTGTGACAATGTAGCCAATTAGGTCATTCAACATAAGATGATGAATACAAATGTGCATAATGTTCACTTACAGAGTCGCTTAGCCACTCATGCCGGTATAAAGTTTTGAAGTCCGTGCAAGAGTACCAATCCTGCTCTGTCACCACCAATACTTCCCTACAAAATAATATTAAACATTAATATTTGGATATGAATTTGAAAATGACACATCAAACATGTGTGTACTTACGAAGCATCCAACTTCCCGTTGAATATGTATTGGCATAAGCGCCTTTCATGTGACCGAGTTCTTGGAGTATGGCATCTATTGGATATCTGGAGAGAGGGATGCGCTCTGGTGGTCAGATGGGCTCATTGCTCTCGCTGCCCAATTCAATCACATTTGTCGATTATTCTTCAGTCTTTTTATTTTCACCTGGGTTCTTTGTCTGCCTCTTCCGGCTCATTGCATAAGGTGTACGTATAGATTGCCCCCTTTTCCTCTTAGATGTTATCCTCAATGACATCTCATGTAATTTACTAATACGAGGTGGTTGGACTGGTTCATCTTTCAAGATCAGCAAAGAGAGTGTTGAATTCACCCTGAGAGGCTTTGGGTTAAATTCCATCTCTAACATTGGTTTCCACACCTTATTTAGAGACCTTGAACCAACGGAATTAGAGGAACATGCATCCTGGTTTGGCGTTATAAGTTGCTCACATTTGTACACCGATACTATTGGGGGGGGGGGGGGGGGGAGATTAGGTACTAATGAATGTCTTCCAGGTTGGACATTTTTGTCTGGACTTAAAGAACGAAATTCATTTGAAAATTCGATATGGAAATCTTTTATTTTCTTTCAAATTCTTTATTATGTCAAAAAGTTGTTTTATTTGCATGGTCATTGCATCATTTTGCTTGGCCAATGCATTTATTTGCTCGTCTCTTACACTTAGTTGCAAGGCCATTGCATCATTTTGCACGATCAATGCATTGATTTTCTCATCCCGTGCAATTATTTGCATAGCCATTGCATGAATACAGTCCTTACAACACGTGCAAGCTTTATTATCGCCGACCTCATCGATTGGCGCATGATACTACTCCTCAATCTGGTCGCACAAGGTACTAGGGATGGAGCAAAAGGTACGATTGCCAATGGAGGGCTTGTTATTTCCTCAGTAGGGTCCTTCGAGAACTTTATAACGCCAAGCACACGAAGTTAAAACTAATCGCATATGTCAGAAGAAGCTATTACAAAAAAAACCATATTCAATTTTATCATGTATTACCTTGACATCACCAAAATATTTATACACTTGAAGAATGTACCCTTTCTTAGCCTTTTCTTCTGCATCCGTCTAAAAGCAGCAACTAGGATTCATTCGAGTTGAGGGGGGCATCGATACGCGTCCATTGATTGAGTACTCGCAAAAGAAAATATAGTACGTTTAACAAAATAAGAGAATTTAGAACATATATTATGTTGAAATACGATAAAAATTAAGCAAGAAACGTGCTTACTATAAATAAATAAATAAATAAATGCATCCATTCAATCTTTTTTTGCTTCTTCTGTACTCCGAAACTCCATCAATAATTCCTCTATATGCAATTTTTGTCCAATTCACACCCGATGTCTTATTGGTGTCAACTGCGAGTTTGAACCATGACTTCTTTGGTTGAGTCTCGCAGTTGGACACAAAAATGCAGTCAATGCATAAATAATCACTAACACTATGAATCGGCCATCAACAATACCGTGGGTGACTAGTGCTTCTTCCATTTGACTACATGTCCAACCGTCAAACTCTTTGTACAAGCTATTCGGTCTTGATTCATCTTCGTAATCGTCAATTTACCAAAAGTTCCTCTACATCTTTTTCGGTCAAAAAAATTTTGTTATTTGAAAGGGAAAAACTTGGGACATCGGGTCAAAATTGTCGATTACACTTAGACACATATCCATATTAATTTTTTTGCACTTTATGTGCATCAGACCACCCAAGACCAAAGCTTCAATGGCAGTCCGCTTCTCTTCAAATAGTTGCTTCATCAATTCAATTACCCATTGCAGTGCGCAATGTGTATATACCTGAATATCACTCAGTGTAATTAGCTTCACCATATAATATAAGAAATAGTACAAATTTTCAACATGTATTACCCTGGGCTTGGATGACTCTTCAGTTTTTTGACCTTGGTACAAACTTGAGTCATTCTTTGACTCAAATATGTACAGTTCTTTCTCCTCATTAGGCAAAGTCTTCCATACTTTGCTCATCCTCCTTACCCACTACGATGGTAATCATAATCAATCAATTAACTATGAAAGACGTCGCATTATTTGAATACAAGTGATTGTGATTTTGAGTATGTGTACACATAATCACAAATCACGTACACAACATCTCTAGTCATTCAAAAGCAACTGTTTGTCGACATTTAAAATAAGTGTGTCGACACATAGGTGATTTTTGAATACATGTACTCAAAATTACTAATCATGTACTCAAAATCACCACTGGCAAAATCAACTATGTGTCGACACAGTTATTTGCTGTGTCGAAACACTTATGACTTTGACACTAATAGAACAAGTCTACATAGGTGGTGAAATTGAATATATATTTCATAAAAGAAAATAAATTGATAACCTATTATAAAGTAGCAGTGGTTGGTGCGGGACTTATAGTACTGGTGATACGATCGCTTCCCAGCTCCGGCTTTACGAGCTTTTCCTCCTCGATCACCTCCTCCGATTCTTCAGCCACTGGTAAAGCATCAATTACCAATCGAGGTGCCTTATCGGTCGAGGCCAATGTCAAGTTTGCCTCGCGATCTTCGATTAGTTTAAGAAGTTTAGGCATGTGTTTCTTTCCCCTCTTGTGACCATTCATCACTTTCATGGTATGCGCACCAACATTACACATCTCATATCAGAACTTCAGTTTTGTGCAATGTTGAACATTACACAACTTACACAAAGTTGAAGTTCAGGTGTAACATGTGTAATTTTGGTGCACAATCTATGAAAGTGTTGAATGCTCACAAGAGAGGAAAGCAACACATGGGTAAACTTCTTAAACTCATTGAAATCGCAAGGTGAACCTGACGTTGGTCTCGATCGGTAATGCGGCTCGGCTGGTAATTGATGCTACCCCAGTGGCTGAAGAAGCGGAGGAGGTGATTGAGGAGGAAACACTCACAAATAAAGAAGAAATGGGGGCACAAGGAAACGATAGTAGCACCAGTACAGAGTTTTGAACTTCTACTAGCTTCTACTTGAACAACACATTTGGAACTTCGAACTTCATATATTTAGAATAAATAATTGTACGCAAGTAAGTAGAGAAGAGAAAATAGAGACATTGTTGTGCAGTAAAATGAGAAAATGTGGTTAGTGTTTATAGAAAAAAAAAGGATTTTTTTTTAAAAGACCCCCGCCGCTCAAAATTTAAAATTCAAATCTCAAAGTGAGGAAGTGTTGACACACACAGTTCGTGTGATGACACGCAAGCACTCTTTGTGCTCATTGTAATATGTGTGTTGACACTTCAACTCTGTGGGTCGACACACATAATGGGTGTGTCGACACACAACCTATGTACTCCAAATCACCACCATGCACTCAAAATCACAAATCATGTACTTAATATCACAAATGATGTACTCAAATTGACCAACAATGTACTCTAAATCACCAACCATGTACTCAAATCCAGAAGCAATACCCCTATGTGTAGACGCACATAATATGTACTCGAAATCACCATCTCTGTACTCAAACTCACCCACGTACTCGAACTCATCATCACTCAAAATTAAGAGTGTATCGACACACATATTATGTGTGTCGACACATAGAGTCCATAAAGCGAGTACATGTACTCAAAATCACACGTGATACAGGTACTCAAAATGACCACCCATGTGCTCAAATTCACCACCCATGACTCGATATCTCCACTCTTGCACTCAAGATCACAACCCATATATTCAAAATCACAATCAATTTAAAATTGTATTACAATATTATCCGTTAAGTACATGAAATATTAATGAATTGTATTATTCTACAAAATAAGATTGTACATAGGATATTATCGGTCAATAGTTGAGTAATCGTAGAATGGTATGATTTTAAGTTTCAAACCCGGTTTTTTACTCTAAAATAACTAATTATTAGAAATCATCTTCCACTTTCATTCGTAACATCATTTTTAATTTCTAACGCGTCTAATATATTTATACACTTGTACATTATGTTAATAATGTATCTAAAATCACCACCCATATACTCAAATTCACAGCTGCTACACATTACTACTCATGTACTCACTCTTTTACTCAAATTTACCGTTCACTCAACATGTCTACTCGTGTACTCAAAATCACCACCCTTGTACAAAAAATTTTATATAATTATGTTTAATATTTTTATAAATGGTATTAGGTATATAAAACTAATTAACTTTGCCCAATAATTTCATATACTTATGTTTAGTGTTTCCACAAATAGTATTAGGTATATATAACAAATTAACATTTGCCCAATAATTTCATATACTTATGTTTAGTGTTTCTATAAATTGCATCAGGTATATCAAATTAATTAATATTTGTTAATTTTAACCACTAAATTTCTTTTCAAACCAATAAATTTTTTATTTATTAATGTAATATTTAAATTATTTATCAACATCCTAATTAATTAATATATGAATTTATTTATAAAGATGAAGTCATTAATTAATTATGAAGTTATTTATAAATATAGCCTGTGTATCGACACACAAGGGAACCGGTAAATACCGGTTCCCTGTACAGAAAAGCACTTTTCTGCAAGTGCAGAAAAATATTTTTCTACACCTTAGAACTTCTGATCTTCAAGATGTGTCTAACATGAAATTTGTTACTTATATTCTTACAAAAAAAAGAAATTTATTACTTTGATCCGTTAATTAGTAACGATTTTTTTTATTACATTATGCTTTATTTGACAATTTGATAAAAGCGGTAAAGTGAAAAATTTTATAAAAAAATTTTTGAAAAAGGAGTAAGAGCAAAATGTATAAATTATTATCTTTATTTGATAATTAAGTAAAGGTAATATTATCTAATTTTTTTAAAAACATTTACTCTTCCTTTTCTACTATAATTTCAATTATTGATATGTACCTAAATTAGATATTTAGGGTTTATAATAATACAGTATTTAATAATAGAGTAATTTAATAGGTAGTATAGTAGATCCCACCTAGAAAAGGATTACTGTATAAAAAGGGGTCCTTCTATTCACAAGTTATCAATGTAAATCAATGTCAATCTTTATAGTTTCAGCATTTTACCATTTTCTTTTAGTTTAAGTGTATATATATATATATATATATATATATATATATATATATTGTCCGTCCTTGGACATTAGATAACCTTGGCAATTGATCCAATAGCAATTTTCGGGATTTAAAATATGATAACAAAAATTCTACAAAAACACTTGATGAAATCCAAGAGGGGTACAAAAATCAAAGTAAATCGATGCAGATTACCTCCTCGAAGGTAGTGTTGAGTTGCAGCAAGCCTTCGTTGGAATTGGATTGTGCCACCGCTGCCACTAGAATATTGACATCAACATTGATTGAGAACACCATCCGCTGCGAAGATAACGACTATGACGAAATGCCAGACCATTACGAAGAGATCGGGGACGACAAGAAAATTGACCACAACAAAGAGAATCACTGCGAGGAAGAGATTGGCTACCTTGAGCCATTTAGTTACGGTGAGGAGATTGATGGAGGCGAGGTGGTACCACCACCGTGCCACCACGTCATGCTAACAAGATTGTTGAATACAATGGAGGTAACGGTGGAGACGCAACAAGCGTGAACACGCGCAGGTGGACAATCGTGATGGCCTCCAAACTGACAGCAGTTAGAGTGATGAAATCGTTCACCACGAGGAAGAAGACGACCACCACTACTAGTCAAGATTCGCCGGGTGTTTTAGGGATGTAAATGCGGCCACAAGGAATCTGATACATCATGTGTATCCCCCAGCCACCAAGAGCCCGTTCCCAGCTACCGCCACTACCACTACCGCCATTCACTCCTTCCCAGCCTACCGACAATATGCATACAACCACCTGAATGGAAACCGCCAGCCTCTGGTCCTCCATTACTGCCATCAGCATCACGCCATCCTTCCCGCCAAGCTTCCATACCTAGTGCTACCCCAACAAGCATCCAACTCCCGCCAGCACCCACTCAGCAGACTCTCCCCTTCTCTCGCCAGACAATCATTTGCTGCAGCGCCCACCTCCTTCCAGAACCTTCCAAGGGCTGCCATCTCACCATTAGATTTTGTAGATATTTTAGGATATTTTTTCTATAAATAGAGAGTTAGCGATTAGGGTTAGGCACGTTGAGTAATGTGTGTTTCTTCTCTCTCCCCCTATGTTTCTCTAGTTTCTCCCCATTTTCTATATAAAATCCAACATTTTTGAAGGTAATCTATCAAATATATACTATTTATTGTGATTCCAATTGATTTACAGTTTGTATTATATCAATTGGTATCAGAGCATTCAATCCTTGGCCCCGGATCATCACCGAGTTCATCATCCTCTTCTTCACCATCGGCATCATCATTAGACTGTCCCTCACCAACATCACCACCATCAACCTCGTCTAACCCCTAAATCACCATACCCCACCTCCATTCAACCTCTCACCCACTAGCAACAGAACCCCCCCTCACCCACCTTCCCTTATGTCATCTACCCCCCAAATAAAAAAAAAAGGAGAAAAATCCCGAACAGTGATTCACCCAAATAGCTCACCCAAACACTTTTAAATCACCATCATCAATTTTTCAGCTCATCAACCTCACCGCATCAATTTTTCAACACCCAAACCCAACTTGCACACAAGGTGTTTGATAAAATGCCTTAACCATTTTCCCACCTTTTTTTAAAGCCAACCATCACCATTGCTAATGGGAATCGCTTCTAGACTTCAATGAAGGAGAGAGAGGAAGCCACCGAGCGCTGCCTTGCATCATTTGAGCATAGAATGGAAATATTCAATAAAGTCGTGGATTCATTATCGGCTCAATGCCCCGAAATCGCTCAGCTCAACTCACTCACAGAGCTCAAGAAGCTTTGCCAGACCGGTAGTGTTGGTGAGTACCTGAGCCGATTTGAGTCCCTAGCGGACAAGTGTGCATTGAAGAAAAGAAAAAAGGATGGAAGTGTTTATA
Organism: Simmondsia chinensis; assembly: GCA_018398585.1. Classification (NCBI taxonomy): domain Eukaryota; kingdom Viridiplantae; phylum Streptophyta; class Magnoliopsida; order Caryophyllales; family Simmondsiaceae; genus Simmondsia; species Simmondsia chinensis. Next base: position 11,262,346 of record JAGTTD010000003.1, on the reverse strand, counting down.
GGCGGCTTACGGAAAGAGATAGCTGAAGGTATCACCATATTCATGCCACAAATAGTCCGCGATGCCAAATTGCTGGCCAAGTAGCAGGAACGCCTTCTCGCCTATCTTCAAAAGCTAGCCGCAAGGGGGTCTCTGAGTACCGCGCCAATCATGCCCACACCAAGTTCTGTGAGAGCCACTCCCGCCAACGCTTGACCCCGGCATCTTCCACCAACATCCGCCACACCTATGAGCCAGCTGAGTACGACGCCTGCTCCACTTGCTGAAGAGGACGAAGCCTCTCCTCCACGGCCCACCTTAGATCTGGGCCCAAACTCCATTCTGGATACAACCATTGTTCCACTCCTTGGTGTTTCTAGGGATGCCGCCAATGGCCCTCACGTGACAGTTGCGGATGGGAAATAGCTTCTCTCCACAACAACTCCACTCCTCGCTATCCTGGTGACTCCAACCTCTGATTCGCCTCCATTATTCAAAGTCAGCTCAGAGCCTCCCTTCGAGTCAGATCCTCCAGTGCTCTCACAACTGCCCGCAGAATTAGAGGATGTTGTCACCATTTTAGCCAAGCTCCCACTCCACCGCCAACTCTTCAACTGCCGAGTATACTTAAAGGATGATAGCTACTTAACTAAAAGCACCATTCCCCACCTCCATTCAACCTCTCACCCACTAGCAACAGAACCCCCCCTCACCCACCTTTCCTTATGTCATCGACCGCCCAAATAAAAAAAAAAAGGAGAAAAATCCCGAACAGTGATTCACCCAAATAGCTCACCCAAACACTTTTAAATCACCATCATCAATTTTTCAGCTCATCAACCTCACCGCATCAATTTTTCAACACCCAAACCCAACTTGCAAACAAGGTGTTTGATAAAATGCCTTAACCATTTTCCAACCTTTTTTTAAAGCCAACCATCACCATTGCTAATGGGAATCGGTTCTGGACTTCAATGAAGGAGAGAGAGGAAGCCACCGAGCGCTGCCTTGCATCATTTGAGCATAGAATGGAAATATTCAATAAAGTCATGGATTCATTATCGGCTCAATACCCCGAAATCGCTCAGCTTAACTCACTCACGGAGCTCAAGAAGCTTCGCCAGACCGGTAGTGTTGGCAAGTACCTGAGCCGATTTGAGTCCCTAGCGGACAAGTGTGCATTGAAGAAAGGAAAAAAAGAGGGAAGTGTTTATAGGTGGCTTACGGAAAGAGAGAGCCGAAGGTATCACCATATTCATGCCACAAATAGTCCGCGGCGCCAAATTGCTGGCCAAGTAGCAGGAACGCCTTCTCGCCTATCTTCAAAAGCTAGCCGCAAGGGGGCCTCTGAGTACCGCGCCAATCATGCCCACACCAAGTTCTGTGAGAGCCACTCCCGCCAACTCTTTGCCCCAGCATCTTCCACCACATCCGACACACCTATGAGCCGGCTGAGTATGACGCCTGCTCCACTTGCTGAAGAGGACGAAGCCTCTCCTCCACAGCCCACCTTAGATCCGGGCCCAAACTCCATTCTGGATACAACCATTGTTCCACTCCTTGGTGTTTCTAGGGATGCCGCCAACGGCCCTCACGTGACAGTTGCGGATGGGAAATAGCTTCTCTCCACAACAACTCCACTCCCTGCTATCCCGGTGACTCCAACCTCTGATTCGCCTCCATTATTCAAAGTTAGCTCAGAGCCGCCCTTCGAGTCAGATCCTCCAGTGCTCCCACAACTGCCCTCAAAATTAGAGGATGTTGTCACCATTTTAGCCAAGCTCCCACTCCACTGCCAACTCTTCAACTACCGAGTATACTTAAAGGATGATAGCTACCCAACTAAAATCACGGCTTATGTATTACGGAGGTTCCATAAGTTGGTATTTGATCCGGGTGGAACCTCTATATTTCGGAGTTGGCTGAGTGTCCATGACCTTGGGGGCAAGGGTCTTTAGAGGGGAAAGAAGTAATGTGAGCCAGAGTTGGATATGGGGTATAGAAGGATGCCATTCCACTAGTCCCCACCCGCCCAGACAGCTACCTTGCACTTGATCCTCGAGGACGAGGATCATTTTAAGGGGGCAGTTTTGATACACCACCTGTATCACCCAGCCACCAAGAGCCCGTTCCTAGCTACTGCCACTGCCACTGCCACTACCGCCATTCACTCCTTCCTAGCCTACCTCCAATATGCATACAACCACATGAATGGCAACCGCCAATCTCTAGACCTTCATTACCGCCATCATGAATCACACTATCCTTCCCGCCAAGCTTCCATACCTAGCGCTACCCCAACACGCATCAAGCTCCCACCAGCACCCGCACAGCAGACTCTCCCCTTCTCTCGCTAGACAATCATGCCGCAGCACCCACCTCCTTCCAGAACCTTCTAAGGGCTGCCACCTCACCATTAGATATTTGTAGATATTTTAGGATATTTTCTCTATAAATAGAGAGTTAGGGATTAGGGTTAGGCATGTTGAGTAATGTGTGTTTCTTTCTCTCTAGTTTCTCCCCCTTTTCTATGTAAAATCCCCCATTTTTGGAGGTAATCTATCAAATACATACTATTTGTTGTGATTCTAGTTGATTTACAGTTTATATTGTATTAATTGGCATTAGAGCATTCAATCCTTGGCCACAAATCATCACCGAGTTCATCATCCTCTTCGTCACCATCGGCATCATCATTAGGTTGTCCCTCACCAACATCACCACCATCAACCTCAAATCATCAACATCCTCGGTCATTGTCAACCTCAACCCTCATCAACGTCACCACCATCAACCTCCCTTAACTCATAAATCACCACACTTCACCTCCATTCAAACTCTCACCCACCAGCAACAAAACACCCCCCCCCCCCCTCAAATTTCATCTACCGTCCAAAAAAAAGAGAAAAATCCCGAACAGCGGCTCACCCAAAAAACTCACCCAAACGCTTTTCAATCACCATCATCAATTTTTCAGCTCATCAACCTCACCTCATCAATTTTTCAACACCCAGCCGAACTTGCACACAAGGTGTTTGATAAAATGCCTTAACCATTTTTTGCATTTATTTTTTTTAGCCAACCATCAACGTGGCTAAAGGGAATCGGTTCTAGACTTCTATGAAGGAGAGAGAGGAAGCCACCGAGTGCCGCCTTGCATCTTTTGAGCACACCGTGGAAGTATTCAATAAAGTCATGGATGCATTATCGGCTCAATACCCTGAAATCACTCAGCTCAACTCACTCACGGAGCTCAAAAAGCTTCGCCAGATCGGTAGTGTTGGCGAGTACTTGAGCCAATTTGAGTCCCTAGTGGACAAGTGTGCATTGACGGAAAGAAAAAAGATGGAAGTATTTATAGGCGGCTTACGGAAAGAGATAGCCAAAGGCGTCACCATATTCATGCCACAAACAGTCCACGACGCCAAATTGCTGGCCAATCAGCAAGAACGCCTTCTCGCCTATCTTCAGAAGGTAGCCGCAAGGGGATCTCTGAATACGTGCCAATCATGCCCACACCAAGTTCTGTGAGAGCCCCTCCTGTCAACCCTCGACCCCAGCATCTTTCGCCAACGTCCGACACACCTATGAGCCAGCTGAGTATGATGCCTGCTCCACTCAATGAAGAGGACGAAGCCTCTCCTCTATAGCCGGCCTTAGATCCAGGCCCAGACTCCATTCCGGATACTACCATTGTTCCACTCCTTGGTGTTTCCAGGGATGCCGCCAACGGCCCTCACGTGACAGTTGCGGATGCGAAATAGCTTCTCTCCACAACAACTCCACTCCCCGCTATCCCGGTGACTCCAACTTCTGACCCGCCTCCATTATTTAAAGTCAGCTCAGAGCCGTCCTTCGAGGCAGATCCTCAAGAGCTCCCACAGCTGCCCTCAAAATTAGAGGATGTTGTCACCATTTTAGCCAAGCTCTCACTCCACTGCCAACTCTACGACTGCCGAGTATACTTTATGGATGACAGCAACTCGGCTAACATCAAGGCTTATGTATTACGGAGGTTCCGAAAGTTACTATTTGATCTGGGAGGAACCTCTACATTTCGGAGTTCACTTAGTGTCCATGACCCATGGGGGCAAGGATCTTTGGAGGGGAAAGAAGTATTGTGAGCCAGAGTGGAATTTCGCGTACAGAAGGATGCCATTCCGCTAGTCCCCACTCGCCCAAGCAGCTACCTTGCTCTTGATCCTCGAGGACGAGGATTATTTCAAGGGGGCGGTACTAATACACCACGTGTATCGTCCAGCCACCAAGAGCTCGTTCCCAGCTACTGTCACTGCCACTACCGCCATTCACTCCTTCCCAGCCTACCGCCATTATGCATACAACCACTTGAATGGCAACCGCCAACCTCTAGTCCTCTATTACTGCCTTCACGCATCATGCCATCCTTCCTGCCAAGCTTCCATACCTGGCGCTACCCCAACACACATCCAGCTCCCGCCAGCACCCGCTCAGCAGACTATCCCCTTCTCTCGCCAGAAAATCATGCCACAGCACCCACCTCCTTCCAGAACCTTCCAAGGACTGCCACCTCGCCATTAGATATTTGTAGATATTTTAGGATATTTTCTCTATAAATAGAGAGTTAGGGATTAGGATTAGGCATGTTGAGTGATGTGTGTTTCTTTCTCTCTCCCCCTATTTCCTCTATTTTCTCCCCCTTTTCTATTTAAAATCCTCCATTTTTTGAGGTAGTCTATCAAATATATACTATTAGTTGTGATTCCGGTTAATTTATAGTTTGTATCGTATCAGCATCTGGAAGCGTCCAGACAGGGGGAGGAGTGTCAAGTGGTGACGACCGCCCTATGTCCTTGTCGTCGTGGTATCTCACCGCCCACCACCAGCCAACGGTGCCTCCACTGTGATGATGCTAGGGTTACGAGGAGTCAGGAAGGTGATACATCAATCTGGGATTAGGGTTAGGGGTCAATTTTAAACTAGTTTACCATTTTGCCCCTCTATTTGTTTACAATTACCTGATTATCCTTCACTTGAATATTTTGGAAAAATATCTATTATTAGTTTTAAATAACTTAAGTTGGTAAAATTTGTACAAATTGTGTTCGACCTAGGAAGACAAAAACAGAAGATGCACGAAACAATAAAAAGGATGACATGAAAATTTTATTTAATTTTTTTTAGAAGTTCTAGAATATCATACTGGACTCTTGAGGACAAGGGTCTCTCAAAGAAAAAAGTATTGATACGTATTCGAATTAGGTATTTAGGGTCTACAGTATTAGGGTCTTTAATATTATGGCAGTTTAATAGGTAGTATAGGGGGTCATGTCTAGGAAGAGATTATTCTATAAATAAAGAATCCTTGTAGTCACAAGTTATCAATTAAAATCAATGTCATCTTTACAGTTTCTCTCTTTATTCATTTAGTTTTGGTATTTTACCACTTTCCTTTAGTTTAAGTATATTTTTTGTTTTAGAACATATCAGGTATTAAACAAAATGGGGTAAACATAGTTGTTAAACTTTGATTAGGATCTTAGAATTTTCTGTGATGGAAAGTTCCTACTAAAGTTAAAGGGAAAGTACTATAGGACGGTAGTAAGACCGGCTATGCTATATGGGGCAGAGTGTTGACCAATGAAACAAAATCAAACACAGAAGATGAAGGTGGCAGAGATGAAGATGCTGCGTTGGATGTGTGGTCACACAAGGAAGGATAAGATTAGGAATGATGTGATACGAGGTAAGTTGGGTGTAGCCTCGATCAAGGATAAATTGAGGGAGCACCGCCTAAGATGGTTGGACATGTTAGCAGGAGACCGACTACAGCCCCGGTCAGGATGTGTGAATAGCTTCACACGACGCTAGGCAAAAGAGGGAGGGGCAGACAAAGAAGATTTGGCTGGAGATGATCCGTCACGACATAACCCGCCTAAACCTAAGAGAGGAGATGGCCTCAGATAGGGCACGATGGAGGGCTAGCATAAGGGTAGCGGAGATGGCAGAGTAGATTAGTGCGGGGAGGGACTGGTAGTTTAAGATCCTTAGACAGGCATAACCTTAGATGAAGCACTTATAGGCTAGTTTAGTCTTTGATTATGCTTCTTCCTCTTCTTCTTCTTCTTCTTCTCCTTCTTATTTTTCCTCAAAACTCATTGGTAATTAATTGGTGGTTTATTTGCAGGCACTCAATTACTTCAGGTTGGGGGTCCTCGGAAACAGCCTCCTTTCCACCCGGAAGGGGTAAGGCTGCATACATCACCCCTCCCAGACCCTGCTTTCTGCGGGAGCCGCGAGGCACTAGGACTGTTGTTGTTGTTGTTATTGTTTTATGATCCCACAATAATCGATTGATCCAAATCCTAAACATAATTTTAATTTTGTACAATTTTACAATCCATTGATATTAAATAAAACTAACTAATATGATCATAATACAATTTTACGATTCTACCGATCCTACTGTGCATATAAAAAAAGTGAAAAGCAATAATTTCAACCATATATTATGGACGAACATAACTTTCTTAACCTGAAGCAAAAGAAAGTTAAATTAATTGTTTATATATTCTCATGAAACTTAATTTAAGTTTAGTTTTAAGCTATAACCTTATAAAGTTTGATTAACAGCATATATATCTTGAAAACTCTCATGATCTTTTGAGTATATAATGACACATCTATATTATATGACGACGTATTATTATATTTGATTACATTTCTGATTTGAAAAATTCTAAGAGTCACAAGAAAAAAAAAATCCACGAAAATATCACAAAAACCAGGGTGCTTAGTAACAAGTTGGTTGTTAACGACCAATTGTGCCCTATTCATGGCATTTTTGTACGCCTCCTTCTCGTACCGTGTAGCAAAGCCCTTCTTATACATACCCTTGTAAGTTGAAGTCTTATACAATACTTTGAGAATTATGCAACAAATTTAAATACTGAAAATAATTATATCATACATGTAGTAGATGTCAATGAACCAACTTTCCCAAAAGCTTAAGCTGAAGAGTGAAGGCTCAACATTAATTTTATGCTCTAGTATGCCCCGTCATGCAAATGCGCATGAGGCTTGAGCATGACTATTGCATAGGTTCACTTTATACATTGAGATTAAATTATGTTAATTTTGAAAGTGGGGGGTTATTAGAATTTGAACTCATGACCTTTTGGTCAGCATGTTAAAGAACCGTCTTTTCAAAAAGATTAAGTTGACGAATGAAGGCTTGGGATTGATTTTATGCCCTTACAGTAGTATCTTATGATTTTCAACATTGATCCCACAATTTCGATTCTATAAATCCCTGATCATTCTAAGTAGAATTCTAATTCTAACAACCTTGGAGGTAAAGGGGGTAATAGAGAGTAAGCTTTTAACCCCCTTACCATTTTACCATTCTTAAAAATTTTGTCAAACGAGATTTATCCCCTTTATCCCATACCTATTGCCAAATAGGGAATTAGTTTTTATAAAACTAGTCCTTTTTGTATAATGTACAAACAGAGTTTATGAGAAATTATAAATTTTTATAATAATTGTTTGATCATAAAAATTAATTATATTAAATATAATTTAATTATCTTTTTTTTTTAACACTAATTTAATTATCTCATTATATCTATCTCTTTATGAGTCTTAATGGCAATCATAGTAATTGCTCAAAGTCGAAAAATATATTTCAAGTTAGTTTATTTCAAAACTAAAATAATTTTCATCTATCCCCCAAATAAATTATATATATACCTTATTGCATAACATATTTCGGTATACTATTATTTTTGCACCATCTGATTGTTCAAAATAATTAAAGGTACCAGCAAATTTTATAAGTACGAATTGCATACAATTAACACTGTCTGTAGTAGTCTGGTTGATGCATGTATTTGCTTACAAGTTTTATAGGGATCTGTTTTGGTCGGAATATTGTTCGTCTTCAATGTTGGTATGGAGTGGTGAACGACATCGGGGGCGAAGGACAACGGTGTAAGGCTGATTGCGGCAGCTCATCTTTGATATTCGTCACCTCCATCAGAACACAAGTTCACGGCATAGATAGAGGAGCGTTGTACTTGTGCCTCACTAGGGTTACATAGTTATTTTTTATACTAATGTGTGTGTGTGTATTATGTTTTTGGTCATAGATTAGTTATGTTCTATGTGTGAGATTTATCAATTTTATATAATTAGATTTAGCAACTTATAAATCAAATGTTTCAATATGTATTATTAAGTATCATGATTTTTAAAATTTTCTATCACTTAGACACTCTAAAGTTTAGAAATGTATCTATGAAACTTTATGTTTGTGTGGCATACCTAAAAGAGTAGCCTGCAATTGCATATATAGAAGAGAAATTACAGAGTAAGAAAAAGACTAACACTATCAAGATAATAAGCAAAATATAAGATAAAGAATCTATCCTAGATATGAATATAATGTATCCAATATGCCATCTCAATCTGAACAGGGGGGACCAAAGTGCAGATTGGACCTGTGAGTGCTGAAGCATTTGGTCAAAAGATCTTTGGTGAATATGTCTGCAACTTGGATGGTGGTAGGTGCATAGCAAACTTGGAGATCTCCTTGAAGAACCTTCTCATAAACTTAGTGGTAGTCAACATCCACATGTTTGGTGCAATCATTAGTGATAGGGTTAGCTGTAAGATAAGTAGCTGAAACATTGTCGCAGAAATGAAAAATTGGACCTGATAAACGAAGTCCTTGTCACAGAAAAGAATTGGACCCGATAAACGAAGTCCAAGATCACGCATGATATAGTGAAGCTAATCACTCTCAGCAATAGCATTAGCCATGGCTCTGTATTCTGACTCAGTGGTAGATTTAGCAACAATGGGTTGATTCTTAGCACACTAGGAGATAAGGTTAGGCCCTAGAAAGATAGCATAACCAATGATGGAGCGTCTGGTGTCAGGACAATCATCCCACTCAACATCAGCATATGCCGTGATTATGGTGATCGAGACTGGTTGGACGGTAAGATCATAATGAGGCATGAGCTTAAGCTAGCAGAATCCGCTTACCATCTGCCAGTGAGAAGACCTAGGAGTATGCATAAACTAGGAAACATGGTTAACTGCATAACAATTATCAGACCTGGTCATGGTAAGAGACTGAAGAGCTCCTACAGCACTATGATATTCAGTGGGATCAGCAAGTAATTCTCCCTCAGTTTGTGATAGTTGGACTCGAGTTGGTGAAGGCATCTGGATAGGTTTGGAGTCAAGCATATCATGTTTGAATAAAAGATCAATGGTGTAGTGGTGTATTTATACTGAGATAAAAAGAGGCCCTTGTCGTTGTGTTTAGCTTCAATGCCAAGAAAATAATGAAGAGGGACTAGGTCCTTCATTGCAAATTGTTGAGAGAGCATGGTGGTAAAAGAGGTAAGTGAAGAGTCATTAGAGCCAGTTAGCATAATATCATCAACATAGAGAAGAAGGCAAATAAGATCAGTAAAGGAGGAAAAAATGAAAAGAGATAGGTCAGCCCGACTACAGTGGAACCCTTGATCACGGAGGAACATGCTAAATCGATGAAACTAAGCCCGAGGAGCTTTTTTAAGCCCTTATAGTGCCTTCTGGAGGCGATAAACATGATTGGGCAACCTAGAGTGTATAAAACCTTGAGGTTGTTTCATATAGACTTCCTTAGCAAGATATCCATGTGAAAATGCATTTTTGACATCTAGTTGCCTAATGGACCACTTCTAGGTCACAGCTAAAGAGAGGATAAGCTAGTGGTGGGCTTGACTACAGGGCTAAAATTTTCAAAATAGTCTATCCCCTCATGTTGATGAAAACCCTGAGCTACAAGCCTGGCCTTAAACCATTCAACCAACCCATTCACCTTATACTTAACTTTGTACTTTCATTTTCTATCAACTACATTTTGATTTGAATTAGGAGGATCAAGATCCCATGTATGATTTTGTAAAAGGGCATTGAACTCCTTAGCCACGGCCTCTTGCCATTGAGGGTTCTTAACCACTTGAGAGAAACAAGTGGGTTCTTGTACTACTGTAATTACTGAAAGAGATAAAATATGTTTAGATTTTCGAATACCATCTTTTGGATGGGTATGCATGGGATGCACATTAATGGGTATGTGTAGGAGGTGTGTCAATGATAACGAGATTTAGGGCTATTGGTGAGGCATGCATGGGATTAGATGAAACATCTAGTGAAGGGGAAGGGGAGGACATGGCACAAGAAGGGGATGACATGACAGGTGTAGGACTAGGGGCCGACACATGGTGTTGAACAACTAGATGGGAATCATCATGATGTGAGTTTGACCTTATCAGTGTGACCTCAGCGCTACCTAGCGACACATTTAGGGGCAGGGGAGGTCGGTTGTTGATACGCCGCCGTTTAAGGCATATATGAGAGAGACCTACAACTTTAGATTGATAGGATGTTAAAAGACATGGATGAGAGATTCTGGTTAATCGAGCTAAGTCTGGAATAATTGGGTGGAACACCCAACCAAACAGCTAACAACCAACGGGTGTGGGAGGTGAGGACGGTTCTAAAGAAAGTTTCACTAGCCCATTCGAGGGGGTTGCAACTAAGGATGAAACATTAGAAAGAAACGACTGAATTCAGGAGTCCCCAATTACTCGGAAGATCGGTGGTGGGTATCCGGGCTTTCGATTGAGATTCCAGAGTTCCATAGCGGAAGACAACCCAAGGAGTTCTAGGATTGGTTAGCTTCAGTCGTTCAGGAGCAAAAACAGGCACAATTGGTGGCTACTCGGTTAAGGGGTAGAGCTGCCACCTGGTGGCAACAGCTGAAGCATACTGGTTTAGGCAGGGGAAACCGGGAGATATGAAGAAGCACATGCATAGCACTTTCCTTTCCCATAATCATGCCAGGATTATGTACTAACATCTCTAGAATTTACATTAGGGGTCTTGGTATATGGTAGACTACAGGGTGAAAGTTTATGCCTTAGTCGCAAGGACCGATTTGCTGGAGTTAGAGGAGCAATTGGTAGATTGCATAATTCAATCCAAGTGTTAAACAGCTTGAGATCTTTTCTATTTAAGAGGCAAGTCAGAAGGCTTTGCACGTTGACAAGCAAAAGAAACAACATCAGGCTAGTGGTACTTGGGATACCCAGATTGGTGGCGTGATCAAGCATGACCTCCAACTAACTCGAGTATACATGGACAATTTGGAAGACTAGTTATTGCCAAACCCAGTAGACTGAGTAACCAAGATCAAGTAGGTATTTTGAGGACTCATTGCTTCAAATGTGACGGGTTCGGTACCTCCAAGTGTTGGAAGAGCAATAGACCTGGTAAGGGGTTGTACATTAAGTGTCTTTATACTGAAGATGGAGAGTTAGTTGAGGAAGAGGCTCAAAATGAGTTGGTGCCAAGTGGCAAAGAAGACATTGCTGGTGACAAAGGCCACCTTTTTGTGGTGAGGCAAGTCAACTTTGCACCTATAGAAGTAAAGGGGATGGCTGGCTTAGGAATAATATCTTCTAGATGACGTAGACCACAGCCAAGAAGGTATGCCACCTAGTCATCGATGTCGGGAGTTGTGAAAACATTATCCTTGAGGAAGCAATCAAGCAGTTGGGATTGAAGATAGAAGAACACCCAAACCCGTACAAGCTGTCTTGGCTCAAGAAAGGAAACCATGTAATAGTATCTAAACATTGTCGGGTTAACTTTTAGATTGGGGTGGAATACCAGAATGGGGTATGGTGTGATATGGTACCATGGATGCATGTCATTTGTTACTTAGATAACCATGGCTATGTAACAGAGGTGCCACCCATGACTTTAGGTAGAACACCTAAAACTTCACGTTTGAGGGAGCAAAGATAGTCTTGTTGCATAAGAAGGACGAAGCACCATGTTCAATGTTAGCTGAAAAACAGAATATCCACATCAGGGCCATATTCGCCAAAGAAGTTTGCTAGAACAGGGTGGTGTTTTTGTTAACTGGCAAGGAGCACTAGGCAGAATAGGGGAAAGTACCGGACAAAGTAGAATGCTTGTTAAAGGAGCTTGCTGATGTCTTCCTGGAAGAGTTGTCGAATATTTTATCAGGACATTCAGTAATGGATAGACCTAGTGCCAAGAGCCACCTTACCGAATAGGCCACATTACCAAATGAGTCTTGCGAAGCATGAGGAGCTTAGGTGCCAAGTTGGGGAGTTGCTCACTAGGGGCTTTATTTGGGAGAGTTTGAGTCCATGTGCGGTTCCATCTCTCTTGACGCTAGAGAAGGATGGTACTTGGAGGATGAGCATTAACGGCAGAGCCAAGATCATGGTATATTATTGGTTTTTTATTCTGAGATTGGATGATATATTAGATGTACCACAAAAATTCGAAGGTGTTTAGCAAGTTAGACTTAACGAGCAGCTACTACCAAACCCGTATCTCACCAGGTCATGAGTGGAAGACTGCCTTCAAAACCTAAGAAGATTTAAATGAGTGGATGGTGATGCCGATTGGGCTTTCTAACACACCTAGCACGTTTATGAGGTTCATGAACCAGGTATTACAACCCTTTATCAGGCAATTTGTAATGGTTTACTCTGATGATATTTTTGATCTTTAGTTCGGAACAAGGAGGAGCATCAAGAACATCTTATGGAGTTCTGACAACCCTAAGAGAACAAGACTTGTTTGCCACTTTGAAGAAGTGTGACTATTTGAAAGACAAGGTGACATTATTTGGTTTTGTAGTATCCAAGGACGGGATTGTAGTAAACATAGTTGGTGACTAAGATACATAGCTTCCATGGTCTTGCATCTTTCTACCGGAGGTTTGTACTAAGTTTTATCTCTATCATGGCTCTAATTACGAACTGCATGAAGGGCAGTTGCTTCAGTTGGACTCCGGAGGCGTCTGATGCCTTCGAAGAGGTGAAGCGGAGATTGACCATGGCTCCGATATTAGCTTTACCAAATTTCCAGAAGATGTTCGAGTTACACACTGAAGCCTTAAAAGTTGGCATTGGTGTGGTTCTTAGTTAAGAAGGGTGGGTTGCGTATTTTATTGAGAAGCTTGACAAAAGTAAGTTGAATTATTCAACTTATGATATCGAGTTCTACGCGGTGGTCAGAGCTTTGACGCATTGGAAATTGTATCTCGCAAATAAGGAGTTCGTCTTATATTTGGACAATGTTGCATTGAAGTACATCAATTGGTAGGATAAGCTTTATGACAAACATGCGAAGTGGGCAAGTTAGATTCAACTCTTTCACCTTGTAATCAAGCACAAGTCTGGAGCACTAAATAGTGTTGCGGATGCCTTGAGCAGGCTTACGATGATCATGATAGATAGTCAAGCTTCAGTACTTCGGTTTGGAAGGTTGGTAGAACAATACCAGAACGATCCCGTCTTTGGGGACATTTGGAGAGAAGCATAGTCATGAAAAATACCAGGGTATTCCATCCACGAAGAATTTCTCTTCAAAGGGAATCAGTTGTGCTTGCCAACTTTAAGCTTGCATCTCAAGATCATCAAAGAGAAGCACGATGAGGGGTGTATGGGGCAAGACAAGATGCTCAAGCTTGTGAAAAATACGTATTATTGGCCAATGATGAGGAGAGAGATGGACAAATGTGTCAAGAGTTGCCGGATTTGCAAGGTTTCTAAGGGGGTAATGATTAATGCTAGTTTGTATTTATCACTACCGATTCCTAACTAACCTGGGCAGACATTAATATGGACTTCATGCTGGCAATTGATTCGATCTTCATTATTGTGGACCGATCCTCCAAGATAGCGCATTTCCTAGGGTGCAACGCAAGAATGCCACCGATGCAGTTTATATGGTGTAATTATGTTTTCAGGAGGTTTATCGGTTGCATCGTTTACCGGCCAGTATTTTGTTAGATAGGGACATCTGCTTTGTGAATCTTTTCTGGAATATTTTGAGGAAAATGACGAATGCCTCTCTCACCTTTAGCACTGTTCATCACCTGCAAACAGATGGCTAGGTGGAGGATACGAATAGGTCTTTAGGTAACCTTCTTTGGTGTCTTATTGCCAAGAATATTAAGGGGTGGGATCAAAAGCTGTATCAAGCTGAGTTCGCCTATAATAGCAAGGTAAATCAAAGCACGGGGTTTCCGCCATTTCAGATCGTCTACGTCTTTGTTCCTCGTTCACCAATTGACCTTGCGGCAGTTCCATATTTTATTTGCCCATGTCAAAAGGTTGAAGACTTCATTTCCAGCCATCGAGAAAGACATGAACTGACACGTGTATGGTTGCAAGAGGCAAGCATCAAGTACAAGTTGGCGAGTGACAAGCGATGCCGAGCTATAGAGCTTTAGGTTGGCGACCAGGTATGGGAAATTCTTACTAAAGACCAGTTTCTGGCATGGAAGTACAAGTTACCAACCCGAATGATTGGACCACAGTGTATCATCAAGAAAGATCAATGACAATGTATACTCGCCTACAGCTACCAAGTAGGATGAGGACTTCAAATGTTTTCAATATTAGACACCTTGCTCCCTACTTTGGCGAGAACGAGCAAGATGAACCAAAGGCAGATTCAAGGGCCAATTATCTATAGGTCGGGGAGGATGAAGTTGCCGGTATTTTAGGCGAACAAGGAGACCGGCATTGAAAATAATGCGGATTTGCCAGATTTGCTTAATTTTAGATAGAATTATGTTTAGATAAAATTGTTTTATTTTCTTATGTAGCCTAATTTATTTTAGTCTCAAACTTAGTTTGGAAAGCTCCTCTATACAAGAGGATTGATGACTAGGGTTTTTTATTCGATTTTAGATCCATATTTTCAATTATATTTTGTTTCTAGTTGAGAGAATTGAGATTAAAAATTCTCCCCTTTGTTTCTTTTAGCTTTTACAATAAAAATTAAAAAAAAAGGCTATTGAATTTTTCGTTTTCAATCTATTACCTTTTGGCACTGCATCACACATTACACTTTTTGATTCTTTTCAAACTTTTTTGTGTACATAAATTATATTATAGTGCTTTCCATCTGCCTTCAAAGATTATTACCCATTTGTCATATTTTTATCATTAAAAACAATTATTGAAAAACATATAGTGGGATGGGGGGACAAAATTAGTGTGATTGCAAATTGCATGATTAAAGTATGCTCTTGGAGTATCAAATAATTAATTGGATTAAGAAATTTCCGAGAAGGAAATTTTGGAAAGGATAGAATTACCACATCAATTTTCCATAGCGATTAACCCCATAATGCTAATGCAATAGAATTAGGAAGCATCTAAGCCCTTCGAAATTTAATGTAAATCCAATAGAGAGAAATTAAGAGGGAGAGAAAGAATCAAAAATTAAGGGGAGAAAGAGAGATTATTTTTGTCTATATTCATCCATGTCTACAATTAATCTTTAAGTCTCTATTTATACAACACATACTTGTCTAACAATGTTTAATAACTCAATCCAACTAACACACCCTTGCAAAACTAATAAAACTAACAATTATTCCTTTTAATGTGATAAGCTTCTTTAGTTCCAAGTATTTATTTATCCTGTATCAATAGCCCCTCCTTGAACCACACCCTTGTCCTCAAGGATTAAGGTTGAAGAACTACTGCTTCTAGATCAAATACTATAGGTATCAATTGTAAATACACACAAGAAAAAAAAAAATGAAGCGTAAAAGGAAGAAATTGGATCAGGTCTAATACAATATTTTTATCCTTATGTCTAGTCCATTAGAGAGAAGTAAATGTTGTTGATGTATTTTCAAAATAAACAAAAGATGATTTGGTATCTTTTAGGTGAAGAGGTGTGTCTCTTCGTGAAGGGACTTGTCTCTTTATAAAGACACTTGAAAACTATATATATACCCCTCTCATTTCTCATGTTTAAAAATGATGAAAACCATACTTGAGAAAAATCATTTTGTGAGACATCATTCTCTTGTTTTCATCTCAGTTATCTTTCCTTTCTACACTCTATCGCACTTTAGTTATTGGTTTTCATTGTATCCCCGAGACTATTTTATTATTCACAAAATAAGTCTTAAGGATAGTGGTTCGCTACATACCTTGAAACTGGGGACTATTCATTAATACCCATTTTGTAAGATTTTCCTAACAAAAGTTGGGCCAAAAATAGGTAAATTTAGGCTTATGAAGTCAAAAATATGGAAAGAACAAAGAGGGATATGATGGTAATTGTTTGGTATGTGAGAGGTATAGTAGTAATTTCGCATTGTTGACTCTTTCGCTCCCATTTGGAATCCTAATGTGTGGGTGCCCCATCCCCTTAGCGGCCACACCTCCTCCAGCACCACCATTCACCCCAAGTCATCGACCATTAGCGGAGCCAACAACCTTGGCTACACAAGCTCCGATGGATCACCCTTCAACTTCCTCCATCAAATCAATTCGTTGGATGAAGACATTTGGAGCCCTAGCAATGGTTGAGGAAGTGGCTCGGTCTTTTTGCTCGACATCTTCATGCCCACCACTCTGGTACATTGGAACCACCTTCACTATTGTCATCTTCATCATCAGCACTCTTGGCCTCTTCCTAGCCTCCATTGCCATTTTCGTTTTATTATAATCTCCGAGACCACTATTCGGGCCATCTTTTGTGGATCTTCACATATCTCGTCTTCGATTTTCTCCTCCTCCTCCTTGATGAAACATTTTGTAAGGTTCACTAACACGGTATTCTCACAAGAATCGGGAATCACCATCTCAATTTTCACCACCACCGACTTCGATTGGTTAACCTCCAAAATAATAGGTACTGTATTTTCCACCTTTTTGGTGTTTGAGGGTGTGGATTTACCTCTATTGACCAATTCATCAATATTTCTTGATAATTTGGCCAAGTTTTCCATCCATGGATCCACTTCCAGATCCTTGAAATCCATTCTCCTAAATTGCTTAGTCGTTTTCGATCCTTGCATCTCAGTTCTTCGGCTATTCGATTTTTAAGCTGTGAACTTGTATTGACAACCATGGGACCTCTTTTCCACAGGTCGAGAGGTTTGCTTAGCTCTAACACCTTTGATGCAATAGAATTAGGAAGGATCTCAGCCCTTTGAAATTCAATGTAAATCCAATGGATACAGATTAAGAGGGAGAGAAAGAATCAAGAATTAAAGGGAGAAAGAGAAATTATTATTGTCTATATTCATCCATGTCTACAATTAACCTCTAATCCTCTACTTATACAACACATACTTGCCTAAAAACCTTAACAACTCAACCCAACTAACACATGCAAAACTAATAGAACTAATAACTATTCCCTTTACAATTGTGCCGAGTTTTAAGTTTGTTTAGTTCCAAGTCTTCAAATATTGATGTCATAGAATTAGGAAGGATCTATGTCCTTCAAAATTCAACGTAAATCCAATAGAGAGAGATCGAGAGGAAGAGAAAGAATCAAGAAGAAAAGGAAGAAAGAGAGATTATTATTGTCTATATTCATCCATATCTACAATTGACCTTCAAACCTTTATTTATACAACAGATATTTGTCTGACAATCTTAGCAACTCAATCCAACTAACTAACTCTTGCCAAACTAATAGAACCATCAATTATTTTCTTTAAAACTTCAATTGCGCCAAGTAACAAGCTTGCTTAGTTCCAAGTCTTCAATTATCAAGTATTAATAACTCCTCCTTGAATAACACCCTTGTCGTCAAGAGTGAAAGTCAAAGGATTCATCCTCCTGGATCAAATATTATAGGTACCAATTATAAGTACAGAAAAGAAATAAAATGGAGCATAAAAAGAAAAAATTGGGACTAGGTACAATATTTTTATCCTTACATCTTGCCCAATAGGCAAAAGTAAAATTTGGGCCAAAATATGTTAATTTTGGCCTATGAAGTCAAAAAACATGGAAAGAGCAAGAAGGGATATGATGGCAATTGTTTGATATCTGAATGGAATATCCGTCATTTTGCACTGTGAAACCCTTCATTCTCTGGTGGGTGTACCCATCGGCCTGTGTCCTATGCATCTGTGCATCCACCTTTGTCACCAGTGACTTCGGCCACGCCGACTTCTTCCGATTGTCATCCACCTTCAATAGCCCAATCACTTCAACGACTGAAGTCAATCAAACCCCTAACATTGGTGGTGGCTTCTTCAACTCTCTTGGATCCAACTCGAAAAACAATGGCTGTTCCAGTGAGCTTTTCTCCACCATTGCCACGGTGGACCCGATGTCCACCTCCGATTTCGTTCGATTCTTCGTCCGCGACATTGATTCTTCCTCCACCACCATCTCCAGTTGGCTAACCTCCACGTTATAGGTACTGTATTTTCCACTTTTTTGGTGTTTGAGAGTGTGGATTTACCTCTATTGACCAATTCATCAATATTTCTAGATAATTTGGCCATTTTTTCCATCCATAGATCTATTTTCAGATCCTTGAAATCCATTCTCCTAAAGTACTTCGCCATTTCAGATCCTTGGCGTCTCAGTCCTTCGGCTAATTAATTTTTGAGCTTTGAATTTATGTTGACGGCCATGGCACCTCTTTTCCACAGGTCGAGAGGTCTGCTTAGCTCTGATACCATTAATGCCATAGAATTAGGAAGGATCTGTTTCCTTCGAAATTCAATGTAAATTCAATAGAGAGAGATTGAGAGGAAGAGAAAGAGTCAAAAAGTAAAGGAGAAAGAGATATTATTATTGTCTATATTCATTCGTATCTACAACTAACCTTCAAACTTCTATTTATACAATAGATATTTGTCTAACAATCTTAACAACTCAATCCAACTAACTAACTTCTGCAAAACTAATAGAACTAACAATTATTCCCTTTGGAACTACAATTGCGCCAAGAGAAAAGTCTACTGAGTTCTAAGTCTTCAATTATCTTGTATCAAATGCTTAATGAAAGTCTTATTTTAATTTTATTTTCATTTTTTTCAATTTGACTAATTAACGATAATCAAGGAAAAATATTATCCTCCGTATGGAGGAGTAAGATACCTGTTATGATTCATAATCGAATCAAACTAATTGATATCAATCTAAGCTTGTATGAGATTTACAAGTACAAAACTATATGAGGATAGTAAAGAAATGGGAGATGACATAATAAAAGGGCAAGAAACATAGAGAAGATTTAGAGAGAGAGAGAGAGGATACATCATACACTAATCTTAACATAATCCAAATGACTCCCCAAGGCACTTATTTATACTAGATAACTAGGCAATAAGGGTTTAATTAATGATGTGGTGCTCAGTTGATGATGCGGCTCGAGACTAATTCAGGGGTGACCATCGGTAATATTCATATCAATACCCTCTTAAGTAAAGGGGAAAATTGTCATTTCACGAGATGCATCCTATCTAACATATTTAGGATGCGTCTCGTTCATCTTATTTCATATTATCATTTTATAGTGAAGTATTTGGTTGTGCAATGCTTAAAGATATTTTTTACACAATAAAGTATTTGGATACAAGTTTTAAAAAGAAAATTATTTATTATGATCACAAAAATTGATTTAGCAACATAATCAACTAATAATAGTAGGTAGAAGAGAATCATAATAATAATTGGTTATGGCAATGGGAGCTGCGAGTATAGCGAGCCATTGGAATAAAAGAGGTAATGTTAAGGGGGGGTGGTGATACTAAGTAAATGTGAGTTACAGTGAGGAAGATCTAATGCTAATATAGTATTTTTAAAACATTTTTTAAAAATAGCCAGTAAAAAAAATCTAGTTCTATATATTTTTCTGCTTAGTTTAAATAGCTTTTTTCATTTCTTATTAAAATTGTGAAATAGATGAAAAAAAAAATTTGTATCAATCAAATGCAAATCTTACACTCAAAAGAGCCTTTTTACAGCTTTAAATTGTTAAAATTTTAAAATAATAATTTATTGGGAAAAGAAATAATCTTCAAACCAAATGAACTAAAAACAAATTTGGTCTTTTGTGGTGGTATTGAATAATGTGCAGCACTGAAGTTGCTTGCAAATTTCATATGAATTTGTGTCGATCCCCTTCGAATCTGATTTGCTGCTTTTTTATTTTTTTAAATTGAGGTTCTTTTTCTTCTTTAAATATAAGCCGTTGTTGGTGGGATATGGTATGTCCACCCTATATTATCGAATAATTAACCAACGGGCAATTAGTGGTCTCTTTATTTTGAGTTAAAGTACAATGTTAACATGTGAAAATGCTTAAAAGTTAAAGAATTACTAAAAACATCTTAATTTTTACAATGTTTTTGCTTTATTGCTCGTACATTCTTTTGCTATTATGATCGTTGTTTATAGCTTGTATCTATTCAATCACCGTTCTCCATTGTCCTGTAATACATGCAATATGTTAGTGATAGCGATGTTGTAATCACTACTAGAAAACACTGATTTAGGAACAGAAAAATTCGTTTCTAATCCACTTCTAATTCGTTACAAACCAAATCACTAACGGATTAGAAATGGAAATAAACCATTACAAAATCCGTTTTAAAATCTTTCTACGCTAAATGTTTGTAACGGATTTGAAATGAAAATTTGCCGTTACAGATAAATATCAATTACAATTTGTAGCGGATTTGCAACGGATGTTTCCGTTAGAAACTGTAATGGTTTTGCAATAGGGAGAATTCGATATAATTTGAATGCAAATATTTATTGCAAAAACGTTATAATTTGTAATAGAAATATTCATGACTAATCTGTCACAAAGTATAATAGAAGCATCTATTATCAAACTGGTATAAATTGTAAGGGAAAATCCATTGTGAATCCCTTACAAACTATAAGAGAAAATTTTGTTGCAAAATCATTACAGATTGTAATAGAACTATTTGTTTCAAATCCATTACAAATTGAAGTAAAGCTTCTTATTACAAATTCCTTGCAAATTGTAATGAAGAAAAATAGTCGTAGATCCTTTACATATTATAAGGAAAACATATGTTGCATAGTGTTATAATATTGGTCCTTATACGACTTAACTATGACGTATGTAAACTAATACATGTATATCAAGTGTTATAGACCAAATGATACTAAAACACTAAGTTCGGGTAATGTTAATTACAAAGCACATTGTTTTAAGTACAAGTTAGATTATAGTATACTTGAGTGGCATGATGTGTAATTTAGTGTAAGGCTAGGGGTGTTTAAATATTAATTTGAAATCTTGTCATAATAGGTAATGACCATTGTACCCCTGCCCAAGTAACTAAATTACCTGCCCAACCCTCTACTTGCTGCTTGAGATGATACCAATGCTGCCCGCGCATTTATTGAGGCTTCCAAAGGAAGCTACCAGATCTGGTTTACAGAGGAGGACACGTGTCACCCATCCAACGGGTGAAAATGGGTTTGTAAGGGTGAATATGACCCGTTGATGTGATGAAGATGAACGGTGGAGATTGCACGAGATTTAGCTTTGCCATGAGGCGTATAAATACCCTCTTTTAACTGCAAGAAACCCTAATTTTTGGGTCAATTTCATTAGCCTCTTTCTCTCTCCAATTCGAGAGCTTCTCTCTCCTCACCGAAGGCGATTTCTAAGGTGATTCAAAGGCGAATTGTGGTGTTTCGAGGAGATCTTGTGGGAGCTAAAGCTTACTGGTCCGGATCTTCGTTAATTGGAGCTTTGTGAAGACTTTAATGGCTTCTTTGAGAGTATTTCATATCTTTGGCTTGTATATAGTAAGTGTTTTGTGGTTTCTACCTTAGAAGCCTAGATCTGGATGTATATGTTGATTTGTGGTTGGATTTGGTCTATAATTGCTTGACCGTTTGATTATAGTGGAGTGACTTCCCTAAAAAAAGGGAGCCGTGGAATAGGACCTTGTTTAGAGGTATCGAACCATGAAAATACTGTGTGTTTTTCTTTGTTTGTGTTTTTCGCATTCGTGAGTTTACTTTGCTGCAGTAAGAGGGACGAAAAAGTAGATCTGGTTTTTTCATCAGATTTTGTTAAGTTTCTTTAAGGATCTTTGAAAATCAATTTTTTAAGCACAACAAGTGGTATCAAAGCCTTAGGTTCTTTGTCTTAAAGAAACGAAAATGGCTTCTCCTAGAGTTGACATTGAAAGATTTGACGGTAAAATTGATTTTAATCTCTAGAAATTAAAAATGAAAGTCATCCTTATGGCTCAAGGTGCTGGAACTTCTATTTTACCAAAGGATAAACAACCAACACATTTAATTGAGAAGGATAAACTAGAGATAGAACATAAAGCCTATGCTTCTTCACTTCTTAGCCTAGATAACTCAGTTCTTAGTCAGATTAGGTCTAAAAAGACTATAGCTGCTATTTGGGCTAAGTTAGAAAAAAATTTATAAATCAGAGTCATTGTCTATTAGGATATTATGTATGAAATTCTTCTTTAATTTCAGAATGGCGAGTCCAGACTCTTAGAAGAATCAATGGATGACTTTAATAGAATATGCCAGAAGTTAGAAAATGTTAAGGTAACAATAAATGAAGAGATTAAGGCTGTAGTCCTTTTGTGTTTTTCACCTAAGTATCTTAGGTCTTTTAAAGGGGCAATGAGATCTGGATGAGATACTATAGCACTTAAAGATATTCCTAAGGCTCTTAGGTCCAAGATTCTTGAACTAAGGAGGGATGGGAAGTATCCTCCCAACAGTAACATGGTGAGGGATTGACTGTTAGGGGTATGATAAAGCCACGAGGTAACCATAACCATAATAAAGATAGCAAAGAAAGAAGGAGAAGCAAAAGTAAGCATAGGTCCTCATCTAGACCAAGAAGAGATTGCAGCATAGTAAAGTGTTATGAATGTAGAAAACTTGGACATATCAAGAGATATTGTCCTGATTTTTAAAGAAAGTTGAATGGCATTGCTGATAACATTGTTTATACTGATGGATATGACTCTATTGAAGTTTTATTTAGCATCTACAGACCTTGCTACACATGAATGTGTACTTGACTCAGGTGTAGTTTCCATATGACATCGGACAGATCTTTCTTTGTTGAATACAAAGCCATGAATTGGGGAAAGGTATTACTGGGAAACAATCATGGGAACAAGGTAGTTGGGTCAGCAACAGTTAGGGTTATAGGGTCAATTGGTGTTGACTTCACCCTAAAAGGAGTTAGGCATGTGCCTGAACTTAGAAAGAATTTGATTTCACTTGGACAATTAGACCAGGTTGGGATGACTTTAAAAGCTAGGCAAGGGGTAGTGAAGATCCTCAAGATTTCCCTTATAGTACTTGGTGGGGATGTCAAGAATGGTCTTTATGTGCTGAAAGATGATGTTATTCCTGTTGATTGTGTTGTTGCTGTAAAATCTGACCTAACTAACCTATGGCATAAAAGACTAGGTCATATTTAAGAGAGAGGGCTAAATGAATTGAACAAGCGAGGATTATTAGGAGAGGGTTATGTTACCGAACTTGATTTTTGTGAGTCTTGCATCTTTGGTAAACATTACAAACTGTCTTTTAAATTTGGTGTACATGTTACTAAGGCACCTGTTGATTACATTCATTCTGACTTGTGGGGGCCTGCAAGGGTACCCACTTTAGGTAGAGCTTATTATTTTCTGTCTATGGTTGATGATTTTTCTAGAAAGGTTTGGGTGTGCTTGCTCAAAACAAAAGATGAATGTATTAAAGCTTTTGTTAGGTGGAAAAACCTTATAGAAGGTCAAAGTGGCAGAAAAATTAAAGTACTCAGAACTGATAATGGACTTGAATTTGTGAATTCTGAATTTGATAGTTTGTGTGCTAAAGATGGCATTAAAAGACATAACACTGTTAGAAAAACATCTCAACAGAATGGCCTTGTTGAAAGAATGAACCGTACACTCTTAGATAGAGTTAGATGCATGTTATTTGCATCTGGATTAAATAGGAACTTCTGGGGGGAGGTGGTTGTGACTGCGAGTTACTTGATAAATAGAACCCCTTCATCTGCTATAGATTTTGGAACCCCAGAAGAGAAATGGACAGGAAAACCTTGTGACTACTCTAGTTTGAGGGTCTTTGAGTGTGTTGCCTATGCACATGAATCTGAAGGGCAACTTGAACCTAGAGCTGTAAAAGGGGTTTTTTCAAGGCTATCCAGATGGTGTGAAGGGTTATAGGGTGGGTATTAGGGAAGGTACTAGAACAAAAGTAATGATTAGTAGGGATGTGATCTTTAACAAAGAAGATATGCCCTACTTAGACAAACAAGTGACAGCTGGAACTTCAGTCACACCTACCAGCTCTAGGAAGTATGATTCAGAACACTATGGGTTCGAAATCAGCCCACCAGAGCCAGTACACTATGAAAATCAGAACTTAGATTCAGTAGAAGAGGTGTCTGATAGTGCTGAAAGGAGCATTGAACCTCAAGAAGAAACAATTGAACATAATGACCTAACCAACTATCAACTAGCTAGGGATAGGGAGAGGAGAGAAACTAGAGCTCCAGTTAGGCTAGGTTATGATGATTGCATAGCTTATGCACTAAATACAACTCTCAAATATATTGAATCAAAACCTCTCCCCTGTGGAGATGCTATGAAAGGGGCATCCTCTGAATAGTGGCTAAAAGCCATGATAGAGGAGATGGAAAGGCTCAAAAGGAACAAAACTTGGGTTTTAGTTCCTAGACCTTTAGGTAGGAAGTTAGTTGGGTCAAAATGGATTTTCAAGATAAAAGAACCAAACATACCATCTGAACTGCCAAGATTCAAAGCTAGACTAATTGTAAAAGGTTTTTCTCAAAAGGAGGGGGTGGATTATAATGAAATTCTCTCACATGTTGTTAAACATACCACCATTAGAATGCTTATGGCTCTAACTGCTAAGTTTGATATGCATTTAGAACAAATGGATGTAACAATAGCTTTCTTGTATAGTGAGTTAGAAGAGGAGATCTTTATGACTCAACTGGAGGGGTTTATTGAACCTGGGGAGGAAAATCATGTTTGCCTACTGAAGAAGTCTTTGTATGGCTTGAAACAACCTCCAAGACAATGGTATAAACGATTTGATAAATTCATGACGAATAGAGGCTTTAATAGGTCAATACATGACACTTGCTTTTACTTTAAGCATACTGAAATTGATGATGCACCATTTTTACTGATTTACATTTATGATATGCTCTTGGCTAGTAGATCTATGAATCATATTAATGATTTAAAGCTAATGCTTTCTACTGAGCTTGATACGAAAGATTTAGGAGAAGCCAAGAAAATACTTGGCATGGAAATTAACAAGGATTTTGCTGCTGGTACAGTGCATCTGTTGCAACAGAGTTATTTAGAGAAGGTATTATATCGGTTTAATATGTCAGAATGTAAACCTATAAAGTTGCCTTAAGCAAATCAGTACAAATTTTCTGTAGAGCAATGTCCTTCAAATGACTTAGATAGAAAACAAATGGAAAAAGTGTCATATGCTAATGCTGTAGTATTTTTAATGTATGCAATAACTTGCACAAGACTAGACTTAGTTTTTCCCTTGAGTGTGTTGTCTAGGTTTATGAGCAACCCAGGAAAAGAACATTGGGATGGGTTTAAGTGGCTGTTAAGGTACATTAAAGAGACCTTGAGGCTAGGCCTTACATTTGGAAGGACCAAAACTGACCTTAGGTTAGTAGGATATACCGATTCTGATTTTGGAGGGGATTTAGCTAAAAGAAGATCAACTATTGCCTATCTTTTTGCTCTAAATGGTGGAGCTATTTGTTGGAGATCAAAGCTGCAGTCTATGACTGCTTTGTCTACAACAAACGCTGCATTTCTAGCTTTAACGGAAGCTATTAAGGAGGAAATTTGGTTGAGAGGCCTTTTGTCAGAAATAAACTTAGATTATGGACCTCTTGTTCTGTTTTCGATCAGTCAGCATTAGCTTTACGTAAGAATCCTGTTTATCATGATAGGACCAAACATTTAGCTATTAAGAGGAATTTTGTAAGGGATATGCTTAAGAGGAATGTTGTTGAACTAAAAAAAAACTGTATTGATGTAAATCCAGTAGATATGGGTACTAAGAATGTTACTTTGGACAAATTAATCAGGTGTATTAATTTGGTTCAAAGCGATTGGGATTATGGATGACCCAATGGTCGAGTCTGCTCCTTTTTGACTAGGGAATGCTTAGTAGTTAGTTCATATAGGTACCAAGGTGGAGATTTGTTGTAATATTGGTGCCCATATGACTTAACTATGACGTATGTAAACTAATACAAATTTATATCAAGTGTTATAGACCAAATGATACTAAAATACTGAGCTTTGGATAATGTTAATTACAAAGCACAACGTTTTAAATACAAGTTAGATTGCAGTATACTTGAGTAGCATGATGTGTAATTTAGTGCAAGTCTAGGGGTGTTTTAAGTATTAATATGAAATCTGGTCATAATGAGTAATGATCATTGCACCCCTTCCCAAGTGACTAAATTACCTACCCGACCTTGTACTTACTGCACAAGATGATATCAATGCTGCCTGTCCATTTATTGAGGCTTCCAAAGGAAGCTACCGGATCTGGTTTAAAGAGGAGGACATGTGTCACCCACCCAACGGGTGAAAATGGGTTTGTAAGAATGAATATGAGTCGTTGATGTGATGAAGATGAATTGTGGAGATTGCACCAGATTTAGCTTTTCCACAAGGGGTATAAACACCCTCTTTTAATAGTAAGAAATACCAGTTTTTGGGTCAGTTTCACTCACCTCTTTTGCTCTCTACTTCGAGAGCTTCTCTCTCCTCACTGAAGGCGATTTCTGAGGTGATTCAAAGGCAAATCGTGGTGTTTCAAGGAGATCTTATGGGAGTTAAAGCTTGCTGGTCCAGATCTTCATTCATTGGGCTTTGTGAAGCCTTTAATGGCTTCTTTGTGCGTATTTCATATCTTTGGCTTGTATTTAGTAAATGTTTTGTGGTTTCTACCTTAGAAGCCTAGATCTGGATATATATGTTGATTTGTGGTTGGATTTGGTATGTAATTGCTTGAACGTTTAATTAGAGTGGAGAGACTTCCTTAGTAAAAGGGAGTCGTGGAATAGGACCTTGATTAGAGGTGCCAAACCACGTAAATACTGTGTGTTTGTCTTTGTTTTTGTTTTTCGCATTTGTGGGTTTACTTTGCTGCAGTAACAGGGACGAAAAAGTAGATATGGTTTTTTGAATAGATTTTGTTAAGTTTCTTTAAGGATCTTTGATTTTAAGCACAACACAGTAATTTCGAATAATAGAAGAGAGAACCAATGACTTACTCATATCCGGTGGTATTAGAATAAGTATCGGTATTCTATTGGGTATCAGTAAAAATTACTTCACGTTTGGTTTTCCTTGAATGAATATGATGATCCAGTAGTGCTATGTCTAATAATGGTAGTCGTTTTAGTATGTTAAGGATACGTATGTATCCACAATTAAAAATTTATTGATGATACTTTGTCTTATTATCCCTGCCAAACATATAGATGGTAAGGCATCTAATATCAGAAAAAAAAAAATGAAAAATAATTTAATACATCATCAAAATATAGTATCATATCCCAAAAAGTGAAATTAAATTTTGCATCAATATATGAAATGAAGCTATTGTCATGGATGTGGTTGACAAAGCTGATTAGGAGATAGGCGCCATGCTTTTGCTACATAATCAACTCGCTCAAGATATGCACCACTGATTGCATGGTATTTATATGGTTTTGAATTGTTGCATGGATTCTTGGGAAGATGTCCAATGAGCACGTCTGTTAGAAGATTTGAGTGATGGTCTCTCATCCTATGAGTAAGATCGTCAACTTTGATTTTCGCTGGAGTCTTTGTCGCTGTCAACCAATAGCCATGTTCAAGATCGATTAGGAAGAACTCTCTCCATATTTCTTCTCCAATTCTTGATAGTTTAGTTTCCTGCAAAAGACGAATTTTAAGTTATTAAAATAATTTCACAAATATCAAATAAATTATACTTCACATCATGTAAATTACGGACTTGTATGGTGAAATTTTAATAAATCAAAAGCCGGACATATGCATTTAAGGTATGTAAAAGTTGGGAAAATTATCAGTTAGAAACTATAAAATTTGACCATTTAGGTAAACTTATTGTTTCAAGATATACAATAGATTTTATTAAGATTTAAAATTTTTATCACTTAGATACCTTAAAATTTTAAAGTTCTATTAATTAAACATCCTTCTATGGAAATTAGATAGATTTTTTCTGGAAAATGCTAAAATGAAATAGGTTACTTAAATCTAACATAATTGTGCTGTTAAAAATACATTAATAAATTAACTTAAATTGACATAATATAAATTATAGATGGACTAAATTGACATAATTAAAAATATAAGGACTAAATTAAAGTAATGACAATAGTATGGGAACCTTAAAATTGGGACAACTAAGTGTTAATTTCTCTAAAATTTAAATATATTATAAAAGATTAAATCTGAGATGTATAAAATCAAATTTACATCTATACAATTAGAAAAAGATGTGGTAAAATAACATAAAAGAGAGATACATACAGCATAATTGACAAGATTATTCCTCTTAAGTACTAGTAACCAACATTAGCTAAAAATAAAAAAATAAAGAACCAATTTATTATAAAATAAAGCATTAGGAGCCATTTTGAAAAAAAAAAAAAAAAAGATTAGAGACTAATTTGAACAAATATAAAAATATTTAAAGATTATTTTGAACAAAATGTGGGGCGAGGATCAATTAGGAGCCATTTTGAAAAAAAAAAAAAAAAAAAAGATTAGAGACTAATTTGAACAAATATAAAAATATTTGAGGATTATTTTGAACAAAATGTGGGGCGAGGATCAATTTGAACATATTTAAGAGACCAATGGCACAAAGCCAAAAACAAAAGAACAAATACCTTCATATCCAATATATCCGACTCTAAAATTTGGCCATTGTTTCAATCCAAAGGAGTTGCTAAAATAGAAAAATATCCTAATATTAGTTTAATTAATGTTAGATTATATAACACTGTTAAGGTTTCGAAGATTTGATCTTGAACCTAAACCTTGGTTGGGATAGAAAGAGTATGAGATGAGAAGAGAATATAGAATTGAGATGAGATAAGAAGGGAAAAGAGATGAGAGAGTAGAGAAAGTAACCAAATGAGGTCAATTCATTATCAAAGTTATGGATTACAAGCTCATACCCTTATTTATACTACTTACATGACATGAGCCTAATACATTGCATCTAACCACTAAGATTAACCGACTTTAACCATCAACAACTAATTAGCTGCCAACATTGACCGGGCATTGACCTCCGAAGCACATATCACTAGAGCTCACTTATTACAATGCCAACTAACTAATACAACTAACATAAGCAATGTAACAACCTCAATGCAGCAGCAGTTCAGTAACAGCACAGCCAACAGCAGCTAACATCTTGCAGCACAGCAGCAGACAACTAAAGCCGAAGCTCGGAATTCACGGTTCATAACAAACACAAATATACAAAAGGGTACCCTTAGTTGGTGGATTCCTGGTATCAAAGGCTGATTAACGAAAATAAACATTAACAAAAACAACTAAAAACAGATGTAAGGGAAGCCGCAGATGAAGTTCGATTCATTGTAATGACACACTCAATAAGTATGATAAACACCATCATCGGCATACTACTACTCATACATTGCATCAACAAAACAAGAAAAGAACAAACGAAGACAAATAAAACAGAAAAAGAAACATGAAAAAGTGGAGGTGTGTCAGCGGCGTGGTGGAGGTGACATGGTGGTGGTGATGGACTGAGAGAGTGAGGAGTGGGGACCGCAAACTAGACCAACATTTAAGATACATGAAAAATTAGATCTAAATAATATAGAAAGCCAGAGCTCTATTTGTTTTGACAGAAAAATAAAATCTAGGAATTGATTTTTCTTCAGAAAAGGTTTTCCACGGAAATATAAATTTCAAGTGGGGTTTTCCGTTGTTTGTTCAAAAAAAAAACTTAATTCTCTATCGCGATGTATTTCTGTATGTTTAAAAAAATATATATTTTTCACCAATTATTTTATATCTTGTTACAGGACAACATAAGTAATAATATAACATAGTAACAAAAACAAAAAAAAAAGGTTAACTATCAAAGCTGTATAAATTAGAAACACTGTTTCTTAGTTATTTTAAAATTTGAGCATTTATCATCTAAATACCCTGTCATTTTAATATATACAATAAAGTGCTCTGGGATAAGAAATTTTATCACTTGTGTATATACTATGTTAAAATATGAAAAATTTTTATTAAAATTCAGCTAATTTTTGCAAAAAATTAATGTGGTATAAACTATGACCATATTATCAAAAGGTCGTCCACATTCTAACAAAAAATACTTAAATATTACCAAAAAAATATGTCATGTTAGCATTTTCGAACAAAAGAAATTATCACATTATGATAGAGGATAAATAGAGATTGTTGTTTTCATTTAAAATCTACTAAATTTTGGCAAAAGATACCTAATTCATGAGAAAATTTTTAAACTTTAGGGTACATCATTATATATTATTGAAATATCATGGTACCTATGTAATAAATGCTAAAATATTACTGTACCTAGATAATTTCCTTGTATAATATTATATAACAATTCAACTTAATTAAAATTGTTCTGTTGCAACTATAACAAAGTAACATCCAAGCTGCTTTTAATTATTCCATCTAATTCTTGTTTGATGTTGTGATGCTAAAAATCTGCAGTCTAGTCTGGTTTATTTTGATTCGATCTAGATTTTTATGATGATTACTGCGAAGGTTTTTGGGCCACTTAGAATCATGACTTCCCCTGTTTTGAAAGGGAAGTCATTTTCCCTCGAAAAATCTTTTCCATAAGCAAAAGTCGCGCCAAACAATGGAAAAGGGGAATACACTTCCTAAAATGTGATTTTTCCCTAAACAAACAGAGCCTAGATCTATAATTAAGGGGAAAAAAAGAGAGATAAAAGGGCTTTCCAACCTCAACGTCGAGACTGTGGACAACGATGGCTGGCAGCGAGCCAGCGCGGATGTCAAGTGGATCTTCCAATAACTATGTGAGGTGAGCAAGACAAAGAAAGAGAATAAGGCTGGTGAGGAAAGTAGAGGGAGAAGAAAGGGTTGTGAGAGGAGAATAAGGCAATCCTAGACTAATGGAGCATGAGAAGCCAACATTCTGAGAGGACTTAGACCCAAGGATGCAAGGCATACCCCAAAAACAATTGGTTATTGGCGGGGATTTCAACGAGCATGTTGGCACAACCGAGGGCGGCTATGCATCATACCATGGTGGATTTGGTTTTTGGAACTAGGAATGTAGAAGGCAAAGCACTCCTAAACTTTGCGGTCACTTGCGAACTAACAATTGCCAACACCTTTTTTAGAAAGCGTGATGAGCATATCATTACGTATCAAAGCGGTGCGACAAGGACCCAGATTGATTACATACTATTAAGAAGAAGGGTACAAGGAGACTATCGGGATTATAAGGTTAGACCAGGAGAAGACCTTTCCACACAACATAAGGTGTTGTGTGCTGATGTAAAGGCCAAAAAGAGGGCCAAAGGAACTAGGAAACCAGTGCAGACACACACTCGCTAGGGGGATCTGAAGGGCGAGAAGTATAAAGTCTTTAAGGAAAGAGCAAAGTTGGAGGGAGATACAAACCAAATGTGGAACCAACTGGCACAAAAGATTAGAAGACTAGCACACAAAGTTCTGGGCATGTTAATGGACGGGGTACCAAACAACAGAGGGTCCTGGTGGTAGGGCAAGGAGGTCCAAGAGAAGATTAAGGCCAAACGAGACTGCTTTAAGGAATGGGAAAGTAGCAACGATAAGGACAAGCGACATCAGTATTAGCAAGCTAAAAAAAAAAGCAAAGAGAGCGGTCAGAGAAGCGCAATCAAGTGTCTATGAGGACTTCTACAAAAGGCTAGATACCAAGGAGGGAGCCAGGGATACATATACAATCGCCAAAGCAAGAGAAAGGAAGATGAGGGATTTGGGTAGAGTTAAGTGCATAAAAGGGGAAAATGGACACATGCTCATGGATGGGCAACAAATTAAAGCTAGATGGAGAGTCTACTTCCACGCTCTGCTCAACGATCAGGGGGATACTGAGATCTTCCTAGGTGATCTACAAACACCAGCGGAGCACCAGAACCATTGGTATTGCAGGTGGATTACACTTGACAAAGTCAAGGAAGCCCCGAGACATATGGGAAGGAGTAAAGTAGTGGGTTCAGACGGAATACCCATAGAGGCAAGGAAATGCCTTGGAGAGAAGCGCATCAGTTAATTGACTGAATTATTTAACCAAATCTTTCTGGGGAAAAACATGCTAGACGAATGAAGGAAGAGCACATTGATCCCAATCTATAGGAACAAAGGTGACATCCAGAATTGCACCAACTACCAGGGTATTAAACTAATGTGCCACACTCTGAAGCTGTGGGAGCGGATCATAGAGAGAAGGTTACGGCAACAGATAGAGGTGTCTGAGAACCAATTCGGATTTATACCAGGGAGAGCAACAATAGAAGCCATCCACCTCCTAAGGCGGATGATAGAGCAATATAGAGAGAGAGACAAAAGGATCTCCACATGGTTTTCATTGATTTTGAGAAAGCTTATGATCGAGCGCCAAGAAGGGCCCTATGGAGGGTGCTGGATAGAAAAGACATTCCAGGGCTTTATATCCGGGCCATTAGAGAGATGTATAATGATGCACAAACTACTATGTGTACAGTGGAAGGAGAGACAGAAACTTTCCCGATTACAGTCGGGGTGCATCAAGGGTCTGCCTTGAGTCCCTATATGTTCATACTGGTTGTGGATGAGCTCACTAGGCATATCCAAGGAGACATGCCTTGGTGCATGCTCATTGCATATGACATAGTGTTGGTTGGAGAGTCTCGAGAAGAGGTAAATGAGAAACTGGAAGGGTGGAGAAGAGCATTGGAATCGAAGAGCTTACGAATCAGTAGGTCCAAGACTGAGTACATAGAACTGAAGTTCGATTCCTCAACCACACCTAGCATAGGAGACGTCAAGATAGGATTTGAGACCATACAGAGGAAAGAGAGTTTCAGATACCAGGGTTCTATGATTTAGCACAACGGCAAAGTGAATAAGGATGTCAACAATCGGATTAAAGTAGGCGGCCATAAATGGAGGATGGCTTCCACGGTACTTTATGATAGGAGGTTCCCATTAAAGTTCAAGGAAAAATATTATAAGACAGTAGTGAAGCCGGCTATGTCCTATGGGGTAGAGTGTTGACCAATTTAAGACCAACACATTCGAGCTTGAGGATTTGGCCGTAGAAGCCTTAAACCAATGTCACAAGTTTAACTTCACATAATGAACCAAATTGGGTCACCAATCCAAGATTAACCGTATTAAACTCAAGTCTTGGTAGTCAAGATCTTGGACTAATGGCGTAAGTTTAACCACTAGAAGGGTGTGAGGACAGAAACTGCGGAAGAAGGGATTACCTTTTCAAATACCATAAGTAGACTCGAATGGACTTGCTGATATAAGGGGAAGTTATAATTATAACTGCTCCAAAGGAAAGGAAAAGAAATAAAGCATTGTATTGTCGAATAACACTGAGGAGTTTTGTATGGGTTACAGATCCTGCTAAGGTACTAGCTCCCTTATTTATAGGGTAAATTCTTAACCGCTATTCCCTAAATTCATGCAGCACCTTAGTACATCCTATGTCAAACCTCCATTCTATTAGAATCTCCCCCATCAAAAGGCACATATCAAAGTCAAAAGTCAACTTCTCTACGTCTCCCAACTTATTGCTAACCGTCATTGAGGCCTACACTTTTTGAGCATCTTAAGTAACTACCTTAACGGGTTAGTTTTCAAACGTGCCTCCCGAACTTCTCAAGTTTTATAGTTAAACAATGTATATTAACTTGGATTTCAACTAATTATAAATGCCAAAAAAATCAAGTATCCCAAAAATTAATATTAATGGATGAAGGCTCTATCTACCCCATTGAAAAAAAAAACCGAGAATTTATATTGTGCTTTCAACCATGTTATTACAAGTTGATCATCATATTAGCATGGAGAAAATGCTTATTTATCTAATTTAACATTGTATTACGTTCAACATTCATCTAATAGGGATACAATGCCAGATAATTGTTAGAGAAATTCAATAAACGGGTACTATCAATCGGCTTCAAGGCATGTAGAGATAATAGTTTCGAAATAGTCTTAGAGATACAATGATAACTACATTACAAAAAGAGAATAGTGTAGAGGATGGATTTTGGAGATCAAAGAATTAGAGAATGATAAATATATATATATATATATATATATATATATTTTAATAATCTATATCAATCTTGAGAGTTGAGGGGGCATTATAGTTTTCAAGTGCTTTTGGGAAGGGACAAGACCCTCTTTTACAAAGGGACATATCCCTTCGCTTGAAAAGATATGTTACTTCAAAAAAAAAATGCACAAAACACTTTGAAAATACACCACCAACAATTGCATTTCTTGTTGGGAAAATCACACAACCAAGCATATGCGGAAGTGAAAAATAACAAAAACAACAAAAAATCTACACCGATATTTTTACGTGAAAACCTTTCTCAACTAGAGAAAACCACCACGAGACCCAAATAGGTGTCTTATCCACTATAAAATTCAAGGAACTACAATCTCTAATAATAACCCCACAAACCCCATTTTATAATCTTCATCAACATCATCAACTTCATGATTATTGTACAGTAAGTCACCAACCCTCTCCTATTGTAGCTTTGAATGGCAAGCCACCAGCCCTCCAACAATACAGCTTTGAATGGCAAGCTACCAGCCCTCCAACAATGTGGCTTTGAACGGCAAGCCACCAGCCCTCGCACAATGTAGCTTTGCACGACAAGCTACCAGTCCTGCTATAACGCAGCTTTGGATAGAGGAAGTTACAAAAACTCTCTTAACCTCTCAATCAAGGCACCCGAGTATGACTCCCTTCATACTCGGGTGAACTCCACTCAACATCTCACAAAAACCTCACAAAAAGAACACTTTTACATTCGTTTTCTCATTCTCTACCCCTACAGGGATGCCCAAAAGCCCCACTCTTTTACATTTTCTCTAACTCTCTTCACTCTACACAACTCTACAATTCACACCTATTTATAAAAACCCTAACACATTCAAATTTCAAAACACAAAACATTTTTAGTAAAAAGACGACTCATTTTTTTTCCTTTCTTTTTCATCTTTCCATTTTTATGTCATATCTTCACTTTTTCTTTTTCTCTTTTTCATATATTAATTTTGAGTTAAAAAATATACCCAACATTTCTAAGATTAAAGTGCTTTCTTGTTTAGCATTAAATATAAAAATTATGTACTAGCAAACAAGCAATATGCCCAATGCCTCAAAGGCTCCTGCCTAAGCAGGGTTTTTTTTTTTTGGGGAGGGGGATGTATACACTCTTTTCCCTTTAGGATATTACCCCTAAAAAGAGGCTGTTTCCGAATGTCCCAAACATGAGGGTGAGGACTTCCAGGAGGTCATCCATCATAGTACTGCTCTCGCCCAAGCACGCTTAACTTCGGAGTTCTAATGGGATCCGGTAATGGCATATTGATACCCTCTTTGGTAAAATTTATGTACTAGCTACAACATAAATATATTATAAATGTTTAAATATTTGGTGCTCTGTTTTCCTAATTACCAGCTCACGCTTGGTATCAATATAAGGTGGCATTTGCATGTCAGATTTATTCCAATAATCCCTAGATATCCAAAAAAATCTAGATCTGAAAACATAAAATTAAAGGGACAATGCACGAACACAATTATAATTTTTGGTGCGATGACTAACTATACCATTTGCTTACCACCTATGCTTCCCCGTAAAACACGCTAAAAGATATTGGCTATAACATCAAAGAACCACTTCAAAACCACTTTTGGAGGTTCAGAAATTCGACAAAGTCAACAAACAACCAATGAAAATATACCACCACTAAAATATGGCATCATACCAGACACAGTTTGGTTTAATAGTGAAGATCACTGAAGAGCAAAGAAGTCACCCCTTAAATAACGTCATTTTCTCCCTACTTTCTCCATACGTAATCCGTCTCTCAAGAGCCGGTCACCATGCCTCACCACAAGTCACCAAACAAACCGCAATCCCCCCATCTTTGGCCAACACTTTCACCTACAAAATTCTCTTGGGGACAAGCTAGACCACAAGAATTTAATTCATAAACATTTTGTGATTCAATTTCAAAATTGATATCTAAAGGACATCATTCATATTATATCATATCATATAAATGGTTTAAACTCGATCACAAAATTAATATCCTTACAAGTCAACAAAAAAAAATAGAAACAAATATCCAAACTTTATGTCATGTCTATTGGCTGGAGTATGCTTGAGTATCAACGAGCTTCGAGTATTCCTTTAAATTTTGATCAACCACGTTTAGGATACCAGCATCCGGAGCCACATCAGTAATGACCCGTTTTCCCTCTAAAAATCTAGAGTACCAATGTTGAGAAAACTTCGGGTATCGAGTCAAATTTGGGTCATTTGTGTCCACATAGTAAAGGCCATAAGCCGAAGTATTGCCACCCAGTACTTCATACATGTCCATGAGAGACCAATAGAAATACCCTTTTGCATTTGATCCGTTCCTGAGAGAAAAAGAAAAGATATTTCAAATCCAAATTATGAGAAAGAAGAAATTAATATATAAATCAAATGAGTTACCCTATTTAATACGAATTAAGCTCAACTCAGCTTCTCTGGGTAGGTTCATGTGTGAAACTATGACAGAAGTTTTGTCTCTTGGGTCAAATTAGATGGTTTGTTTGGGAAAGTTCAGCTCAATTTTTGAAACTGAAATGCTTCCCATAAGATTTTGTTTTTTTCTTTCATGATTTTTGTGTCGAGATTCAGATACTCGTACATTCAATTCATCCTTTAAAAAGAAAAAACTCTTACATCAAATGATGCTTTTCAAGGGACTAATTTCATGTCCTGAACAAAGTTTAAAAAATTTGTGCTTACACTGACATAATATTTTAGTGTAAAGCACATAACACAAAAAAGGAAAATGATCACTTAGGTACCTTGAAGTTCAACTATTTATCACGTAGGAACCCTGTTGTTTCAATATATACAATGAGGACAGAGGTTTCAATATTACATCACTTAGCACCCTATATAGGAATTTGATAAATTTTTGTGAGAATCAGACCAATTTTATAAAAAAGATGTTAATATAGTGTATAGTTATAATAATATATGTAAGTCATGTGAAAGTTTTCAACAAACATTCAATGAACTACAAGAATGGAACATACCCGGTGCCTCAAGGGCTCCTGCCTACGCAGGGTCTTTTTGGGGGGGGGGGGGGGGGGGGGGGGGGGGGGAGTGATGTACGCAACCTTCCCCTTTCAAGGTGTTAACCTGAAGAGAGGCTGTTTCCCAGTGCCCCCAACCCGAGGGTGAGGACTTCCCAGGAGGTCACCCATCCTGGTACTACTATCGCCCAAGCACGCTTAACTTCAGAGTTCTAATAGGATCCGGTGACGACGTGTTGGTGCCCTCTTTGATAATGAACTACAAGAATATTTTCACTAAATTTGGCTATAAACTACCTAGATATTGGCGAAATCATGTGACATATCAACATTTTTTGAGTCAAAACTCATCAAATTCTAATGAACATACTTATATATCATTAGAATCATATTTTACTTTAGCATTTTTCAATGAAAATCTATTGAATTTTAGAACAAGGGTACCTGATTTATAAAATTTTAAAATGTTAGGGTATCTAAGTGATAAGATTTGGAAACTTAAAGAGTGTCTCATTGTACATTTGAAACGTTGAGGTAGCTGGATGAAAATACCTAATGATAATTTCCCAAAGAATAAATAGAGACCCCCCCGCACCTGGGATGGTCAGTCACCCCACCGCCAGCCACCTTAAACCCCTCTCCTCTCCCTTCCTCTCCCTCCAATGGTACTGCTCATTGGCTCTTGTGGTGGCGCATAGGCGCCCACGCCACCAACTTCATGGTCTTTCTTGTAGCACCTTAATCTCATAAGATCTTTTCTACCACTATTTCAGATTTGACCTTTGCTTTCATTGGTTATCGCCATTGCCTCAGCGTGTTCTCTCTCTCTCTCTCAGGGATCGGTGAGGGGAAGGGGCCTGTGTCGCGGAGCATCTGGAGTGAGGGGGAGGGGTTAGTGACGTTAGATGTCAGGGGTTGGAGCCACCAGCTTCTGGATGGGGTTTGGGGCCACCAACTGCAGTGATTAATGTATCAGTGTTGATAGGTCTGCTCCGGTGTTGGTGTCGTCATACGCGAGAAAGACCATTAATTTCATTTTCACCGATAAACTAAAAGATCATTTCATAAAGGTTACAGATTAAACAATTAATTCAACAAACCTCGGGTACTAAGTGTAATTTGCCCTTTTTTATATTGATAATGTGAACGATAAACATACTATAGTTTCTCTTTTTTATTTTTTATTTTTTATTTTTGACATAAAGTCCATGGAATCATATTACTATCAGTAAACAACATAGATGAAGCATTAGCTTTCACGGGTGCTAAATATACATACACTCGTAAAAAAAACATCATATAGCCTAGTGTGAGTAGCACAGTAGTCGAATGTGCTACTTGTATATAGCAAAACTCATAGCAGTATAAAAAACTCATACATACTAATAGAAATAAGGGAGAGGATCCAGTCTTCTATAAAGGAGAGTTTTTAAGAGTAAGGCATGTGATTTCTATGGAACAGGATTTGTGCTGAAGAAAAAGAAATAATGTACCTGATCTCATCGAGAACGCCTCCGATGTAAGCTTCCATATATTTGATCCTTGATGTGTCATTTAATGATGAAGTACGATCGGTCCTTTGACCTAGCAATATATTCAATTCGTACACACAAATTTGTCAAAATGAGATAATAAGATAAAGATAAAATGGGTAAGGAGCAAAAGACTATGTTTCAGTCTACTATGAAAGTCACCTATAACAGTTGTGATAAAAGAGACAAGATAATTGACTTTGAAATGAAACCTCACGTACAGAGCATGACAAAATTTAACGAGGGAGATGAGTTTAAGAACCGTTTTCGTGAATATAGATGGGAGGATTGCCATAATCTTGCTTGAAATGCTGCATCACTGCTTGCAAACCCCATGGTGCAATCGGGTACTAGTTTATTAATCCAGTTAACAAGCAGCAATGTGTCAGAACTATTAGAGAAACAGTAGAGAAGAAAGAATAAACATAAACAGGAAAGAAAAGTACGACACAAGGATTCATGTAGTTCGACTAATTATACCTTTGTTTTCGGAGTTATACATATTTCTCTACTCCTTCAGAGAGAAGGGGACAAATAGGGTAGCTGCCAATACTGGCAAAGCACAAGGGGCAGTGCTGATATTATGACCCTAGTGTATGAACATTACCACACAGAAGGGGTTGGATAAATAACGGGACCTTACTTCCATTTCATGGACTAAGCATCTTTGGAAACTCCCTTTTCGGACACGCAACAATTTCTAATGGTGTGTCATCCAGGAACAAAATCAGGCTTCACTTACAAGCTTCACAGTTACTATCGGATTCAATCATTCAATTTAACCTAACCCAGTTTCGATATTACTATTCACAGCTTTTTTATTAGAAGCGCCTTCCAAAATATAACCAACAAATGCCAAATGCAATGGTGAAAGTATAACATTATGAGTAAATTCAAAATCAATCAATCACACAATCCCAGTGCCTCGATGGCTCCCGCTTTCACAGGGTCTAGGAAGGGTAGGATGTACACAGCCTTACCCCATCAGGGTGAGACCCTAACGAGAGAATGTTTCCGAGGACCCCCAACCTGATATATAATAGATTATGAGTAAATTCAAAATATACCAATTTAAGAACACATTTATATGTTATATTCAATAGAACATCATATATTTGCATCTGCAATTATCAGCAGATAATATTTGCGTTTCTAGAAGTAATATTTAATAGTACTTTATAAGCTAATTTTTTTTTCTTTTTTATGTTGTATTGCTACACAGATTTACATTTTATGGTTACTCATAATATTATTCTTATTTAATTTTATCTTCGTATAATCTTAGAATTTTGCATGGAATATACTATTTACATAAATAGGCAGCAAAAGTGTTCATATTGATCATTTCCCAGTAGAAATAAATGGGTTCATGACAAGGGCCACGATAGATGTATATGTAAGTGGCAAGGAATCACTATTGCACAAAAAGGTAAGGAGTGGAAAAAGCGACATAGTATCTGACTATTCTAAAAGTATAAACAGATAAGGGAAAGCCCACGAAAATTTTTATCTTGTAATATGTCCCCTCAAGCGAATTCCATTGACTTGAAATAAGAAAAATTCATAGGTTAATATCACGTCTTATGGGCTGAAATTATATCAATACTGGAGGTTGTTAGAATTCCAACTCGTAATCTCTTGGTAAATACTATTCTAAACATTTCAGGGAAACAACAATCCATAACGTTTAAGTTGTTACTTGAAAACACAAGAATAATCTTATATTATAACAAAGAATAATATTTCAGCTCGCCCAAATTAAGTCAAAGGGAAAAACCAGTAAGTCCTTGAGTCAGTACATGCATCTCTTATCGTCAACTCAAGAAATCAAGGAAATCATCCAAAATGGACTATGGTCAAACCATAGTTGCAAGAAACTCTTAAACTGTTAACGTTTCACCCTTATGAAATGCAATTCCACGTTTCAAAGTCAAATTCCCGTTTGCAACAAGTA
Source organism: Simmondsia chinensis (assembly GCA_018398585.1). NCBI lineage: Eukaryota > Viridiplantae > Streptophyta > Magnoliopsida > Caryophyllales > Simmondsiaceae > Simmondsia > Simmondsia chinensis. The sequence goes on along the minus strand of JAGTTD010000003.1, from coordinate 11,221,553 downwards.
TCAAACTCGATGGAAACATGATTCATATAATCATGGAATCATTGTGATAAGAAAATACTTATTAACGATTTGTTAGTTAACTATATCACTCGATTTTAAAGAATGATTGAATTATATGGATAGGTTGGAGTCAATTTCCTAGATCTTATTAATTGGAGTATTTAATTTTCTTGTTATTACGTAATATTGACTTTGTTTGATATTTAGGCTTCAAAGGCTCAATTGATAACACTTAATTACTTTTTCCTATGTATCCAATATATAGTAATATAAGGGCTCCCTCAACGTTCCCAACTTTAGAAACTCTTATGACTGCCCGCTCCCCTGTTCCCACCTATGTTTCTGCTCCCACTCCCGCTCCCACTTTGTGCAACTATAGGTCAAACTAGGAAATGGAGAGAATCAGTTTTAGCACAGAAAGTGGATCACTCTTGGGGAGAGATTTTCGAGACTATATAGGATTTCCTTGTAGCAACATCGCACTATCGCTCAAAGGGGATGATGGGATGGACTTGGAGGAGGGCCTTCAACTGGAGAAAAGATTCTCCATGAGCGAAGCACCTATAGAAAGGGAGCACAGAAAGACTTAGAACCTCTAAAAGTTGAGTTATTTTTATGGATGACGCTATTGGGAAAGATAACCACGAAAGATACCCTATGAAAATTAGTAGGACAGAAGAAAACGACTCCACATGTTTGTGTTTGTAAAAGGGCAACTGAGCCGATAGCCCTCTCTTTTAGACATGCTGAATTACTTGGTTTCTATGGGCTTTATATTTCTTTTCATGGATTCTATCTTTGTATCCTTGTCATCGGTCTCATCTCTTACATGAAAAGTAGGAGCCAAATTCCCAAAGGGAAGTGTGAATGTCACTCGTTTTTGCAATGATAGGGATGTCTATCAAGAGAATACGAGCCCAAATCTTGGCAAGACAGGCTACAACCCACATCTTGGCAAATTGGGTCAACAGTCCGCAACTGGGCAGGCTTGGCAAGTTGGGGCTTGGCGAGATGGGGAACCGGCATGCGGGAACATAACATGGAGAGAATAGCCTAGAAGATCCATTGGCGAATTCGAGGGCGAATTCTCTCCAAATCGGAGAGGATGACGCAGCCGCACTTCAGCTTTTGGCGGCTTATGTGTCGGATGGATCCAGTAAGGTCGACGCCACCAAGACTGGTAGCTTGATAGGTTGGAGTAGGCGAGCTGCCTGGCTTTGGGAGTTGGTGGATACATGGCGGAGTTTTACATTAATTACGAGGCTTTAGCTTATATTAGATGAGAAGATAATTATTAGTTGTTTTAGATAATTAAGAGTTATTTTTGTATTTATCCTCTTAATTTTTAAGTCGTCTAGTCTGAATTAGCTCATCTATTTAAGGGAGGGTGGATCTAGGGTTTTTATTCATTCATGTGTTCAGAAATTTATCCCTTTTTATGTATTCTTTCTAGCTCTCGGGTTGTGAGAATTTAGTTAGACTTTTCCTCTTTGTTTCTTAATTGTTTTAGCAATAAAAATCTAAAGGACAGTTGTTGAACATTCCGTTTTCATAATTTTCCTTATCTGCACTGCATCAATACGAGGAGGAGACCTTGTGCTTAAAGAACATACATCTAGACGAGACTACGCTATTGGGATAGGAGCAAGGTATGACGAATTCACTTATAAGCTAGAGGAGGTAGCCATGTATCAAAGCTTCCAGACATATTTAGGCTACACGAACCAAAACTCGCGTTGACATAACTATAGGTGGTTCATGCCTACCCTCATAGCAAAATGCCTAGTGTTTTTGACTTACTGATTCTTTTTTTTTTTTAAATAGTTGAAGTACACCCCTCAGGAATGGCATAAAAGTACAGGCGGGTAGTAAATAAATCGAAGCAAATGAACGCAAAGCACACACTTGAGTACCAATGAAAAGCATCAAAAGAAAGCGTGGAAGGCAAACAACAAAAACAATGGACAACATATTGAACCATTATTTTTCATATTTTGTTACTGTGTGCATTGGGCCCTGAATGATGTGCTGTAAGGAATCTATATGTATTCAGTTATGAAAAAGGAGTAATGGAAAAACTAAAAATATATTGCTTACCCCTCCAGGAGGTGCATTGGCTGTATCAGCTGCAATAAAACCAAGATGTAATCAGAACTAGATTCCAGGATCGCTATATCTCTTATCACAATTTGAAAATGGAATTTTATCATTGAAGTCATACGTACAGCATTCAACAGAAAAAAAATGTGACAAGAGTTTCTTGACATAGTTTGGAATTGGCCCCCTAAAAAGTTGCCGAAGCACATGATCAAAAATAAAAAAAAAAGGAAAAAAGAAGCAGTCATGCAAGCAAAGAGAAAAAATCGGAGGACATACGTATCCAAATAGCCGCCGCGTCTCCAAGGAAATCTCGGAGCTTCATCTTCAAGCTCTTTGAGTTATACTTAGTTTGTATCACATAGTAATAATTTAACCCAAAAAAGTCAAAAGACCCTTTTACCAGATCTGACTCGTATTTCCTCAATTTCGGAAGTCTCTTTCCCACATTCCTCTTCATTATTTTCGGATAATCGCCATGCAACAAGGGCTCCATGAACCTAGCGCACAAAAACATATAGATAACATCAACATGACGAAGTAATCAAGCTTATGGGGATTGAGAAGTGTTTTTTCATACAAGTTCTTGGAAACAAAATTAATTTTCAATGAGTATAAAATTATCTGAATAGGTAAGGCTTCACACATCTTATCCTTCCCAAACCTTTGCCTTGATGAGAGCCTCTAGGAGGTGCTAGATAGTACGTTTCATGGATATGGTATAAGCGGTCACTTAGCTAAGAGTAAGTCTTTGAAAATTACACATCACACAACGGAAGCATAAAATCAAACCAAACAAACTCAACTAGAGGGAAAAACTAAAAGGCACAAGCCAATGCCTCATCCACAATTCAAAATTCAGGTTTCAATGTGTAATTATAAACGAGAACCCAATATCATGATCACTCAATCCAAGTTTAATGTTTTGCATTGAAAAAGCTACAACCCTCATGTAATGTAATTTTGCTCCCATATGCAGTTATTTTGGACTGAAAATTTGCTAATCTTCAATGAAAACATCCGAGCATGACTCTTTTATAATTGAGTTATGTAATCATAACCTAATTGAAATTCAATCCTGTTTAGATCAATTTTGTGATTGTGAGGAAATTGTTTGCATATTATTTACTGCAAAATCAGATATTAATGAGATTTGATTTTATATTTGATTAGCATTTGATTTAGTTGTGATTTGGGTGAGATATGATTTAAATTGGGTTACCTAAAGAAGTTTGATTTGATTTGATTCGATATTTTGAATCAGATTATATTTAGGTAACTCTAAAGGGGTTAAGGTTAATGATTGAGGAGACAGGAAAAATGTGAGATGTTCGTGGGATTTGAAAAGGGGTGCCCAAGGAGGCACCCAACTAGGGGGAGAGTGAGAGATTTGACTGAGAGTTGTGTGATGAATGAGATTTGATTAGAGTTTGTAACTTCCTCTTTTCAAGGCTATATCAAGTAGGGTTGGTGACTCGATGTGTATTAGTTACATTGTGAGAGGGTTGGTGACTTACCATGCAATAGTCACATAGATTGATGTTGATGATTGTGATGCAAATCGCGATACCAACTGATGCATATCAGTCCAAAGATCCGACTTACAGCCTCAAACCTCGATGGCGCATGGTGGGAAGGATAGGGTCCCTCTAACATGTTGATCGCACCCAACGATGCCGGATTAAGAAGATGTGGTTAAAACTCGATGATTCTGCGAATACTCGAGCAATAACCTAAATAAGAGCTACATAACTTTTATTAAACTCTTTCAAAATAAAAAATATAAAGATCAACTCAAAAACATAAACTCAATAAGTTACTTCAATAATCAAAAGCTTTCTAAAATAAACTACTAATGTCCCCTTCATAGGCACTCCCCTAATACTATTTCAAATTAAAATCTAAAAACAATTTTATTCTAATTCTAATTAACCTACTATAATCCTACTATAACTTAAAAACTCTAAATCTAATTACATAATTGAATACAAATAAATTAACCCCAATAAATTAAGTATTAATTAAACTAAAGATCTAAACCTAATTAAGTAAAAATACCCTAAAACCCCAACCATAATAAAATCACATCCCGTGCTACTATTTTGGCTCGGAAGTGATTTCTGCAATTCTTAAGATCCATTTTCTCTCTTTTCTGCTTGATTGGGTTATTTTCATCCCTATTTGCATCATTGTCACCCGCTTTAACAGAATTCATCGTCACATTCCACCCGTTAGTCTTGTTGGCGGATGAAGATGGCCACCGGGAATATCAAAGGCCCCCAACTTATGTGTTAAAGTACTTAAGGGTAGGGTTATATTAATTGGTGTTTGTGGTGGTGGTTGGGTGGATGATGTTTTCTATGGAGCTAATGGTGTCAGTTGTGATTGGATCAGTGATGGCTCATGGATGGCAGGTAAGGTCGACATTGGTGGGCTCATTAGTGATGGTGGAATTAGGTCTCAGATTTCAACATCCTCAAGTTTCTCCTCATCATAGATGGGCTCATTGATACAGCTCATCAAAGATTGGTGGTGAAGAAAAAGTCATGAAGAGATTCATCATCCATTTTTGTTGGTGGGTCAAACAGAGTAGGTAGATCATGGTGGGTTGGTGGTGATGGTGATGGTGATCCTGGTTAGGGGTTGACTTTTGGGGTTCGAGTGATGGATAATTTGTTGGCTTAGTTGGTGGAGGTGAGATTGGCTTCATGATGCGGTGGTTAACTTGAATTGCTTTTGGTGGTGGTGCAATTAGGCGTGTGAAGCGGCATTGGTTGTGGAATAATTTTGGTGGTTGGGTAGTACTGGTGGTTTGGGCGGAAAAAGACCTTGGTGGTGGCGGCACTTGGGTTAAGTAGGTGGTAAAGTGATGATTCATAGATTTTGATGATGTTCGAGATGGTACGGTCTTAGAGGACGATCGACGGCGATGTAGCAAATCAGACACTTCCACTGCCATGGCTATCACTGTGTGCATCAATCGCTCTTCCCTGTCATCAAGCCGCTTGAACCTCACATCCATTGTGAGTCTAAGATCCATCGTCCGCCTTCTCGGTGGCATGACACAAGAACATGCCTTCACTATGATACCAACTGATGCAAATTGCGAAAGAAAATTTGCAGGTTGATTGGCTTTGATACCAACTTATGCAAATAAGTCTACGACTTGCAACCTCGAACCTCGAAAATGCATGGTAGGGAGGATAAGGTTCCTCTAGCTCATTGATCAATCCAACAATGTCGAATTAAGATGTAGCTAAAACTCATTGATTTTGTAAACATCCGAGCAATAACCTAAAGAAAAGCTATGTAATTTTATTGAACTCTTTCAAAATAAAAACTACAAAGATCAACTTAAAAACATAAACTTATTAAATTATTACAGAACGTAGGGGATAAAACTGATAGGTTATCAAGCGTGGTGAGGTTAAAAACCCCACTACGGTAACGTATGGGATAAAATAAATAGGTTAACGATTTTGGCAAGGTTAAAAACCCCACTACAGTGTAGCAAGATTCACCACCTTGGTAGGCTGGGCCAAGGATACAGATAACCGGTTTTCACCACCTTGGTTGGCTATTCAAGTAAGGATGGCAATTCAATCTGAATCCGTTGGATATCCATCCAACTCAATCCAATTATGATAGATTTGAATGTAATAAATGGGTTTTAAATGGGTTTGGATTTGGATGTTAATAAATGGGTTTCGGATCGGGTTGGATTTGGATGACGTCAAACCCAACCCGAACCTAACCCAAATCCAACCCGAAATTGTGTTTAGTGCAAGATAAACTTTAAAACTACTAAATTTGGAGTTTTTAACGTACCAACTAGATTCCAATATGTTTTTTATTAGGTCAACACTTTGAAATTTGTTCTATATTATAATATCCTTTGTAAAAATCATGATGTAAATACTTCATGTATAAAACTTAATAGTTAAGTGTTTTAGAACGATTACCTAATATTGTATTATTATTATTATTAAATAAAAAAGAAAAAAAATATAGCGATTTGTCTAAATACTGCTTTTTAGGTACTATTATTGCATTATTATTGTTATATAAATTGAAATTAAGTTGTAGTATTATAATTTATTCTAAGATTTAAATGAGTTATGGATTTGGGTCAGATATCTGTTCCACTCGATGGATTTGGATTTGGGTTGAATTTTTATGAAATAAATGGGTTTTTCCAGATTTGGGTTGGGTCGGGTTTTTTCTAGGTTGGATTTGGATGAAGGCAAACCCGACCCATTGCCATCCCTAATTCCAAAGATACAGATAAACTCTCTAATCTCACACAGAGAATTAAACGAAATACATTCAATTTGATTGAGAAACTTCAATTGAAAATATCACTGATGAACTGAATACATGACTCACCCCTTAAAGGGTATTTATAGACACAACAATGGATAATCGTAAAGATAATTAAATCCTACTAGATAAACATGAAGATAAACTAATCCTAATTGATAAATATGGAGATAATTTAGATCCTAATTAGTAAATATAACGATAAATCTAATAAAACTAAATTAATTAAACTAGATTTAAACTAAATAACTAAATCCTAAATAATCTCTACGCCATCCGTGTCATACTCTTCAGGTTGGAGAAGACTCGATATCGAGTCTTGCGCATCTTCATCTTGACCTTCCTTGTGATCAAAATATTGCTTGGCTTCTTTAGACAATCTTTAGGCTTCATAGGCACTAACTTGATCTTTATTCCATCCTTCACAAAAGAATAAAATTATGATAACCATCATGGATAGCTTGACGATCATATTGCCAAGGTCGACCGAGAAGTAAGTGGCAAGCATCCATTGGAATAACATCACACCAAGCTTCATCCTTGTACTTATCTCCAATTGCAAATTGTACAAGGCATCTCTTCGCAACACGAACTACATTTTTGTTCTTTAGCCACAGTAACTTGTATGGTCATGGATGAGGTTCAGTAGGAAGCTCCGATTTCTCCACCATGCTAGTAGCAACAATATTTTCACAACTTCCATTATCAATTATAACATTCACAAACATTATTGTTCGTCGTGCATCTAGTGTGGGAGATGTTATGGCGGAGCCGACTCTCTTCTTTACGTACAACATCAACATTGAGGACTCATTGCATTACAAGCATCTCTCCATGATCAGCATAGATGGTCTCTTCGTCTTCTTCATCGAATTTGGCAATGTCTCTTCGCCTTCATCTTCTTCATTCTCTCCTTCGACAAGAGTGATAATTCGACGGTTAGAACATTCAGAAGCAACATGTCCCACTCCTTGACATTTGAAGCACCATTTTCGTGTAGTTGGATGACTTGAATGAACTTCTTTGCCTTTGTCAGTGTTAGAAGGTGTAGACGAGGCTGCTTTTGAAGGAGTTATCTCATATTGTTGTGGTCCTTGGTTGGATGTGATCTCCTTAAACTTTGATGAACTGACAACACTCTTCTTAGATCTTTGCTTCTCGACTTTAAGTGGAAGGCAAATGACATTATTAAGGGACCAATAATGTTGCAGTTGCTCAGTATTAGAGTTCAATCCTCCTAAATAGCGTGCAATAGTTTGTTCTTTGGGCTCCTTCATATCACACTTCATCATGAGTTGCTCGAATTCCATGGCATATTCCTCAACAGACATCGATTTTTACTTCAAGTTATGGAACTGGATAAAAGTGTCATGGCGATAATCCTCAATTCTCAACGCATTTTATTCCAAGTTTTGATTCTGCGACGACCTTCTCTTTCACGTTGTCTCTTGCGATTCTCCCACCAAATGGATGCATACTTCTTCAACTTGCTGGCAACAAGTTGGACTCAACATTCATCAGGGATATCATTGAGTTCAAAAACTCTTTCCACGGCGTGGATCCAATCGATGAAGCCATCAGGGTGTAGGCGTCCTTCAAATTCAGGGATATCCACTTTGATATTCTAACTAGAGGATTTGTAGGATGGAGTCCAATGATGACAATGTCGTGGTGCTTCTTCTTCAGATGATGAATCACCTGCATGGAATGGGTTCGATCTATAACTTCCATCACCATGACTTTCTGAATTGATATCTCCACCTTCAACTTGGTTTTGTTGTTAAATGGCCAATTGTTCTTGTAGGACTTGAACTTGACGTCGTAAATCTACTAGTTTAATATCAACGAGATCTCTCAATTCAGCGGCATTACGACGTCTCAGAGGCATTGTTGTTGCGGTATTAATATCAAATCGAAGTCGAATTTCAAAAACCGGAGGTCAAAATCAGAATCAGCACGTCCAAATTAGTGGACAAGTATGCGCTGATGTGGACTGCTGACGTGGCAGACATGCGGATGGGCAATGGCCAAGCAAAGCCTGCTCGCAGGTTGAGGCGCGCGTGGCCTGTGTAGCGGTCTCCGGTGGTCTTTTGCGTTGCTTTTTCCGGATTACGGTAGATCGGGGGCTAGGGAGTTCGTTTCCGGTGGAAAAGTACTCCAGACGTCGTCGGTTGATGGCAAATCTGGAGGTCGGTGTCAGCGTGGCTATGGGCTGCGCGTGCGGTGGATTCCGCTAGTCTTTGGAAGTGGATCTGGTGCTCTGGGTTCGACCTGGCCACGGAAAGCGATGGTGGTGTTGGTGGGCTCCAGAAAAGGTTCGGTTATGGCAAATTCAGGCTCAGTTTCGACGGTTGTTCGGGCAGCGCGTGTGATTTTGTTCAGTGGTCGGTGAAGATGGTTCTGGGGTTCCTGGGTTCGAATCCATCTACGGAAGGTGGTGGTGGTGATAATTTGGTTCGATGGTCAATGGAGGACGGTGGATCTGGTGGTTGGTGATGGTGGTCTGAGTGGCGGCTGCTAGTGGTTTGATTTTAGGGTATTTTTCAAGAATTTTCTCCTTTGTTTTTTTGGCTCGGAAAAAATGATGGTTAATATTATTTGATTTTCTTGTTCTCTTTTTTTTTTTTGTTTTTTGTTTTTTGTTTTTTATGGGTTGGGATGATGATGGAACAATCTGGCTCTGATACCAACTAATGTAGAAATATATAGGTAAGATCGATAGGTTACCGATTTTGACAAGGTTAAAAGCTTCACTACGGTAATCAATATTTGCTGATCTTGGCGAGGTTAAAAACCCCGTTACATCGTAACCAAATTCACCACCTTCGTAGGTTGGGCCAAGGATACAGATAGTCGGTTTTCACCACCTTGGTTGACTATTACAAGGATACAGATAAGCTCTCTAACCTCACACAGAGAATTAAAAGAAAAACACTCAATTTGATTGAGAAACTTCAATTGAAAATATCCCTAATGAACTGAATACAAGACTCGCCCCTAAAGCATATTTATAAACCCAACAATAGATAATCGTGAAGAAGATAAAATCCTACTAGATAAACTAATCCTAATTGATAAATACAAAAATAATTTAGATCCCAATTAGTAAATATAACGATAAATCTTATTAAACTAGATTTAAACTAACTAATTAAATCCTAAATAATCTCTGACATCCGTGTCATTAAAAGCTTGCTAAAATAAACTACTAATAGCCTACTTATAGACACACCCCTACTATTATTTCAAATTAAAATCTAAAAATAATTTTATTCTAGTTCTAACTAGACCTAATATAATCTTGCTATAACTCAAAAATTCTAAATCTAGTTACATAATTTAGTAAAAATAAACCCTAATAAATAAGGTATTAATTAAACAAAAGATCTAAACCTAATTTAAGCAAAAATACCCTAAAACCCTAATCATAATAATATCGTGTCTTGTGCTACTTTTCCAACTCGGATGCGATTTCTACAATTTTTGGAGTCCGTTTTCTCTCTTTTTTTGTCTGGATCGAGTTATTCACTCCCCTATTTGCATCAGAGTGTATATGGGTTTTGGGGTTATAATCAAATAGTGTAGTTCCAGATTTTATAACGAATAAGGCGCTTGTTTAGATCCCGTGGTTTTTCCCTCTAGTTGAGAGAAGGTTTCCACATAAATCTTAGTGTTGAATGTTTCAATGTCTTTGTTGATTTTACGCTTCCGTTTGGCAGCCGCATCACTCTTTTCTTCAATGAAATACTAGTTCCAAACGTACAACAACAACAACAACATGGTTGGTGGTATGTTCTCTCTCTGCAGTTGACTTGTTGTCGCTAAGAAACACAACCAGAACACCGTTACTTTATCAAGTATTGTCGTGATCACCATAGCACCTTAGTGCAACCAAATTAGGGGTGCAAATGAGCTAAGCCAACTCATCATAAAGCTCTCCAGGCTTGGCTCGCTATGATCTCAAGTTAAGCCAAGCTGGATCATTTGGCTTATCGAGCTAAGCCCGAGCTTAATGAAATTCGAGCTCAAAGGCTCGCGATTCTAAACGAGCGTAAGCGAGTTTTTCTTAATATACTATATTGGATTAAATATGCCTAATGAAGCCATATTTTAATCTAAATGAACTGAGCTCGAGCTTAAACGAACCTAGATTAATCTTAAATGAGTTGAAATATTGCAGCTCAATTCAAAACTTGCTAAGCTTAAATGGAGTCGAGTCAAACTCGAGCTTTTGACAAGCCGAGCTAGAGCTTGAACTTTCTAAGCTTGGTAAGCTTTAAACCAAGCCCGAGCCGAGCTTAATGTGAATGAGTTAAGTCTCGAGCCTGGCAGGCTCGACTAGGCTCCTCTCAAATACACCCCTAAACCAAATACTTCTGTTTTCTATTTATCATGCGCCACCAAATTCTCATTCAACGTTTGTTGATATATTTTCAAATTAAGTAAAAGATGATTTTTTTCTATCTTTTGTGAATAGGTATGTCTCTTCATGTGAAGAGATGTCTCTTCTAAAAGATACTTAAAAAACTATAAATACCTCTTCGATTCTCAAGATCAAGGGCATCCAAAAACATCTTAAGTTCTCATCAATTCCTTCCCCCCCCCCCCCCCCCCCCCCCCCCCCCCCCCCCCCCCCGCGTTTTTCCTTCCCCCCATTCATTTTCACTTTATTATAAGGTCTCATTGTATCCCCGAGACTATATGCAAGAGATAAAATAATTTTCAAAAATAATGATTAACTACTCGCCTTGAATCGAATTCATGATTTTAAGCATGTGGCTACAAAAACCGTTTCCTTAATAACGTCAACACCCCAACACGGCCTGTCTTCAACCATGCCCCCAAGACACCTCTGCTAGAGCTTTGTGAGCCCAACGATGGGCTTCCGTTCTTCCTCCATTTTCGTTACAAACCACCACCTCATCTTTGTCTCCTTTGGGCTATAATTGGAACCATTGACACTCGTGCCACTAACACCACTTTGATACGTGAACCGCAAGCAGAAATGCTCGCAACTCCGAACCACCAGAGCACCATTGTTCCGCACATAGCCGATTTAGAAGATTAGTTCACTTCTCTCCATCCACTCACCACCAGGGTCCACCTTGAGCCTTTGTCACTAAGGCCAGCTCAATCTCGGCTCTTTGTCACCAAGAGACCACTAGTCTCAAATGAACCACCGTTGTCAAGTCACGTGAACCATTAGGGTCGGCCTTGGGCTCTCATTTCCAACAAATATTCGCAATATGCTAAGATACCACTTGTTGGAAAACTCACACATCACATAATAGAAGTGTAAATCAAACTAAACAATAGATTCTAATTTACCTAGATACCTCTCTCAACCAAAAAGGAAAATCACAAGACCCAATCGGCTCCCTCGTGTATTGAAATTTTGGATTACAATCTAATCATAACCAAAACTCAATCTCATAAACGCTTAAATATATCTTTTGTATGAAAAGGTTACAAACTCACAATATTTTGCACATATAGAGCTACAAACCTCTTACATGCAACTTTTGGACAAAAAAGTTGCAAATCTTATCAAAACATCCGAGCATGACTTCCTTCATGCTCAAATCAGCCACATACATGACACAAAAGAAACAGTCACAATGAATAATTACACTCTCACCTCCCCACAATGCGCCCCCCCCCCCCCCCCCCCCCCCCCCCAAAAAAAAAAAAAAAGCGCAAACCTGGACACACCTTACAACTTCTCCTTGGCGGTGCATACTAACTATTAGGATGGTAATGGAGCAAGGTAGTTATGGTGGAAGCATCCCTTGGACCATATCCGCCGCCCACCCCACTACCCGTCATAAATATGAAATGAATTCACATACCCACCTTGACAAGTACAAAGCCTAATGACTGGCTCAATGGAAATCCATATCCACCCATGTTTAATTATTTAAAGTCAACGTTTATAATCCAATTATATTTCACCATATTATTTAATAGAAAAATTGAGTGCATAAATTTGGTAAATTTTTTTTTTTTTTTTTTAACCACCTTCCAGTAGGTAGCACCTTATAGGGATAAGGCTACGTACATCTTATCCACCCTAGATCCTGCCTCGATGGTGGCCTCTTCAAGGCACTAGGCTATTGTGTCATATTGTTTTTATCTTTTTTTACATTTAAATTAATTAAACACCACTTAAACTGAGAGTATGCGGTACATAAAGAGTGGTTGTGACGGATATGGGGCTGGGAGTTGTGGACACGAGGTGGATACAACAACATACCCACCTCCGCCCTGTACTAGTGGCGGTAACTTGCATGTGTACCCTAGCTGTACCCACTAACCACCCCAAACGAGGTAAGTACGAGCACAAAACAGGTTTCACCCACCCATTGGAATCGCTACTAACCACATTCATAAATGAGTTGCCTAATCATAAGTGAATTCACATTCAATCTTATTGAACTCCAATTTCAATCATATCTTTCCCTTATTTTCCATTGTCAATTTCATAAATTTGAGGTAATAACATAAAATCGGTCTTGAGTTCGAGTAGCAATGGCCCCGCTCATGACATTATCTAAACTAAAAGCCCAATGGGCATTTGAGGGAGGGGCATGTTAGCATTTCTACGCCATCACTTGACATCCTAAGTTTTGACAGAGTTGGTTCCACTAGCATCTAATAAGAGTGTAAAAACAGTTTTTGATGCATTAGTGTCATAGAAATCAAGTAGAGGTCTTACCAACCGAAAAAGAAATCATAGGATCTTTGTGCTGCATCTGCATCTTCTCTTGTGTTAGTCATTGGACTAAAATGATACGCATATAGATTGAACCCTATTAATCCCTTTTGTGTTGCCTGCATCAAGAACCATAGCTGAAGCGTTTGAAAAGAGGCTTTGACACCGTGTCAAAATGAAAAACAAAAGCCATAAACCTTCAGGTGAATTCTCAAGTATGATTTTACACTATTCTGCTTGAAACAACCCATTTCCAACTTGTATACTTGTAAACTAGTATGATACTTGGACCTTTCATATTTTGGTGAAAAACATAGAACAATGTTAGAGTTTGAAAAATCTGGCCTTTAAATACATATCTTTCGACAAGAGGATTTGAAAAACTAGTCAGCAATCAAAATTGTTAACAAACAAAGTCATCAGGTCCAAGACTAGACCATTTGGTTGCTATTTAATTCGGTCTTGTAGTATACATTTGCACATTTACTGATTTTGGTACCATTTAGGCATATCCAAGTTTGAAACAATGAAAATAATTCTAGATGTAAATACAAAATTCCTATCAGGATAGGAGAAATTAAGTAGCGCTTGTTTTAGTAGCATAGATGGAGTACATCACACCTGGTACTTGTTGCGGTAGAGATGAACGGCTGAGGCATGCGCCAAGAGGACATGGTGACCAGCAATATAGGGCTCAGTTGTGGAGTTTCCTGCAGTGCAGTTGACTGCCCCAAAAGATGGGGAGCACCGACCTGGGGGTGATGCACCCATACCATAACCCCCAAACACAAACATGTTTGCCTCGTTTACAGGAATCCAATACCTAATCCTATCCCCGAATTCTCTAAAGCATACATCTGCATATTTCGTGAAGTCTTCGCTGCATCCACATATCAAATGCCATTTAGAATCACAACATGGATACACCATATACATAGTTGTGTTTGTGTGTGTGTGTGTGAGACATGGCTAAACATTATTGTGGAATTTAAAGTATTGTATTGTATTATTGAGTAAAAACATACATAAGAATGATACAATCCTCTAAAACATATATACAATTGTGGTTGAAAAGCAAAGAAGGAAGAAATATAGCTTTCCTGAACTAATCCCTTTAATTAAGGAAAACAGTATCAATTCCCATGATCATAAGAATTGATATTGATTTCCTATTCTTATTCTAGGAAAGAAAATAATCCTATTCTTATTCTAGGAAACAAAATATTGCTAGTGAATAGGCATTTTCCATTCCCAGCTTGCAAACAAGTTCTTGAGATGTTATAATGTTCAAGCCTTTAGTCAGCACGTCTGCAAGTTGCCCTTGGTTGAGACATAAGGTGCGCAAATCATCCCACTACCTAGTTTCTCCTTTATGAAGTGTCTATCCACTTCAATGTGTTTTGTCCTATCATGTTGCACAGGGTTGTGTGCAATGTTGATTGCTGATTTATTGTCACAATAGAATCTCATTAGTCCATCCCACTTTATCTTGAGGTCATCTAAAATGATCTTCAACCATAGTAGTTCACATATGCAGCGAGCCATTGCTCTAAACTCTACTTCAGCACTTGATCTTGCCACCACATTCTGCTTTTTACTTCTCCAAGTCACAAGATTACCCCCTAGGAACGTACAATAGCCTGTGGTGGATCTTCTGTCAATCACAGATCCTCTATAATCAGCATCTATATATGCTTCTAGTACCAGTCATGTATTTCTTTCAAGTAGTGTAGTATTCGATGGACAGCCTGTAGGTGTACTTCTTTAGGACAATTCATAAGCTGGCTTATTACACTTACAGCATATACTATATCTGGCCTTGTATGTGAGATGTAGATAAGTCTTCCAACTAATCTTTGGTACATTACTTTGTCTATAGTGGCATCTTCATTAGGTTCTCCAAATTTATGATTAGGATCTATAGGAGTGGTTGCAGGTTTACATGCCAGCTTCCCAGTTTCCTTCAAAAGATCAGTCACATATTTCTATTGTAAAATAAAGATGCTCTGTCGTGAGTGAGCTACCTCAATCCCTAGGAAGTACTTCAATCTCCCTAGATCTTTTATCTCAAACTCTCTGGACAAACATTGTTTTAGAGCTTCCCTCTCTTTCTCATCATCCCATGTTACAATGATATCATCAACATATACCAAAAGAGCTGTAATTCCCCCTAAATCAAAGTGTTTAATGAATAATGTATGATCTCCTTGGCTCTGCTTCTATCCTCTTGCTAGCAACACTTTCGCAAATCTCCCAAACCATGCCCTAGGAGATCGTTTAAGACCATATAATGCCTTTTTCAATCTGCAAACCTTGTTTGCTTCTACATTGCCTCCAAATCCCGAAGGAACCTCCATGTATATCTCGTCCTCCAAATCACCATGAAGAAAAGCATTCTTTACATCAAACTGTTGTAGATGCCATTTGTAATTTACAACCAAAGACAACAATACTCTAACTGTATTCATCTTGGCAACTGGAGTAAATGTTTCCTGATAATCCACTCCATATGTCTGAGTGTAGCCCTTAGCCACCAACCTAGCCTTATACCTCTCAAGAGTACCATCTACCTTATACATTACAATAAAGAACCATTTGCACCCAACTGGCCGTTTTTCTGTAGGTAAATTCACTAACTCCCAAGTCTTGTTTTTCTCTAAGGCTTCCATTTCTGTTATCATGGCCTGTCTCCATCCTTCTTTGGATAATGCCTCGAAATAGAGATAGTGTTTAAGCTCACAAGGAAACTTTTGTGGGATGGTGAGAATTTTTCAAATGACATGAAATGGGAGAGTGGGTATAGTGGGTGTTTAGTGCATTCTCTGGTTCCTTTCCTAAAGCCAATCGATATGTAAAGGCTACTGGTTTGAGATTCAGGAGGTTCATACCCTTCTTGAGTGGAGTCAGAAATTGTTGTTACCTCAGTATTAGGGTTAGGATCAGGGTCTTGGACTTGCATTGGTTTAGGAACTAGAATTTTCCTCCTTGAGTACACCTGCAAGTTCCTCATCGAATCAAATCTAGTCTTATCCTTAGTATTTGGAACAGGAATGGGATTTTCTGGATTTTGATAGGACAAAGTTATGGACTCAAGGGAAGAATTGGGTTAAGGAGATGATGAGGAGGGAGACATATCAAGCAAAAAGAAGTCCTTTTCCTTATCTACCATGAATGAAGTTTCCCCTTGAAGATAAGGTTGAACGAAGTATGGTTTGTTTTCATTGAAGGTTACATCAGTAGAAACATAGAATCTTTTGGTAGGAGGGTGATAACATCTGTGCCCTTTCTGAGTCGATGAATATCCCACGGAAATACACTTAATTGCCCTCAGATCCAATTTCACCCCTATTATGATTGTGAACATGAACAAATGATGTACAACCAAAGATTCAGGGTGTGACATTGTTTGTGGTGTTGAGGTTTGGATAGAATTGTCAAAGCATGTCCATGGGAGTTTTAAGTCCTAAAATCCTTGAAGGTAACCTATTTATAATGAGTGCGACTGTGAGGACAGCTTCCCCCCAATAGGATTTAGGCACATTTCGTTAGAAAAGGACGGCTCCGGTTGTGGCTAGTAAATGGCCATTTTTTCCCTCCGCCACTCCATTTTGTTGTGGGGTATCAACACATGATGATTCATGAATGATCCATTCCTTTTGAAGATAAGGAGATAGAATTTGGTTACGGCAATCTCTTGCATTATCAGACCTAAACCTCTTAATTTTCACACCAAAATGATTTTGGACCATGTTGTGGAAGTTTGAGAACGCACAACTCGCATCATATTTACTTTTAAGTAAAAAGACCCAAGATACCCGAGTAAAATCATCAATGACAGAAACAAACCACCTCGCACCAGAAATATTAAAAACCCTTAAGGACCCCATATGTCAGTGTGAATTAAATAAAAAGGAACAGAACTCTTTTTATTGCTAGCTGGAAACGACACACGTCTATGCTTTGCAAGTTCACAAACATCACAACGAAAATTTTCAAGATTCAATTTTTTGAACAAAGAAGGAAACATGACTTTCAGAGTTCCAAAAAGGATGTCCTAAACGAAGGTGATGAAGCCAGATTTTGTCTTTATTGGAGGAATTTTCAAAAAAAAAATGACAAAGGTAAGTTGTTCTTGATAACACTAGAGTTGCTTGATGAAGGATTGCTTGATGTCTCAAGGTAGTACAGCCCATCTTTTTCCTTAGCAAGTCCAATCATCTTCCCTGAACACTAGTCCAGAAATATACAATAGGAGGAATAAAATGTTGCAATGCAATTTAGGTCTCTAGAGAGTTTTTGTATGGACACAAGATTAGTGGACAATTTAGGAACATGGAGCACATTTTTCAAACAAGTAAGGGATTTATTTGGACATCTCCTAAACATGCCATTGTGGTGAGTGAACCATCTACAATAGCAATTTTCCTATTACTAGGGCATGGGGTATATGAGCTAAGCTTTTGTGAGGAATGTGTCATATGGTCCGTGGCTCCAGAGTCAATGACCTAATAATTCATAATAGATTTATCTGAGATATTTAATCCATAAGAATCAGAGAACTTACCTGAATGTGCCAAGGAGCTAGCACCAATAGGCTTTTCAAGGGTGCCTAATAGGATTCTCAGTTTCTCAATCTCTTCTTAATTGAACTCTCTTTGTTCTAGAGACTTTTCTAGAGGTGGCCACAGGCCGTGCTGGGCTGGGTCCGGGCCCGCGGCCCCAGGCCGAATCCGGGCAGGGCCTAGGTTTCGCCCTAGCCCAGCTAGCCCAGCTTGGGCTCCCCCCCCCCCCCCCCCCCCCCCCCCCCCTCCTCTTTTTATAAATATATATATTATATAAATGTGTAATATAACATAAAATATAATTATAATAGTGTCTTATAAAATTATAAAAATATATAATCATTTTGACCAAAAAAAATTATAATTTATTAATGAATCATATAACATACAAATACCGTACAACACAATCATAATTATAAATATATTTAATAAAATAAAATATATCATAAATTGTTAAAAAATACAACTATAACAATATGATATCGCTATTTAAAATTAAAAATATATTTTATAAAAGAAAATATATTATTGAAAAAAAAAAAGAACTATAACAATATAAATAACTCAGTCTAAACTTACTACGGTTGGTGAGGGACTTACTGTACTAGTGCTACGGTTGTTTCCTCGCCCCCCCCCCCCCCCTTTCTTTCTTTACGAGCGTTTCCTCCTCAATCACCTCCTCCGTTTCTTTAGCCAACGGGTTAGCCTCATTCACCACTCGAGGCGCCTTATCGATCGAGGCCAAGGTCAGGTTCACCTCGCGATCTTCGATGAGTTTCAGAAGTTCAGCCATGTGTTTCTTTCCCCCACTTGTAAGCATTCAACACTTTCATAGAATGCGCACCAACACATGGCTGAACTCCTGAAACTCATCGAAGATCGCGAGGCGAACCTGACGTTGGCCTCGACCAATAAGGCGTCTCGAGTGGTGAATGAGGCTAACCCAATGGCTGAAGAAACGGAGAAGATGATCGAGGAGGAAACGCTCGTAAAGAAAGAAGAAATAGGGGCCAAGGAAATGACCGTAGCACTAGTACAGAGATTTGAACTTCTAAAAGCTTCTACGAGCAAAACACAGTTAAAACTTCGAACTTGAGAGATTTAGAGCAAGTAATTGCATGTAAATAAGTAGAGGATAGAGAATTGGAGACATTATTGTGTGGTGAAATGAGAAAATGAGATTAGAATTTATAGGGGAAAAAATGAATTTTTTTTTTATTAAGCCCCAACGGCTCTTTGACAGTGTCACAGTGACATTGGGGGGCTTTTGTCCCCCCTACTTTAACGGGCCCGGCCCAAGCTAGTTGGGCCGGCAGTTGGCCACCTCTAGATTTCTCCTCTTGGCTTGGCTAAGTTACAATCATGTGAGCTTGTCCTTGGCTGCTTAGTTGTCCTCCTTTATAGCCCCATTCCTTGCTTGGAATTAAGGGTTTTCCATGCAATTTCCAGCACCGATCCTTAGTGTGTCTCGGCTTTTTGCAATAAGTACACCAGTGTTTGTCCCGGTCATCCTTGTTGTCACAACTTGGAGCTTTAGACACATCAGCTCTCTCACTGAAATGTGTCGGGTTCATGCTTTGGTTGTTTCTACTCCTAGACACCATAGCAGATCCTTCTAGCATTTCCAAGCATCACCACCTCTCCTACTCTCTTCTGCTCCTACAATGGAGATGGCTTCATTCAAGGAGGGAAATTCTACCTTTTCCAAGATCTAGATTCTGACCTGATCAAATTCAGCATTAAGGCTAGCAAGAAAATCATAAACTCTATCTTTTTCAATGAATTTCTTCAAAGATGCTACATCTACACCACACTTCATTTCTATGCACTAGTAGTGGTCCATTTCTTGCCATAGGTTCTTCAAGAGATTAGCATACTCTGTGACTAATCTTTCTCCCTATTTGGAAGCTGAGATCTTGGTCTTTATCTCATAGATTTATGCAGCATCCTTAACCTTAGAGTACGTTTGTTGAATTGACTCCCAAATATCCTTGGCAGTGGGCAAGAACGTACAAGTATCACTGATTTATGGTGTCATGGAATTCCACAACCATGACATAATCATGGAATCTTCTTCATCCTAAGCCTCAAATTTTGGATCTCCTTTTTCCAGTCCAGTAGCAAGAAGGTGGCTCAATTTCCCTTTTCCTTTGAGAAAGGTTCGAACCATTTGACACCATTTCAAGTAATTTTTTCCATCCAATCTATACACAACTTGAATATCCTGCAATTCTCCCATGGTTTGATCAGATATAAACAGTAGTAAAAGCCTTCGTTTTCTCTATCATGGTGGACTATTAAGGGCAATATTGGCTGGAATTAATGAATAAAAGGCTAAAGGGATAAAAAAAAAAAAATAACAATAAGGTCAATAAATTGAATCGACTATGAAGGCCTGAGGAGAAAATCAACAATTAAGGCTAAAGGAAAGAAAAGTGATTCCCAAGAAGAGCCTAAAGCTCTGATACCATATCAAGGAACCATCTATCCCAAAAGCTTAAGCTGATGGGTGAAGGCCTATGAATGATTTTATACTCTAACATGCCCCTTCACGCGAATGCCAATTGGGCTTAAAGCATAGATATTGCACAGGCCCACCTCATACCTTATGCTTAAATTGTTTTTAATATTGAAAGTGAGGGCTGTTGAGATTTGAACTCGTGACCTCTCAGTCAAGAAGGCTCTGATACTCTGTGGAATTTAAAGTATTGTATTGTATTATTGAGTAGAAACATAATAAGAATAATACAATCCTCTAAGACATATACACAATTGTGGTTGAGAAGCAAAGAAGGAAGAAATATAGGTTTCCTAAACTAATCCGTTTGGTTAAGGAAATTAGTATCAATTCCCAAGATCATAGGAATTGATACTGATTTCCTATTCTTATTCTAGGATAGAAAATAATCCTATTCTTATGCTAGGAAAGAAAATATTCACTACGCATGCTTTCCCACAATTATATATTTCTTTGCCTGCATGCTTGCAAGCAGTCCAAGTAGAAATTTTTATTTCGTTGTAAAAGCACTATGGTAGAAATCCTAGATTTAAATTTATAAATCTCTCTTATAATAAAAAGATGATTATAAATCTATTGATGAACTATAACCCAATAGTTTGAAGTTTTTGAAATATCGGTCAGTAAAAGAAGCTAGCGGGTCACCATTTCTCAACGTGTTTGGTAATGTGGGTTGCCCATAGTTGAGTATTCTTGTTGGATGTTTATGGGCTTGTCTTGGGTGCAACTCTCAAAGGTCAGGCGGAGCGATGGTGACAGGGGCTTGCACTGGGTGATTCAGTAGGCAATGGTCAGATCCAAGTGGTTGAGGAGGCAGATCGTGGGAGTGGAGTAAGGAAATTACTTTTTTTAAATATTGGTAATGAGGATACTACATTTTTTTCTTAACAGTAACACCAAATTTGGGAGATAAGAAGATGAATTTCGACCGTAAACCTTTTGCTTGGGGGTAGATAGCTAACTATTACACCAACTTTAATAGCTCATGGAAAGGGACTCAATTGACAAATAGTGTTATGTTTGCTACACATGTCATTGTTGTACCGGTGGATGGGAAGGAACTTCTCAGACAGATAGTGATTCTGCTTGCTACACATGTCATTGTTGCGCCGGTGGATGGGAAGGAACTCATCAGACAGATAGTGATTCTGTTTGTGACGCATGTCATTGCTGTGCCGATGGATGCAAAGGAACTCATCAAACAGATAGTAATTCTGTTTGCAACTCATGTCATTGATGTGCCAGTGGATGTGAAGGAACTCATCAGACAGATAGTGATTCTGTTTGCAACGCATGTCATTGCTGTGCCGTTGGATGTGAAGGAACTCATCAGACAAACAATGATTCTGTTTGCGATGCATGTCATCACTGGCGGTGGACGGTTGATGAGGATTTTCATGTTTCTGGCCGCTTTGGATGTAGATTATGGAGTTTCATTCCAAAGATATTAGGGACTTCTCTCGATATGTAGCCATAGGAGTGGTGTTGACGTAAATAGGGATGAAAATAACCCATTCAAGATGAAAATGGGAGAAAACGTATTCCGGGAATTGTAGAAACCGCATCCAAGCCAGAAAAGTAACACAAGACGCAAATTTATTGTGATTAGGGTTTTAAGGTATTTTTCTTGATTAGGTTTAGATCTTGTTTAATTAATATTTTATTTATTTATTATTATGGTTTATTTTTACTGAATTATGTAATTATATTTAGAGTTTTTGAGTTATAGCAGGATTACATTAGGATTCGTTAGAATTAGAATACAATTGTTTTTAGATTTTAATTTGAAATATTAGTGGGGGAGTGCCTATAAATAGGTTATGAGTAGTTTATTTTAGAATGCTTTTGGTTGTTGACATTATTTGATTTGTTTGAATTGATTTCATTATTTTTATTTTGAAAGAGTTCAATAAAAATTACTTAGCTCCTCTTTAGATTATTGCTCGGGTATTCGCAAAATCAACGAGTTTTAATCAATCTCTCTCAATCTGGCATTGTTAGGTATGATAAACGGGTTAAAGGGCCCCTATCCATTCAACGGGTTAAAGGGCCCCTATCCATTCTCACAATGTGACGTCGAGGTTTGAGGCTACAAGTTAGATCTTTAGACTGATTTGCATTAGTTGGTATTAAAGCAAAGGCACGTTCCTAAGTCATGCCACCAAGGATGCGGACGATGGATCTTAGACTTATGGCGGATGAGAGGTTCAAACAGTTTGAGGAGAGGAAAGAGCGATTGATACATAAGATGATAGCCTTGGCAGTGAAAGTGTCCCACTTGCCACATCACCAAGGATCGTCCTCCAAGACCATACCACCTTGACAATCGTCAAAATCAGTGAGCCATCACTTTACCACCTACTCAACCCAAGTGCCACTAGCACCACGGCCTTTTTCGACCCCACAAACTATGTCCCACCACGTTTCCCTCAACCACCAACGCTCTCCACACACATAATTGCACCGCCACCAAAAGAAAGTTAACCACCACATCACAAAACCAATCTTGCCGCCACCAAGTATCCCTCACCCAACACTCCAAAAATCAGCCTCGAACCACGATTACCACCACCAACCCCCCCTAATCCACCAACTCCATTTCACCCACTAAGAAAAATAAATGATGAACCTCTTCATGACTTTTTTTCACCGCCAATCTTTGATAAGCCCATATATGATGAGTCCATCTATGACAAGGAGAAACTTGAGGATGTTGAAATCCAAGACCCAATTCCACCATCATTGATAAGCCCACCAACACCGACCTCACCCGCCACCCATGAACCATCATCGATCCAATAGCAAATGACACTATTAGTCCACCAAAAATATCATCCACCCAACCATCATCTCGAGTACCAATTAACATAACCCTAGCTTAGAGCACTTCAACATGTAAGCCGGGATTCTATGATTTTTCCTGTGGCCATCTTCATCTGCCAACAAGATTAATGGGTCGAATTCAAGGACAAATTATGTTCAAGCGGGCGAGAATGGTGCAAAATAGGATGAAAATAACCCGATCAAGATGAAAAAGAGACAAGACGAATTCCAAGAATTGTAGAAATCGCATCCAAGCCGGAAAAGTAGCGCGAGACGCGATTTTATTATGATTAGGGTTTTAGGGCATTTTTGTTTAATTAGGTTTAGATCTTTTGTTTAATTAATATTTTATTTATTTATCTGTTAGGGTCTATTTTTACTGAATTATATAATTAGATTTATAGTTTTTGAGTCAAGCAAGATTATATTACGATTAGTTAGAATTAGAGTATAATTATTTTTAGATTAGGATATAATTATTTTTAGATTTTAATTCGAAATAGTAGTAGGGGAGTGCTTATAAATAAGTTATTAGTGGTTTATTTTAGGAAGCTTTTGGTTGTTGACATTATTTGATTTGTTTGAATTAATCTTTGTAATTTTTATTTTGAAAGAGTTTAATTAAAATAACCTGGCTCCTCTTTAGGTCGTTGCTCGAGTATTCGCAAAATCAACAAGTTTTAACCAATCTCTCTCAATCTAACATCATTGGGTATGATCAAAGGGTCGAGGTTCGACATTGCGGGTCGGATCTTTAGACTAATTTGCATCACAGTTGTTCAAATCAATGTCCTCAAGTTAGCTTTCCTGTCCCCGTCCAATTCTTTTCTCTACTTTTTTTTAATTCTTTTGGATAAATAAATATCGAACATTGAGAAATAAAAAAGAAAGATAATAGGGCATGTAAAGGCATACATGACTTTCCTATTGAGCCATCCTCCGTACTCATCTTCGAGTACCTGAGGTAGATCTAGATGCATCAATGTCACATGTGGTTCAATTCCTGCAAATTAACACAAACCAAAATAAATATAACTATGCTATCTGCATACATCTTCTCCCACACACGAGAGAATAACTAAGGCTCCATTTTATAGTGGGGGAATCCTTTTTCCCACGGAAAACATTTTCACTTGGACAAGATTTTCCAAGGAAATCCAAATTTTACTTCAAATTTTCCGATGTTTGTTTCAATGTAAAACTTGTTTCCACCTTATGATATTCCTTTTTAATTATAAAAGAAAACATCTTCCACCAATCATCCTATACCATTTTATAGCCAACATAAACTCGATCTAATACAAACTCGGACTAATAAATACCTTGAGGCTTTGCAATGATGCCTTCCCCCATTTTACAGGGGAAGTCATTATCCATCCTTCAGAATCGGACAATCTTTTCTGTCAAAGAATACGCACCAAACAACGTAAAACGGGAAAAACGATTCCTAGAATATAGTTTTCCCCCTAAACAAACGGAGCCTTAGTTTATTTCATACTACCATTGTCTTATTTGTTACTTTAATCACCATAATTTTAATCATCTCAATTTAACTAATTCATGTATTTTAGTAAATGTTTCAATATCGTCCAGAGTCCATATTTGGGTCCAAATTTAGACACTACACCATGACTATAAATTTTATGTAAAATATGATTTGAATAGAAAAACTGCACCAAACTAGACTAGACTGTAAAATATGATATGAAAAGTTATTAAACCAAACCAAATCATTATGCATTTCAAACCAAATTTCACCAAACCACAAAATACAATTTGGTTCTGTTTATGGTTTCAACCGCAACGTACAAAAAAAAAAAGAATATGCTTCATTATAAAAATAAAACTTCAATTGACGAGACAATTATAACACGCGAAAATGATAAACAAAGTCGAGTATGTGAAATGGAATTCACTTTTTAATTTGTTTTTACTTTATAAACTAAGATAATTGATCTGATATTCAAATATAAATATGCTTTGATATGAATTTATTTCTTATGATACGTCATAATAACATATCAAATTGCATTGAAAAATTACTTTGTTACACAAATTTATATTCATTATAATCAGATCTTCATCGATGCCATCACTAGGTAATGTAGTGCTCAAATACCGATCCCAACTGAAAACTCAGACTGAATTGGGTTTTTTGTCTAAAATCAAACCAAACAATTTATTTCTCGATACTTTAGATATTTCTAATGTTTTGGCAGTCTTTCAATCCTTAATCCTTATTTTGGATTTACATACTAGTCTTCTATCCAATGTAGTTCGATCCTCGGTCGATTTGCATGTGTCTCAATCTGCAATTTGATATTGTAATACCTAATCTAATTAAATTAGGAAGTATTATAATAAAATTCAAAACTCACTATTATTCCTATTAGATTAAATAACTTAATGAATTGATTGTTAAAAACAAAAGAGGATCCATTAATAATATATATAGATAATAAATAAAAGGAAAGAAAATAATATATATATATATATATATATATAAAAGAAAAAGAAAAAAAATAAGATAAAATAAAAGGGACTATAAACCCGTGTAAACAGAAAACCCCAAAACCCTTCTTTCTAAATTCTCTCAGCCTCCCTCTCACTCCTCCTCGTGTCTGTCTCTTTTCTCTCGTCAAAACCCTAAATTCTGACTCCGCTCTTGATAGGATTCGAAGCTAATTCACAATAAGAATCCGATTTCTGAATTAGAAGACAGTGAATCTAAGTATACTACTTCCCCTATTTGTTTGTGAATTACTAAAGTTGTTTTATATGACTTGATATATAAGACTTATGTTTAAGTGATTTAATATTTTGTTAAAATAGGGTCGGACATATGTGTTTGAATGATTGTGTGATTATTACTCTTACGATTTGAATTATATTGATTTATACATTGATTTGAAGATAGAATATGTGAATTGCTGAAAGAATTTATACTTGTGATAATGCGGATGAAATTATTGTGAACTTGTTGAAGTTATATCGAATTCAATGGATTAAATTCAAAAAGAGCATACGTGGCCAAAGAATTTAATGAATTATAAAAGAGCGTGTGTCGCCAATGAATTGAATGCATTCTAAAAGCGCATGTGTCGCCAACGAATTGAATGCATTCTAAAAGCGCATGTGTCGCCGATGAATTGAATGCATTTTATAAGAGTGTGTGTCGCCAACGAATTGAATGCACTCCAAAAGAGCGTGTGTCGCCAACGAATTGAATGCATTCTAAAAGCGCATGTGTCGCCGATGAATTGAATGCACTGTAAAAGAGCGTGGGTCGCGAGTAATTCAAGGTGAATTATGCAAAAGTTTATACATGGCCCTGTTGTGGGGTGTAATATCAACTAAGATCTCCGATTGATCTGTGGGTTAAATTGAGAAACTTTCATGAAATGAATTTAAATACAATATGATGTTTATGTCTCTTATGATATGATCATTGAGGATAAACTGGATTTTTCTTTACATTGAATTCCTTCCTTTTTCGGTTTTAAATAATATGTCTGGTCTGGTAAGGTATGTGGTATACTTGTTGAGCGTGTTGTTTGCTCACCCAACTAATTTATTTTCCAGATTAGTAACTCATGGCAAGTCACTAAAGGAAGAAAAGATGGATCAGCTTACTATCTCGAGAATTAGTTTATTTCGCATAGTTTAAGTAGTAAATGAATTTCGTAGTAGAATATTATAGACCATATGAGATATTGTAATTTTGAACTTCTGCACTACTAGTTTTGAATTGTTAGTATTGATATATTTGGGACTGCCTATCATTTATTATGGGAACCTTTATGGAATTTTGAGAAATTTTAGTTCGTAAGTTTTTTGGGCTTCGTACTATGATGTGGGACTTTATTATAGTACGGCCATGTAGCGCCCTTTTAACTTAAACCTATTTGGTAAAAATGTTTGGGGGCGTTACATAAGGGGTATTAGAGCACTACGTTATGAATTATTGAAATTTGGGTTTTAAGATGAGAGCTTAGGTTATAAATTATCGAAAAATTTGGGCGTTAAGATGAGTTACATGCTACTAAGTTAATATCCTGTCTAACTAAATTAAGAATATAAGTTTCGAGGACAAAACTTTTATTTAAGGGGGGCGATGATGTAATACCCTGTTTAATTAAATTGAGGATGTAAGCTTCAAGGACGAAACTTTTATTTAAGGGGGTAAGGATACAATACCCAGTCTAATTACATTAGGAAGTATTATAATAAAATTCAAAACTCACTACTATTCCTATTAGATTAAATAAATTAATGAATTAATTGTTTAAAAAAAAAAAAAAAGAGGATCCATTAATAATATATATAGATAATAAAGAAAACGAAAGAAAATAATATATATATATATAAGAAAAGGAAAAATAAACAAATAAATAAAAGGGACTATAAACCCGTGTAATCAGAAAACCCCAAAACCCTTCTTTCTAAATTCTCTCAGCCTCCCTCTCACTCCTCCTCGCGTCTGTCTCTTTTCTCTCGTCAAAACCCTAAATTCTGACTCCGCTCTTGATAGGATTCGAAGCTAATTCACAATAAGAATCCGATTTCTGAATTAGAAGACAGTGAATCTAAGTATACTACTTCCCCTATTTGTTTGTGAATTACTAAAGTTGTTTTATATGACTTGATATATAAGACTTATGTTTAAGTGATTTAATATTTTGTTAAAATAGGGTCGGACATATGTGTTTGAATGATTGTGTGATTATTACTCTTACGATTTGAATTATATTGATTTATACATTGATTTGAAGATAGAATATGTGAATTGCTGAAAGAATTTATACTTGTGATAATGCGGATGAAATTATTGTGAACTTGTTGAAGTTATATCGAATTCAATGGATTAAATTCAAAAAGAGCATACGTGGCCAAAGAATTTAATGAATTATAAAAGAGCGTGTGTCGCCAATGAATTGAATGCATTCTAAAAGCGCATGTGTCGCCAACGAATTGAATGCATTCTAAAAGCGCATGTGTCGCCGATGAATTGAATGCATTTTATAAGAGTGTGTGTCGCCAACGAATTGAATGCACTCCAAAAGAGCGTGTGTCGCCAACGAATTGAATGCATTCTAAAAGCGCATGTGTCGCCGATGAATTGAATGCATTGTAAAAGAGCGTGGGTCGCGAGTAATTCAAGGTGAATTATGCAAAAGTTGATATATGGCCCTGCTGTGGGGTGTAATACCAACTAAGATCTCCGATTGATCCGTGGGTTAAATTAAGAAACTTTCATGAAATGAATTTAAATACAATATGATGTTTATGTCTCTTATGATATGATCATTGAGGATAAACTGGATTTTCTTTACATTGAATTCCTTCCTTTTTTTTGTTTTAAATAATATGTCCGGTTCGAGTAGGGTATGTGGTGTACTTGCTGAGCGTGTTGTTTGCTCACCCAACTAATTTATTTTCCAGATTAGTAACTCATGGCAAGTAGCTGAAGGAAGAAAAGATGGAGCAGCTTACTATCTCGAGAATTAGTTTATTTCGCATAGTTTAAGTAGTAAATGAATTTCGTAGTAGAATATTATAGACTATATGAGATATTGTAATTTTGAACTTCAGCACTACTAGTTCTGAATTGTTAGTATTGATGTATTTGGGACTGCCTATCATTTGTTATGGGAACCTTTATGGAATTTTGAGAAATTTTAGTTCGTAAGTTTTCGGGCTTCGTACTATGATATAGGACTTCATTATAGTACGGCCATGTAGCGCCCTTTTAATTTAAGCCTATTAGGTAAAAATGTATGGGGGTGTTACAGATATGATTTTCATTCCAAGTTATTAGTAATGAAAATCTGTAAATGCTAAATACTATTTTGATGAAAACTCTCACTAGACCAACCAATTGGCACAAGGCCTCACTGTTCCGGCATTATTGTGCTCGATCCTCAACCTGAATCTTCGCCAACTTTAGTTCCAATTTGGTCCATGTTTGGACCAATGGACTCCCCTACATATCAGTTCCTTTGATAAATTTAATTTTAAAGGACCTTTATATTTATAATTTTCTAGCTTTAATTATCCATGTAGAAGAATATTATTAAAAGTTGTCTTCGGCATAAAATTTCAAGTTGATCACAAGTGACAAACCTTAATTTCATCGGGTTGTCTTATAGCAAAACTTCTGTTGATCTATAATCCAACTTGGTTTTTAATTTGATGGCTTCATCAATCATTTGGCATTCCTTTGTTTTAATCATTTTGTGGTTTGTGGTTTAGGATTTGTTTTAAATCACTTAAACCATGGAACCATAATTTTCAATATTTTCTAAACCAAGCCATAGCTTATAAACCATAAACCAAGCCCAACATAAATTACAATTTGGTGTAGTTCAGATTACATTCTAAACTATTTTTTTGCACACCCCTACCTTCAACTATCGAAACAATGCATAGATTACATAATTAGTTTAGATTAGCCCCTTTATATCACATAATGCATGTGCATTCAGTTTTGGTTGTTGATAGTTAATACAACTCGATGGAATTACCTCAGGGAGTCTCATACAAGTTAATAATCCGGGGGATGGTTGATGAAATTGAAAGCCGAAAGTGTATTTTTGATTTCAAGCAATAGGTTAAACAATGATAATTATGCCAAAAAAAAAAACAGTAATTGAGGTAGATAAGCTAACAGAAAAACACAGAAGGTGACTCAGCGTTACCATGGCGGAGGAGCTCATTGATGAGGTTATTGTAGTATGCTAAACCCTTCGGATTTACTGGACCCCTTCCATCTGAAATTGCAAGGAAATTATTCACACAGTGATCATAATGGTAGGGAATTATTACTTAGATAAACAAAGGCTTGAGAATTTATCATTTGGTACCATAGCAGTTTAATATATACAATAAAATAGCCTAAGTTTTCAACATTTTATCATCTACTTAACTTGCACTAGGATCAGGTGAACTTTCATTAGGATCCAACAAATTTTCACCAGAAAAAGCTAATATAGTACATGATTTTGTAATGCACGCACACACACAACATTAGCATTTTCTACTAAAAGTTTGTTCAATTCCAACAACAATTTGACTCGTGTCAAGTCAGCATTTTCCTTTGAGAATTGAACAATATATGACAGAAGATACGCAGGTGATAAAATTCTTAAACCATAGAGCATCTCCTGGTATATATTGAAACGTTTGGATACTTATGTGGTAGAAGACTAAACCTCCAGACATTTAGTATCATTCCCATAAAATGAAACATAAAGTTTTGATTAGTATAAATAAAAGGGCGTATAAGTATATGGTGATATTACTAGGGATTAATCTTGACCATGAGATGGAGAATCTATAGGCTTGTAATCCTGTTTCCACCATAAGTTGAACATCCTCCTTCAAAGCAACATCACACATTACATTAGACACCAAATTCACTTTATGGGTGTTTACACGTGAGAAAAAATTAAGACAAGCATTTTAATATTTGTAATAAAATAAAGAAAAATAGAACATGACAAGTATGCAGTGACACTTAACTATTCAAAAGACATGCACACACATGAACGGAAAAATTGTTTGAATTTGGGGCAAGCATATCTCAATTTTGTTCGACTTATTCTAAGTCTTTATTCTCACATCGAACATCTAGAAGAGAAGACTCTCTTTATCTACCCCCTTCTCGTTGAACCTGGTAAAGTCTTGTGGACCTATAGTGGGCATGGTGGCTAGACCGGCACGCGTGCCCAACTGTGTATTGTGTCGCGGTATGGTGGACTTTTTCCAACCTAAACTTCTATTGTCAAAACTGTTGTAATTATAAATTTGTGCCTATAAATTCACTGCATTAGGGGGTTAGATTGACACACAGAAACTCTGAATCATTCATTTTCTCCTTCAACTTTCTTAAGTTCTTGTGATTCCATTATTACTGAGCAAGTTGGGTGTACTCCAATCCATCATCGGAGAGGTGATGGGTGGCATGTTAACCTAGGAGTTAGAATACTAGTGATCCCATTTGTACTAGTGAGAGGACACAAACGACTTAGGGGGGTAGTGCACTCCAGAACGTGGCAACTTCCTTTGGTTTGATTTTCCTCTTTACTTTTCCTTTTTGTCATTTCATTACCCTTCTCAAGGTCGCTTGCCTAAGTTCAAGGACTACCGTGTTTAGATAAAGGTCATCCTATTGAAATCCCTTTGTTAATCAATTCAAGCTTTGTTTTGCCTCCATCTCGAGTTAGTTTTATCTGTCTCAAGTTCGTTTTTCTAGTCACTCATTCACATTATTTTTTCAACAATCTAAATCGTTTATTGAAATGAATGATCAAATCATGGCTAATGCTAATTTTATTATTCTAGACATGTAGAAAACTGAATAATCAAATTTGTACTCTATAAGTACAACTGGCAGGGAGAATTATACTCATCCTGGTTTCACAAAAGAACGTAAAAAGCGGTCTATCTCATGGACATGTATTTGGTCTATGCATTTAAAAATTACTATTTTCATAAACCAAAAAGTAAATAAATAAATCCAGCGACAGTATGAGGCGCCAGCCTCATGTGCACTACACGTCAACCAATAGGCGCGCACCTTTACGCGCTTCAATAAATGCTCCTCGCCTGATGTCATGAGAGGCAACTCTGCTGGCGCCTCATGCACCTAGCATTGGGGGCACACCACGTGCTCTTTAGTTAACTATAAGCCTCCCATGTCGTCAACCAACAAAACTTGACCTCCAATGTTCGAAGCTGTTATGATCCGGGAATCCAAGACACGGGCTGGAGGTGGCTGTGTTGGGGTTTGTTCTGATTGGTGCTGCTGCTGTTATAATGGTGCTGCATATCTCTATGTTAGTGCTACTTATTGTTTAGTTAGTTGTGGCATGTGTTGTAATAAAGTGCTAGAGTTCCTTTAGTAAGCTTACGGCTGCGGTATTAAGTGTTAGGCAATTGTAGTAGTTATGTTAGTTAGATATTTTGAGTTGATTTAGATATTTTCATTGCTTGAGATCATGTCATGTAAGTAGTATAAATAGGAAGGCTCTAGCTTGTAATCAATAACTTTGATGAATGAAATTGATATCTTGATATCTCTCTCTTATTTCTCATCTCCTTTCCCTTCTTATCTCTTCTTAATTCTAAATTCTCTCCTCATCTCATACTCTCACTATCCCAACCAAGGTTAAGGTCCAAGATCAATCTTTGAAACCTTAACAATTGGTATCAGAGCCTTGATTTGGCTTCCGAATCAAGCTCTAAATCAGAAAAAATTACAAAATCTGATTGATTGTGTTGCAATTAATCAATAAAAACAGTTATGATATAGATTTAGTTCAGTTTTATGTGATCGAGAATTCAGTTCTGAATTCTGATCTTGAAGAGTTGTGAACTGCAATACTGATCTGCAAGTGCCTGGGAGTTGCTTCCGGTTGGGATATAATTGATTGAGTTACATTGAAGAAAGTTGATTTGATCAGTATTTGTTGATTTCATTCAACATCAAAGCTTATTCAAATTGAATTCAATAGAATTGATCAGGCATCAACTGCTGAGTTGAGTACAGAAGCATAGCATGAGTTGCTGAAGTTGAAGTGCTGAGCAAAATTGTTCTTGATCAATTATTCATTTGATCAGTTGGAGAAGAAGTTAAAAGTGAGCTATTTGATCCACATTACACTTGATCATAATCAAAAGAGCAGAAACAAGTTGCATTGAGGTGATTTCAGATTTTGCAATTCAGAAATTGAGGTTAAGGTAACCGTTTTCTGAACTACAAGTTACACTCTTGATCCGAATCTGTTTTTGTTGCTAAATTGTGATGAAATTGTGTTGATAAGCATAGAAGTGGTGAGAATTCATCAGAATCTGCGTTGATTCTTAAGAATTATATGTTATTGAGTCGAGATTTGCTTAGTCGAAAATCTGACAACAAACTGAGCACCGAAAGTGTTGAAATCCGATTTCATCCTTGAAGATTGTGGTGAATCGTGTGTTTAAATCATCATTACAGACAAAAATCGAACCTAATTCAGATTCTTAGTCTGAATTATTCAAGAAAGCATCTCTGTTAGGGTTTGTTCGAAGTTAGGGTTCGTTCGCGAATTTTACAAGTTATGGTTTGTAATCAGTGACGATTGTCGAACCGTTAGCAAGGGATTGTTGTACGAACGAAGTAGTGGAACTTCGTTAAGGAATCGGTTGTGGAAGAGTTGCGAAACAAGTCTCCCTCTTCTGCGATTTTCGAACTCATATCCTGCGAACTGAGTTGTTCCAGATTGAAGTTGTTGTTCATTGTCAATATGGCTGAGTTGAATGAGCAGTTGGAGAAATTAAGGCAAGAATTGAGACAAGAACGTGAGGAATTTTGGCAGAAAAGCAACAAGAATATGAGCAGAAAAGGAGACAGGAATGGGACGAAATGATGCAGCGAAATATGATTCGGCAATGTTTAGCTTATCCTAACATCAGTCGTGATTGTGCTGCTGTTCTTGATGCAAATGAGTTTCCGGAGCTAGCGGATAGCGTTAGACAATGGAAGTTCCGTGTTGAGCGAAAAGAGAGAGTGGAATCTGTTGCCGTTGGAGATGAACTCGTCCCCGATAATGCCGAAATTGATGAACACAAGCTAGAAGAACCTGAGTTTGAACAAGATGATCCTTATGAAGACTCTTTGCTAGAGTTAGAGTACCTTGATGATGTTGGGGCACAGTATGACATACATCCGGAATGGGAATACGATTTTCATGTCAAAGGAATGTTAAAGAAAGCAAAGAGTAAGACAAAAAGGAACCATCTAAATGAAGCGTTGAAGGATTTTTGGGGTAAAAAGAAGTTGACAAAGCAGAAATTGAAGCAAGAGGTTGTGTTTCAGCCTAGGATGCTTGATGATCAACAAGAACTAACTCAAGATGCTGCTCTTACTGATATGTATGCCGGTATAGAAGGATTGGTTGCCGCAGAATCTGTGATTCCAACTGAAAAACTTGATATTACTGCTGAAATATCACTGAATACATCTCCAAATTAGTTAAGTAATACTCCATGGCAAGTTGGAAAGCAGAATCGAAGCACCTTCAGCGCTGAGCAATCTCATTTAGCTGGGGAAGTTGATGTTACTGCTGTAGTGACAATGAAAGCACCACAAAACATGTTAAACACTTCTCCAAGGCATCTTGATACTCGAGATCAGCAATTGCTTTGTGCTGGCAATAATGTAGTTGATGCAAAACAAGGTTCACGGAGTGGAGGAATGGTGTGTTCAAATACACATTCATATGACGAGTTGCCTCCAGATCCGGGAGAAGATTCTCAAGACTATATGAAGCTGAAAAGAGTCGATTTGC
The DNA here is from genome assembly GCA_018398585.1 of Simmondsia chinensis. Classification (NCBI taxonomy): domain Eukaryota; kingdom Viridiplantae; phylum Streptophyta; class Magnoliopsida; order Caryophyllales; family Simmondsiaceae; genus Simmondsia; species Simmondsia chinensis. The sequence goes on along the minus strand of JAGTTD010000003.1, from coordinate 11,187,191 downwards.
TGTTGAAGAGAAGTAATCATGTTGCGAGAGTGCATTTCAAGGTTCAACAAAGGAGAAGCATGGTGTCTATACAAGCAATTGAGTGTTGGTAGTGAATAAATTCAGTAAAGTGCTAAAACAGAATTCTGTGCAGACCCAAATCAGTACAATCGATGCCTTAACTGAGGAAATTGATGTTGGGAGTCCCTTTGATCCGGGAAAGAATGAATTACAAGTATTTGGAGAAGCTAGGCATCCGGTGCTGCTGTTTGATGATGAAGAACTCGGTGTCAGTGCAAGCATTGGTGGAAAAACGGTAAAGGCTGTGGGTCATTGCGAAGTTAACATCAAAGCAAGATGTGAAGACCGGGACTACACAGGTTGCAAGCTGCAAAATTCTTGTGACAATGAAGTTTTCATTGTTCCAGAATTGGTGTTGCTTCGGTTCCTACAAAAGCGCTTACTTGAAAGGATGGTAATTGTTGCTAGTTGTTTGATGAATTATGGATGGTTTGAAGAGGTGTTGGGCCTTAGGTACGACCTCACAGCTGGTGCACAAAGCCAAGTAAAGACAACGATGATAGCATTTGAAAATTGGAACACGCAGCGACTGAAGCTTTCTGATCTGATACAGAATCTGAAGGTTTTTGGGGTGGTCTGTTGTGGCTGTTCCGAATGGAAAAATTATATGCACAAGCTTCAATATTTTTTGAATGTTTGGATGGAGGAGTACAACAAGGAAACAAGGTCAATTCTAGCAGAAAGTATTTTACATTTCAGCATTAACAAGCAGGACAAATCTGCTTTGGTTCTGAAATTAATCTCAGTAACCTTGAATTGTCATATGTGTCCTGATTTGATGTACATTCTTAAGCTCATTGACAAGGAAGCAAAGCTTGTTCATTTGAGGCAAATTTGGTGGCTGAAAGAGCTTGGGGTCCAAGGACATCTGCTGTACAGATTGCAAATGGTGTGCTGCAGCATTAGCAAGGTCAATTGGAGTGTTTTGGAAGTTCAGGTTATAACATTGGATCTTTGGCATTCAACAATGGTTTGTGAACTCTTAGTTTGTGTGGTCTATGCAAGTGTTTGGGAGCATAAGGTTGAGACTTTCAGACCTTACAAGTTCACAATCAAGATTCAAGCAATGGAATTATTGGAGGCTGCTAAACATTCTTGGACAATTACAATTCCTTCACTGTCAGCACTAGATAAGTTGCTCGGATTGAGTGTGGTTGGTGCTATTATGGCTTTGGGAAGATGTAATAACTTGTTCGCATCAAGAAGCTTCCTTGTGGACAAGAATCGAGTTGAAATTTGGAATACCCGCAACTATGAGTGGTCTTGGTTATACACTGCTGAATATTTGGGTTTTGCAGCACAACATGAGGAATTGGGAAGCAATCAAGAGTTTGTTAAGCATGGTCTGAGATGGTTTAGTAAGTGGGTGTTTAAGCAATACAAATTTTGGATAAGATCCAAGATGAAAGAGTTGCAGCTGCATCCTTATGGAATTCCAATGTGTTTTGTTGCCATGATCAAGAAATGGGGCTGTTTGAACTGCACTTGGGAATGTCTACAAGCTAATTTTGATATTTGGTTCTCTTGGTTTGAGTTTGGAAGACCTCCAGAGTTGCTTAAGGACTTCATTTGCAGCTTTATGGGTTTATCGACATGTAACATCTATTGTGTAGCACTTCACAAGCTGAATTACAAAATTGTTGCTGCATTTTGTGACTCTCGGCAGCAAGATAGTAATTTGAGCTGTGCTAACTGCATCATGAGGTGTCATGAATGGGTTGTTGATGTTTGGTTTGATCAGTGCAGACCTCCTGAAGAGTACTACACATTCAAATGCAAACATTGTGTCGAAACAAGAATCATACTCATGTACTTGCTGCATTTCAGAGTTACTTCATCAATAGTTCGTTTCAGTTGCAACACATTTCAGCAAATTCCAGTGCAATACAATTCAGTTCCAGATCTGCATTGAGTGTGTCCTTAGATGCTGAATTTGTAGCGGCATTGAGTGGTTCCTGATCTGCATTGGATGCAATAATTTCAGCAGCCAGATGTTCTTGCTGCAGTTTTCAGCCTGAGTTCTTCAATTTCAGCTCTCCTTTCCTCGATATTAAGTATTCTTGAAGGTCTCAACTCTTTTCTTGATTCTTGAGGACAAGAATGTTTTCAAGGGGAAGGGAATGTTATGATCCGGGAATCCAAGACACGGGCTGGAGGTGGCTGTGTTGGGGTTCGTTTTGATTGGTGCTGCTGCTGTTATAATGGTGCTGCATATCTCTATGTTACTGCTACTTATTGTTTAGTTAGTTGTGGCATGTGTTGTAATAAAGTGCTAGAGTTCCTTTAGTAAGCTTACGGCTGTGGTATTAAGTGTTAGGCAATTGTAGTAGTTATGTTAGTTAGATATTTTGAGTTGATTTAGATATTTTCATTGCTTGAGATCATGTCATGTAAGTAGTATAAATAGGAAGGCTCTAGCTTGTAATCAATAACTTTGATGAATGAAATTGATATCTTGATATCTCTCTCTTACTTCTCAACTCCTTTCCCTTCTTATCTCTTCTTAATTCTAAATTCTCTCCTCATCTCATACTCTCACTATCCCAACCAAGATTAAGGTCCAAGATCAATCTTTGAAACCTTAACAGAAGCCCACCTTTAACTCCACCATTGGGGACAACCATATGTACACTCCAAGCCTCCTTTGCATCAACTGCCTCGAAGAGATCCCCAAAAACACCCACATACCCGCCATTCCTTTGGTGACCAAAAACAGGGGGAAAATAGAGACGGGGGGGGGGGGGGGGTGGAAATCCCAACATTGAGATATGTAATTCTCCTACACCATAACATAAACTAACACACAAATATAAGCCAAGGACTCTAGACACTAACACGGTCCTAGTCCAGCAAGTGTGGCACCTAGTCAACCATGCATGAGGCCTCATGGACCACTTAACAGGAATGTGCTACATGCTGACGCTTGCCCTGAGCCATCTCTCACCACCATCAGCACTAGATCGGCCACCTCAATCAACCAAAGCTCATCAAAATAAAACTACCAAAAAGATCAAAAGGGAAAACTAGAAATAAAAGAACTAACATCAACACCTAGAGTAAACAGAAAGGCAAGACAAAAAAGAAAGCACAGACCAGAATGATGGAACCGGAAGTTTTTCTCATAGAGAGAACAAAGTTAGTTTTTTGCATACAGCAGATGAGTCAAGGTGAATGAATGGACTGTTAGTCGCTCTTTAACACGAAGAATTGGAATTGAATTATGAAAAAGTAAGATCAAATCTAATTCTAATAGAATTGAAATATCGTTTTCTGTATAATCAATGAAATCAATGATTTGAATCGTCAGTACAATAATAATTCGAGTCATTTTGGGTTTCAAGTCCATCGACTTGGATCATTTCGGGTTTTGTGTTAATCAAGTTGGACCATTTCAATTTCAAGTCTATTGTGTTTGGTTTGAGTCTAGCTGAGCATGTAGAATTTGTAACGTCTTGAGTTTTGGATTATTAAAGTAGGGGTCATTCCATGACTGGAATCTACTTACTCAGTTCTTCTCTGAGTCAGGTCGAGTTGTTCTAGATTCAAGTCACCTCATTTTGGGGTGAGTTGCATAAGGTCATTTTGGTTTGAGTTGGTTAATTAATTTCAGATTTGGGTGATCTTGGTCTGTGGATTAATCACATTTGGACATATTCACTTTCAGGTTAGCTTAAAAAAAATTCTCCTCTAGTCTAATGGCCTATTTGGGATTTGCTTATTTTGGAGAAATAAGTGCCTTTTTCTGGAAAAAACACTTTTCTGGAATCTGGAGAGTGTTTGGCAAACATCAAAAAGCGTTTTTTTATTAAAAGCAGAAGTTGTTTTTCTGCTTATAAGCACAAGCAGAAATTTGGTGTTTCTGATTATAAGTAGAAGTAGAATAAAAAACTTAAAATTTTTAGGACAAAAATACCCCTACTCAAACATTAAAATTATATCATACTCTATCATCTTTCAAAACCCTAACTTTCTACCCAACCAGTTTGTAATTTGACCAAAAAAAACACTTTTCTTAAACATTGGCCAAACACCAACAATAATAAAATAAGCGCTTCTGACTGGTTGAGCCAAACACAAACTGCTTCTTCAAAACAGCACTTTTCACATAAGTGCTTTTACAGAAAGTGCTTTTAAAATAAGCAGTTTTTTCACAGCAATTCCAAACAGGCCCTAAGTCATGTAGGGTCATTGTGCGTTTAACATCTCGTGTTTTGGGTAAATCGAGCATGATTGCTTCAGGCTTAAAGTCAGATGAAGCCCTGTTTGACGGGGATGAGTTATATCAACTCGGGTTTTAGTTCAAATTCAAGTGGAATCACATCACTTTGGTTTGAATAATCATGAGTTTTGGGTCAATCGATTGGGTCATTTTTTGATTTTTAGGTTAGTGGAGTTAGCATGAAATTGTCTTCTTGATACCCTAAACAACTGAAATGTATGATATAAATAGTATCCAATTCCACAGATTTCAAATTTGGATTGATAATTCCAATTCCTAGGGGTCAACCAAACAAAATTAAACATGTGAACCTCAATTCCAATGGCAAGCTTAATTCTAGGGACAAAACAGGGCCTTATAAAATAAACTTCCTCAGAATTTTAGCCTACATTATGAAGGTCCGAGATTGTGTTTTGCCTCGCTAAAAATACCTTCCTAATTAAATGCATATTGGACTTTAAGTGGGGATAATGCTCATGTTACCTCATACCTTGTACTTAAATTTTATTAATATAAGAGTTTGAGTTGTTAGGATTTAAATTACATCTTTCAATCAAAGATACTCTGATACCATGTAATAGAATCAACTATTCCAAAAGCTTACAACAACAAATCCAGTGCAACAGGGGCTCCCGCCAATGTAGGTTCTGAGGGAGGGGGTGAGATGTATGCAGTCTCACCCCTTCAGGGTGCTACCTAAAGGGAGTCTATGTCCGAAGGCCCCCAACCCTAAAAAGCATAAAAGGGAACAAGCAAACCAACCAATAATGCACAATAAAACAACAAAGCTACAAGCAGCAATGCACAAAGCACTAATAGAGCAACAATGCAACATGCAAGCACCAAGCCACACTCAACAAACAATTAGCAACTATAGCAAACATGTAAGCCTAGGGGCACTATTTAGGTAAAGAATATTCACAAGTGATTTTATTATCAAACAAGAACTATTCATCAAGTTGATCAACGTGGATGGAGAAACAAGACTAGGATGTACTTACATACCTTATATTTATGATACTCGTCACATGCTACATCGCCATTCCCCTGATCTCCTGCAAGTTGACATAGCATGACAACTTGGAGTACTCAAATGAATTTAGCCACGATAAATTCATGTTTAATTCAAAATATCACAAAACAAAACAAACATGTTAATGTAATTCAATTTGGTCAAAACTGATGAATTTGGCTCAAACAGAAATCGAATTTGTTGGGTGGATTTCTATTGGTAATTTTATGTCATAGTCATATTGTATTGTAATATTGATATTATACCTAGTCGACTTTATGCCTCATCATGTTCTAAAACATTTGAAATGACTTTAATATACTCATGTAAAAAGGACATCTAAATTTAAAACATTCCAATCAAAAGACTCTAATACGAGCCAATTATTCCCAAATAAAGTTGGCAAAACAATAGCATGAATAATTTTAACACTGTCAAGATTTAAAAAAATGATCTCCTGTTTAAGGTACGTTTATTTAAAGAAATGAACACTCATAAACCCAAGCACCCAATAATTTTATTTTATTTCCCAATTCCAATTTTTCTTTTCATCTCAAATTTTCTTTTTCTTCTATTTGAAAAACATGTTTAAGAACGGAAAACCGTTAACAATTTTCAATATATAAAAAGTGGGAAATTCGTTCGAGAGATCCAAATTTTTTTCCCTGAAAATTGAAAATTTTATGAACAAGTAATACTCATAAACCTAAGCACCCCAATAATTTAATTGAGACAATTAGAGTAACATATGTGAAAATGATCGATTCGAGAATATATGATATTTGAAAATTTGGATATCGAATACAAATATCCTTTGAGATACATAGGTTTAAAGTGTAGACCGTCTACTCATAATGTTTAATTGAATGCTAAGACAAACAGTAATCCGTTGTTGAAATAAAATACAAAAATAGCTTATACATACAAAATGCTTAATTATTCCACATGCTAACTCATATAGTTAAAAATCATTTATGTGATACTATTCTCCCCGATATGGCGAAAGGACACGGGAATATTTAGATAACCAACATCAATAAAGTAGTTATAAACTATGTAATTGATTGTAAATGCATGAAATCTTGAGAGAAAGAGAGAGAGAAGGGTGAAGTGGAGAAAGAGAAAGAGCAAACAACTAAGAATAAGAGGGAATAGGAAACGTGAAGTTGAAGCTTGTGAAAAAATAGTTTTAAATTGTTTTCCAAATTTTCCAAAAAAAAATAAGGAAAAATTGGGGAACTATTTTGCATCTTCTCCTCCAAAAAAACTGGGCTTTTGAACAACTATTTTACTCTTTCAATTTTCTTGAAAAAATTGTTCAAAAAAACCTATGCATGTTATTGTAATATTTCTGATCCTTTGATATACATGTTGTTAGCTTCATATCCACATAAATTGAGAATATCACATATGAGTCCTTAAACAAATATCATATATTAGAATTGAAAGAAAGAAGAGACTGCCATATAAATAACAGGTGCTCCACTTAACATCAATTGGGTTAAAGATGGAACCTTGTTTAGGTTTATCTATGAATCTCATGTATACTAGCCCGTGAGTCGGCCTTAGGCCAGGTGAAATTTCACAATAAAAATATAAATAAATGAATAAGAAAAATTGAAAAAAGAGAAGTGTTGGAAATACCAGCACGAGCCAGAGTATCAAAAATGGTAGGTGTTCTTCCATCCTCGATTGCTGCTCCCTCCACCTTCACATTTACAGCTATAATTTTAGTTGCTTTTTTTTAAAATAAAAAAAGTTAATATATGTTTCTTTTTCTTTCTTCATTTTATGATCTGTCAAATACAAATTGATATACTGTAATGGCCTTCACTAAAACAGGAAACAAAGAAAGGAAGAAGAGTTTTGGCAATCTAAATTTTCAAAAATAAAAATAAAAAGTGATACTAAAGAAATCATATCAAAATCAAAAGAGTTTTTGCAGTCTAATTTTTGAGTTCAGTTAACCGAAGATGATGTTGTTTATTCCCTTCCCTAAGTATCCTAACATTTCATTATAAATAACAAAATACCATGCGTTTTAAACAGGTATCACTAAATGCCTATTGGAATTGGAATTACAATTCCACAACCCAGTTCCATGGAATTGGGTTTTAAATAAAAATCATACATTCCAATTTTTTGGGATAGGGGTAAGGAATTGCAATTCCTTATTAACTCCACTGATCTGAAACCCAAAATGATCCTCTTGATTAATCAAAACCCAAGATGAATCAAAACTGAAAGACTTAAACACAACCTGAATTTGACCCAAAACTTGAGATCACCCAATTAAAATGACTTGAACCTAAAATGACCTAAATCAACTTTACTTAAAGTCCGAAGTGACCTAACTAATTCACCTGAAGCTCAAGATGCCTGATAACCAAAAAACAAAACTACCCGACTTAACCATGACATAACCAAGCTGAGCCAAAGTCAAAATGACCCGACGAAATTGACCCAAAATCTAATATGACCTAAACCCAAAACCTAATACGAAATAACCCAAAATTTGAAATGATGTAACACATGTGACCCAAAACTAAAAATCCGAGATGACTTCAACACAAAATGATTTGACGGGACTAAAATTCAACCCAATTGGACACCAAATTCGAATAATAAGAACTCAAAGTCATTTGACCCAACCAAAATCCGACCCTTGCAAATTCAAAACTTGAAATGCTCCAACTTGATTGATCAAAAACCCATGACAACTAGAATCATTACAGAATTATGATTCCAATGTCTAATTCTTTGATAAACCAAATAATGGAATTTTAGTTCCATTAGAATTGGATTTGGAATTCTAATTCTACAGTCAAATTTCAATTTCATGTGTCAGACAGAGCCTTTTGTTCTAGTTAATCATCAACCCTCAGGCTCCTTTTATAATAAAGTTGCCTAAGCCAAATCTCATTCAAATTCATCTAACAATCCAATATGATTAGATAACCCAATTTTACCCAAAATCTCACCGAAATTATACACTAATCACATATCATCCAAATTTTATCTATATCTAATTTTGAGATAACATGTTGTGTTGTCTCTCTCTCTCTCCCTCTTTTTGGTCGAAATTTCAAACAGAGGTCTGTGGTGGAGCAGAGGACCAGGCCCTTTGAGCCGTTCAAACACATAGAGAGAGAAATAGAGAGAGAGAGAGAGAGAAAGGAGTGAAGAAATTCTTTTCTAATACTCCAAATTTGATCTAGTGAAGTTTCCTACCTCTACTCGTGGTTTTTCCTTCTCCTTGAGGGTTTTCCACGTAAAATGCCGGTGTCTTCATTTCTTTTTCTTCCTTATCTTCATAATTGCATTTTAGATTTCGTTTAGTATCTCAATCGAACCCAAATCTTGGGTGTTTTCCCGTACATAACAATATCGCAACAAATTCCAATTGCATAGCAATGCAACAGCAAACTCAACCTCAATAACAACTTCCCTGCTCTTTAGCAAACTCCAATAACAACCATTGTAAGTGCTCTAATCCACTGAGCCAGTATTCATACCTCCCCTTATACCTCGTCCTCAAGGCTAAAGATTACTCCTGAATCCAAAATGAAAATAACAGAAGTAGAATTTTGAAGGTGATGTACAAGCCCCAGTCATTGAGCCATAAGATGTGTCCATTTGATGCACCACTTATTTGATTTATTTCATCCCATATGTGAGCCGAATGGATGAAACTTGTCAATTAAAGCAAATTGTTGCACCTTTATGTTGCAAATTCTGTTGGAAAATTAATGCTAACGAGTAGTCAAAGAATGCAAATTCTAGACAGGAAAAACTAATCCGAGATAGGCAAACCAAAACCCAAAAAGACTAACTCAGGATCTTCAAACAAAAAGATCTCAAACTAAACCAACTCGACCTCGAATCAAGGTAATCCATGATCGAACAAAATAACCTCAAACACGGCCACAAATGAACAACAAAACCAATTAAGCAAAAAATGGAAACTCAAAGCATAGAGGAAGGATCAAACCGAAGAATTGTCGCGCCATAGAGTTCACCACTGCCCTTAGTCGTTTATGTCCTCGCACCAGTACAACAAGAACAACTGGCACTCCGACTCCTACGGTTAACCCAACGCCCACCACTAAAGTGTATGCTTAAGCAGGGGGGTAAACGAGCCAAGCCGAGCCAAGCACCTCCTTGTTCGAGCTCGAGCTCAAGTTCGATAAGGCTTAGCGAGCCCGAGTTCGAACCGAGCTCTTATCAAGCATTTCTAACCCTTGTTCGAACTCGGTTCGATAAGAATATAGTGTGTTCAATACTCGGCTCGTCTCGTTAGACTTATTGAGCCGAGCCGAGCCGAGCTCATTATCAAGTCGAGTCGAGCTGAGCTCATTATTGAGCCCAATCAAGTTTAAAACCGAGCCAAGCTTGCAATTGAGTCGAGCTCATTAACGAACCGAGCTTTTTAAGTTATTGTCGAACCATTTTTGAACTAATACCAACTGTTATCGAGCTCATAACGAGTCCTTAACAAGTTGATATCGAGCCCCTTAACGAGCTCTTATCGAGTCCTTATCAAACTGTTCGTGAACATTAGTGAGCCGAGCGCCCCCTGTTCAAACTCGGCTCGTTAAGCTTATCGAGCTTACTCGAACTTGGCTGGATAAGCTATCGAACCCTCCTAATGAACACGAACAAGCCCTAATCGATTTTGAGCACGAGTAGTTCATTGAACATTTTGTTCGTTTCCACCCCTATGCTTAAGTCACGGCCTAAAGTAAGTCCCAATTTGCTAAGTATGAAAGGATAAGAATGACCTCGAGATATAAGCATTATAAAGGAAGAACGAAGAATGATTGTTTTTCAATAAACAATAATATTGCGTCTCTCAATGCCTTGAAGGCACTCCATTTGTACAAAAGAATCTACCCAATAATGCCAGTCAAGAAAAGAGGGTGAGAATTCCGACCCCAATAAAGGAGGAGTGGGAAGTTAATTTCCATGGGTTGAGGTTCAATTGCATCCTGAATACCAGTATGAGAATATGCCTTGTCTTTCAATGCTCGAGTCTTGTTTACTTCAATAGCGTTTACCATTGATCCCTGTAGGGATAAGGCTGCGTACATTTCACCCTTACCAAATCCCGCCTCAGTAAGAGCCTTTTAGATATTGAGTAGTTGTTGTTTTTGTTGTTGTAGCATTTACCATGGATCCACTCCACCACTTTGGCCCAAGAATATTTCAATAGCTAAATGAAAACTATTATGATACATATCTCCTCTGTTAGGCCCACCCATAAA